>CAWUFW010000193.1:4425000-5025000 GCA_963921515.1 Calotriton arnoldi
CCCCGAGTGCGGCGGTGACATCGCGCGCCAGCGGCGATCGCCTCGCCCACCTCCATGTCCTTGATAGGAAGGGCGGAACACGGCCCCCGCTGTCCCACGCCATAACAACCACCTCACGTGGAAAGGAACAATTATTCCTTCCCCCCACGCGAAGTCAGCTTTTCAATCCTCGAGTGTACGAGTTACACCCGCCTGGCCTGAAGTGGAGTCGGATAATTACTGTGCACAGCAGGTATGGTCGCCCCCTCCCCTTGCCTGAGGAAAACGTGCCGTCTAGTCGGCTGCAGGCTAAGGAGCAAATAGCGCGGCACGACCAACTTTCAAAACAAACACTGTAAACCGGGCAGCACACAACCCCCCAACAACACAACCAAAGCCAGGTCCCGGCCCCTGCCACGGGCGGCCGGACCTCACCCTCCGTCCGTGGTTCGCTCCGCATAGGGCCCCCTCACCACGTGGGACCGATGGGCCAACCCCCCGCAGCTGCCCGTTCGCGATCCCACCTCCTCAGCGCGCCAAACATGAACCACGGATCTGTGCTCCGCTTGTTGACGGCCAGGCGCTCCTGCCTGCGGCATCGGAGCCTGCAACACTATGCACCCGCCCGCATGTGGAGGGCTCTCACCCGTTTGCCGCGCGGTGCTGCAATAGCCCTGTGGCCCCAATGCGCCATGCTGAGCCAGCCGCGCCGCTCCCCCCGGCGGCCAACCGCAACGGTCCATGCCTGGACCAGACCCACCCGCCAAGGGCCTAACCCGGCAGCCTCGTCCGCCACAACGTGCAGCGATACTCGCACCCATGTCTCCGGAGAGACAGGAACTGCCCACACTCTCCCGAGCACAGACGATGGGGCCCGCGCCAGCCTGGGGGGCCAGCCCGGGAGCGGGAGAACGCCCGCGGGCACCCCGGGGTAGAAGGGGGGCGAGCACCCCCAATGCACCACCACTGCACGGCACTGCAGCCCGCAAACCCCCTCAAAGACTGCCGCAGCGGCCCTCAGCCCTCGAGGAGCTATCCTCCCCCCCTATGAACTAGGGGGGCTGGGGGGGAGGATGTAAACTCACCGCAAGAGACCGGGAGCCAAGAGGTCCCAAACGGCGCGACGACGACACGGAGGGACCGACGGACGACCTCCCAGACGGCGTGGCTGGCGGAAAAGAGGCCGCTGGGAGGGTCAGAGGGGTATACATACCCTCCCTCCCCCCGGGCGTACCGGAAGTGACGCCCACACCCCCTGGACAGCGGGCTCCAGGCGGAAGCCCTCTGCTACTAGAGCGAGGGGTAGGCTTGTGCCGCAATGGCACTAAAGGGCCGCCCTTTTAGGGGGCCCCCTTTGGGGGCGGCGGGCAGCCACAAGGTTGTTAAAAGGGATGCGTGGCATGGCGTGCTGACGCACACAGACGCACATTACACAATTACATTACACACTACGCACAGGCACGTTTTCAAGCGAATATAGGCTTACATCATCCTGTAGTCACAAAGCAAAACAGATGAAAAAATTGCTAAAGGCCTCATTAAGAGATGCCTGGAGGGTCGGGTGGTTTGATAGGTGGACCTTAGTTACCCATTTCGATCCTGTATTGCCCCTTCAAATAACCGCCAACATCTGTCGAAGGCCCTGGAATGGAGAATAACCTGCAGACACGGAATTGCTACGTCAGAAAAAGCAGGCTTTGCCTTTTCCAGTGACTTTACCACTCAGATTTACCTTCTGCTCTCAGCATGTGGTAAATCTCAGTGGAGAGGCCGAGGCAAGTTGCGGGACAGGGGTGAGACATGGGGGGTTGGCGCCGGTGGCAGGGCTAGGCCAGGCTGTGGGACTGTTCGGCAAAACATTACCTGCATCCCCGCTGCTGTGGGAGGCGGTCGAGTGAGGGCTTGCCTGTGCACTCTTCCTCTGGCCCAGAGCCTCAGTGGTTTTACTAGGCAGGTTTGTGTTCTGGGTAAAATTGGACCCACTGTTGCTGTACCTGGTAATCCGGGGTGCGGTAACACTGGGTAACTCATGGTCTGACAGAGCTGTATACCCAGTACTACTCTCCCAGACTTTTCAGGGTGGCCTTCATTTGTATACTGTCATATAAGAATTTCTCACACAGTTATATATGTTTGCATATCAAAATTCAAGCTAAACCAATATCCAATCTGTTATCAAGTCAAACAGGAGTATCGATGTTTAAAAGACTTTATTAAGTTTAGTATATACTACATAACAGTGCAATTAGAGCGATAATAATAATCAGAAGTAGCTATGCAGTATTGAAGACTGTTACGAAAACCATAAAAGTCTTTATAATTTTAAATAGGAGGGAAAAGAAACAAGCATTGGCATAGCCAATAGGTCTCGCCTTTGGGACCTTATAAGTGTTTAGCCATGCAACACTTGATGTTGTTGCACCAAGGATATTGTGCTGGATAACTAAACACTTATAAGGTCCTAAAGGCGAGACCTATTGGCTATGCCATTGCTTGTTGCACTTCTTATTCTTTTTCTGTTTCACTTTGGAGAGTGTAATCTGCTTGTTTTGGTAGGCACGGGGGAAAACCGATGCTGGGCGTTTTATGGAATGTTTTCGTTTTGCGATTTTCGTTTTTCTTTATTAAATCTTTGTTGCTGCATTGGTACACAGAAACTAAATCCGCACGCTGAAGGCATTTAAACTGCATTTGAAATATGTATTTTTAATTTTTAACACTTTGTTGCTGTATTGGTGCACTGAAACCAAACGTGCACGCTGAAGGCATTTACACTTTATTTGAAACCGTGCTTACCTCACAGGATTAGTTACGGCTTGTTTTCTTTTTTGGGTTGGTAATGTGGCTTACGGGCATCTAAAAAGTAGCGTGTGTTTTCATTTCAATTGATGCCTTGAAATTGAAAACATTGTGTATGAAGGCATACTCTTTAAACAATGTGCTTGCCTACCTAAGTTATGTATGCAAATTACAAATATAGATAACGAAAAGACACGTTGCCTTTCACATACCCCTAATGGACATTAACTCTATGTGCCTATCGCTTGTTTTATTTCCCCAGGGAAGCATCACAGTGGGAAGCTTCCTATACTGTGTTTACGGCCACTTCAGTAAATATTTACAATGCCAAACTTGGCCCATATGTTGTGTAGAAGAGCGATAGCAATCTTTATAGCTATGCGTCTGCTTTCAGTTCTTAACCAGAGCCCTTTCAGCTCTCCTCCGTTACCCCTCCATCCTTGTAGCACCCTTTTCACTGCCAAGACAATAAGGTGCCAGCGCTAGCAGCCTGTGTCTGACTATACTTAACCTGTTTAAAGAAACCCCATCTGTTTTCAAGTCTAAAGATGTGTACGTGTTAGCGATGGTATGTTGCATTTGTATTTTATATGGCTGCTTATAGTGCTAAAACCCGATCGAAATGCCAGGGAGCGTACATTTATGGGAAAAAGAATATTTAAATATACTAGTTTGCAACTTATTTTTTTCACATAACACGCAATTAATATTGATAGACACCAAAAGGACAATGGGAAAAAAATTATGGGGAAAAACAAACGTAAAACAAATACCCCAAAAACTAGGAGCTTACTTTTGATTATGTGTTTCTTCGTATTTTAGGACCGGTTCCAAAATTCAACATGCTGTTGGCTCAAAGGCCAGGGCTGAGTGCATCACATAAGACATGGGGAAACCTGTCAGCAACGGAAGGACCTGGCAGGGAGCCTTAATGACCTACTGGGAGCAAGGCTGAGGTCACTGAATTTAAGGGAGTCACAAGTGTGCAGCTGGGGGTGAAATGCTCTTGGCTAAAACCAATTCGAGTCTCACTCTCGGGAGAAAGTCCAAAATCATAAAATAACTTTCCAAACTCTGCAAGAAAAATCGGGAAGACGGTTAAAGAACATTCAAATTACTAAATTGCATATTCAGAAAAATAAATGGAATGCTTGTGATAGCTGCACAGGCTTCGAGTCACATTTTTTCCGGTTTTAAACTCCATGTTTAGAAGTAGGAAAATCAAACAAATATATTTGAGAGAAATATTTTAACTTTGAGAGACTTCGCCGAGAAAGCAAAAGGATGGCTTATTTGTTGTCTAGGTTTAAACTCAAAAACGCACATATATAGAGAATGGTTGATGTATGGATTGTGTCCATTCTAGGTAAAGTGAGCCTTTGCTGTCCCTACATCGTTTTGTGGTATTACTGTATTTGTCTGCACCGCACTGAGAACATGTTCTCCGTCACGAAAGTAAAGCATTGCCCAGCATCCTGTCTAAATTGCAACTAGGCATTAGGGCGTTGTTCAATAAAACAATAAACGAAGCTTTAAATGCAACACACCATAGCATAGAACAACCGCGTGACAATTCACTTAAAATGCGAGTATGCTCAGCATTTTAAAACAGAGCTTGCAGACTACAAATAAAACAAGCGGACCCGTTTATAAGTCGGGTGCGAATTAGTTTGAGGCAAAGGGCTAATTATAACTACACGCTGCTAGCATCTTCAAAACAAGCGCGGCCACACGGCCGCGAAAGGAATGCGAGGTATGCAGCTGGCACCCAGAACAAGCATTGGCCGCGAGGCCGTGAAACTGACACGGCCGCGCGGCCGTGAAAGTAATCGCGGGTTTTGGAAGTGCCTTAACCGATGCTGAAGCAATGCCAGCAAACCTCTTACATATTTAAAAGCACAACAAGTTTACTGAACACGGTATGCAAGCAAGAGCTAGAGCATATAAAAACGAACAGTTCCCAATGAAAAGCCTAACAAGCCTGCGCGCCTCAAGTAAAAAAAAAAAATTTCGGCAAAAGTGAAAGCGTTTCACTTGCGGGAGCGAGCGGCGCCAGGAGCGATAATTGCTACCATATGGCGCCAGCTGCTCGCTCCCGCAAGTGAATCGCCAAACGTGCACGCGTTGCCATTGAAGGCAATGGAACGCGTGCACGTTTTAGGCTGAAAAGCCGAATCGATGGGAAAAGGTCTTTTTGCCTAAGCAGCGCATGCGCGCTGCGTAGGCGAGACCTAAAAAGGGGGAGGGAAGGGTAAGGAAGGGAGGGGAGGGTGGAAGGGAAATCTTAGAACAATTCCTAGATGTTTAATAGAAATAAGAACAGCAAATTGCCTCTAGTTAAACTTATATAATAGACAATATACCTATAAAATATCATAACATCTATTCAAATATAGAATAAAGACAGAGAGAAAAATTCATGGAGGGTGAAAATTTTCAGAAAAAATAGACAGGGTATTTGATACATTACTATCAACCAGGTTAAGAAATGAACTAAGAGGTAACCATAACAAATGTGCATTATGAGAAGAAGTACATTGTGTAGTATACATAGTATCTAACTTATGATAAAAACATACTGAGTCCCACCAAACTTTATAGGAAAGCTTATCTGATGACTTCCAATTTAAAGTAATCTGATGAAAAGCAATCGCTAACAATATATCTAGTAATTTATTACTAGGGAAAGATGGAGTGAGCGAATTGGACAGTGTTCCCAAGAAAAGATAAATGATATTGAAAGAGCTATCAAAATTAAAAATCCTCTTAATCTGAGCTCAAATTTTGTACTAGAAATTATGGGTATTAGGACAATTGGATAAGATACACAATAAATCGGCATTGGGAGAGTCACAAGACCAACATTTAGCAGGGGTAGCGTGGGAGAATTTGGAGCACTGCAAGGGGGTAAAATATAAACGGTGATAAATAAAACATAGAGACTGTGTAATACCAGCAGACCGCGAGATTTTATATATACATGCCTATATCTTATTCCAAAAAGGGACCGACCTAGAAATTCCTAGATCTCTTTCCCACAAAAGCTCAGATTTGGATTTGGTTCTAGATGGGTCAGGAAGGTAGAGATATTTATAAATAGCCAAAGCCCTAGGGCCGGTTTTCAGAAATTCAGTAATGCCAGAAGAGAAGGGCGCCGACTTCAAAGAGTTTTGTAAGGAGAAATAAACATCAAGGACCACATTCATTAATTTTAAAAAACGAGTATAAAAAGACTTAGGGCAGTGATAAATACGGCAAAATTGAGGGAAATAAATAGGGGAATCATTATAAAAAAGTTGAGATACCCACATTAAGCCCTTATCCTTCCAAGTATGCCAAAAGAAGGGCCTGTTATTTATCTTGAGCAAGGAATTGTACCATATTGGCAATTTTAAAAACAAGGTTGTATCCAGAGTGAGTGGAAGAAAAATCGATTTGAGCATCGATACCGTGTTTTGTAAAATATGCGAATGGAGAAGCAACATCTTAGCAGTCAGCGATAAGGCTTCTTTGAAGTTAAAGGGAAGAAGAGAAACACGTTCAATATCTAGCCATAATGGAGAAAAGGGCGAGGATTGATCCTGAGTCGAAAGAGCCGCTTGACGCAAAGCAAAAGCTCTATAATAACCATAAAAATAAGGAAAATTAACCCCTCTCACTAATTTCGGTTTTTGTAAAGTGGTTAATGCTACTCTTGACTTTTTATTTTTCCAAAGAAATTTAAGGAGTAGTGTTGATTTTTTTGAAAAATTGCTTGGGAATATGAAATTACAGCATAGAAAGAAGGTATAACAGTAAGGGAGAGATCATCATTTTAATAGAGTCTAAACGACCCCACCATGATAAAAGTAGAGGTTTCCAGGAGGAAAGAATCTTATCAATTCTGATACTAAGTTCTGTAAATTTGATTTTATCTGTGTCATGGATGGAGTTTGTAAACCATACCCCCAAATATTTAGTTCTTGCAGAAGTGGACCATTGGTAACGAGTAAGGGAGTAAGAATTACTGAATGTGTATTTAGTAAGTGGGAGAATTTCCGTTTTATCCTTTTGATTTTATATCCAGAGAGAGTGGAAAATAGAGAAATTTCTTGCAATAGAGCAGGTATCGAGTCCTCAGGAGAAGAAATAAAGAATAGAATATCGTCTGCATATGCAGAAAGTTTTAGGTGACCATCTCCATAGGGAAAGCCATAGATAGATGGGTTAAGACGGATCCGAGAAAGAAAAGACTAAAGAGCTAAAACAAATAATAAAGGAGAAAGTGGGCAACCATTGTCTAACCCCCCTATTGAGAGGAAAATACAAAGAAATCATGCCATTAACCATTACTGATGCTCGGGGCGCGTGATATAAAAGGGAAACGAGAGCTATAATTTTTGGTCCAAACCCATGCCATTTTAAAGAGTGAAATAAGAAGTCCCAATTTATTCTATCAAATGCTTTCTCAGTGTCAACTGTTATAGCTGCGAGGGAAGATTTAAAAGAAGGCGCCCTACTAAGAACGTTCAGAAACAATCTCGCATTATCCGATATAAGCCTACCTTTGATAAATCCCGACAGTTCTTTACCTATAAGGTGCGGAAGAAAGGATTCTAACCGAAGAGCTAAGAGCTTAGCAAAGATTTTATAATCGACGTTCAATAAAGAAATAGGCCTATAATTTTTACATTCGCACGGGTCTTTACCATCTTTATGAATGAGACATATTATAGCCTCCTGAAAAGTACCAGAAGTAGAGGAAGATGCAGTAAAGTGATTGAATAGGCGAAATAGATAACGGAGTAGGATATTGGAGAAATGAAGGTAGAATTCCACTGTAAACCAGTCTGGACCAGGCGTTTTCCCTAATTTAAGTGCTTGCAAGACTGCCACAATTTCTTCAGTAGAAAGGTCATTCTCAAAAGATCCAAAGTCCAAATCAGGAGCAACAGGGTGAGGGGTATGATGCAAATAATCTGTAATTCCAGGAGAAGACTGAGTTGATTCAGGTGTGTAAATGGACTTATAAAACATAACAAATTCTTCTAAAATAGCCTGATGACTAGTAATAGACTTGCAGGAATTGAATCAATAATGTGCCGCTCCTTTCTTCCCTTGAGATAGTTTGCTAGTAACTTGCCAGCCTTGTTTCTCCCCCCATAGTAACGAGCATTCTTCCGAAGAAGCACAGAAGAGGCTTCTTCAGTGGAAAAAGAATTAAATTGCAGTTAGGACTTAAGTAGGGCATTAAGATCAGAGGGTAGTTTAGTGGAAAAATATTTATTTTCTAAAGATTTAATTGATGAGAGAATATTAGCATGTTCCTTTAGTCGTGTCTTCTTTTGCCGAGAGACATCATTTAAAATGAAGTCTCTTGCCGATGCCTTGGAAGTATCCCAAAGCAAGGAAGGGGAAATTTCCGGATTGTCATTGAAGGAAAAAAATCAGAGACAAAAGCAGTAAATGAATTGGAGAATTCAGCATCTTGTAGTAAGTAATTATTAAATTTCCATCTATGCAAGGGAGGATGAGGGGGAACCAAATCCAAGTCTGTAATGACCATAGCATGATCGGAAAGTACAATTGGAGAGATATATGACTGTATGATAAATTGTGCAAGTGATTTAGAAAGAAATATATGGTCCAATCGTGAAAGTGAACCATGAGAGGCAGAGTAAAAAGTAAACCCACGGGCAGTAGGATTAGACAGTCTCCAAGAGTCTACCAAGGCTCCTTTATGAATAACAGATTGAAATTGTTTATGCATTTTATGGGACAAAAAGTGAACTGAAGATTGTCTATCTAAAAATGGGTCCATTATTTGATTGCAGTCCCCGCCAAGAATAAAGAAAGTCATGAAATTGTGTACATTTTTGTGCAATGGAGGGCCAAAAAGCAGTTTCAGGTTGTGTTGGGGCATAAACATACATAATGGTATGGGGGACATTATCTATGATAAGGCTTACTATAATCCACCTACCCATAACATCCATTTGTTGAGAAACCAAATTAACATTAAGGGACTTTCTAACCAATATCACCACTCCATTCTTTTTACCCACCGATGGGGATACAAACACATAGCCCACCCAGGCTCGTTTAAATTTCAGGGCCTCAGACTGTGTAAGATGGGCTTCTTGAAGAAGAACTAGATCAGGATTAGATTTACCTAAATGGGATAACACTCTCTGTCTTTTAATTGGATTAAGCAATTCTTTATTATTCCATTAAATTACTCTGAATTATATACAATGAGAGAAAGAATATTATTGAAAAGTAGTGAGGCATATACAAAAATTCCATTATAGAATACAAGGAACAGAAAGAGCAATACAGAAATGAGACGGATAGGGAAGGAAAAAGATGAAAAAGGGCAAGAAACAGAAAAAGGAAATGCAAAAAGAAAAGAAAAAAGGACCAAAAGAAGAGGTAGTACAAATCCATAAAGGACGACCAAAAACACATACCTGCAAAAAACAAAACAATAACGAATAGAACAGGGGTGGTGACGACACATAAGACAATGACATGCCAGAAGAGGGGAAGGCCAGCCACACCAGGACCATTAACACTGAGGAAAACGGACCAAACATACGGCGTTAGCTCAGACTAACCTGTAAGGGAGAGAAAAAGAGAAAAAAAACAACATAAGACATGTCAAATACAAAATAACATATTAAAAATTACAGTCTGAGAAATATTGAACAAAGGCAAAACAAAAATTCAATTCAATTCTCTGGAAAAAAAAAAAAAAGTCAAATAATGAGAACCAAAGCAAACAATCACACAGGATTCAACCATTAGATAGACCAGCAGTATCCTGTTCACACAAAAACCTAACCCTTACTTTTTCAAAAATACAACTCATCTTTCGTTGACCTAACTCTAATCAAATGGCAGCAGATTTAAGGAGGTAAAATATTCTTTTAAGACTATTTATGTCAAAGGTTTTAAAATGTCCTAAATTATTGATCAAACCCAATATCAACTAAAGGGAGCCATACAAAGCAGGTGGAATTATTTTTTGATTGTAAACCTTTTAATAATGGGATGACTGAGTATCCACCAAACATCAAATTATAGCGACATGTTCTCCAGGGTATTATTAAATAGGATACCTAAGCATCTAAATTGCTTAACAGTCTCCATCTTCTCATTACCCTAGGCCCAAATGTACAAGCATCTTTTCTCTCCATATACCAACACACTGGTGATAAATTTATATTTAAAGTACTTTCTGTCATATACTTTTGTAATGCATTCAGTTAGTTTTGCAGATCCTAAGGAGTTTAATCAAGAACAACCAGATCATCAACATAGAGTAATACATAAATATGCTTGTTAATCATTTTAGGAGAAAAGCATTGCCACGAGACAGCTGGGCTAGAAGATCAGCAAGGAAGAGGGTAAATAATACAGAAGCTAGATCACAGACCTGCATAAGGCCGTTCATAATTGTAATATGTTTTGAAACTCAGCCTTTATTTTCTAACGTTACCTTTGTCAATAAATGCAAACATTTATTAAGTTCTAGCAGACTAAGGTCCACTGTATTAAACCCACCCAAAAGTCTGCTAAATTGGAATACAGGTTCATCTATATGAGCTTGGGATGGCTTGATCATCCTTATTAAATCCTTATTAAATAACTATTTTGATCAGATGTATCTGGGATTTTACCTACGGTTGCAACATAACAGAAGAGTGGGGGGGTAACTTGAGGCTCACCTTTCCAGATTACTGTTAACGAAGGCATTACAAATTCCTTCCATGCCTGCAGTATGACTAGACTTAAGTGACTGAATAATATACAGCACCTTATCAAAGAAAAGTTTATTAACCACATTTACATTAGAAACAACATTGTCAGTATAGTATGTACAATTTGGAGAGGGCTGGTACAACTCAGAAAGATAGTTGCTATACTATACATTTGGTTACTCGAAACATAAAAATTGCTATTCTTAGTATACCCACATTTGACTAAGGAACAAAACATTATTAAGTCTCTCTGAACAAATGCAATGTTCATTTCCCCACTTTTGGACTGCTATTTGCTTCTTGTAACTAATAACAAACTTCTTCTGTACTTGTAGAGATTCTTTATATTTACTTAACATACACGTCTTTAGTTTGCACATATTCTCTCAATGTTTCCTTAATTTTGTTATGAGCTATAAAACAGTCATTATCAAACCACCCACCATGGGTGTTATTAGACAGAGATTTCCTTCTAAATCAAGTTCCGGTCTGGATCTTATGACAGGGTTGCATATGAATATCTATTGAAGTAGAGCTGACAGAAGAAATTAAATGCTATGCATTAGGAGCCACAACCCAATAGTGCCTGAATCCCTGGAGAGCAAAGTTATTTCCTGTTCTAATGCCAGCATTAAATTTGAGACTTTGAGTAGCACATGAACTAGCCTGAATCTTCATTAAGGTGATGTCACCGATTATAGGGAGATGATCACTGCTTTCCAAAGTAAAGACTTCCATTGAATAGCATCTACAGAAGTCCCAAAAGTCAATAAAACATAGTCAATTGTCATGCCATTTTTTCTACCAATGTAATTTCTTATTGCCGGAAAGTCTTTCTTAACATGGCTGTTTAAGCTCACCAGTCCTAACTGTGAGATCCATTCACATACCTGTGTACCAGACATAATTGGTGTTTGTTGAATAAATGGCATCAGAAATCTCAGTATTCCCCCATTGTGATTTATGTCTGATTTGTACAGATAGTCTGACATTACAATCTCTGCCTATAGGAATCTGTGTTTGTGGGAATTTCTATTTTAGAATAACATTTTTCTTCTATTGTTCCTCCAAGGATTTAAAATATAAAATGTCCTTGGTTAGTTAAAGATACACATTTAAAATGTTGACCTTTTCCATAGACTTACTTTTTTTTTTATAGTGAACAGCCAGCAAAACTGCTACAGCAAATTTCAGCTTAGATGGTAGCAATGTATTATAAACATTAGCTTTATCATTGACAAATGCAGCGAGAACAGCCGGAGTACACCCGTAGATTTAAGATCTGAAAGTGCATACCGTAGAAAGCCATTAATTGTGGGGGTACCTAATAGCCAAGTTCCTTGTACAAGAAGTATTGTTGAAAATTCTGATAGACATTTTTGGTTGAACACCTTACAATGCCTGTGATACCCAAATATATTCAATGATAAAAGCACCTCAACATCAAGTCTTGGGTCATACTAGAAACCAATTAGATCTTGGTTTGATCCATATTCCGTTGAATTATTTAGTGTCACCTTAATAGCCTGTCTCCCATACTAGCTGTGGAACTATCATTTTTACATTTTCAAAGCAGCAAATGATTGCCCTAGTCTGATCATTAGACTGACCTCCCATAATTTAATTTGATAGGCCTCCTCTACTTTAATTCCTTGATTTCTGTTTAAGTTGTTTTAATTTCACCATACAAATTTTAAAATACTTCAGCTATACTTTGGACACTTTAATAATGCCCAATGCGAAAGCAGAGTACAGGTCAATTTGTGTAATACTCCATGCTGTACATGCTTTGCGAAACTAACTGAATAGTTGCCTGAGAATTCAGTCTTATTCAGTGTGGAGGTTTTGCAGCTTTGGAGAAGAATAGGCTCCTATTTAGAGCATTCCTCATTTTCAACTGGCCATCCATCAGTTTAGGTCATATTGGTAAAGTACCTTGTCTCTTCCTAGCACAGGAGACATTTGAGGTAATGCGAATTTTACTATCGTTGTTTTGCTGTTTAGCATAAATCTCAACTTTCCTCCAAAAGTCACTAACAGGCATGTTGCCTTTTATTGTATAAGCTGACTGGGAATAATTGAACGAGAAGTCAAAGTTACCAATATTGTTCCTGTTCTTTGAATATTTTTTTCTTCAACCTTTTACGAGTCCACCCACTAAGATCCTTATTACAAATGGTCTCTTCCGAGGGCGCTGGTAACTAGGACCGGTAACGGTAGTTGCCGACCCCATCGGAATTATGAGCTCTGCAGAAACGCCACAGATCTCTTAACTTTCACCAGAGATTTTGACTGCTAAAAACAGCCAAACTTTCCAGGTAAGAAGTCCGGCCCAAAGTGTGGAGGCACTGGGGAAACAGAATTCCCCTGGTCATTCCTCATTTCTTAGTGGACCCTCAGGGTCCAACTCTTAAAGGACCAGATTTTCTCCAACCCTAGAGTTACAGGTGCCAACAGTGTCGGTAACTCCAAGGGTGGGTAAAATCTTGCCCATTTACCGGGTCCCTCATCATGAGGGCCTAGGTTTATGTTGAGCTGTTCCCCACACTGGTCTTTCAATATACTATCTCTAATTGTTAGAGGAGAATTCAGCCTCTTCTTGTTTTTTCTTGAAATATTATCATTTTGAGGGCTCAACAAATCATTTTTCTTTACCGAGGTAGAAGTGCATATTTTTAGTTTCTTAAATCCATGCTTTTTTTCTAGAGAATTTATTTATTTAGTAGGGACATTGTGAGATGAGCTTTGTGTGCCCTTTCTTTGGCTTTGAAGAGTTCTCTACACCCACCTAATTTTTAGGTCGAGCCTGGGCAGCGCATGTGCTGCTCTGTGAAGCATGCTGTATTCGGTATATGGGCTATCGGGGACTTTGGACACACCCACCGCTTTTGGTTGGTTAGTTAGGCTGCTTTTTAAAATTCCTTTTCTCTAGTTGGTTAATATTTTACATCTGTCCCGCCTTTTGGTGCTTGGTTCCCTCCCAGCGGACATCACCAATTGATTCTTTTAGTTGGCCAGCACTGGCCATCTCTTCACTCCTCGCTTGCACACCCTCCCCCCCTCCTGTCACCAGCAAATGCAGTATCCAGTGGCGGCTCCTTCATTGGGGCGTGGGGGCGTCGCCCCACTGCTTTCTCGCAGTGCGAGAAGGCAGAAACATAAAATGGTAAAACTACCATTTTATGTTTCTGCTTCTCGCACTGCGAGAAAGCAGAAGTGCCTGGTTGGGGGCGGGCGGGTGGGCGGTCCTGCTCGAGGGCAGGGGGGGAGTGGCTTGCCCACTGTTGTGGGTACTGACTGTTTGCATGCAGCCTACATAGAGAAAATGGCCCGGCTGGGGCACTCTCCGCTGCGCCTCACCAATCACAACGCTGCCATTGCAGCGTTGTGATTGGCTTAGGGGAGCAGGAGGAGGGAGGCTGCCTAAAACGCGCCAGGAGCAGCAGGAGCTGAGGCGGCGGCGCGTGATGCGGTCGCGGAACTGGAGGAAGGTAAGTTTTTCTATTTTATAAGATTACCGTCCCACTTCCCTCCCCGCGAACCCACCCGCCCGTTTTGCCGGCAGCGACTGAATGAATCCATGCCTGGTTTTCGAGTACCTTCCCCGATGTACTCGTGTCCTCAGATCCGTTCCTGGGACCGAGCGATCATGAGTCACAGATTCTTGTAATCTGGTTTCTTTTAGTGTACAGCTCTGACTGGAAAAGAAGGCGAGAATTTTTCTGATGACAAGTTCATACTAACTGACTCATTTGTTAAAGGCGTTTTGTGTCGGTATTCGAAAGGACGCTTCCTGAGTTGAACTTTTATGTGAGTTAAATACGCTGTAGAGCTGGGCATTGATAACTATATGCTGACAGCCCACAGGGTTTACTCTTTCAGATCGCTTACACTTTCAGACCTAGCACTTTCTAAGGTTCTGCTACAGTTATTTATATCCAGCTTTATTTTAATTTTTCTTTTCCTATACATTTTCGATTCCTTAGCCAACAGCACCTACTGTGGTGTTTGAGAGCGTACAGAAACCTAGAAGCGCTCGCCATAGTGGGAAAGCCCCGGACCTGCATTTGGGCTGTCCGGGAAAGGTCTCAGTTCAGGTACTCAATACTCGCCGTGTGACCCTGAGCAGATCACATTCTGTCAGTGTGGCGCCCTCGCTCACCTGTTCATTAGCATCAGTCATGAGTCTGTGTCTGCAGCATGCTTGTGGCACGGGGTGCCTCTCACTGGCTGCACGGACACGTGGGGCAGAGTGTTCATAGTCTGTGGAGTGCATGTGAAGCTGCATGCAGAGAGCAGGGTGTATGTTGGGCCTCTATGTGTGTACTTGTTTCACTGCATATAGGAATTCATCTTGGATGGCTGACAAAATGGACAATTTAAGTGATCCTGCTTAGATTCTTTGTTGCTAAGGAAAAGCCAATACAACCTCCTCAGGCCTCCACTTGGAAGTGAGCTGCACTCCTGTGGCTGGAGTGCGCAGGGCGACACACAACTTTGAAATGCAGAGACTCCCCCGGCATCTTCCTGCTTCCTTCATTAGTCAGTGTCATTCTTGCAGACAGTTTGGTGGAGTTGTTTGGTAGGAATGGGTCTTTGTCTCATCTGCACGCGAAAGGCCATGTCCACCCTCTTGCTCATTCGGTTGTTTAACACTTGAAAAAAGGTAGACCATCACAAACTGAATTTTATGTTGCTTTTCGCAGCGCTGCCGCGTGCCTGTATGAAATGTGACGACATTTGTTATTCTGGCTTTTCAGTCAAAAGTATGTTGCCGTTTGGGATTTGTAGCTTTATTTTTAACCCCTAGTATGGGTTCCCAAATCCAGCATGCAAGTTACATTGGTTAAAAAGTCGGAATTGACCAGAGGTGTTACATAAGACATGCTGACACTTAGCATCGAGTCGGCGATGCTGTTGTCCGGTGTGTAGTGATATCACGATAAGCCATTAGGCAGGACATCAAGCAATGGTGAATATCACCAGAACCCTATGCTGGAAAGGAAGCAATTGTCATTGTATGATAAAATGAGGAGCTACATTCCCTAAGCGCTAGTGTCCAAGTAAATTCATCACCCTGTCAATCATGGTATTGTACATGTTAGCTTGTGGTTCTATCCAGTATGATTAAGAATAGTTGTGCTACTGCGGTACCAGTAAATTGTTGTTCATTTTAGTTCCATATTCCCAGAGCATTCTCATTATGTGTCAAACGTCTATAAGATTTCTTAACTCCCACAAAATTCTAAACAGTAGTATTGACTGAGCTGTTCTTCACACCTTCTGGTTTGCTTGAAAATGCACCATTTGCCCACACTTTTTAAAAAAAATTCTCGGGGGAGAACCCCCCCAATCCCCTCGTAGGTGGTTCAGGATTGCTCGCTACGCTCGCTCGCCGCAGTGAAGTATGACAATTGTTTTACGCTCACCACTTTCAAATGTCACCAGCCGCCACTGGCAGCATCCATCCATGTCGTTATCTGGTTGGGGAACATTTAAGCCATTTTCTACAGGTCACTGGCTTGCTAAAGAGCTCATGGGATCCCGGAGGTAAGATCAAGATTAAACAAGCATTTGTAATGCAAAAGGTTTCGCATTACTGAAAGTTTGACCTATTGCCGTTGCACATAATAATGCAACACCAATAGCTCAAACTTTCAGTAATGCGAGACCAATTGCTTTGCATAAGGTGCCCATCTTTTTATCTGTCTCCACAAGAATGTTTATTTGCTTAATTGACAAACCCAACGATAAAGGAAAAAGGTTAATGGGTAGCAGAAACAGTGGATTGAGCAATCGAGACTTTTTTTTTTTAGAAACAATGTTTTATTATCAAAACAGGAGTCAATTTCACAGAGAATTGAAAGGCCACTTTTGATTGGTTAACATAACTGATTGGGTTGGTGATATTTTGCTTGGTCAGTGCAAAAGTCTATGTCCATATTTTTCTAATTCTTGACAAAATACGAACATTGGGCGTTATTTACTAACATTTTGTCTGGGTGCTTGCAAGGCACGAAGCACAAAAATTGCAACGATTTAGTTACCATTAAAAAAGCTTAGCGCCTGGACAATCATTAGTAAATCTAGGCCCTTGATTGTTACAGCGGTCTGACTCTACTGGCCACTGCTAAAACGAATGGAGCAACATAGTACGACACAAATATGGAATATTTAGAGCAAAGACAAAAAATAGCACCAACTGGGCAGCCTAGGTATACAGATTGTATAATGGCTTCCGGACCAATTTTCTTTGCATACTGAGTATTTTTGGCCAGAGGACCTTTCAATGTCCCAGAATAAAGCTCACAATGATTGGAGTTTTATCTCATAATGTCATACTCTCATAACCAAATAACTGAAGGGTTAAATGGAAATAAAGAGTACATGAATACCTTAATCAATGGGTAACTAATCACTAAGTTGGGGCTTAAGAGTTACATATTAGTTTCCTGTAGAGGATGCATCACTCATGGGGCATCCAGCATATGGGAGTCATCAAACATCCCTCAGGTTTTATTTGGTAATATCCCTAACCTTTAGTTTAGCAATTACCACTTTTCCAAATGATCATAACTGGATATATATTTGTGAAGGTTGTGTGATGGAACCACACATTCGTTTACCGGTTCCACGCGGCCTTAACCACGCACGCTTTAACCATGCATATGCCTTTACAACAAAATATGCATTGTTAAGGCATGTATGGCAAAAGACATATGCGTGGTTAAGACTTATCAGGTAAGTCTTACCCTCCCCCGACCTGCCCTGAGACCTAAAACTACCCCCCTCCTCCCTGAAAACCAACCCCCTCCCCCTTGAGCCCTAAAACTTCCCCACCTACAGGGCCCCTGCTGCCCATTTGCATGGGGGTGCATGTTATTCCCCCCTGTGTGCATGCACGTCAGTTCATGCATGGTATGGACTTTACAGTCCATGTCATGTAGGAACTTTTTTTGGCGTTCCAGTGCGGTGGCCATTTTCGGAGGCACCGCCGTGGGACCACCCAGAAAAGCCCACCAGACACGGGGAAACTCGTAATCTGGCGGGCGGTGAGCACACAGGTTTGGTGGTGCGGCAGTGGCCACTGGCGTGACGGTGCGCTCCCGCACCGCCAAACTCGTAATCAGCCCCTCAGTCTTAGATGCACAGCAATTGCTCTTAAGACACAACATATGATGTATGAAAGGGAAGCTTGACAAGATGGAACCGGTTAATACTGCCGTTGCCCCCCATGTCATTGGTAAGAGTAAGAGCACATAAGGAGGTGACAGTGTCTGCAGTTCTGCAGTTTCTGTCTTTCAGACGGTTTCAATACTAATCTCTATCAATTCGAGGGTTTTCATCAGTGGTGTAACAGTAGCCCCTCATCCCCTGCAGTGCGGAGAAGCCCCCGAGCTTCAGCGGGCCCCCTTCGGCACTTTGCACTGGTGGTGGGCCCCTGGCCTCAGAGCTCCTGAATGGGTCTGGAGCGTGGGGGGCCTCCTCCATGTACTTTGCAGGTGGACCCCCTTAAGTTTTGTTACGCCAGTGGTTTTCATAAAACATATTGTCACTGATGTAGCTGAACATTTGGAAGACAATAATATTTCTTTTCATGCATGCTTGAAAAAAATCAGAGATGGAGATTAAAAATGAAACTCAGTTCTATACAGTCCACATAACCTAGGATATGAACACTTTAAATTGTCTCAGCTAAAAGGGTCTCTACATTCAAGAGCAGGCCATAACCTGGCCTGTAGATCACACACACATCTGATCAGCATGTTATCCTTATGAAGGATTCACCAGCAACGGTGGCAGCAAGGGATCATGATCCTGCCCGTGTTATCTTATCCTCCTCAAGTGGCTATTGACGTCCAGCATATTACTGAGAGGTCAGTGTCATCTTAAGGATTTTGGGGCCCTGGGCAGGACATATTTTGGGTCCCTCTGTTCAGAACAAATTGAAATGTTATTACCTATTTTCAGAAAATTCAAGCCTTCATGATGTCAGAAAACATCATACTTAAACTTTTACACAAAAACAGCTGAAATATGTCTTGTTCAAC
This sequence comes from Calotriton arnoldi, assembly GCA_963921515.1. Taxonomy (NCBI): domain Eukaryota; kingdom Metazoa; phylum Chordata; class Amphibia; order Caudata; family Salamandridae; genus Calotriton; species Calotriton arnoldi. Next base: position 4,443,572 of record CAWUFW010000193.1, read on the forward strand.
ACCCAAAAATCTTTAAAACAACACTAGATAGAGAGAGAGAGGGACAGAGCGATAGGAGAGAGAGAGAAATGTTCTGACAGAGAAATCAATAAAAAGGAGAGAGTGAAAGAAACTGAGAAAAATACCACTTTACCAGGGTGCCCCTGAAAAGGTGGGGCCCTGGGCAATTCCCAGCTCTGTCCATGCTTTAAAATGCCTCTGTAAGAGGTGACAAAACTGACAATGAGGAACATTAATCAAGCCACATACATCTGTCAGCCATCTTACTCCATCTCTGAGTAAAGTATAAACCCCACAGCATGAGAGCAATTCACTCAGCTGCAGTGCTCAATGCAGGCTCTTTCTGCCTTCCACTTTAAAAGGTCCATGGCACCACATTCAGCATATCTGTGATCCTATACATCTGTTAGACAATCGTTAGACTTAGGGACATATTTGCAAGCCCCTAACGCCAAAAGAGCGTCACTTTTTCAGATGCTCGGGTGGCTTTGCGCCATTCGCCATAGTTACATGGTGATGTTAAGCCACTTAACTGCTGCTGCAAAGGGGCGGGCAATGGATGTTCCACTGCAACACCCATTGCTTTTTGATGCTGCCCCAGATTTATAGGGCTGGAGCAGCGCCAAAAACTAAGGCCAGTTAATACCTGGTCTTAGAATGACGATACTGCAGCACACATAGAAAGAGCAAATCGCCATTATTGATCTTTTATGTGCAGGAAGGTGTCCCTTCCTGCACATAAACAATCGCTCCTGCAGCTCAGGCACCCTTGCAACATGGCGCAAGGGTGCTGTCGCTAGGTAGCTTTTTTTGCACCAGTGCTGGGGGAAACAAAGGGGTGCACCGTATTTTTATAAATACAGCGCATCCCTGCGTTTTAAAAATGTCGAAGCGCAGTGTTGCCAAAATTGGCGTAACACCACGCTCCGACATTATTTAGTAAATATACCCCTTACTTTCTTGCTGTTATGAGCAAAGGAAAATATATCACCTATGACCAAGGCTTGAAGGACAATTGGAAGGGAAGGGGGATCAGGCAAATTGTCAAGGCATGATGACTACACTGAGCAGTCTCTTCCAACCCTCGAGAGCCTTTCTCTGGCTAGAATAGGATCAGTGGACGCCACAGGAGATGTCTCCCTCCAAAACAATCTAAGAGTTTTCAACTTTCATGGTTAGTTGGTATGCTACTAGTAAGATCCCTGTTCAATTGTTCACAAGAGGCAGGAGCGCATCTGCAGGAATGGAGAAAGGCAAGTAGTCAATGGTTATGTTTGCTATATTGTTTCTCATTGTCGATCCAATTCTCCTGAAAGCACTTCATCCTTCTTTTTCAACCACCGTATAACGTCTGAACCCTCCAAAATAGGCAATCAACATGAGATGAGGAGATACCCATCTGCCAGTGACATGCATTGGAGCAAGGAAAAAAAATATTATATATTTTTATATTAAAATATTTTTGATAGTAAAACAGTGTGACACCAAAGGTGAAAGAACTCTGGGTTTTTGTTGGCTGTGCTGCCATAACTTTTCTAACCTTTCTTGTTACCTTAAATTGTATTCTGTTGACTGCCTAAAGACTCTATATGGATGGAAATGTTCAGCTCTAGTGTTTCTGAAGCTTCTTCTGATCACTTGTACAGCCTCACGACACATGCCCAGAAGGGAAGGCTACTTATGGTTTGTGTTATAGACCATAAGGCGTACAGCAGAAGTGGCTTCATTATAGATAGCAAAATAATGGGAAAAGATGGGCCTGAAAAAGGATTGGCATACCAAAAAACATTCACTTAGTGCTCTTTGAATGATATCACTGAGGAACTGATTCATGCTCTGCTGATCTCTGCTTTACTTGTCCTGGGAGCTGGGAGGCGTGTGAGCTGGAACCGGGAGAGTTATGCTGTGACCATGGTAGGAGAAGAGGTCTTGAGGAAGAAGAAAACAACAACGGAAAAAGTAAATCCTAATTAAAATAGTATAAAAACCACAATAACCTGTAACAGAGGATCTAACACGCAGATGCTGTTCTATTATTCCCATCCCCCTCCACAAGCCAAACAGATCTTTACCGGTGCAATAGTAATGACAAAGGACAGCAACTTTTGTAAGACTGTAGCTTTCCCACAGAGGCCATCTCTATTCAAGAGCCCAGGAAATGAATTGTGTGAACTGGGTACTAATCAGGCACAAAGCGCAGGCCTCGCGAGCCAGCAAGCACAGAGCGGGCTTTTGTTCCCTTGGACGAGGACACAGCTGAAAAGGAGGGTTTGACTGGCGGACAATGGAGACTTGGCCTGCCCCCAGCAGCGCTCGATGGGCGTCCTTTATTCCGGATAATTCATGTGTATTCTCCCGCTCATACCTTTCTCTAAGTCTGGGAATTCTGCATCTTAAGTGATTTCTGTGCACTGGGCTAATGCTGAAGTCCTTAAATATAACCAAGGGCTGCTCAAGACAAACCCATTGGCCTGTCTCTAGGGTATTGTGTCATGTGAAGCGTGGAACAATCGATCAAGGCTTGTCAAGTATTAATGAAACAGCAGAACCATGGCCCTACTTTTTTTTATCACTCACACATTGTGTTCACATTTCGAAAAGATGCAATGTTTTAGTCAACATGAGGCTGCCATCAGTGAGTGAGTGAATTTGGTGCGCTTTTTGTCTATCTGGGAGTGCTGTAAAATAAGAAATGTGATTCCGAGCTATTATTCTGCTATTGAATACCTATCACTTTATTCTAATGGTATATACGGGAGAATGCTGAAATAACGAGCTGGCGAAGTCGGAAAAGTTCTCCTTCTCTTGGTGAAGTTTTCTAAAGTTCACAAACCTTGTGAACTGGAGATATTTTAAATCATAAACATTACAAATTATGTCAACAATAGGTTTTCGGGGGAGAAAAGAATGAAATGTATACTTTTAGGAGGAACGTTTTTTTGCAAAAAAAAGATTTTGCGAAACATTTGGGGCAAGCACACTAAATTTGAAAATTTCAAAAAGTTGCTTACCTTTCACAATTTAATTGCCAATTTAAAATTTCGCACATCACTTTTTCAAATGATTCCCTAGAACCTTGAAACAAAGTTTTGATTTTTTTTTTTACCTCAGATCTAAATGAAAGACTGTAGCTACAGAAACTACTGTAAATTGTTTGTAGTATTGATTCCTAATAGAGGCTTCATGTTATTTTTTTACTGGTGTCTGCAAAGTGCAACTTTGCAATTGCTATGGCCTCAATGCGATGTGGGGTACCTCTAATGAGCACTTCCCTATCCTTTTGCAGAGTCTCGATTCCAGAAATGTGTTGTAGCTTGTATTTTGGGAGTGGTACTGTGTTGGTGGATGTGTCGGGCAGCACTGCCCAGGAGTGGATCAAGGTGTGCAGTCTTTGTCGAGCACAGCGGTGGAATTCCTGATATGGGTTGGTTAGCGTAGTTCTGTTCTGCCTCCATGGTGGGTTGTTAGTAGCGTTTGTGCCTGAAAAATATAGTGAGAGGGAATGCTGGTGCACTGTTTGAGGTTATTTTTGTTGGAGAGCTGCATGTTGCCATTTGTATGAATATTAAAAAATACAAATTACTTTAGATTGGTGATTTATTGATGACGGTTTCTTTGATACTGCTAAGCTTGGAACTTGCAGGATATGGCTAAAGAGAGGTGGGAGAACATGGGGAAGGGGTTAAATATTACAATGAAAACTGAAAAAATACTCCGTAAAGTGTTTTGGTGGAATTTTAAAGAGAGGAACTGTCTTGAGGGTACAAGGACATCACATTTAGTAAGGACTGGGACGGGGAAGATGGTGAAGGCCTCATATCAGAATTACATCAAAGCAACCAATAATAAGTGTAACTTGGAATGGATCACTGCTGGGGATGTTTTGAACTTTCCTCAAAAAGCCCACAAAACTGCAAATAATGAGAAAGAGTATCATCAATGAGACAGAAAAATCACAAAAATGAATCAGTACTATCTCGGTCTAGAAAGTAGGTTCTTGCCTATATTCCCGGAAGGCGTTTGATTACATCTTTGAGCGCGCATTTATATTAACAGACTGCTATGATCCAATTTGCATTGCTCGCCTGAGACTGAAGGGGTCAATGCATTTGAAAACGAAAGAAATGACTCACAAAACTGCAGGCAATACTTATCTAAAATATCTAATGTACTCCTACGCACACTGATTTCAGTTTACTATACAAAAATGTCCTCAGAGCTTCAGCTAATAGACTTAAAGTTTGTACCACAGAATATATGTTAATTATTTTTTAAATGGAAAAAAATTGTTTACTGATTTTACATGCAAGCATCACATCCACTATCAACCCTGAATACATGAGATGGCAGAGCATGGAAAAATCACCCCAAAAAAGCTACGCAGTATATAACAGGGTTTATAAATTCATCAGAATTATTGGTTATTACAACGCATAGATCCAGTATGGGGGGTTAGAAAGATGAAGAAATATTTGGACACAAATAGAGTCATCTTGGGAAAAGGACATCGGGATACGGATCGCATCCGGGATGGAGAGGGTGGGCAAATCTTTCCCAGTGGGTCCCCTCTATACAGCAAACAAAAGTAATCCATCCCCGTTGAGTATCTCATAGTAAATGAGAGGGCTCTTGTAGTACATCACCCTGGCTTGATATAGCGTGGGGAGGACTCACTCATGCCCAAAGCCCACAAACAGCACCCATATCCTATTGTAGACATCCACCATGTCTTGTGCTCTGTACATAAGTCTTTCATAGGAAGCTAAGCAACATAATTGTACCAACCATTCCCTATGTGAGGGAGCCAGGTGGGATATCCAGCAGCGAAGGATACCCTCCTTTGCAATTGTCAGTGAGGTCGATATCCATCGTCTCAGAATATGGAAGAGGTCACCATTGGCAATCTACATCTCCAGCATAAACAGTCTTGACTCAGACTCACTTTGTGTAGTCTAGTTTGGGTACAATACCAGTTGTGTAGGATTCTGTAAAAGATTTGCAAAAGGTACATTTAAGTAGTGGTTCACGCAAGACCTGATCTTGCATTTCTGATGGGGCGGACAAATCTGATTCATTGTATTCCAGGAAGAGACTAAACTACTAAACTATGAGTTCCTCGATCATTGGAGGTCGAGAGAACAGTTTTGTTACAATTGTATTGAATAGCTCTGAAATGACTCCCGGTGGGTTCACAAGTTTTAATGTGAGTATAGGTGAGCCAGGGAGTGGCTGTGTAGATGCTCCCACCTTACATCTTAAACAGTGCCTATGGAGTCGGAAGGATCAGTGTTGATCTGGCCCCCAAATCAAATTCGAGGCTTAGGTCCGAAAAACCTTCGAAACTTGCCCACTGTCAGTAGTAGATCAATTGTGTCAAGTCCTTTGCTGATCACAATAAATGTAATGGTTTCCAATCGGTACACCAGCATTCAGCCACAATTTGGCTTAAAAGTGTATCAGTGAATCTGTCCCGATTGTCCTCTGCATAGAAACTCAAATTGTCAGTAGGAAGTGAATCATGGGACCCAGCATCATAGGCAGTGAGAGTGCTGCTGCTTAAATGAAGTCAGATTCATTAGGTTTGATAAGGGTGTTGTGTTCAAGCACTGCCCAAAACAGTGTGGGCTTCATCTCTCTTGTGAATCTAAACTGGCTATAACAGGCGTTGGGCTCTGCGCTGTGCTAGGATTCGCTGTGGGAAAATCTAAAGCTGCCTGAGTGGGTATGTACACGCAGTTTTGAAGGTTTCACTCAAGGTCTAGCCACATTACTGATGAACATTTTTATGTCTCAGTCTATTGGAAAGGAAGCATTCTGATGATATAATTAAATCAAGGGCCAATCATAAATTTAACCACTTGGGCCATGCCCCCAAGCAAGAGTTGGAGTGCAGACTGTTTTAGTTTTCCTTTGCAGTCAGTGGCTCTCAGGGCGGGGCTGGGTACAGCAGGGGAGAGGAGTGCTTTGCACTCCTGAAGTGGGCATGACTGCTTGACTGGCCCTCTGGGGCCGGCCAAACAGTCATGCACACTTTGCACCTTCCCCACCAGGTTGCATTACGCAGCTTGGTGAGGAACATGCAAAGTCTCCCATTCCCCATCTGAGCGCCGATCCACAGCGCTCAGACCAATCACAACGCTGCATTGCAGCGTTGTGGTTGGCTCAGGGAACCTCAAAGCCGGGTGCTTCCTGCTGCCTGCTGGGACTGCAGGAAGAAGGAAGAGGACGGAGAACAGGGGAGAGGCGGCGGCCGGCCGTTTCAGGTAAGTGTTTTTTAAAAAAAAATCTTCGTCGTCGTCCCTCGTCTCCACCCTCCCCCCACCTGAATCCGGTAGCAGCCGCTACTGTGAAACTGCCATTATTCTTTTGTTATTTATTTATGCGTGAGGGATGGTATGAGCTCTGAATTAAAATTTTAATTTTAATTTATGAAATAATTCAATTTAAATTGATGGAAATGGCGCAAATTAATTAACATTCATATGTAAAAAGGATGAATTAACTTTACCCCGTAACATTGCAAGTGAAGCACATTTTCTTATCTCAAAGGAAACGGAATACGACAGAGCATGTATATAAAAGGCAAGAAGTTCCCCAAATGTGATAACGTGTGCTTGAGCTAAGAATGAATGCTATTTGTTTTTAAAAGCACAGCAAAAGTGTTTCCTTGAATCTCTTTTTTTGGCACAGTACAGTTTATTATATAACTTAGGTTGTGGGTGAGGTGCAGTTGCAAATATTGTTTAAAGCTGGCTAACTTAGCAAATGAAAGGCAGCATGATCTGAGGAGGAATAAAGGTACATTTAAAGCTGAACGTAAATGTTGCTCTCTTGGTCGCTTTTTGGACACCCATAAGCCAAAATAAGAGAAAGGTAACATTTTCTCGTGTACCTTGCACATATCCTATGTTTTTGCAGTCACACTATTGTTTAAAGTGTCTAACAAAAGAATCGAAAGGCAGCATTGTTCGAGAGGAATAAAACTTAGTTTGTGGTTGAGGTGCAGTCGCAAATATTGTTTCAAGCTGTCTAGCATAAGAAATGAAAGTCAGTATTGTCCAAGGTGGCATTATGGTAAATTTAAAGCTTAATGTGAATGTTGCCCTCTTGGTCACTTTTTGGACACCCATAAGCTAAAATAAGTGAAGGGTAACATTAGCATACACACATGCTATGTTTTTGCAGTCACAACTGTTGTTTAAAGCTGTCTAACAAAAGAACCGAAAGGCAGATTTGTTCGAGGGGAATACAACTTAGCTTGTGGTTGAGGTGCAGTCACAAATATTGTTTAAAGCTTTCTAACTGTCAAGGCCTGGTATCCTCAGGATCGGAGTGATGCTATATATGGTCCACCTCTCGACAGCCTCAAGTCTGAATAGTAATTCTATGTCAGGACATGGAGGCGAGGATTAGGCTATTCTTCCTTCGTTTATTTTTCACAGCAGCCATTTTAAAACCGATAATAAACAAACAAAGACTTCATTTCCCATGAAGCCTGAAGAAAAACATCAAGTTTTCAACAGAGTCTCTTCAACCAATCAGGCGTCTCCTGGCTCCATAACTGCCGATGACCCCTGCTGTACTTCCTCTTTCTTCGCTGCTGCAGCCACTGTGTCAGTTAAGTGCCTTACTTTCCCTCAGCATGCCGTTTGGGATCGTTTTGCGGCCTTGTTTAATGTGTAGCGTTATTGTGCTCAGTTTTTTATGATTGTGATCCCCGAAGCCTTGGCTTCTACTCTGCGGCCGCGGGAACGCTTTTCTGCTTCTACGCGGCCGCAATTATAACTTCAGAGCCGGCGGGAGTGCGCGGCGGTCCGCCGGCCGCCAGAGGGCGCGCCTCTCTTGTCCCGAGGGACGCTCTTTGCTTGGCCTGCGCGGGACAGAGGTTGCGTCATTTAAGGTCTTTGCCGAGCGTCTCCATCCGCGTTTGTTAAGCCGCCCGGCCAGTCTGGAGCAAAAAAAACCCTTTGGGGTAAGGTTTCAGGTGCTTTCTGACCTGTATTTTGTGCAGACCAGCCCAAGCTTTATTCAGGTCCCGCCCGTGTGATTGAAGGGCGTCTCTTGTCTGCATTTGGCCCCATACCGGTAGTTGGTGTCTCCCTTTGGCCCAAGAGCAAGCGCATTCCCTGGGATTTGGGTGTAGTTGTGTGGGGACCTTGACTCAACCCCCTTCCCTGCCTTGTGGGCTCCCTGTTCAGGGATTGGTAGCCTGGGGTACCCCCCTTTTTTGCATTAGCCCTCTGACCTGGTGGGGGGCCACCAAGTAATACCTACCTCTGGTCCTCAATCCCTCCCGGGTCTTGCAGATCATGGAGGAATTTGATGACTACTATGAGGAGGAGGAGGAGGAGACGCAATATTTCCTGGTCACTGATGAGTTTTGTGATGCAGTGGATGCCTCCATCGTCAGGGCAGTCTCAGAGGCGGTGGCCCCTCTGGAGAAGAAATTGAGGGATCTGGCGCAGAAGTGCCTGCAAACCCTCCCTCCGAGGGAAGAGCTTCCAGGACCCTCGGTCCTTCGACCTCCAGAGCAGGCCGCCTCTCCCCCCTCTGAGAAACCGCGCAAACGCCCTCACCCAGAAGGGGTGGACCTGGATGCGTTTTCTAGGCTGAAGCAGGCGTTCCTGGACACCAAATCGCCTTCCACGCCTTCGGGCACAGCTCCACCAGACGTTCCACCCCCAGGGGGGCAGGTAGCAGCTGCCTCACCACAGCCCTCAGACGAATCCCAAGGCGGTTCGGACGGGGAGTCCGACCATGGTCGGTCCTGGCACCCATCTCCTTCCCTGTCGCGGGGCCCTCAGCAGGCTTAAAAAGTCCTGGCTGATACCCAATCAGATCTCTTGGACCCGGAGGAACTCCTCCACCCCCGATCATCGGAGTGGGTTCCCTGTGAAAAAGTAGCCAAGTATGTGGCGACTCGGCTGCGGAAACCCCTAGACCAGGAGGTCCGCTCCCGCCTCAGGGCGGAATGCCCTCGCCCTTCCCTCAAAGGTAAAGTGGCAGTTACTCCGGAGATTGACGCCAGGATGGCGACGTTCCTGACGAAGTACATCAAGGACCCCAAGAAGGGCATTGATAGGTCCTGGCGGGCATGCCAGGACAAGCTCTTGGATGTCACCGGCCCTTTGGTTAAAATCTTTGATATGGCGGAGGACGCTAAGACGTCTGGAGCCCTTATCCCTCCTGAGGTTCTTTCCAGTTGGGCTCAACGAGCCATACTTTTTCTTGGCAATGCTAACTGCGCCATCTCCACCGAGAGGCGCAGGTCGCTACTCATTAAATTGGACCCCAAGTTGGGCGAATTAGCCAATTCTGAAGCGGGCCAGGTGGCCCAGGGGGTTTCTTTGGGGACCCGTTTGTGAAGGAGCTCAGCAAGTTTGTCTCCACCTTTAATTCTCTGGACAAGGCCCAGTCCACAGTTAAACGCATTTTCAACGCTCGGGTTTTCGGCGGGGCCGGCCATGGTAGGGGGCGCTCGGCAGGCCACTCTTCGCAGACAGCCTACGGTAGGGGTCAGCAGTCGCAGAGAGGACAGTGGCAGGATTCCTCGCGCTTTGGAGGCTTCTATCCCACCAGGGGCCGTTCCTGGCACAGAGGCCAGCGTAACGGAGCCCGCGGTGGCAGAGCTCCCCCAGCCCACAGTAAATTCTTGTCTTATCTCTTGTCAAGCTTTGGGGGGCAGGCTTGCACAGTTCCTGGACAACTGGCGGACCCTTACGACCGACGCCTGGGTGCTGCAATTGGTACAGGGTTTTCATGTGGAGTTTTACGGCTCCCTGGTTCAGGTCTCCCCCCGACCCCAATATGTTTTTCCGGCAAGGTATCCGCTGTGGTTCAGCAGGAAGTCCAAGATCTTCTGGACAAACGGGCGATCCGCTGCTCTTCCCCTCATCCCAGGGGTTTTCTGAGCAACCTGTTCCTGGTACAAAAACAGGACGGGGGTCAATGGCCGGTGATAAACCTCTGAGAGTTCAACGAGTGGTTGGTGTACCACCACTTCAAAATGGAGGGTATTCACCTGCTCCGCGACCTCTTGCGCCCTAACGATTGGATGGTCCGCTTGAACCTCAAGGATGCTTACGTGACGGTGCCTATTTTTCCTCCCCACCGTCGCTTCCTCCAATTCCAGTGGGAAGGTCAAACTTTCGAATTCACCTCTCTTCCCTTTGGCCTATCATCAGCACCGTGGTGTTTCACCAAGATCTTGCACCCGGTGGTGGAAAAATTGAGATCGCAGGGGGTCAGAATGATTGTATACCTGGACGACATGTTATTCATGAACCAATGTCCCCAGGTTTTGTCCCAGCAGTTGCAGTCGGCAATAGATATCCTCCAGTCTTTGGGATTCGTTATCAATCAGACGAAGTCTTGTCTTCTTCCCTCTCAATCGATCACCTTCCTTGGGTTCGTGATCAACTCCGGGGAGGCAACCTTAAGCCTCCCGTCCAGGAAAATGGCGAAAATCCTCCACGAGATACGGCAGATTTTACAGAAGCCTCAGACCTCTCTACGCAGTATTGCCAGGGTGGTTGGTCTGTTGTCGGCCTCCATCCAGGCCATTTTTCCGGGTCCTCTGCACTTTCGGGCTCTACAGAGACTCAAAGCGTCTCACCTGCGCAGGAGTTTAACCTACCCCCAGCAAGTTCTTCTTTCCGAGGAAGCAAAGGAGGAGCTGCATTGGTGGGTGTCTCACATGGAAGTGTGGAACGGTCGTGCCATCTTCGGATCCCTTCCGGACCTGGTAATTGAGTCCAACGCCAGCGGTTCAGGTTGGGGGGCATGCTGTGGCGAGTTCACCACTGGCGGAGGGTGGTCCGCCGAGGAGCAATCGTTACACATCAACTGCCTCGAGTTGATGGCAGGGTCCTTCGCGGTCCGATGTTGGACCAAAGACAGAGCCCAGTCCTGCGTCCTCCTGAAAATGGACAACGTAGCAGCAGTACACTACATAAATCACCTGGGCGGGACTCGGTCCAAAGCCCTGGCAGATCTCGCCAAAGAGTTCTGGGAGTACTGTCTGTCACACCTGGTCTCGGTGACAGCGGAGCATCTCCCGGGGGTGTCCAACAAGGTAGCAGACTGGCAATCCCGCCATCTCCGGGACCCGAGTTTATGGAAACTTTTCCCTCCAATGTTCCGGGCCCTTCAGGATCTGTGGGGACCTTTCTCCATCGATCTGTTTGCGTCTCGCCTAGACCACCAGCTTCCCCGGTACTTCAGTTGGAAACCAGACCCGGGGGCAACGGCCACAGATGCATTCCTTCAGGATTGGGAGTTGGAATGGGGCTACGCCTTTCCCCCCTTCGCCATGATCATGCGGCTCACGACACAAGTCCGCCGGCAGAAGGCGGAGTTGATAGTGATCACCCCGGTTTGGAGAGCGCAAGCATGGTTTCCAGTTCTGATGGAACTTTCTCGGGCTCCTCCAATCTGTCTACCCCCCCTCCTTCATCTCCTGAGTGATCCAACGGGCAATCCTCACCCTCTAGTAATGAGCGACTCCCTCCCGCTCATGGCCTGGAGGATTACCGGACTCGATGGACGGTCCAGGGAATTTTGAGAGAAGCTGCGGAGCTCCTCTCCCGAGCCTGGGCGGACGGCACCATTAAACGGTATCGATCGGCCTGGGCTCGGTGGATGGGTTGGTGTTTGCAACGGAGTCTGGATCCCGTGGGGGCAGACGTTGTCCACATCCTGAACTTTCTAGCCCAGCTGGCTTCTGAGGGACTAGCTTACAGGACGGTCAATACTTTCCGGTCTGCAATCTCAGCCGGTCACACTTCTGTATCTGATCAACCGGTGGGGGAACACCCTTTAGTGAAGAAGCTGCTGCATGGCATCCGGCTTTCCCTTCCACCGGAACCGAGATACTCAGTCCTCTGGGACGTCAACAAGGTCCTGAACCTGCTTTCCGATTGGCCTAGTAATAAATATTTGTCGCGCAAGCAATTGTTGGCCAAATTGGCCATGTTGTTGTGCTTGGTGTCATGCCGGCGTGTCTCGGATGTCAGGGCCCTGGATATTTCGGGAAGATCCTTTACCCCTGAGGGGGTTACTTTCCATGTGTCGCGACGTATCAAGTGCCATTCGCGAGTCATTTCTTACCCGGCCTTCCTAGGGGTTCCCAAACTTTGCGTGGTAAGATGTATAAAGGCTTATGAGGCCATGACGGAAGAGCTGCATCCACACGGGGAGCGTCAGCTACTCATTGCTCTTAGGAAACCATTTAAGGCAGTCTCTTCCCCAACCATTGCAAAATGGGTGCGCTGGGTTATGCTTGAGGCAGGCATTGACACACAGGTCTTCAGTGCGCACTCTACCAGAGGCGCGATGGCCTCGAAAGCTTTCGTGCTAGGAGCCCGCTTGGAGGACATTCTGAATGCAGCTGACTGGTCGTCAGATTCAACCTTTAAGAGGTTTTACTTTAAACCAGTCTCCTCCATTGCGGCCCTAGTGGTGGATAAGCTTTAAACTAGCCTAATCCTCGCTTCCGTGTCCTGACATAGAATGAAATATTTTCTAGCTTTCGTAACGGAAAGTTTCAATTCTATTAAGGACACGGAGGCGAGGATTAGCCTGCCCGCAGGATGAATCTAAACCCACCCGGGTTATGAGACGTACGTCACAATGTAAGTAAAGCGTTTTCCTGGTTTCAGTTATTGCAATAATGTTGTGCGAGAAAGCTTCTCTGCACGCAGGATGTTACGACTCCTTTTTCCTACCCATAGGTACAGAGACCTCTAAGCAGGATTAAGAAACTTCCACAGTCGGCTTTGTCGCAGGAAGAAAGAGGAAGTACAGCAGGGGTCATCGGCAGTTATGGAGCCAGGAGACGCCTGATTGATTGAAGAGACTCTGTTGAGAACTTGATGTTTTTCTTCAGGCTTCATGGAAAATTAAGTTGTTGTTTGTTTATTATCGGTTTTAAAATGGCTGCTGTGAAAAATAAACGAAGAAAGAATAGCCTAATCCTCGCCTCCGTGTCCTTAATAGAATTGAAACTTTCCATTACGAAAGCTAGGAAATTTTTGATTAATACCTACAGACTATTGAGGTGATCAAGCATGGGAAGGGAAGGTAGGGAACAGCGGGGAAGAAAACCTGAAAAAGAAGAGGCAGATTGAAACCGCTAGTTCTGAGTTATTCACTTTTGAATGTTAAGTAACAACCAGAAACATATTTATCCCCCCATACCTGAAAAAGGAAAGAAATAAGACAATATTCTTTCTAGCAGGAAACACTGGGTAATTGTAACCAATTTGTGGATTCTAATACTTAGAAAGAAAACAATTGGTATTGAAGTCAAATGATAATCGTGCCATCAAGGTCTCTTCCTTAAATATTTTGGACTCATGAAGTACACCTACCCGCAGTATAACAATGCCACAAGTCACAGGGGAAGGAGAGCCAAATATCCAGGAACTCTAGACCAACCACTGTTAAATGGCACAAACAAAGAACCACAAGTTAGGCAGTGCCTTGTCACTCTTCATATGCAATATAATATGTTGACAAAACAAGAATAAAAATAATTCTCAGGACAATTGCCAGTGAGTCTTTTATCCTTGGACCAAAATTATAATGCCAATTTTATGTACTCAATAAGTATACTTGATATAGACTCAAGCAATATGCTCTTGCACTTGTCAGCACACACTTGAAATTACAATCAACGATTTCAAGTAATGCCGCCTGTTCTCGCTCTGCATGAGCTACAAACGTATTGCTTGTCAACAGAGGAGAATGCAGTCAAGAGTTTCCTCCCTCGAATCCTACGAGGAGGACAAACACGCGAAGGTCGCACAACAAATGCAGTCTGTTCTCGCTCTGCATGAGCTACAAACGTGTGGCTCGCCAACAGAGGAGAATGCACTCAAGAGTTTCCTCCCTCGAAGCTTCGAGGAGGACAAACGTGCGCGAAATAATGCGCACCCAACGAGACAATCAAGGACGTTTCTATGCAAACGTAGATACCAGGAAAATAGGTGCTCACCGCACCCTTACCAGACCGCTCATATCCTACGTGAGCTCCACCGGACTGTTAACATCCTCCGTAAGCTCCATTCAAATCCAGAATAATCGGCCCGCCGAGGGACCCGGAAGCTCTTTTCTGGCTCACTTACCTGACATATGCACGCATACGCGCGTGTGTACATCAACAACATACAAGGAATCATGGGAGTTGTAGGCTTTTCAAGATTACATGACAGCGTTTTTTCGATGTCTTCCTAATGGTACGTTATTGTTACCTAAACTCGTTTTCTGGCAGTGTTTAATGGTGTTTCATGTTTGTAAGCTGATGAGCTTTGACACTAACATAACAAACGAAAGCCAGCATTGTCTGATGTGCAATTAAGGTAAATTTAAAGCTGACTATAAATGATGCCCTCTTGGTCGTTTTTTGGACACCCATGAACTAAAATAAGTGATTTCTCACCCGAAAGGGCTCTCCTTCAGCGCCGTGATATCCATCCGGATGAATGTCGCGCTTTACAAATAAAAAAAAAAAAGAGGTAACATTTTCCCATGTACCTTGCACACATCCTATATTTGTGCAGTCACAACTATTGTTTAAAGCTGTCTAACAAAAAACTTGAAAGGCAGCATTGTTCATGGGGAATAAAACTTAGGTTGTGGTTGAGATGCAGTCACAAATATTGTTTAAAGATTTATAACTTAAGAAATAAAAGACAGCATTGTCGTAGGTAGAATAAAGGTAAATAAACAAGCCCTCACATGCAAGGTCCCTTTCATTTGAGATAAGAAAATGTGCATCAAATACTGCCTTCACTTGCAATGTTAAGGGGAGGATAGGCTGGATCATTCGTTTTTTTACCTGTCCACATTAGCTAATTTGCGCCACAATCACAAGAAGTTGTGTCGCTGCTGGGACTTCAATGAGGTTCCCCAGCTTCAAAGGCCACAGCTCTACACATAGCAAAACACACAGCAATACACACAGCATTGTGCGGTCTCGTTATCTGCAGATCAGTGACCTTTGAAGCTGGGAAATCCTCAAAAGTCCTGTAAAAATGATGAATTAGAAATTTCCCTGTAAGATTGCGAGTGAAGAGAGCCTTGGAAGCACATTTGCTTATTTTAAAGGAAGTGGAATGTGACAGAGTGTGTGTGTAACAGGCAAGAAGTCCTCTTAATGTGATAACGTGTGCTTGAGCTAAGAATAAACAAACAGTCAGGTGCAAAGACCCCACACAGTCACACCTTAAACACATAAACTCAGACAAATTAAAATAAATAAAAAAACACAGTAAGGATGTAGCCGAGATGCAGTTGCAAACAGTGGTGAAAGCTAAACAAGCAAGGGTGGGGGCATGGCGATGGGAGAGAAGGAGGGGGAACAAGCAAACACAGACAGACAATGGGATGGAGGAGACTAGAGAGCCAGCTAGGAAAGATGCACTCTGTAGAGTAACTCAACAAAAAGAAAAAAATTGGTCCCAAAAGTGCGAGCAGTGTAAGGACACAAGTACTTGGGCATGCTTTGGGGGAGGGTCACATGCAAGAAGAGGGAGGTCCGGCCACAGAACTGACCAGCAGGAAGCAAGCAATTGAGAGTGGCTTTAAAGCCCACCAATGGTAAGTGATGGGAGAGCTTCAAGCCCACTAACAATAAACAAACTGTCTCGAAGAGATAGCGCATGCGCTGTCTACGCGAGACCTAACAATGACCCCCACAATTTAAGGACGAAACATCCATGGTGTCAAGTTAATTATTTTTTGTTTCACAGAAACAAACTGCCACCTTGTGAGTAAAACAAAAACGTTTTCTGAGCAGTCGCATGAAACATGGTAAACATTCAATGCATTCATAGGAACTGTTGTGGCGGCAGCTCTTCTGAAGGCATAGAGAGGTGGGGGTAGTCCACCACGGCAATGGAGGTTATTGCATCATACAACAGATGAATGTGTGCATGTGTTATTATGTAAATACTGCATCCTGGAAAGCAATACAGCACTGCATAAAAGGAGCGAATTGGAGTGAATTTGATATTGTGCACATCAAGGGTGGGATGGAAGAGTCTCATCCATGTTGGGCGCGATTGCTAGTTTACATTAAAAATTACGAATCCATAACAAATAGAACTGGAAGGCTCCTCTTTGATGATAGGTGAGGTATTTCATTAAAAGATGAGTCTTCTGTTTTCTTTCTGTATTGCAGGAGGTACAGGACAAGCTGCGTGGAGAGCGGCTGTATATTATGTGAACGTCTTCAGGAGGAAGGGGTTGCAGCAGTAGTCTTTCTAGAAGCAATAGCCGGGTTATCCGATCTTGAATGTATTGTGCATGCTGTTGGGTCTGGTCTCGGGGAGAGAGGTATGGAGGTGATCTTTAGAACAGACAGATTATCAAGAAAGCCAGTAAGAGACTACATGTGCTGCGGGGAAAAAGAATGAGGAGAAGGAGTATTTATTGAGGGCCTGATTCACAAATGTAAACTTAACACTTTTGTGTATGTATACTATTTTTATGCAATTCACGAATTCCAAATTAATAGTAAGTTTTCAACTGCGGAGACCCCGTAGTCGGGGCAGAAAACTCAACACATAAAAAGATAAGCGCAACTAGGATATGAATGGCAGTGGTAAACACACCTGCCAGCACCTCCGTTCTAGTTACCCAAACAGTCCAAATTTCAACAGTCAGTATTTTGGCGTGCTCAATGTATCACACTGTGCCACTCACCCAGTGTTAGCTAGTATGGAGAAAACTTTTCCCCACACAAATAACAACATATATTTAGTTACAGAGCACAGCCATCAATAAGTTTCAATGCTGACTTTGTTGTCAGTTATTTAATAATAAACACGAACATTATTCAATGTATATTTGAAACAATGGTCTTTCCGGTACACAACAAATCAAAATTACAACAGATGATCTTGAGTATGTTGACACGTAGTAAATATTGTAGATGCTGACAGCCGACACGTGTTTCGATCGAAAACGACTTCTTCAAGGCTCCAAAAAATGTATTGAGAAGGACGTTTATTCAAATCTTCATTAATCCCCACATATAGGGTGAGATATACTGCAGTACTGGAGTTGAGCCAAATGCTTGTTGTTTTCCAGGTTTGGCGAATAGAACCAATGTACACTGTCCAGGATCGGAGAAGTAATATAAGGATCTAACCACGACGCGTAGAATATGACTGGAACTCAGTCTGTCCAGTTTTCAAGTGTATAGCTCGTAATGTGAAGAATCACAGAAAGCATAGACGCTCGTATTAGAATATTGCGAGCCACATCATTCCACCTGGTAAGTACGGTAGTAGCAGCAGGATCCCTGCTGTACACGTCCCGGTATGAGGAACGTGTCTCCACTCGATCGAGTGGAGACACGTTTCCTCATACCGGACGTGCTACAGCAGGGATCCTGCTGCTGTACTACCGTACTTACCAGGTGGAATGATGTGGCTCGCGATATTCTAATACGAGCGTCTATGCTTCTGTGATTCTTCACACATTACGAGTATATACACTTGAAAACTGGACAGACTGAGTTCCAGTCATATTCTCTACGCGTCGTGTTAGATCCTTATATTACTTCTCCGATCCTGGACAGTGTACATTGGTTCTATTCGCCAAACCTGGAAAACAACAAGCATTTGGCTCAACTCCAGTACTACATAAAAAGATAAGCCTGTCCTATCTTTTTATGTGTGGCGTTCTCCGCCACAACAGTAGTAACAGCTGCGGTATCAGCTGAGAAGCTGGTCCTTTTCTGTGTTGGCTTCCTCATTTTGGAATAAGCTTCCATCTGATTTGCACCTTTTCTCTGACCATTTTTTTACAAAATAACAGAAGACCCAGTTGCTATTACAACAATTTGCACAGGATCCTTTTCTTACGACACCTGTTTGGTTCTATGCCATCGCAAAGAAGCCCATATTGTTTAAGAGCGCTATAAAAAAAAAAAGATCTGTAACAAAATATTAAACAGGGAGTCAGTGCTTAATTTGTGTCAGTGGTTGCAGGTGGTGGGCACCGTCACTCATTACTGGCAACCGGGACCTCTTTCTCACCATCAGAATTTGACCCAGAGCATCCTTACTGATTATATGGATCGTAAAGCGATCTCTCTGACCTATCAAAAATTGATTAACAATTCTCCCGACCCCCTCCTTCAACGCTGAGCGCACTGGGCGCAAGATATTGGGGCTATAGATGACGAGGAATGGCAGGAAGCACTGGCCTCCCCCGGGAGGTGGCATTTCCTCGAGATTCAAATTAGTACAGTTCAAGATATTGCATATAGTGTACTTCTCATGCCAAACTCTTGTTAAGATTGGTCTCAGGGTAGATCCTACTTGTAGGAGACAATGTAGTCAAGAGGGCACGTTTTACCACATAATTTGGGACTGCATGTACATTAAGAAATATTGGGTATCAGTTGTACGCAGCATGGGAGAGGCACTGGGGTTGAGATTGGAGCCAGAGCCTAAATGGTGCCTCCTAAACGTACGGGGGGCTACATACTTGAACAGTAAAGAAAGGTCCTGGGTTACGCTGGGAATGATAATAGCCAAATGCAACATAGCGAAAGTATGAGGTGCTCCTGAAACGCCAGCACTCCGTGTATGGATGGAAGACATGGACTGGTGCATGGTATCAGAAAAGACAATATGTGAAAGTCGTGGTTGCCCGAGGAAGGTGGGTGCAGATGTGGGGTAATTGGAATACATTCAGGGGAGACATATGTGTGCTGCCAGTGCTCGACATTCATCCCATAGCAAGGAACTAATAGGTCATTACTTCATAGGAGAAGAAAAAGTTAACATAACAATACAGATTGTTGTAAATGTGAAATTTATTGAGTCTCTGTATGTCGTCCCTCCATTGCTAATGTACTGCAATATCACAGATATACCCTGTTCTTTGTCATCAATAAAAAGGTTTGACCCAGAGCAAGAGAGAGAAAGGCAGAAAAGCAAGACAGAAGGGGAAAGACAAAGAGAGGAAAACAGGGCAAATAGAGAAAGGAGGGATGAAAAAGAACTGGGTGGCTGAAGAAAAGTCTTAAGGGGGAATGTAAGGTTTAGGAACCACAGAGGGGCATGGTGAGGGATGAGTCTAATCACCCAGTGCATGACAACTAAGGAAGTGTCTTTGTTTATTCCTACAAATGCCTGATCCTGATGTGAAGGCAACAGAGAGTTTAGGGCTTGTAGAAGAAGGAAATCCTCCCTGTGTTGCTACCACACATACACATATACACCATTAGACTATATTCGGTAATCAGCGGCTTCAGCCCATACATCACAAGTGTGCTAGCACCAGCCTGGAAGCAAACATTAGGGACCTTCTTGTAGGTGAGCTATGTAGCTGTCCGGAAAGCCCGCAGGTTGTAAAAGCAGGCATTACCAACCTACTGCCATTTGTCATCTCCTCCATGCCTCACCATTTCACATTGTGCGTCGGACAGTTCTCTGAATCACTTGATCTCTCAAAGCACTGAACCATACTGTTGACTCATTTCTGACTCAAGCCCAGATCATATGCTGCGAGTCCCTAACACAATCTAAACCCACATTACTTGGGTCCAGCTACTCACCTAGTCTGCTAAGTCTCAACTGATGCATTTGAATGAAATGCTTAAAAACAGTTGAAGCATACATGCCAACCCTCTTGATTCAGATGGGGAACTACCCATTTCAAGGCTAGTCTACCGCCTTCCGATTCCTGCATGTAGAATCCCGATTTGGAGTTTTGAAAACTGCCAAAAATAAAATGTTGAGGCCCTTCACGCACGCTCCAAAATCCCCCTCCAAGAATAACCTCTGACATCAAAGGTTAACGCTTTGTCCTTAATTCTTTGAGGGGGAGATTAGAGCATGTGACAGGCTTTAACATTTTATTTTTGGCAGTTTTACATAGCGCAAATAAAATCAGAGTTTACAACTCTGATTTTGTTTGTGCTTTGTTATTAAACTGCCAAAAATGAAATGCTGATTGTCTGTCACCATACATCAGAGGTCTTTAAACTTTTTTACTCTGAGCACCCCCTAAGCAAAATGTTTTGAGGTCGGGCCCCCCTCCAAAACTTTGTGGCAAGGATTGGATGAGTGGGAGGGACATGGCTGCGTGCAGGGGGCAGGGCTTATGAGAGGATTTCAGGAATACTTTTTCTATAGCTTATGAACCGCACTAAATATGAGACTTATAAAACAGCAAATGCATCAAACAAAAACAGATATTATCCCAAACAAACTACTCCCCATAATTGGGGTGTTGTGAGCCCCTCACACTCTTTGACCCCAATGCAACTACACCTGCTGCACTAATGATAACTGCAGTCCTGAGTAGGAGGCTATCTCCCCTGCATCTTTTACCTCTTCCCCACCATGAATGATCATCACCTCGGTCCTATTGCTTGGAAGGAAAATAAACTCCGATGCCCCTTTATTAAAGGTAGACAGTCATAACTGTGATGCAGTGGGCCCCTCAAATCCCTGGGCCCCAGTCCTGCTGCATCTGCTTCCTTAATGATAACCAGCAGTGGCCACTTACACACTTGGCAGCAGTACCAGCTTCACTAATAAATGCCCCCTTTAAAAAAAAAAAACACTTATATTGTCCCCTTCTTTGGGGTATCTCTCTGAAGAAGCTGTCTCTGGCCATTGGTAAACACAAAAATGAGTCCTCATACAGTGCTCCCTATTCTGGGCCTTCTCTTTCACAATATCTAAGAATCTCGCTCCTTTCCTCTGTCTCCTAGACCATTACTGTGAGGCCCCAGGGATCGAGAGGATTAGGGCACTGGATCTGAATGCAACCCTGCTGGCCTTCTACCTGCCACCCCATGGACTCAGCTTTCACAATGGCCCTGAATGGTTAATACTGACTTTGAGATGCCTAGGCTTGAAATCGAAAGGTGTGGTGGTAGTGCAGAAAGTTAAAAAAGAAACCAGCCTTCTTACCAGCCATTAATTGATTGAGTCAATTAAAGCCAGGGCTACTGGAATTATGAGTTTCTGCAACAGCAGCGTTTTCCACATAATTATCATTTTACTACATTTGCTACATAATCTGCAGATTTCAACAAAAAAAACTTGATTCTAGCTCAAAGGAACAAAAGTTACTTAAAGTGTGACAAAGTGTTCTGGAGCAGTGGAAGGCCCTTTGCAAAGATTGACTGGTACTCTTGTAGTTGCTTATTGCTGTATTTGGGTGTTAAACTGGTACTAATGAGGTGACATATTTTCCCTGACAGCGTTACCTTGAGTTAAAATGGCAAAATAATGAAGTAATGCTAATCACAAAATGTGGCGAATTGTGCTGCATAATTTACCTTTTCTTGTATAATTTAGTCAAACCTGCCGCATAATGTGGTCCTCTTCTGCTGAATAATTCCAGTGGCTCTGCTTAAAGCTTCATGGTGGCAAAGATATATTCTTTTTTACATTTAATGTAAGGGTGTTATCAGCTGAGATCTGGAATAGTGGAGACACTTACAAAAATGTCTGCATTAGATACAGTTTAATTACTTATTACTAGAAAGTATATTTTGTAAGAACTTGTTTTATCTCAATTACTGCACCATTATGCAGCAGCCTAGCTTAGAGTATGTAAATACTGCTTTAAAATAATGACTTACATATTCACAGTGCTTTCTGCCACAGGCTGGGACCTCATAGCACTATAAACAGGACCACTGGAATTATGCGGCAGGAGAAAGGCCAAAATATGCAGCATGGTTGACTAAATTCTGCAGCAGGCAAAGGCGAATTATGCTGCATAATGCTGCATATTTTGTGATAGCATTACTGCATTAGTTTGCAATTTTTACACTTGTTAACACTGTCCTAGCCTTTATTGCCCCTCATAAGTACCACATAAACACCCACATATAGCAATAGGCAACAGAAAGGTAATCAGTCAACCTTTAGAAAGGGCCTTCTACTGCGAGGTAACATGTGTTACTGCATTTTTAGTAACTTTTGAACCGTTTGAGCTAGAAACAAGTTTTTTTTAAATCTGCAAATTATGCAGCAGATGATGGATTATGTGGCAAATGCGGGAAATCCATAACTATGCGCTGTGAGTGCAGGGTGAGCGTGAAAGTGATGGGTGAGAATGAGGGGTGAGTTGTCTGAATGCAGGGTGCTTTCCCAGACACTTGAAGTAAATCAGGATGTTATTGACGGTGGCGTAGGGTTTCAGATACAAGTTAAACTATTGC
This sequence comes from Calotriton arnoldi, assembly GCA_963921515.1. Taxonomy (NCBI): domain Eukaryota; kingdom Metazoa; phylum Chordata; class Amphibia; order Caudata; family Salamandridae; genus Calotriton; species Calotriton arnoldi. Next base: position 4,465,776 of record CAWUFW010000193.1, read on the forward strand.
TATTATGGCATTAATCAGGGATCGAGGGTGAAGGAAATAAATAATGTGCTGATCCTGCAACAAAATTCCAGTCTTATGATTAGGATTGCAAGCTCATTATTTTGATGTCCCAGACGGTACAAAAGTAACAGTCACCTAAAGCCCTATTTTCAGCACTTATCTGTGCGTACTTCGAACAGCAAATATAAATAGAAAGCACTTTTAATTGTGTTCTAGGTCGGCCTGAATGATTCATGACTGATAATTAAAGGGAACAAAGACAGAAAAGTCACATTACAAATGAATACATACTTTTTTATTTATAACCCTATTTAGTGTCAAGACAAGGTCTTTGCAGGCTCTTTAAACATACACGGCTGGCATTTTTTCTATTGGCAACCCTTCTTTATATTCCTTTTCATGAAATGCATTTTCACACTGCAGCAGTAAATGTAAAATACAAATGTAAGGAATAGGCAGAGTGGGGGCCCAGGGGGTACTGGAACCAGAAAAAAACGAAGCCTCGGTAACCAGTTTACAAAGGTATGCAAATGGTCTTTAAGACCTGTGAAGCTCGGGCGTGCCGGAGATAAGACTCCAGACATTGCCCAGCTAAGCCCACAGCAGCACACTCACTGACATCTGGCCCCACGTAAATGAAGACAGCCTGGAAATGCAGCAAATGAACATCACCGCACTTCCAGGCCATCTTCATTTACATGTACTTGCAGAGGCATTTGAGCCCCCCTGGGAACCCATCCACGCCCCCACCAGGGGACGCCCCCCCCCAGTTTGAAGACCTCTGCCATACATACTACTAGACCCGATTCAGGCACATTGCTACTGCTTCAAAATAAGTCAGTGGTGAAAATACATTCTTTCAACTATTTTGTTAAAATATTCCACTTGCCTGCTCTAAAATGTTGGCATTCTTGGCTTAAAGTGGGTGAGTCAACAGATTAATATGGAGAACCAAGGCAAGGATCTAGCTTAGGATTCTAAGGGCCTGTGCAGGAGACCTGATCCGAAAATATTAGCCTTGGAAATAGTGCAACAACATCATGTAAAACTATCATAATATCTCTTCAAAATTCAAAAAGTGTATTTCTTTACCATGCGGGAGCATTTTAGCCTAGTGCATCATATCACTCTATTGAGAGGCATTTATTAAAAGTGATAGTTTTCATACAAGAACTTAAAATCATTCATGGCCCTTCTCCACCCTGACAACAATGCCACTAGTGAACTGTAGGAGGCTGGCTTAGTATATGATGCACACTTATTTAAGTGAAGCACCCTGCACTAATCCAGACAACCCTTATGGTGTTTTTAGTGGTCTTAGACAACCATAGAAAGCTCTCTAAGTGGTAGCTGTGGAGAGCAGCCTTCAGGCTTAGTCCAGAAGGAGTGTAAAGCAGCTTGTTTTACCAGTACTAATCATACAGGGTAGATTAAGTGAAAAAGAACCACACAGTGTAGATATAAAAATATGTATTTATTATAAACACTCACTAACACAGTGCAGTATCTCCTCCCTGGAGATATAATCACAATACACACAATACTTCAGTAATAGAACACGAAAGTAGCACAAATACACAGTGGTCCCCAGGGGGAGACCAAACCACATACTAATAAAGTGGAATGCGAACCACGACCTAAGTCAAGACTGGACCTAGAAGACTTAGAAGAGCTGGGGACCCAAAGAACCACCCAAGGTAAGTACTCAGGAACCCCACGGAGGCCATGTGCAGAGTGGAAACACGACCGCATGCTCAATTCAACTCAATCGGGAATACGCGGTTGCAATTTTCAAGAAGGACCCTTTCCAGAGGACCCTGAAGAAACCCCAGGAAGACAGAAGGTTGGAGAGTCACTCCACCCGTGGATACCCTGGGAACCAGGATACCTACACTAGGGAAGCTGGGTGCATAGGTGCGAAGTGACGTCGGAAACCGCCGTAGACCACAATGGAGGACTTCAGTAAAGATGCTGCTGGCGAATAAGGTAAAAGAGTCCGGTAGAACCCAAGGGTGGATTCAGGAAGAGAATTACCTGCAAGCAGAGGGGACAGAGTCTATGCCACTCAGAGTGACCAGGAGGTACGGAAGACGAATGCTCACCGGTGCGGGAAGATGGAGAAGAGTTGACGGTGACCTTGGTGCTGTAGCTGTGCGGACCAGGCGATGCTATGGAAGACCAGGAGCTGTTCATGAACTGTCCCATAACGGATGTCAAGAGCCAGGGGTTCGGTGTCTGGCGGGATCACCAACAAGCCTTGGCAGCAGCAACAAACATGGTAGACAAAAAAGGTGCAGTGTCGGGACCAGCAAGGTCCAAGGGACTCACCACAAGCAGGTAAGTCAGAGTAGGCCCCGAGCAAACAGAGAAGCCCACAGGAGCCAAAGAAGACCTTCCAGAGGACCCACAGGCCGAAGGACAGGCGTCGCAAGAGGACCTCAAGCAGCTCACCAAAGATGCAGGCCCACAGTGCAGAGAATGTGGTGAGGCCAAAAATCCTGGTAACAAGAGATGCTGGAGGCTGGAGCTTCTTGGAGCCCGAAGATCTCTGGTGAAGAGAGTCAACAAGCCTTGGCAACAGCAAGTCAATGTGGTACACAGGGGTTCTGCTGCAGCAGTTCCAACAAGGGATACTAGCTTCAATCTTGCTGTGAAGACAGTGCAGGCCTCGAGGGAGTTGCAGAACCACCACCTGTGTTGTGGAACCTTTCGGAGTCCGTGGGAACTCAGGAACAGCAGACAAATCAGCTTTGTTGCGGTGCCTGCAGATGTAGGGGATAGACTCCTTCATTCCAAGGGAGATTCCTTCGGGTGTCTTGGATGCCCACAGGTCTGGAGAAGAACTTGTATGGAGCACAGACACAGATGACGCAGGAGACTGGCAGGACAACAGGACCAGGAGCAGCAGGAGTCTTCCAGATGCAGCCTTGGTTCCCAAAGCGAAGTCCAACGAAGTCCAAAGTGCCCAGACGGTTGAAGATGAAGTGGTTTTGGATCTAAATCTTGTCCCACGACGAATCTAAAGACCCACCCACAGGTAAGCCCTTAAGTACCCCAAGGAAAGGGTGGGGACGATTCAGGGGTCCCTCCCAGAGGAGGGGCTGGACAGTGGGGAGGATACTCCCATGTCCTTTGTCCAGTTTCATGCAAGAGCGGGAGCAAACGGCTCACTGAACTAGTTCCAACTGGAGTATGCAAGGAGGGCACCAAATGTGCCCTTCAAAGCAGTCTAGTGGTGCTGGCAAGCGCCCCCACCCTGGCCCAATACACTAAGTCCTGTCTGGGAGGTGGTCACACCTCCCTGTGACAGGAAACCTATTGTCCTACCTTCCCCTGCTCGCGCTTGGCTCAGCAGCAGGAGGGCAGAATCCTGTCTGTGATTGGCAGCAGCCATAGGTTGCTGTCAGACTCTGGAAGACTGGTACCAGGAGCACGGAGGGCTTCCGGGAGGAGCCCCACAGTGCATGGAATCATACCACCAACACCGTTTACGGTGTTGGGGTATGATTCCAACATGTATGATACCAAACATGCAGAGGTTCGTTACAGCCAGTTCAGAGTTAGCCATCGCGTAATGACGCATGGCCACTCTATGTATCGTAATGGCTGATGCACTTACAATGGCTGGAGAATGGACTCCGGGAATTGTAGGGGTGTCCTGCTCATGTAGGGGCACCCTCACACTTATAACCCAGCACCCTGCCTTCAGGATTGAAAGTCCTGCCTTAGGGGTGACTTATAGGTTTTAAGTGTAGTGGCCTCAGATATAAGAAAACTTATATCTGTCAGAAGTGGTGTAGCACCAGCTTAAACAGGCTGCAATGGCAGGCCTGTAGTCACAATTAGAGTGGTCTCTCATGGGTGGCATAATACATGCTTCAGCCCATGGGGGACCCTGTTGTACCTATGCTCTGGGTACCTGACTACCATATACTAGGGACTTAAAAGGACACACCAGTAGCCAGTCTCTGGGGTACCTAAGTACTCACCATGGCCCAATTTAGGGAGGAAGCACAGAGACTGGGGTCCTGATTAGCAGGATCCCAGTCAGACTAGTCAGAAAACACAATGACACCAGCAAAAAGTGGGGGTAACCATGAAAGCAGATCCTACTTTCCTACATGAACTAAGAATCAAGTCAGTTGTCATCTGCACCGTATATGTGGACTAGATTCCTATCAAACATTGAGCAAAATTAGAGTCTATTAAATCAAACACAGAGATGTTTTTAAATTGCGCACTTTCTGAACTCATGTATTACAAGAATCTCTCATAAGTGATAATGAAGAAAATGAAGCCCAGTGAAATAAAATATTTGCATAGGATCATACAATTTGGTCAAACAAGGAAGCCAGGATTATTTTTTAAAACTCTTTTTATTGAACACAAGCTTCATACAGCATAATGTAGTGAGTGAGTCAACATTTGTTATCCAACTACTAATCATTGGCTCGGAACATTCTAGAATAAATGTTTCCATCCATGCAAAAGTGGCGCTTATACATCCCGTTATCATATGAAATGCACGCCTAAGTCTCCCGGACCCTCTTTCAACCTTATCCCATGTACTCTCGCCAGGCCCGCACACTTTCTCCCACTTTTTGGGACAACCACTGGCTTTGTAGATCGCTTGTTCAGCCCCCTGGCACCAGGTCTGCCTTCCAGTCCGCCATATCTGGGGGGGCCGCAGCACCCCAAGCCCATACTATGTTCCTTTTGGCCACCCCGGCTGCCAATCATAGCCAGATCCTGGTGTATCTAGGTCATGTTGTTTCCCCGGCAATCCCCAGTATCAACCATTTCCCACCCATAGGCACCTCCAGCAGCGCGACCCGGGACATTATCTCTGTCGTTCTAGGCCAGTAATTTTGTATAAATGGGCATCCCAGAGGATATGAAAAAAGGTACCTTCACCTCTGCGTCTCCTCCTACACTGTGGAGTCGCAACCCTGCCTATCTTGAGTTATAGCATCTGTGAGTAGTAGACCAATGTAGTATTTTGAGTTGGACCAGTCTGAAACAAGCACGTATGGCTATTTCAAGCAGGCTCTGAAGCGCCTCAGCCCAGTCTTCATCAAGATCTCACAGTTCCCCTTCCAACGCCATTTTCAGTTGACTCAATGGGTCGGGGGAGTTATTAACCAATTTACGTTAAATCACAGACACCCCCTTATCTGGTAACGCTTCCATGAGAACTCGGCCCTCCAGAGGGGAGGACTCAGGCAGCTGCTCACCTTCCTGTATGTGGCATCGAAGAGCATGGCCCAGTTGCAAATATCCGAAGTGCTCAGAATCTGCAAGAGCATATTCTTGGCTTAGATCTTCAAATCGGATAAAGGCTTGGCCCCTAAAGACATCGCACAAGTGTTCTATGCCTAGCAGCTCCCATTTCGTAAACCCTTTGAGACCCCCACTTCGGACAATAAACGACTGTGCCATAGTGGCGACAAGCCTGTGAGTCTCCCGATTCAGCCCAGGAATCTTGTGGTATCCCTCCAGACCTTGGCCACCGTCAGTGTGTGTTGCGGTATGTCTTTATCACTACTTACCCCATGAGGGAGATCCTCATGTGCCCCCCATCCCATCGCCTCTCCGTCTACCGTGTATGCCGGGCTTTGGCGGTCTGGAAATGCCCACTCATTGATCACTAGGAGTTGTGAGTAGGCCCAATAATATTCCAAGATGTCCAGGGCTGCCAGCCCCCCCTCGTAGGCCCCTCTTCACATTTTAACTAGCGCGATTCTAGGGGTGCTCCCCCGCCATAATAACCGATGGACCTCCCTATCTATTTTTTTTTAACATCTCCAGTCGGATTCTACAAGGTGTACTTTGCATGACAAACAAGAATCGTGGTAAACTCATCATTTTGTAAAGGGTTGCTCTGCCCAATATCATTAGCGGTAAACTGCCCCATTGCGTCACTTCTCCTCTTAGCCTCTCTAACTGGGAAAGGATATTTCTTTTGAGGAATTATTTAGGGTCCCGAGTAACATATATCCCCAGGTATCAGAACTCTTCTGGGGCAATCGGAGCCAAACAATCACGAGGCACGCGAGGGTTCGCACCTGAAAGCAGGTAGATCACAGACTTGGACCAGTTGATTGTGTAGATCCCCAAAAATGCGGAACAACTGCATGATCTGGTCTATAGAAAAAGAGGGTTGAGTGACATATGAAAGGACATCATCTGCGTACAGGGAAATTGCTCCTCCCAACCCTCAGGTGCCAGAATCCCTCGAATTAAGGGGTCTTGGCGAACGCATGCCGCCAAAGGTTCCAGAGCCAAAGCAAATAACATGGGGGAGAGAGGGCATACCTGGTGGGTACCTCTCCGCAGTTCAAAAGCTTGGGACATCACAGCATTCACTCGTACTCTGGCCAAAGGGGACCGATAGAGCAGCCTCACCCAAGCGTGGAATCTCAGCCCCAAACCCAGCCTTTCTAACACAGCAAACATGTAGTTCAACTCAACTGAGTCAACTGCCATCCAGGTGTCGAGGGCCTTTAGGACCGCTGAATCTTCTGTCTGAGACTCCATCAAGTGGAGTGCACCATATAAGCGTCAGAGGTTTAGCCTAGTGATCCTGTTGGGCATAAATCCCGAATGGTCGGGATGCACAATTGATGAGATGACCCCCCTGTAGCCTAGTTGCCAGGGCCTTCGCCAATACTTTGGCCTCCACATTCAATAGGGATATCTGTCTATAGAACACACAGTCTGTTGGAGGCTTGCCTTCTTTGTTAATACGGACTATCGTTACTGACCTCTGGCCCTCAGGGAGGCAGCCAATTTTTTGTGTCTCCTGAAGCATCTTGAGCATGGGTTTAGCAGCTACGTCCACCAAGCCTTCATACAGCTCAACCAGCAAGCCGTTGGGCCCCAATGCCTTCCTTGACTGTAGCTCCCGCAACGCTCGCGTCAGTTCGCCCTCCGTCAGGTCCGCCTTTAGGGTTTTGCATTTGTCCATCGTCAACTCCTGAAGGGGCATATCCTTGATGAGGTCAGCGCAGTCAGCAGCCGTCATGGCCATCTTGGAGGTGTAAAGGGCTTTGTAATAGGAGGCAAAAGCCTTTGCTATGGCTGTGTTTGACGTGTCTGTGATGCCCAATTCGTCTGATATTGTCAGTACTCATGAGCGTTCCTTGTCTCTTCTGTCAAGCCATGCCAGAAGCCTACTGACTTTGTCGCCCACGTCATAGAGGCGACGCTGTGTCGCCAATGCATGCTTAGGAGCCAGATTCTCCGCCAGGGCAAAGTAGCCAAGATTGATCCCAGGTTTTCTAGTTTTACATTGTGTAATTTAGCCACTAGATTTGTATCCCTTTCTCTCTCCTGCTTTGCATCAGAAGTTAATGGCCAATTACTTACCTGTAAAGTTCATTACTACGACCTCCCCGTCACAATCCTTACATATGTGAAAGTCAGCTCTCTCTGCAGACATCATCAAGTAAAAAACACTCCAACCGCTCCCATCCCTACCATCTAGGCCACACCCACATCCTGTGGAACATAACCACTGACCTCACATCTGGAGATCCTATAAACCAAAGCACAAGAAGCCGAACACAGGGAGGGTGGGATGGGAACCAGGACTGTGACGGGAAGGCCATAGCCTCGAAGTAATAAACTTTACCGGTAAGTAACCGGACATTACCTACGTGTCCGACCTCCCTGTCACAGTCCTTACATAGGTGAGCAGATACCCAAGCAATATTCGGCTTCAAACACAACAGCTGCAGAAACAGAATTTATTACAAACACCAAGCAGTACTATTAAACGTCATGCACAGAACTAAACACTGCGTCCCCAAAACCGTAGACGCAACCTCACCCACCACCAAGCGGCAATGACACATAAAGGTGTGTGGGGAACTCCAAGTGGCGGCCCTATAAATATCAGTCATCGAAGCCCCCTTCAAACTAGCTAAGGAAGCAGCCACCCCCCTGGTAGAGCGACCCTGCACCACCCCAGGCACCGACACCCCCCTGGACTCATAAGGACTCACTTCAACCACCGACTGAGAGTAGACACAGAAGGCTTTAGACCCTGGCCTGCCACACCAAAGGTCACGAAAAGAGAATTCACCATATGAAAAGGGCGAGTACGATCCAGATACACACCAAGGGCCTGCTAGACATCCAAATGGTGCAGCAGAGCCTCCTCCTCAGACTGAAGGTCAGCACACAACACAGGCAAAACCAATTCCTCCGAACAACGGAAAGAGGATGGCACCTTAGGAACAAACACAGGATCAGGCATGAGAACCACCTTATCCGGATAGCACCTCAAAAAGGGCTCTGAACACAGCAATGAGCCCAACTCCCCAACACGGCTAGCTGAGGTAACAGCCACAAGGACAGACTCGGAAAGCTCAGTGGACACGGGTCCAAGGGAAGCTTCCCACACAGCAACACCGACAACTGCAATAACAGAGGGTACCACGGCCTCCGGCTCCAGCCCGGCACCACCAGGATCATTGACGCCTTGTCCCACTTGACCTTCAGCAGAACCCTCTGAATCATAGCAATCGGAGGAAAGGCATAGAGCAACCCGTCCCCCCCCCCCAAGCAAACAACATCCCATCCACCTTCCAAACCCTGCTCGTCTAACTCAGAGAGCAAATCTTGTCCCTCAAAGCGTTCTCCGGGGTCATGAACAGGTCCACCTCAGGCACCCCAAATCTCAGCATGAGGACCCCAAACACTCCTCTGTCCAAACTCATCTCTTAAAGGGAAATGAAACATCCTGCTCAAGCGATCTGCATTCGCGTTCATCACCCCAGGAAGATGAACTGCCAACAGCGACAACAAATTCTGTTCTGCCCACTGGCAAATCTGCTGAGCTAACATATTCAAAGCAGCCACTTTCACACTCCCCTGATGATTCACATAGCACACCACCACAGTGTTGTCTGTCCTCAACAGAACCTCCCAATGCACCACCAAAGCCAGAAATGGAGCCAGGGCCAGCTGGACCGCCTTCAATTCCCTCTAGTTGTAAGACATCCGAGCTTCCTGGACCGACCAGATCCCCTGAACCGAGTCCTGAGCAACAACAGATCCCCAACAGACTTTGCTGGCATCCGTCATCAAAACCACACCGTCCTGGGGTACAAACGGAGAACCCTCCATGAGAGTCCCCACATTCAACCACTAAGTAAACTCCAGGGAGATACCCGGACCCCCTGGAATCAACTGTTTGTAATCCTGCGACCCCGGACACCAGAGGCGAAGGACGTGATTCACCAAGGGGTACAAATGCAACCTGGCCCAAGGAATAATCATGACAGTAGCTGCCATCAACCCCTGTACTCTCAATCACTGTCTTGCCGTGGAAGCTGGAGAGGCCAACACTGCCCTCAGTTCTTTCAAAAGAGTCATTCTTTGTGGCTCGGAAAGGAACACCTTCCCCACCCTTGTGTTGAAGACCCCTCCAATGAACAACAGTTCCTGAGACGGAATCAAATGGGACTTCTCCAGGTTCAGCAACCACCCGAACCTCTGTAGAAGACTGCAGACATCCGGAATCTGGGACTTAGCCTTAGGGAAAGAAGAGGAAGCAATCAACCAGTCATCCAAGTATGGGAACACCTGGATCCCCTGAGCATGTAATAAACCCACCAAAGGATACCAACACCTTAGTAAACACTAGCGGCGAAGCAGACAGACCAAATAGCAATACCTGAAATTAGAAATGCTTGCCGTCCACACAGAACCTCAGAAACCTCTGCGAGGCCTGGTGCACCGGCACATGAAAATAAGCATCCTTCAGATCCAGAGAGGTTAGAAAATCCCCCACCGACAGAAAGGGAAAAATCAATTGGTGAGTCACCATTCTTGAAAGACTTGTGAGGAATGCCCAAATTCACAGTCTTTAAATCCAACACCAGACTGTAATCGCCATTCGGTTTCTTGATCAAGAAAAGGACAAAGTAAGTCCCCTTGCCCTGTTGTTCCACCGGGACCCTTACAATGGCCCCCATTTCCAACAGGTCCTGAACCCCTATCAATAGGGCCTGACGTTTCGCAGGTGACCCTGAACAGGTGTTGAACGGAAGACTTCCAAGGGAGGAGTCAAAAACTCTATTCAATACCCCAGTCTGATAACATGCAGGACCCACTGATTCCTGACTAACTCCTCCCAGACCGGCAAAGAATTCCTGAGGCGACCCCCCACTGCTCCCCCTCCCCCCCCCAGAGAAAAAGGATAGCCATGATTTAGCCTGACCGGCAGAATCTGAACTTACCTGCTGGCCCCGGGACTTATTAAAGGAAGGGACTCCCCGGCCACGTCTCCTACCACAAAAGGGCTGATGGACCAACTTGGTCTGAAAAGTTTTCCCAAAGGCCCTTTTATAGCCAGCAAACTTCCCCTTCGGGGGGTGACGGACAGGGACCAACAATCTTTTGTTCTCAGCGGTCTTCTTGATCATTGCCTACAAGGGATCTCCAAACAGCCTGAAGCCAGTGAAGGGTATTTTCATGAGTGCACTCTTCTGTGCCGCTTCCGCCTTCCAAGGCTTAAGCCACAAGTGTCGCCTAGCAGCAATGGGTGCCGCCCTATCAGCCGCCGCCGAGGCACTCAGGGAATCGAAAGATAGGTCAGACAAAAAACTCAATTGCTGCTCCAACATAGCCAATGCCTCAGTGGGATCATCATCCTGATGTAGTAGCTCAGAAATACTCTGACAGTCCCGCAGCAGAGACTGAATACTAATAACTGGTATATGCAGCAGACCGAACCGCAAAATTGGAAGCAGCAAAGGACCTCTTGAGAGCTCCTTCAACCCGCTTATCACCTGGGTCTGAAGGCACTGCATCCTCAGAAACAACCACTCTAAGAGAAGAAAGGCCAGCCAACAGCATATCAACCTTAACGATGGAAGGGGATTCCTCTGTAAACCCCTGCAGCGGATACTTCTTAGCCAGGAACCAGGGAAAGGCATCTTTGTTTACATCCTGCCATTCCCCTTCCAGCACATTCTGGACAGACTTATGAATGGGCAAAGACTCAGGCTCCTTTCTTTGGTAATTGGCAAAGAAGTCCCCCGATTTTTCTGCCACCGAGGGCACTAGAAAAGCCAAATTGTACCGCACATGTTGCAAAACACTCCGAAGTCCAACCCCTGAATAAATCGCCCCTTCACCTCCTCCTCCGAATCACAGTCAGCATCAGGAGGATCAGTGGAATCCAACTTCTGCTTTTTAGGCACCACCGCCTCTCTGGCTTGAGAAGCAGCCGACACAGCAGCCTCAATCATCCTTTGTACATCAGCAAAGGAAGGAGCAAGCGGAGGCCCAGCCAGCACATCCTCATCACGATTATTACACTTCTCCATTCTCTTTCCACCCTCCATGAAGTATAAGAGACCAGAAGAAAGCTCAACCTTTTATAGCCCATCAACCAAACTGGTCAATGACCACAGCATAAGTTTCCTGCAAAACCCATTGCTAGGAAGCCAAAACCAACAATGGACACGCACCAACATACCAAAAAGCCACATGCGGCCAGTCCACACAGACCCAGAGCACAACGTGGCCCATACAGCAAGCTCCACTGAGACGCGCGCTGGCCAATCACAGTGCGGCCCCAACTGACCAAAGTCCAATGCATGAGACCCGCGCAATCCACATATACCACGAGATGCCGAAAGGCTGGCTCTTAGACACAGCCGGCAGCGTGGCGTGTACCCCGGCAGCCCAGTGATCAGTGACCTATCACGCCACAGGCGCGTCAGCCCACCATTACCGACTCCGCAATTCATGCAAGAGTCATAGACCGCGGGCTTTGTTTTACGAAGCTCTTACGCACCAAAAGCGGAGCAGGTGCTGGTCCCGCTACAGCAGGGACACCAAGCCTTGCCTCCACCCATATAAAGAAAGGCCGCTAGAGCAGCCCTTCGCCCTTAAAAAATACTTACCTGCACATCTGGAGACATGCACTGAGCTATTCTACTCGACGACCCAACCGCAGAAAAAAACAACAAGATTTCCAGACGTGAGGTCAGTGGTTATGTTCCACAGGATGTGGGCATGGCCTAGAGGGTAGGGATGGGAGCGGTTGGAGTGTTTTTTGCTTGATAATGTCTGCGTGGCGAGCTGACACTCATGTATGTAAGGACTGTGACGGGGAAGTCGGACAAGGAGGTAATGCTTTGTCTCCTAATTTTGACGCATTAAGTTACAGCTTGGGTGACAGGCAAAAGCCACATGAATGCTGTGCTCATTTTGCGCTAGAGGGTCCAAGAGGACCTCAGCTGAGTAAAACCCATGCATCTAGGTTAGACCTTCCATGGCTTGTTCACCTCTAACAAACATTTGCAAAGCCAATAGGTCTCACTTATAGGAGAGGTATTGGCTTTGTCAATTTCTTTTAGCCATGTTGTACAGCAGCACGACTGCTTTGTAGCATGGCTGAAAGTTAGAAAAAATAAATCGCTATCATACTGCCAGCATTGACCATGAGAGGCAGTGATCTGTTTTCTTAGTATGGGATTATTGTCTGTCTTCACAAATAAAATGTTTAATTATCTTATGGCCGAGCTGAAGTTTGCGATTTTGGCCCCACTTGAAGACAGCTCCAAAAAGGCCATGTAGAACAGGGAGTGCAGCACCGTTTGTATGTTTGTAGCACCTTGAAACCTTTTGGCGTGACTTCTGTTTTTGTTTTCTGGAGGTACAGGAGGGGGTAAACATCAAAAAGGGATGTAGTGGGGAGGTGGACGGGGCAAGCAACAATGGAAGAGGAATGGACCAGGAAAGAAACAATGAAAGAGGATGGTGGGGCAGCTAAGGGCAAGCAACAATGCGAAATGGGGATAGAAGAAGAGGGTGCAACTAAAAGGGAAAAAAAGTATCTCTGAAAATGTTGAGCAGTGGAAGGACACTGGGCAATGGAAGCAGTACTTAGGATATGCCACAGGATAGATACAAACACACAAACAAGAAGTGAAGCTAGCCCTCGAAAACCAAAGAGAAGCAAGGAAATGAGAGTGGCAATAAAGGCAACAAAAGATAAGCAATGGACGAGTTCATGGGTGGGTAGAGATAAAGGGAGGGGAGGTGACTTGCGGGTTCAGGGGTAGGTAAGGGTAACTTGAAGGTTCAGGGGTGGATATAGGTAAAGGAAAGTGAGGGTGACTTGAGGGTTCGGTGAGTAGAGGTAAATGGAGGTGAGGGTCACTTGAGGGTTTGTTATGGGTAGAGGTAAAGGTAGGTGTGGGTGACCTGACTGTTTGGAGGTGGGCAGAGGTAAAGGGAGGTGAGGATGATTTTAGGGTTCAAGGGTGGGTAGAGGTAAAGGGAGGTGAGGATGATTTTAGGGTTCAAGGGTGGGTAGAGGTAAAGGGAGGTGAATGTGGCTTGAAGGTTATTGGGTAGGTAGAAGTAAAGGGTCACTTCAGGGTCATGGGGTGGATAGAGGGAAAGGGAGGTGAGGTGACTTGAGGGTTCAGGGGTGGGTAGAGGTAAAGAGAGGTGAGGGCGACTTGAGGGTTCGGGGTTGATAGAGGAAAAGGGAGGTAAGGATCAAGACCGTGCTGGCCTTACCGGACATTGGGTGTTTCCCTGGGAGGCTGAAAGGGTGGGGGTGCGGTTTTGTTACTGGGGGCCATTTTTGTAGCAGTGCAGCAGTTTTGAAAGCACCCGCTGCAGACTTCCTTGTATATTGAGTAGTTTTCAGGCAACAATAAAAGTGTCAAGATAACTCTGGTGATTAAAGTACCTGCTGGAGAGAGATCGGAGATTTGTCTAGTGACAGTTTTGACTCCTCTAAGGTAGCGCAGAGGGTTAATATGCCTGCTGTAAAGGACGTGTACCATGCAGATCACAGAACAGTATTTTATGTGCATAGCTGAGTGGGTTACTGCTTTTGTCACAGATACCTTTTTGTTACTGTGCAGTTCATAAGTTACAATCGTAGTCTAGCACAGTGAGCTATGAAGTGTCATCAAAGAGTTACATGCAAACTACATGGTACAGGTTAGAGGTTCTATTTTTTTTTCAAGTCTTTCATTATCCTAATGTTGCTAAAAAGGGTTTGTTTGGGTAGAAATACATTTTCCTTAGTAAAGCCAACCCTTACCACTGTGTTACGTTCTGAATCTTGGGTTTGCGATTCTCCACACCAAGCACTCTTAAAAAATGCCTACCAGTATGGATGACATGTGAATCCTACACCCTGTATTTCCCTTTGTCTTTGTAACCTTTTCTATACATTGATTTACACACCTATTATTCATTGTCTCTGTATTTGTGTGTGATGCAAAGTGCTGTGACACCCTACACTGGTATGAGAGGTGCAGTAAAACAAATGAAATATTTTTTAGAGAGGAGCTATGGAGAGATGAGAGACACTGTTGAAGGGTGATAGTGAGGGAATCACTGAAGAGCCCAACAAAGATTGTTGAATCCTGGTGCACTCTAAGGTCATAATTTATTATACTTTAAAAGCTAAAACAATTGGATATATATTGAAAAAATGTGTTGTAGAATGCGCTATTTTTGCCCAAATTTTCTTAGGGGGAGAACTACCCCAAACCCTCCTTCTAGTGGTCAGGTTCACTCGCTGCACTCACTATGCACCGTAAGGGGACTGGTCTGATAACATTTGCAGGGCTGCTTTGGGTTTCCTGTCTGGCCCTGGTAAGGGTGATTTTAGGGTGCATGGGTGGGTAGAAGTAAAAGGAGGTAAGGTTGAATGTAGGGTTCAGGGGTTGGTAGCAGTAAAGGGAGGTAAGGGTGATTTTAGGGATTAGGGGTGGGTAGAGGTAAAGGAAGGTAAGGGTGATATTAGGGGTTAGGGGTGGGTAGAGCTAAAGGTAAAACATAAACCTTTTGAAATTACTGAATGTTTAAGGATGAACAAAACATCCTCTAAATTATAAAAGAGGTAACCAACAAATAAGAAAATGTGACAGCAGCAAACAGGGTTAATTCAGAAAAGCACAAACTGTACGAAGGGTTACAGCTTCATAATCAATAAAAGCGACAGGTGGCCAAAATGCATGTTTTGGATATTGGTTACACACCACAAAGTTTTGTTATTTCTAGTGGTTTATGTTCTGCTCCTGGAAATACCAGGAAGTGTGAGCTTCGATTCTGATGGTTTCAAGTTATCTTGCAAGCCAAAGCAAAAAAAAAGTGCCAGAATCTGAGCGCAGTGTTACAGCAAACAAATTATGGACGGAATGCTGACAATGCAAACATTCTCCCCCAGTCAAAAGATCTGGGTTAAATCCATCGTTCTTTTGCCCACTACGCCACCCCAGTTTGGACCCAGCCATATGCAAATCAGTCCTGACCCTGTGCCCCATGGGAACAGTCCAGACCAAACTGCCAGGCCAGAATCTGAGCGCAAGCAGTGCGAAAGAACACTAATAGAGTTATCAATCAGTACTTGGTCCGTGCTGCAGAGAAGAAAACAAAAACAGAGTCAAACTCAGGCCGGCATTCGCAGACACACGCTCACCAATAAAAGGAAAGAAAAAAAGAGCGACAATGAAGTCAACCAATGGTAAGAAAAAGTGCTAAAAGCCCCTTTTTAGAGTGTTTTTTTTTTTTTACAAACAATAGATTATCGCAAGCAACAGCTGACTCAGGCAACACCTAAAACTGCACCTGCATTCAGCGCAGGCGGCAGGCAGCAGGCAACACAAATACCAGAGTCCCCGGTCAATCACTTCACTCAAGATGGCCTGTGCTGATAGCCTTCGGGGTGACGTCACTGCATGACCAGGGCCGGACTGGGAACAGAAACCGGCCCTGGCAAACTGCCCAGCCGGCACCCCCTGGGGTGAGGGGGAGTGCAGCCGAGCAGTTTGCGAGGGCCGGTTTCGGCCGATTTTGTTACAGGGGGCCGATATTGCCGACCCCTAGTAACAAAACCGGACCCCCAGGGGCCCAAAACCGGCCCCCACCCTAGCGGCCTACCGGGGAAACGCCCGGTGCCCGCTATGGCCAGTCCGGCCCTGTGCATGACCACTGCTTCTGGGTCAGATAGCCGTATGCTCGGAACGCTTTAAACTTTGAAACTTTGAACAAGTCAAGATAACACAACAATAGTGCTGACGCATCTGAAATGGGACGACTGCTTTTGCAACATTTGTGCAAGGTTGCCAGTGTCGTTCTGCTTCGTATCGTACATCTGAAGGTTTGATCGCCAAAATTTCACTCCAGAAATAAATCGCAGTCGACACAATGTACCCACAGCACAATTTATGGTTCCTTCTGTGACGATAATTTACACAACTGATTCACGCAGCAGCTTTTAAGCAGGTGCAGTTCATTTATGTGTCTCTGATACCTTGAAATGAAATCGGATACTTTCTCACCTGTAACCGAATTATTTTGATAATCATACTAGGGCATGATGGAAAATTATCCAGGGTAGATGGTATTGGGGGGATTGAGTGTGCGCGGACAGGCGATGCACGTATCCCTCAAACGAAGGCACGTGTGTAGGACCTGTGCACGGATTTTTGCCACCCCACGTGAAGGGTTAGCCCCGCCCCCACTTAACCTCTTCAGCGCACAGCCCAGCATTGTTAGTTTGCAGGGCCATTTTGAATGGCCTTCCATTTGCTGTAGAACTGTAGAGCCGGATGTGTTATTGGACCTTTGGATAAATTTCACAACTGAATATTTGTCTCACCATCGTAGAATGCCCCCCAAGGTTGACAAGGGGTCATTTGAAACCTCTCCACAAAAACATAAATAATGGTTTCGATTGTTGTGGTGTGAATTATGTCACAGAAAGAAGTAAGTAGAACAGATCTGAAGGCATGTTTTGGGACAGTACAGGCACAAATACAGTTAACACAGTGGTAGCTGGGGATTACAGCACAGACGGGGCTGGAAAGACGGGGCTGGAAATCATCAGGGGAGAGTGGAGGGATACTGGAAGGACAGATATGTTTGATAAGGAACTTCTTAGGCTTATATACCGTTTTACTTTAGTTTAACTGTACACCCAGGTTCTTACATTTGCATTAACTGTTCATTAGTTATTAACTATTTAATTAATTCATTACATATATGCAGATAAAGCGGCAAAACATTTAATTGCTGATAATGTCATTTTTTTCCTTTCTTTTCCTGCTTGTCACCTCTTGGAAATACCTGGGTGAAGGACAGAAAAAAAATGACCCCACTCACACTCAGGGAGTGAGAACTCCTAGGGAATGGGGGGATCATTTTTTCTGAAATAAACTCCCAATTTGGGAGTTTGTTTTGGAAAAATAATCTCCCAATTTTAGGAGTGTGTTTCTGAAAAATGAACAATGTTAGAACTTTGGTCACCAGCCTTCAAAACTAATGATGGTTATCTACCAAACGTTTTGTACATTGAAATGACCCGCTGTCTCGCCCGTTCCTTTCAATGTACAGAGATGATCACTGGGCTGGCGAGCATCTCCAAATTTGGAGGACAGTAGTTCATCCGGAGAGCCGGGGTAATGTCCTCGACCACCCTGACAGACGATGTAAACTTTCCGTCCAATGTTAAATCAGGCCATCAGTTACTTCTAATAGCATATGGCATGACTGTGATTGACTTGAAATTCACTGAGCTAAGAGGTTGCTGGAACCTGGGTATGAGCGAAAGATCACAATCTGAGCTGTCTCTAATAACCACGGAAACAGGCGCGATTTCAGGACTTCATGGAAATTATTTTTGTCTGCTAATTATGGTGATACCAAGATCTATTGCAGTTGAAGTGGTCATAGAAAGGACGCAACACAGAGGAATGTGTAGTGTTATTTATTTATTTTTTTAGACCCAAGAGATCTTTCAAGAATTAAGCTGCTGTGAATTGTCAAACGTTTTGATTAGAGATGTCTAACGCAGGGCCTAGGTCTAGTGTCAGTGAATTGATTGTTACTTGGAACATGAATATAGTGGTGACTGTTTTGCTCTAGGCCCAAGATAGAAGACCTTGTTCATTGCAGATCAAATATGCGGTTTTGCCAGTTTTCTGCTATGTTGTTGCACAATCGTTTATTAGCCATTTAGTAAACGCCACATGCAACTTGCAAGAAGATTAGGGGCGCCAAAACTGGACTGCGAAGAACAGACAGAGGTGAGCGGACTAGGAGGTTATCTAGAGATTCATTTATTTGTCTGTAGAGACAAAGAAAGGAAGTGAGGTTTTGAGAGGGCTGATTCTTTGTGATAAGTTAACTCTACAAGTGAAGCTAAAGTGGTATCAACCAAAGTGGTGAAGAGGAGGGTAATGGAATATTCCCTAAGTAATTGATTGGGGTGATTTTGGCTTGTTGCTCAGTCAAAGGGAAGAGAGAATAACCTTCAAGGTCTGTTGAGGAGCCTTCCAAGAGAACCCACATCACTCTCCAATACTAGGGGCGTTGGTTATGGCTCCTTGTTTTGGGATTGTGTTGGATAGGTTATTGGCATGTGGAAGTGGAACGTTCTATAAGCTGTATCAGGTTTCTCTCTCTCTATCGCTCTGCTTCAACCATAATGTCTCATGTCTACCTTTTTTTATTTGCTTTTGAAATACTTTATTTAGACAGTCAAGTCCACTAAAGTACCAAGTACAAGAAACAGAGAATATTGCAAGCATAAATAGGTTAAAATAGAATTTAAGCAAATAAGCAGCATCTCATTGTGCATTTCAGTCAATTCATATAGAGTGTAAAACAGGTAAAACTCATAGCATGTGATGCAGTGGAAGCGGGGGCAAAAATTGTTTACCACCAATAACTAATTTCAATAACCATCCGTCTTTTCCCCGCATAAACAAACTTTGGCCCATACCTAGAATAACTGGTCCTCTGATGAACCTTTTGAGAGTTGTTAGGGACTGACTATTGTCAAGACGGATAATACCCCCCTTATGAGGACCTACAACAAGGGGAATATTCTACAAACAAGCTAAATATTACAATGTACAAATCACATTAACCATAATCATCAATAATGACAGACTCTGATTTACTTATCACTTTGCTTTTATCTATTTCTTAAGAATATGAATGGTCAATCAATTGACACAGCATTGAATCACAGATCCTCACACAAAGTGAAATAAGTAATTCACAATACCATCTCATTTAACGAGCCCGAGTGAGTGGATAGGAAAAGAGACAAAAGAAACATTGTAATAAGATCAATGCAGCTACAGAGTAACATGCGAACCTAGAAGAAACTATAGCACAGCGTGCTAATAGTCTGAAGAGCTAACCTTCCGGCCAGAAGGGAAAGCTGGGGAAACCTCACAAAGGTATGAGGAGCAAAGTTTAAGAGTCAGGATCAGACAGCAGCAGCCAAAAGAGAAGCTTAAGGAAACAGCAACACAGCTCTCTCCTCACAGGAAAACAGCTCTCTCTCTCTCAAAATGCTCTTCAAAAATGTTCTCTCACCCTCGAGTAAATTCTAACACTAGTAGTTATACCCTAAAGGTTTAAGTCCATCCATAATTTGTATCAAAAGTCCAGACATTTCACAGTTCTCATTGGTCCAGGAACATAGGGTGTTCAGTCACACCACTTCCATCGCACCTAACTTTCAAAAGTTCTTTGTTAGAGCCAGGCTGTCGTCATCGTCCTTCAGCAGAGGAAATCACGATATTCTTCTTCCTAGGCTCACGCACATTTTCTAAACATTTGCAACATTTTACTAGAACAGTTATCCACGAAACTAAACATTTCCTCGGACAGTAAGGAAGTTCCATTGATATCTCTTCCACGTAGCCGTCGACAAGATAATAACATAACAATCATTATGAAGGACAAAATACAATTCTTTGCAGCCTATGTTTAAGAATTAAATTAATCCTAACAGTGGTTTGAGGCCGCCTCTGTAATGCGTGCCATTTTCTCTAGGAGAAATAAACAAACGTAGTTATTTGTTCACATAAAAGCTCCATTACATTATTCATTTTAGTCTTCTATTATTCTAATATAAACGCAAATATTCTCAACAAGTATTCTATGCAATTAATTTCACTCACGTAAAGCTCTTTTATGAACACGTTTCATTTACTTTTGTACATGAAGCTCAAACTCCTTAACATTATTTCTCTGCTATCTTTTGTGCAGAAATCATTTGCAGCCTACAGAAATCATTTGTCATTTTCTCCTGCTCATTTTTCGATTCCCTTTCTAAAATACCTCATGTTAATATTTTTCTCAGTTAGTTTCACGGTTCTTGTTAATAATTTTCACACAGAAGAAGGTTTTACATTTTTTTTTTTATAACCAACTTTATTGAGTTTTATTGACAGGAAAAATACAGCACTGGTCAATTCTTCCCAAGCATGATACAATAACTTTGCAGTCGCATTTAAATGTATACGGTACACACTGTGGCCTGTGCTAGTCCAAATAGTCTCATACAGTGATAAAATCCCTCTACCTGACCTGACCCAGCCATGCTTGGCTGGACATCCCCTGGCCTTGTACAGTGGCCTTTCTTGTGCCGCACACCAGTCTACGCCTCTGCGCCATTTGACTATGCTAGGTGGGGGTGGGGTTCTTCCATGCGGACACAATGTCTCGTTTGGCAGTGCCTAAGAAGAGCTAATCCGCCCGAGACCCGTCTAGGCCGTCCATGACTCCCAGGAGCAGGTGCAAGGGACTGCGTGGAACCTCCCAGCCCAGAACACCAGACAGTTCGGATACCAGTATCTCCCAGTATGGGATTAGATGGGGACAAGTCCATACCACATGGTCGAAGTCTGCCGGTTCTAACCCACAACGCTTGGAGTAGGGGGTGGCCAGCAACCCCGCTCGGTTAAGGCGACTTGGGCTGAGGTATGCACAGTGGAGATAGTACAGTTTGACCATATGGAGCCTGGCTGAAATGGTAATGGTTTTGGGGCCATCAAAGCGTCGCGCCAGTCGTCGTCCTCCAATGGGCCCACCCATGCCTCCCAACGGTGTCTTAGAGGGTCAAGTGTGATTGGGCTGTTGTTGATCAATGAGCTGTAGATCCTCGATATCACACCCTTCCCTAGATTACCCATCATGATTTGGGCCTCCAGAGGACTGAATTCGGGAAGTGAAGTGCCTGTGGGCATGTGTGAGGTGAGTGAATGGCGAAGTTGTAGGCTTTTGTAAAATTGTGATGGGTGAAGGGAGTAGATGGTCTGTAGGTCTTGGAAAGAATGTAAGTGGTCCCCTTTCCATATGTCACCGAGCTGTAATATACCAGTTAGGTCCCATTTCTTGAAGCCTTCTAATGTCCCCACTACCCTAAGCCTAGCACCGCGCCACAGGGGTGTCTGCTGTGTGAGTTTGGTGTCCCAGTGTATATGGTGTAGGACGGAACGCCAAGCTAGTAAGACCATCTGAGTCACCGTGGGTAGCACAGTAGGTATCAGGTCTTCGTATAGCATTGCCTGGATCCGGGGCAGTCCCAACCCCTCCAGCTGAACCCTTTAGGCCGGGACAGACCAGCCGCCGTTGAACCACTCGTGCAGGACTAGTAGGCGAGTTGCCAGGTAGTAGAGGTAAAGATTCGTCATACCCATGCCTCCATCTAAAGGCGGTATTTGGCAGTGGGCGAGGGCCATACGCGGACTCGAATTGCCCCAAAGGAACGTTGTGGCTAGACTGTCCAGCTCCCTAAACCATCATCGTGGGAGATGAAACGGGGTGTTCTGAATGATGTACAGGAAATGGGGAAGGATCATCAATTTGAACAGGGCAATTCTCCCAATGGGGTTGAGTGGGAGAGTCCGCCAGCCGCGGAGGTCCTCTTTGGTTTTCTTGACTAGCGGGATAATGTTGAGTGACCGCGCCAGGTCTGGGAGCAGTGCGACCCAGATACCCAAATACTTAAATGATTGGTGTCGTATGGGGATGGTAGACTGCCTGTCAATGCACTCCCTCAATATGTGAAGGGGCACTAAAGTCGATTTCGCGGGGTTCAGATGCAGGCCTGACGCCCGCTCAAAGGTGCGGAGGATGTGGAGGCATCTAGGTCCTGACCGTGCTGGGTCAGCCAGGAAGAGCAGGACATTGTCCGCGTAAGGAGCGATTCAGTCCTCATGCGAACCCTGCCATCTCCATCCCTGGACTTGTTCGTCCATACGAATGAGGCACGCTAGTGGCTCCATCGCCAGGGCGAAGAGGAGGGGTGATAGGGGGCATCCCTGCCTCGTCCCTCTTCTGATCGGAAACAGCTCTGAGAGGGCTCCGTTGATGAGCACCCGTGCCATGGGTTTGAAGTACAGGGTACAGATCAAACGACAGAAATGACGGCCCTGATCTGCTGCGCTTAGCACGTCCTCCAGGTACCACCAATCAACCGTATCAAAGGCTTTTTCGAAGTCGATCAGCAGGAGGGCTAAATAAGGGGAGAGTAGATGGCGGTGCGCGAGGGCCAGGTGAAGGCGTCAAAGGCAATGTCTCGTACTGCGCGAGGGCATAATACCACACTGATCTGGGTGGACAAGTTTGCAGAGGACTGGTCTGAGTCGCTGGGCTAGGACCGTAGCATATATTTGACTTCTGTATTTATTAAAGAGATTGGACGGTGGCCTGAGCAGGAGGGTGAAGGAGGTTGTGTTTTGGGGATGACGACCACGGTTGCTACGTCAGTTTCTGGTGGAATGTCCCTGTCTCTGCTACTTCGGCATAGAGGTCATGGAGGTGGGGTATTAGTATATCTCGATATGAGGCGTAATACTCTTATGGGAAGCCATCTGGCCCTGGTGTCTTCCTGGCAGCAACCAGGGAGATGGCCTCTCCTATTTCCTCCCACGTGATGGGGAGGTCTAAACTGTCCGCTTCTGACTCAAGGAGCCGGGGCAGTTGGATCGCCCCTAGCCCGGACATCGCAGGAGATGACGTCTTGGGCCGAGCCACTGAGTAAAGCTGATGGTAGTAGTCGGCGAAGGCTTGGGGATGGAGGTTGGTGCTCGGTGAGTGACGCCCGTTAGGTCTTGGATCTCAGGGACTATACGGTTCGCCAAGGGGTATGATGTCAGCCTATGGAGTATCTTCCCATTTTTGTCTCCCCAACCATACACGTGCGCAACTGAGGACCTCCACAGCAGCTTTGCTGAATCCAGCGACAGTTGTTTGATTTCGTCTCTCAGTAGCGCGAGCTGCCTCTTTTCCCTGTCACCCGTCGCTTGGGCTTTGAGGAGAGTGAGTCGGCTATCTTGCGCCAATCGCTTGGCCTTGAGCTGCCCCCTAGCGAAGCCCCGGATGGTGGCCTGGCTGGCCTTCCAGAGGGTGCCCCGGAAAGGAACTGTATTTTGGTTAGTGAGGAAATATTGTTGGAGCTCCTCTCCAAAAGCCTCCCGGAATTTCCAATCTTGGAGGAACCAGGCGTTGAGCCTCCAGATGGGGCGCAGTGTGCCCGCAGGGTCCCCTAGTCTGAGGAGAAGTGGCGAGTGGTCCGATGTGCCTCGGGGGAGGATGCTAACGTCTGAGACACTTCGGCACTCAGGGGCGGGCATGAAGACCATGTCGATACGTGGTGTGGTGTGTGTGGTGCGCTGTGGAGGTGTGAGTATATTGGGAGATTCTGGGATTCCATGTCCTCCAGACGTCGCATATGCCAGGTTTGCCGCCCATTCTGAGAGTCTCTATGCACATAGGGTCCTATTTAGGGAGGGCGTGCCTGTGGTGTCTAGGTCTGGTTGCATAACCGCATTAAAGTCGTCCCCTATCACTGTCAAGCCCAGGGGTAGGGCAGATATATAGTCACTAGCGGCTTTCAGGGTGGTTGTCAGGGTAGCTGGTGGCACGTAGAGTGACACTATTTTGATGACCGCTCCTCCCAATGTCCCGGTCAGGGCCACAAAGCGGCTGTGAGGGTCTCTGGTCACACTAGTGGGTACAAAGGGGAGGGCGCGTCTAAGAAGGATTGCAACCCCACGTGAGTCATGTTCGAAACCTGAGTGCCAGACTCTGTCGAACCCATCCCTTGCAAGGAAGGGACAGTGGTTACCGATAAGGTGTGTCTCTTGGAGCAGAAGGGCGTCGGGAGCTTGTCTGTGGGAGTATCTCAGGACTGCCGTGCACTTAATCTTGTCTAAAATGCCCTTGACATTCCTAGATAGGATTCGGAGAGGTTCCCCCTTATATGGTGTATGCGTCATGGTCGGTGTCTGGAGACCCAGAGGGCATGCAGCGCTGTTGGCTCGGGGGTCGGGCAGGTCTGTGGGCAGGTGTGTGCAAAGGCCTAATCGTCTGGCACGAGAGCCGCAAGTGCACTTGTTCGGAGTGAGAGATTGAGTGCTCCGGTTGTTGAACAAAGATAAAACAGAACTTGGGACAACGGTCCAAACCCTCCCCCCAACCCTCCCCCACCCTATACCTCTGGAACGATAAGGGTTGTGGTTTGGCCCTGTTCTGCCCCTTCGGGAAAGCCCACGAATCGGAAGTTGTTGTGCCTCGATTGTTTTCATACATCTTCAGCCCTCATATGCTGTTCCTTCGTGTGGGATCGAAGTTGCGTGACTTGTTCTTTCAACTGGTGTACAACGTCCTCGACTGTGGAGATACGGGATTCAGTTTCTGATATGTGGGCCGTGGTGTTGCGGAGGTCTTGCCGTATGAGGGCCATGTCAACTCGCACCTCACCTATTTTGTTTTCAACAGAAGCTTGAGAAGAGCGTATGGCCTGGATAATTGCGTTGAGGTCACCGTCTGGGAGGGGATTTTTCTCGCTGATGGCGTCGGCAGATCGGGCCATTTGTAGTGTATTGGTCCATTCTGGTTTGTGTCGCGGGTGGCTTTGCTCCTCTGTCTTTCCCCATGGTGAGCGGAAGTTAGGGACGATAACTCTTCGGGCCGTTCTGGGGCCACTGGGCCAGCTGCTGTGCGGAGATCTAGGGCTGATCGCGGGCACGTGTCCCTTGTCAGACTTGGGCGTGTGTATCTGGATCTCTTCGGGAGAGGGTCGCCCAATCGGATGCACCCCTCGCAGTTGCGGGCAAGCAGAAGCCCTCCTGGTCACCCCTCGGGGTGGCAGGCTGGGCCTCTGAGGACCCAGGACTCTTGCCCGAGATGTACGTTCTCTGGGGAAGGGAGCTCCTGGCAGACAGCCCCCACATTTCTTCCCCCGTGTGGTAGTCTTCTAGGGGGCACTGAGTGGGCGGCAGTCGTGCTACTACTTCCTCTCAAGTCCACCCCTTCATCCGAGACCGCCTCACATTGGTGCAGAGTGTCTACATGTCTTGTGATATGGGTGAGCCAATACTAAGCTAGACCCTGCTTCTCCCCGGGGAGCCGGTGGTGTTGTCCTCCCTTTGACTGCGTCTGGGCCACTGTGTCTGGAAATCTCTATCCCTTTCTTCGGTCTAGTTCTGACCACACCAGGGGGGAGCTCCTACCCCAGGTGAGGCTTTATTGCTGTTGCAGGGCTAATTGCCTCTCTGTGAAGTGCTCCGACCCGACCGCAGGACGCCCTAGAGTCTCTTCCTCACCGGGCCCTTGTCCACCGCCAGTCCCGGGTCCCGCGCTGCGTGCCTAGGGGAGGCGCGTCAGAGGCCGCCTCTACAGCAGGTCTCTCCCTGAGACCGCCCTCCGGGGCGCCGGCGCGTCCGCTTCTACGAGGCGTATAGAGCCTCAATGTGATGCATTCAGGGTCTCAAGGTCTCCTTTCAGGCTTGACCAGTGCCGGGAATGGGCCGCAGGCACTGTCTGATACACCGGTCTGCCTGCGCTGCAGTGGGTGCGGGCGTGGGCCCGTATTGCTCGATCACATTTAGGCCGGGCACTCGTCGTTAGGTGGTGGCGGGTCGGGGGCCTCCCGGACTCCGCCGCACTCCGGGCCGGTCCCAGATCCCTCTGGGGGGGTCCCCCGTGTCCCACCGCTGCCACTTGAGGTCGCGGGGCAGGTCCTACCCCCTTGCTGGCCTACTCCCTCGCGCTCCTTACCCTCCACTCCCTCGGAGCGCCCTCCATGTCAGACGGGGGGAAGGGGTCGGCTGCGAGCCTCCTGGTCCAGGCCTGAGGTTGGTACCAAGGTGGCCGATGCGCTAGGCTCGCCCGAAGATCTGGCGCCTATGCTTCAGAGAGTGGGTGTTCGGCGGTCTTCACGCGAATCCTGCACTTTGCCGCTCCTGCTTCCCTAGCTGGACCCGGGGCGCACCCCCACCATCGGAGACCACCGGTGCGAGGGTGGCCCCCCAGGGCTCCGTCACCGCCTCACTGTTTCCACCTGCAGCAGTCTTCCCAGGGGGGCCCTCTGCACCCCGCCACTGTGGCTCAGAGTCGGGAGGCCGGCTGCGTCGCCTCGCTGGCCTGCCCCCTCGTGCAACCCATCTGCCACCCTCTCGAGGTGCTTGCAGTGTCGGGTGTGGGGTAGAGATCCGCAACAGGCTCCCCAGCGCCGCTCCGAAGATGATCGCAGAGGTGGCCGGTACACCGGGGCCCCTCTCAGAGGTGGGTGTCTTCTCCACAGGGAGGGAGCGTTCAACGACCCTCGCGTGGGTCCCGCACCTCGCTGCTCCTGCCTCCCTCCGTTGACCCGGGGACCCTCACTCATCGCCAGAGGTTGCTGGTGCTGGAGGGGTTCCCGGGGCTCTGCTGCAGTCTTGCTGCCTCTGCCTTTGCACCAGTCCCTCGCTGCCGCCACGCAGGGATGCTGGGGGATCTGGTTTATTCCAACTCGCCACTACACAGGCCGGGTTCTCGGGTCCGCCATTTTGTTGTGGCCCGCCACCTCAGCCGCAGAGCCAGTCTGTCACGGATATGCCGTTCCGCAGGGCCTTGACTGCGAGCCGGTTCGCTGCTAGTGCTGGTCGACCGGCATCCAATGTGCGGATTGCAGGATTATGTGCCGATGGGCCTGTGGATTCAGAGCGGATGACGGAGGAGTCCGGAGCTCTCTTAGAGTGCGACCGCCATCTTGACGCTCCAAGCCACGCCCCTCCAGAAGGAGGTTTAATCCGAGCAGGTTTAATTTGCGAAAAATCCTGCTCCATCACATGCTATCTTTAAAATACGACAAACTAGTGCCATAGACATTTAACAGTGAGATTGTGCCGAGTGCTGCGATCAAGCTTGGGCCTTGCTGCATTTGTACATACCAAAAGCTTTTAACTATCACCTAAGGTTTGTGTGTCTTAGCATAAGCTAATCTGTTTACATTTTTAATTGTGCAACAGTTTGCGATTTAAAACTTCTGAGGTTAAAATTAATGGCATTTCATTACAATTGGTGTGTTTGCAAAGGAAAAAAAACACGTCTAAACCCGAGGGTTATTTCTAAAATGTGGAGTAATAAAATGCCAATCTCTAAGGGTACTGAAATACTAGATATTCAATAAAGATACATTGAAGATTATATCACAAGCCGATTCTAAGTTATGAGTTCCTAAATCGGCAGAATAGGAAAGGGACAAGGGACATCACACTCCAGTAATAAACTAAAAACAAAAACATATAAAAATGACTGCCTTCACCTGGGAGCCTGCCCTTTTGTTCCCACATTGACTAGAAATTTGCAGACAGTGACTATATAAGGACAAAAGGCGTAATCAGGGCCGGACTGGGAACTGAAACCGGCCCTGGCAAACTGCTCGGCCGCCCCCCCTGGGAGGGGGGGTGCAGCCGAGCTGTTTGAGAGGGCCGGTTTCGGTCGATTTTGTTACAGGGGGCCGATATTGCCGTCCCCCGGTAACAAAAATGGCCCCCAGGGGCCCAAAACCGGCCCCCACCCTAGCGGCCCACCGGGGAAACGCCCAGTGCCCGCTACGGCCAGTCCGGCCCTGGGCGTAATCTAAACAGCTGATGTTAAACAGCACTCATGAGACCGCAGGGCTCAATCACATTCTCCGCTGACCTACTCAGAGAGCATAGGAATGGAAAACATGCAGTAAACAATCTTCAACAATTATGTCCCTTTAAGCGGTCAGATAATTTATATTGACACTTTAAATGTGAGAGCTGGTAATCTCCTGTTAGATCCAGATAGAGGCGGCAATCAGCTGCCTTTTTTACTAGGGCTGAAGCTCTGAGGAGGTTAGGACTGTGCCTTTTTTACTAGGGCTGAAGCTCTGAGGAGGTTAGGACTGTGGCTGAGTTCCTTTGTGTTTACCTTGATATCACTCTCACTATCTCTAGCTCAGAGCTGTTGTTCCTTCATATTTGCTCCCAATCTTCTGTCGTAGAACTCATACATTGCTTTATCAGTTCTCTATTGGAAGAGATTAGGTCTGCTCTAGGGTGATGGGAAATGCTCTCGTTTTTCCTCTAGAAAGCAAAGGACACACAAATGATGGACGGAATGCGGAACAAATCAAACATTCACTGCTAGTCAAGAGATCTGGGATAAATCCATTGTTCTTCTGCTCACCATGCCACCCCAGTTTAGACCCAGCCGTATGCAAATCAGTCTTGACCCTGCATCTCATGGGAGCAGTCCAGCCCTAAACAAGCATCCTGGGACCGGTTTTGGGGTATCACCCCTCATCAGCCAGGCTAGCTTGAATCCCGTGGCACAGTGTGACCGGGACGCACGTCTGGACAAACCCGGCGCACTTAGGGTGAGAAAGCAAAAGACACACAAATGATGGATGAAATGCAGAACAAATCAAACATTCACCCCCAGTCAAGAGATCTTGGTGAAACCCATCGTTCTTTTGCTCACCATGCCATCCCAGTTTAGACCCACACATATGCAAATCAGTCTTGACCCTGCTCCTCATGCCAGGATGCTTGTTTCCGTTCCAGGGAGGACCTGGCTTGGCAGTTCGGACTGGACTGTTCCCACAAGGAGCAGGGTCAAGACTGATTTGCATACGGCATTGTTCAGCATTCCGTCCATGAATTGTTCTCTTTGCTTTTGTCGCCCTAAGTGGGAAGGGTATGCTCAGACGTGGGTCCCGTGCTCACTGCGCCAATGGATTCAAGCTAGCCTGCTGATGAAGGCTGATACCCCAAAACCGGTCCCAAGATGCTTGTTTCTGGTCCAGGGAGAACCTGGCTTGGCAGTTCGGGCTGGACTGTTCTCACGAGGAGCAGGGCCAAGACTGATTTGCATACAGTTGTGTGCTTTCTGCTGAGCCTTTTCTTCTTGCTCATTCACAAGAGATTTTTAGACCTTTTATCTAGTGCCTAGGAGGCTTTGTGGAATGGAAGACGGTGGTTAGAAGGTTATTGGTATTCGAGGAAGAAAGTGTAAAATAGAGGATGCAGGCTCCTGCCAGCCCTCACAGTGACAACACACCCCAAGAAACTGCCACTTGTAGAAGGAGGCTATTAGAGATGGGCGAGTTAACAAGTAACATAAAGTGCCAAGCCAGAGCCGAGCCAAATGTCTGGCTTGGCTCTACGAGCATGTGCTCTAGCCGAGCCCTGGAAATGTTTGCCAAGTAAATCATGCAACAAACATCATGTAAAAATATGATAAGGCCTCTTCAAATTTCAAAGAAGTGCATTCATTTAACATGCGGAAGCTTTTCACCTTAGTTCATCAGATTACATCACTGCATTGAGAAAGGTGTATCAAATGTGATACTTTTTAAATGTGAACTTGGAGACATTCCTGCCCATCCCTCCTCCACCACAGCCAACAAAGGCATTAATAAACTAAGAGGCAAGCCAGCTGTCATGTATACCCTAAAAGTGTCCCAGATTCTTATTATAAATGGATCAACACTGTAGTCTATTAAATCAAACACAAAGTGGTTTTTAGAACAGTGCACATCCTGAACTTGCGTATCTGAAGGTGCTCTCATATGTGGTGATGAAGAAAAAGGAGGCTCAGTGAAATAAAACATTTGCCTAGCCTCACCTGATTTGCAAGCATGGCAGCCGAGACTGATTACTAGTTTTCCTGTTGCACATTGTGCAGTTGAGCCCCTGAGTAGGTAGCTTTTCTGTCTCCTGTTTTATGTTACCAATTAACGCTTTGCCTTCAATTCTCGGTCCATGTGTTTAGAGCATGGTGGCAGACAGAAGCCACATGAAAGCTCAACTCGTGTTGGGCTTGAGGCTCCATGAAGACCTCTAGCTATTCCAGAGCTAAGCATGAGGCTCGAGTCTGGCTCGAGTTTTTAGTGTCTCTCCCACCTCTAGGAGAGACTATAAAAAGACTGGAGAAATCTAGAAAACAGTCTGTGTTGTCTTCAAGGTGACCCGTCTGATGACATCTGACAAGAAGAAAGGTGATGAATGTGTTGGTATGCTTGTGTTGCTAAAGCCAGGTCAAATACAAATGTTTAGTGCACAACACAAAGTGCTAATCTATGAGCAGAAAAGCCAATCTTTAATTGCAGTCTTTCATTCCATATCGTAGAATAGTGATTTTACTTTGGAAACAGTTTCCAGCTCTGGAAGAGAAAAGAATGTTCCATACCCATGCACACCCAAGGCCAGCTTCAGGTGCTTTTCTGTGTGGAGGAATATGTGTATACACTACTCTACTGTACGCTATTCCACTGTATGCCACTCCACTCTACAGCACATCACTCTATGCTATTCCACTGTATGCCAGTGCAGTCTACGCCACTCTAGTAAATGCCACTCGACTGTACGCCACTCCACTCTACACCACTCTACTCAACGCTATTCCACTGTACGTAAATCCACTCTACCCCACTTCACTTTACGCTATTTCACTCTATGCAACTCCACTCTATGCCACTCAACTGTACACCATTCCACTCTACTTGACTGCACAACACTTTACCCTACTCTATGGTACTGTACAACACTCCACTTCACACCGCTCCACTCTACCACACTCTTTTCCACTCTATGCTACTCCACTGTAGAAGACTCTACTACACTCATTGCCAAGATACCACACTGTACTCCACTCTATGCCCCTATACTACACTGTACACCCCTCAACTTTACTCTATGCCCCTACACTACACTGTACAAAACTCTAACCAACCCTTTAACACTTTCCAACACTCTACAACACTCTACAACACACTGTACTGAACAAGACACCACTCAAATTTATAACAGTTTTCTCAACTCTACGCTATGCTGTGCCCACTCTAGTGTACTCTATGCCTCTGTAGTCTATGACACTTTAGTCCACTGTACTCTACTCCACTATTCTCTACTCTACTCCACTCCACTTTACTCCACTCTACGACATTACACTTTACGACACCACACTATACAACGCTCCTCTCCACTCTTTTGTACGACACAACACTCATCAACACTCCAGTCGATGATACTGGACTCTATGATTTGAAAACCATTTTTATTAAAAAAACATTACAATTCAAATAAAAAAACAAAGGTTAAACCAGGGGTCTCCAACCTTTTCTCAAACAAGAGCAACTTATGCTTACTGAAAATTGTCCCTTGCTACTAATATTATTAGTGTTGTACACATCAGACAAGATTACATTAGTGGCCACCCTAAGCAAGACTACCAGCCGTGATTACCTCAGTGACGGAATGCCAGCAGTAACTTAAAAAGGGCTTAGTTAATTTGGAATGCCTCTGCAAGGGAAATACATAAAAGACACAGCTGCAATGTCGTCTGGCACCAAGGTATTCATATTAGTAATAAGTCTCCCAATGCAGCATGATTTATCATCCAAATATCAGATTTAAATATATTTTGGAAATTATGGGTTCTGAAAAACATAGATTTTCATATCAAATACACAATTTTCAATTTTGGTATACATATAGTAATTCAACCAAACAAAAGCTTCCAATTTAGTAGGCTGGGATGCACACAGAAGAGCTACTTACAGGTACTCGTTGGAGAAGCCTGGGTTAAACCTTTATGATAGTTGGTAAACTTTATTTATTCTTTCTATACAAACCAAACTTAAATAACACAAACATTAGAAATTCTAAAGTTATCAAATTTATAAATGTATTATTTATGCACCACCTTTAAATTACTAAAACTTTATTTATTATTTCTAGACAAACCAAACTTAAAGTACACAAAGATTGCCAATTGTAAACTTATACTTATACCTTATATACATAATTTACGTAACACCTTCAAATTACTAGAAGTCGCGCACCTCCGTCCATGGTATAGTGTGTGTGTGTCTATCTATCTATCTATCTATCTATCTATCTATCTATCTATCTATCTATCTATCTATCTATCTATCTATCTATCTATCTATCTATATAGATATCCTACTGGCGGGCGCCAGTAGATAGTTATAGTTAGGACCTAGTTTCCATAGGAAGCGCCTTTTTTCATTTGACAATAACTTTGGCGCCTTTTGACGAATGCTAACGACATTTTCAAAACGAATACGACGCTCACTTCAGCTGCTGTCGTGAAAGCTTCTGGGTGATCCGTCAAGCGGGGGACGAGAAAAATGGGGGGTCCCAAAACGCATTTTCCCCATGTTAATTCCCGTAGGACCTTTAGACATGGCTACAGCCTGAACTGCTGAACGGAATATATCAAATTTGGCAGGTAAGTAGATGATGGTCCAGAGAAGTACCTTTTTGTTATTTGGTGTAAATCCGTTCAGTAGTTTTTGAAATATTAAAGAAAATCCAAATTTGTATATATAGGGATGCGGAGGATCCGCAACCCCTCCTGATCTCATGCTGAGATCTGATTGGCTGCCAACACTTCAAACCAGGAAGTGTTGGCAGCCATCTTGGGACTCGGCTTGAGCTGAGTCCCAGAATTTTTTTTTTTTAAAAAAAGGAAAAGAGGGCAGGGTAGAAAAACACTGACCCCCTAGGCCTCTTGGGGGGTCCCACAGGGACCCCGCAAGGGCAAAACAAGCATTTTTTTCCCTGCCGGATCCGCAGATCCCACTGAAAATATTTTTAAAAACGAAGAGCAGTCTCCCGAGCTTACTTAATTATCCACCCCCAGGCGGGCCAGGTCCCAGGGGCATTTTTTTAATAAGAGGGCCCCCCCTTCTGGGGCTTAATATTGCACTGGGGACAACCACCTCCCCGGGGCTTGTTTACAAATGCATCCGGGGAGGCCCATGTGGCCACCCCTGCTGCCCCGGGGACCACCACCTCACTGGGGCTTATTTATTTATAAATGGCGGGGCCTCTCGGACCCCCACCAGCCCCGAGGACCACACCTTTCCGGGGCTTTATTTTAAAACAGTGCCTGGTGCCGCGTGGACCCTCTGCAGCCCCAGGGGCTGCCACCTCCCTGGGACTTTAAGTTTAATGAATGATGGGGCCGCGCAGTCCCCCCTGCAGCCCCAGGTACCACCACCTCCCAGGGGCAAAATCTAAAAAAGGAAGGGGGCCCCCACCTGGAACCAAAGATGCCCCGGGTGACCGCCACCCCCCCAGGGCCGGCTCCTGCTATGTGCCCACCTCCAGGACATAGCTGTTTGCTATAGCTTGTCGGGAGCTTTACCGCTCCCTCCAAGCCATAGCAAACTGTGCTCCACTTCCAGAAAGTGAGAGCATTATGAATGCTCTTGCTTGCTGGAAGCGGAACAAAATTGCTTTTACACAGATGAAGCTGCATTCTCAGCAGCTCCCTATGTGTAAAAGCAATGCCGGCTCCCGCAGGAGGCAGGGAGCTGGCAGGGACCGCGACATCCTTCAGGCTTCCCCTGTGGCCTCCATCAGTGGTGAGTGGGTGCCCTGGGTGGGACCAGAGCACCCACAATAGAGGCCGGGCCAGGCATATGAGAGGTTGTGAGTGGGTGTGTGAGTGGTTCTGTGGCGCTCATACACCCACTGATTCACCAATACACCTAGGTATATATATTTAACACACATAAACATCACTGATGTCATTTAAGATGTCATCAGTGATGCCACTGACCATGTCATGAGTAATGTAATATGTGAGGTCATAAGCAGTGCATTGCGGGGGCGTAAGTTATAGTTAGCTGAGGTAACTATAACTGCTGAATTTCACTGGTTTTGTACGAGTAAAATCTGAGCCTAACTATTCCATCCCTGTAAACTTTGGTTTCTTCAGTGAATTTCTAAGGTTTTTTAAATTCTATCTCCTAACTATAAAGACCCTGTAACCCGAAGAAAGGGGGCGGGGTCTCTGACCAGCTCTCAGGAGTCCAGTTGTGTGGGACTTACTGGAGGTAACAGGAGGGGGTATTTGGCCCCCAAGGACCCTCAGGAGTAAAGTTCCCCCAACCAGTAGTGCGCCAGGAGGCATGTTTGCAGAGTGGTGGAAAAAGGGGGCGCAGCCTCGGAAGAATTCTCAGCAATCCCCCTGTGTAGGGCTTACAGGAGGTACCAGGGGGGCTTCTTGGCCCCCAAGGTCCCTCACCTCAGGAATAAAGTGGACTTCATCCTCCAACCAGTAGTGCGCCAGGAGGCACGTTTGTAGAGTGGTGGAGAAAGAGGGTGTGGCCTCTGAAGACCTCTTAGCAAGCCGGCTGTGTGGGACTTACTGGAGGCAACAGGAGGGGTAGTTGGCCCCCAAGGACATCCTTGGGGGCCAATTACACCTCCTGTTACCTCCAGTAAGTCCCACACAGCAGGATTGCTGAGAGGTTGTCAGAGGTCACGCCCCCTTTCTCTAACACTCTGCAAAGGTGCCTCCTGGTGCACTGATGCGCCAGGAAGCGCGTTTGCAGGGTGGTGGAGAAAGGGGTCGTGGCCTCCCAAGACCTCTCAGCAATCCCACTATGTGGGACTTACTGAAGGTAACAGGGGGGCTTGGTGGCCTCCAAGGACCGTCAGCATCCAAGTGGACTTCATCCCCCAAACAGAAGTGCACCAGGTGGCGCGTTTGCAGAGTGGTAGAGAAAGGGGGCGGGGTCTCAGCGACTTGCCGGCTTCTTTAAAAAAAAAATTATTTATGTGTTAAGGGAGGTGCTGCGTGGCCCCCCTTCCCTGGGCCGATTTGGGCCCTGAGGACTCCATTACCCAGGGCCCGGCCATTATTTATATTCATCCCCAGGGGATGCGCCTTTATTTATATATTTTTTAAAAAGGGGGGCTGGGCGGCCCCCAGTTCAATTTTGGCCCCAGGGACCCCATCTTCCGGGGCCCGGCTTTTATTTCTATATTTATAAAAAAGGGGGGAGGGGTGCCGCGCAGCCCCCCTCTCCGGGCCAACTGTGGCCCCTGGGACCCCATCCTCCAAGGCCTGGCCTCTCTGTTGGTGACCGTGGTGGGAGCCTCAAGGCCCCCGCAGTACCTGCCGGCTCCCCGCTTCCTGCAGGAGCCGGCATTGCTTTGAGACCCAGGGAGCTCCTAAACATGTAGCTCCCTGGATCTCAAAGCAATTCGCTTGACAACAGGCAGGAAAACAGACACATGCCCGCTTTCAGCAAGCGAGAGTATTTTTTCTGCTTTCGCTTGCTGAAAGCGGAGCATTTGCTGTGACTTGGCGGGAAGCGCTTCCCGTCAAGCTACAGCAAACTGCAATGTCATGGGGTGGGCACCACCAAGACATTGCTGGAGCCAGCCCTGGGGGGGGAGGTGGCGGTCCCAGGACCATCTAGGGCTCCAGGAAGAGGGCTGCATGCCCCCCTCCTTTCTTCCATTTAGCCCGGGGGGCTGGTGGTCTCTGGGGCTGGAGGGACACAAAGGGATCCCCTTAATTATTGTGTTTGAGCCCCGTGGAGGTGGGGGCCTCCTGGGGCTGCAGGGGAGGAAAAAATAATAATGTATGCGCCACAGGGAGGTGGCGGCCCCCAGGGCAGTAGGGAGGCTGAGCGGGGCCCCCGCATGCCTACTGTTCATTGCCCCGGGGGGGCCGAGCGGGCTCCCGACATGTGTATTGTTTACTGCCCCGGGGAGGAGGCGGTCCCCAGGGCTTTGTAAAAGCCTAGGAGGGGGTGGGCCGCATGAGCACCCCTCCTTCATTACTCTCATGCCACCTCGCCCACCCGGAGGCTGATAATAAACTATCCAGGAAAACTTTTTTAAAAAAAATGCTTTTTTGGCCCTGGGGGATCTCCCCAAGAGGCCTAGGGAGTCAGGGTGTTTCTACCCTGCCCCTTTTTCTTTTTTGTTACATTTTTAGTGGGACTCGGTTCAAACGAGTCCCAAGATGGCTGCCAACACTTCCTGGTTGAAATTTCAGTAGGGTCTCAGTAGGCTGTTGTGCTCCCAGATATCTATATTTGTTAAACTTAAATATTTCTAAAACTACGGAACTGATTTACATCAAATCACAAAAAGCACGCTTTCTGGACCAACATCTAGCTTTCTGCCAAATTTGGTGTAATTCCGTTCAGTGGTTCGGGTTCTAGTCAGTGGTTCGGGTTGTAGTCGTATTCAAAAAACTAATATTTTTAGTACAATGCCTTCAATACACATTGTGGAACTGTGTAATGTGTAGTTAACAACCATGTATGACTGGCAGCTATAAGTCTGCAGTTACCGAAATAGAACCCAAATGGCTATTTACTGATGTATTAGAAGTAGCGTATGTACATGTAACTCAAATGATCAACAATAGTGGGTTGGCCATCTTGTGAGTATCAATCTCCATTGCTATTGATATCAGTAAACATATAAAACTGAGTTCCATGTCGCAACAAAGGGAAATATTGGACAATACCTTCAATTCCCAGCATGGTTCCACCTTATGTGTAATCAACATACATGCATGACTGGCAGCTCTAAACCTCGTTTTACCAAAACAGAACCCAAGTGGGTGTGTTACGTTGGATTATGAGCTGACTGCATACATGCAAACATAATGCTAACCAGTGTATATGATTTATTAATTACTGTTCCATTGCTATTGGCATTGTAATTGTAAGAGAAAAAAACTACCCATATGGACAATCATATGCCTTCGACATCTGTATTCCCACGATTGCTGCAATGTTTGTTTTAAACACAAATAAAGGTTATTAAAAAAACTGTGTATATGATGCCTGTTTGTAAATAATAATCAGTACCAGACCATACCCCATAGCTAACACCCCTACATTAGTGTAAGCGCTAATGAATTGTACATCAACAAAACCTGCAATGTGAGCAATGTACATAAACAAAATAACAACTCAATCAAGCCCAAGTGGGCAACAACAAGAAAAGCAAAACATCCTTAGGTCATAGGCAGATATAGGCCACAAGTTTCATTAAGTCCAAAGACCGATGTGAAACGAAAAAGAAAAGGAAAACACCAATTATATAAACATATTAAAGACAAGGGAAAATACAAGAGAGAAAAGAAGGGAAGCATCACATCAAATTGCATTAGTACAATTAATAACAAACGTTCTATATCCACAGGAGATATATCGAATTAGCTATCCCAGAAGAACAAACAATTCTTCATTGATATTTAACTCCATAGGGGCCTTAGTGTCAAGTTCCAGAATAAATTTGGATGCCAGCTGTCTAAGAGCACGTGTTCTGTTGCCCCTCTCTTCATAAAAGGGACTCTGTCAATGGCATAAAATTTAAAGAGCGCACAGTCCCCATTATGGTCAGTGGAGAAATGTTGTGCTTCTGGGTAGGATTTGTCTATATGTTTGATGGCCCTCATGTGCTCTAGAATACATTTCTTCATGGGGTGGGTAGTACTCCCCACATATCTGATCCCACAGGGGCAGGTTAACCCATGGACACTGAAATCTGACATGCATAGTGAAGATCAGTAGTAACATGGCAGACAAGTGAGAAGGGGCAAAAGGAGTGTAGCATCTTGGTTAGAGTTGCAGTCACAAGGCCTCATGGTAGTTGTAGTCAGTTCAATGTCACTTCAGCAACACTTGACAAATGGTAAGCTGCCTGACTAGTGAAGATCAGTAGTAACACAGGAGGCAAGTAAGAAAGTGCAAAAGATGTGTGACAGACATTAATAGGTGTGATATTGTTGAGGAGGTGCTGTTGTGGAACACAAAATTATGCACACATCACTATCACTGTATATAATTTGTAAACAAATGCCCATTTGTGTACAGTGTGCCTGTGCAATACCATTGTTTTTGGCATAGGAGGGCTTCCTACAGATATATTTTTGATGATTGTTATGAAACAATTCCAGACAGGGTCCCTTGCCTGGCCCATGGTGGGGCATCATTTTGCAGAGGAGTCTATGGCAACAGTTAGTTGTATGACTTACCACAGATTTCGTTTGCGACGGACTGGATTTTGAACGTGGTTGAGCAGGTAGAGCAGCTGCAGGACATGTCCGATGGGCCCCATGACAGTAGACGATGAGTAGAGGTAAGTTTCGGCCTTATATCCCTCCCTTTCTGCTGACTCAGATGTGTTGGTTGGACCGCCACAGTCACACCAGCTGTAAAGCAACTCATAATTCGGCGGGCGGTTTCACTGGCAGTCTGAGCCTCCCACACCTCGTAGGCCCGCTCCACGGCCGCCATGGTCAAAGATGGCTGGCGGCGTTCGGCAGCGGTCTTCGGAAAGCCATTCCGCCCAACTTGTAATGTGGCGGTGGGACCGCCAAGCTCACCACGGTTGGACCGCCGGTACGGCAGTCCATGGACCGCCAGACTTGTAATATGGCCATAAGTCTCTTTCTTTGGTACAACGCTCCACAAAGCGATGCAAAGCAGCACATTCTATTTATTTAAATGGTGTGCTTTTCAAAGCACAGATACTGCTTTGCACTGGTGTGACTTTGCGTCAAAAGGGCATTATTGGGGCAGATCAGTGCAAACACCCATAAGTTTTGACGTAAAGTTTGATCTTTTATAACAGCAAGACCAGGTTTACTGTAAAGGACTGCCACCTACTTGAAGCAGGTGCAAACAATGGGGAATGTGTTAATTTCTCTAAAAAAATAAAGCACTACATGGCTGCTTTAGTTTACAGTACATATCCAATGCAAGGGAATCTTCAAAGAGTGTAATGCATAGGAATTTGTACTGGAAGAGTATGCTTCCAGTACAAACCCTATGCTAGACAGTACACACTCACTTCTGCACCATGGTGCAAGGCTATCTGTCACACAAGGCAGCCTGTTTGTGTGCATGCACAGGAGGTGACACCAACAATCTTAGCAGATATGGCCCTAATCTGAGTATTCACACTTGCACAAAACAGCCCAGCAAATGGATGCTGTGCTGAGCTGCATGAACAATTTGTAAATCTTGGTGTAAGTGTGGAATGCAGATGGCTAGAGCTGGAGTCAAAACTCGAATACTTATTCTTCCCAACTCCCCTCCTCAAAAAAGGGGTAGCATTTCATAGTCCTGTTTCACTTTCCAATTTGATCAAGCTCCCAACTGCACAAATTTAAACTCTGACATGTTCTCTAACACTGTTTTTGTGACTCAATCCAGCCCCCCAACTGCTTTAAATTGGCATGTGCAGAAGCAGACTTTTGGCACATTGCTTGCCAGATATTCCAGCTTTTGCTGTACTAACTGCATTGCAACCCCAATCATGTCCATTTTCAGCTTGAAGACCACACAGAGGACATTTATTGAACATGGTAGGGCCTGTTCACAAGTGGTACACTCAGGAGGGTCTCCTCCTGTCTAACCTTATCTTATTTGATTGATTGCATGAGAAAAAAGTCATCATTCTTTCTTACGTCTGCCATTTTCTGTCTGTGCTGGCTGTAAAAATGGCATCATCTGCCTATTTCAGGGGTCAAGCACATCATGTAAATGTGGTGAATTGCACTGGTTCTTGTCCTCAGCAGAGTCTTGATGTCTGTATCCTCTTGGGTGCATCACAAAAGGAGGGAACCCCAACAAAAGAGGGCAGGAGTGAGTTCCTGATAACAAACGAGGGACACCATCTGTCGTCCTACAGCAACCACCCCTTTCAGCTAGCTCCCAGGCCGGTTCTCCTTGAAATGGCATTGAGGGGCCCACCTGTGAGTCCAGTCCCTCAACGGGAACTGCCAAGTGATTAGAGATCCTGTACTCTCCCTGCCCCCGCCAGACTCAGGGGCAGGAGGTGGCATGACCAACCAATGCAGGAGCACCCTTGTGACAGGCACACCAGTTCAGCATGCTCGGGAGAGAGGAGGCTCTCTCCTCATTCTGTCTCGGGAAGCCCCATCTTTGCTCAGACTTACACAGCTGCCTCCACAGCACTTCTGTGGTGTGGTTTTGGGCTTAACGGGGCTCACAGCTCCAGGCTTCTAAATGAGTTAGCGAGGGAGTGACACAGTAGGCAGGAGGATCTGAACATCATGGGCATCATGGGCCCCAGCCAGCCTTGCCCTCTGAAAATTGGCTTTGTGTACAATAGTTAGAGGCTTAAACATACCTCTCTATTACACCAGTTGCCAGTGGGAGCCCATAATGTAGATAAATAACATTCTGAAATAGCTGCTGGCAGTTAATAATCTTATCACAGGTGGCTATATAGATGCTCTTGCCATAATCTACGTAAGATTGTTTTACGGCGTTTATGGTTGTGTTGTGAAGATGAAGCTCTAATGTATGCAAAGTTCTCCTCAGCCCCTTCACCTAAAAGAAACATGCACATGACAGTTTAGACATCAGGGTTTCCAGAACCAAGTTCTGAATAATGTAGAGACACAGATTTATCATGACTTTAAGGATTTCTACTGCACAGGACCCTGATAGGGGGTCAGATTTTCTCTCCAATATAAGGGAAACTAGAGAGGTAAGCAGAACTCCTTGGGTTCATTTTGATAAACTCTGTGAACATCCACCATTAGATCAATGGCGGGCAAGTCGAGTTTGTAAAAGAAGTCTGCTAAGGGAGTATATATATATCTGGCAAAATGAAAGCTTAGCAAATCATCCCAATTTGGCCTTGAGGGGCTTGAATTGAAAGGTGTAGAGTGGAGTGAAATACAGTGCAGTTGCGTACACTAGAATAGCGTAGAGTGGAGTGGCATAGAGTAGAGTGGTGTACAGTGGAATGGCATACACTGGAATAGCGTACACTGGAGTGGGGTAAAGTGGAGTGGCGTACAGTGGAGTTGCTTAGAGTGGAGTGGCATAAAGTGGAATAGCGTAGAATGGAGTGGTGCAATGGCGTATAGTGGAGTGGCATAGACTGGAGGGGTGTAGAATGGAGTGGCGTATAGTGGAATAGCATACAGTGGAGTGGTGTAGAGTGCAGTGGCATACGGTGGAGTGTGGAAGAGTGGAGTGGCGTTCAGTGGAATAGCGTACAGTGGAGTGTAGTATAGCGGAGTGGCGTGCAGTGAAGTAGCATACAGTGGAGTGGCATACAGTAAAGTGGCATACAGTGGAGTGGCGTAGAGTGGAGTGGCATAGAGTGGTGTGGCCTACAGTGGAATAGTGTAGAGTGTAGTGTTGTAGGGTAGAGTTGAATACAGTGGTCTGTTGTACACTGAAATATTGTAGAATGGAGTGGCATAGATTATAATAGCATAGAGTGGAGTGGTGTAGAGTGGAGTGCCGTAGAGTGGAGTGGGGTAGAGTGTAGGGGCCTAGAGTGGATTAGCGTTGAGTGGAGTGGCATATAGTGAAGTGACGTAGAGTGTTGTGGTGTAATAGCATAGATTGAAGTGGAATAGAGTGGAGTGGCATAGATGGAGTGGCGTAGAGTGTAATAGCATACAGTGGAGTGGAGTAGAGGGGAGTGGCATAGATGGAGTGGCGTAGAGTGTAATAGCATACAGTGGAGTGGAGTAGAGGGGAGTGGCATAGAGTGGAGTGTCGAGAAGTGGAGTGTGGTACTTGAAATAGACTTAGTGGGTGAACAGATGTAGTTGTAATGTGGTAGGAAGATAGATTATAAGGTGTAAATGGTAATTGTCGGTAGTAATATTACCTAATGTAAGTAGTGTTAAAGTTATAAGTGTTAAAATACTTAGGTATACATTGTGCCTCATTATACGGCAGTAACTTCATGTTATACCGCGGTACATGCCAATGAGAAGGCAGTATGTGATTGGCTAATGGCTGTCTTTACAAAATGTAAAGTGCAGTCATGCCGTTTTCAGCACAGTTTCACTGCATTTTGGGTTTAGAGCCTTGGATATAGGTAAGTAGTAGATTTTATTGTTCTTCCCTACCTATTACCACTTTATTAAAATGGTAATAGGTAGAAAAATTTAGTTATATTTTCAAGATCCTTAGGGCCCTTAAGCATGGTATGTCTCTGGATGTTATGGTGGATGCAGGTGTTTCCTCTTTGCCCATAATTCTCCTTGTGTGAGTAGCAATGTACTTTTTCAGTTTTAATTTTCTTGCAAATTTATACGAGTCTATTCTGATTTTAGGAAGATCAAAATTTGTCTCTGGACAAAATGATAGGCCTTTGTTAAGTACTCTTTAGTTGTCTTCTGTGAGGATTTTGAAGGAAAGGTTGATAATTAGGTTCTCATTGTCTCTGATATTCATCAAATTTATTTTCTTTATCGTTTCCCTCCTCCTCCGCCCTTTAACTTCCCGTTTCCTTTACATCTTTGAGTCTTGTTAACAACTCTACTTCTTTTGGCCAACCCTCCTCTTGCCCTTTGTAGGTACACATTTGTATGAGTCGCATTTCCCGGGAAAAATCCAAATTTGAAGAAGAGGGGCCTTCATCCACAGAGTTAACTTCTGAGCTAACCCCAGTTTCCGACATTTCTTTCAGCCCTAGAGACATATCCATAAATTCTCTATTCCTCATGGAGTCAAACCTGCCGGCAAATGTATAAATTCTTCCATTGGCATACTCCAATCTATCTCTGTTGGATTTTTTTCTTGCTTGAACCTCCTAAAGCATTTTTAACTCTTCATTCATTTTATGTTTTTCCAATTCCTATTCCTGCTCCTTTAGTTTCCCTGCAGTTCGGTCCAATTTCCTTTCTGTATGTTTATTTTGTGTTTGCATCAATTTAAAAGAGAATTCAGTTGTATTTTGCTAGCTTTTTAATAAATCATCATCCAAATCACTTAATGTTGGCATTATTAAAATATGCGATCGATCCCCTCGATATTCTTTTGTATTCAATGTATTTCTGTAAAGTTGTGATTTTCTACCATTTATTTGTCGCCATTAAACAGGCATTCTCCAACTCTTTTACAATTTTCAAAGGGGTTCTTTGTTATTCTCCATCAATTTATTTGCCAGCTCAGGAAACACCCCTCTATCATTGAAAATTTCACTGGCTCTTTGAGCCCTTCTTAAGCTTCTGTCTGTCATAATTACAAGACTCTGTTTTGCAGAAGCACAAAATTACGAAAAGTTTCAATGCTTAAATAGCAATATATGTTCTAATCCTCTTGATAAAGATGGAGCTTTAGAAGTATTTATTATCCTTAATTTTTCTTCTTTGTTTAATGGTGCTCAACTTCCGGTCGCTTAAAGGCTTCCACCCTTGTTTCACTTTTCAGTGTTTAATTGATAATCTGGATAAATGCCCCATGAATCCAATATCGACAAAATTGTTATTCCGCTTGTGACTGCGGGTAAAAGTAGAACAGTTGCATTCTCTAGAACCTCAGCCCCAGCTGTAACGCTCAACCAACCCACAAGCTTTAGTCTCGCACACCGCTTGCAGGGGCGACTGGTGTTCATGGGCAAAAAGGGCGTTGCCCTGCCACCCTCGGGGAAGAGGCAAGATCAAGGAAAATAAACACAGAACAGCTGAAAAGAAATTACTGCTCTGAGGCTGTGTGCTGAATCTTCTGGGTGAACTCTAGTGAGCTTTGCAGTTGTCCTACTGCACAAGCGCCAGCCAGGTGAGCTTTTTTTCGACCTGCAGGTCCAAGCTACAGCAGTGACATCACATGAGAGGGAGTGCTTATTTAGAAAGCCATGGATCCGGTTGCTTTTGGGGTGCATGAACAGTAGCCCTGGGAGGGGGTACAAAACTCCATGTGCTTTAATGGCTGGGGATGGGGCAGGCCGATGAGGACAAGGAGGGAGTGGGGGGCAACAATTTGTTGATTATCACAGAGGGGCAGGCTGTAGGACTCGGGATGCAGGGGCCTGCTCTGAGGCTGTGTGCTGAATCTTCTGGGTGAACTCTAGTGAGCTTTGCAGATGTCCTACTGCACAAGCGCCAGCCAGGCGAGGTTTTTTTCGACCTGCAGGTCCAAGCTACACCAGTGACATCACATGAGAGGGAGTGCTTATTTAGAAAGCCATGGATCCGGTTGCTTTTGGGGTGCATGAACAGTAGCCCTGGGAGGAGGTACAAAACTCCATGTGCTTTAATGGGTGGGGCAGGCCGATGAGGACAAGGAGGGAGTGGGGGGCAACAATTTGTTGATTATCACAGAGGGGCAGGCTGTAGGAGGAATGCAGGGGCCTGCTCTGCTGGCAGCAACACGTGTTTAGTTTTGCATTTGGTTTCACTTTGAAAAAAACGTTATGGAGCTGAGCACACAGAGTGATCCTTATCTCGACCCGTAGAAGCCCAAGAGAAGGAAGGAACCAGCTGCAAACAACAATTGCACTAGTGGACTAAGAGGTAAGTGTGCAATTAAGCCTTTGCATCAGGGGCATCGTCATCCATCACCCCACCCCCTCGCTGCTTTAGCACCTACAAAGGGAGCGGGGTTCTTTATGGGCCTCTTCTGCCTGCAGCATGTCAGACAAAGGCTCATAATCAACTTGGGAAGGTGAGTAGATGAAAGGAAGGATGGATGGATAGATGCATGGATGAATGAGTGAAAGGATGGATGTAAGAATGGAAGAGTGAAAGGGAGAGAGGGCGTATGAGTGAAAGGGAGATTGGATGAATGGATGGATGGGTGGATGGATGGATGGATAGGTGAAAGGGTGAATGGATGGAGGAGTGAAAGAATGGATTGATGGATGATGAGAGAAAGGATGGGTGGTTGGAAGAATGAGTAAAATGATGGATGAGTGGAAGTATAAAAGGATGGATGAATGGATAGAGTGAAAATATGGATGGATGAGTGAAAGAATGGATGAGTGAAAGGATGGATGTAAAGATGAGTAATACCATAGATGGATGAGTGAAAGGTAGGGTACATAGATGTCTGGATGAAAGGATGGATGGATGAGTGAATGGGTAAATTGATGGATTGATGAATAGATGGATAGATGGAT
Organism: Calotriton arnoldi; assembly: GCA_963921515.1. Taxonomy (NCBI): domain Eukaryota; kingdom Metazoa; phylum Chordata; class Amphibia; order Caudata; family Salamandridae; genus Calotriton; species Calotriton arnoldi. Next base: position 4,510,559 of record CAWUFW010000193.1, read on the forward strand.
GAGTGAGTGAGTGAAAGGATGGATGGCTGAGTGAAAGGGTAAATGGAGGGATGTATGAGTGGATGGGTGGATGGATGGGACAAAGGGTGGATGGGTGTAGGAATGGATGGCTGAGTGAAAGGGTGGATAGATGCATGAGCCAAAGGGAGGATGATGGGTGAATGGAGTGAAGGATGGATAGATGGAGCAAAAGGGTGGATTTATAAGCGAAAGGATGGATGGATGATTGAAAGGATGGATGAATGGATGGATAAAAGGGGGGTGGATAAGTGAAAGGATGGATGATGGAGTGGATGGATTGGTTTGATGGATATGTGTCCCTGGACCAGTGGCGGCTCTCCTTTATTGGCTCAACAGCTACACTAGACCCTCCTTATTTTGTGGTCCATTTTCATTTTATCAAGAATGTATAATTATTCACTCTTGGTACAATAAAAATAAAATGCAGAACTGTTTCGAGTCCAGCAACAAACTGAGGCAGCTAGTGACATTGTTCGATTGCTGACACAGGTGCATGAAGGTGCCTGTGCCCTTCCAGCACTGTGAGCATGTCTGTGTGACTATGTGTGTGAGTTAAAGTGAGAAAGAGTCAGTGAAGGAGTAAGTCAGAGTGAGTGAGAATGAGTGACTGAGGATGTGTATGTGTGAGAATGAATGTGCGTGAGTGAGGGAGAATAACAGTGAGTGTAACTGAGTGTTACTGTGTGTGAGGCACAGTAAGACTGAGTAATTCAGAATGAGTGAGAATTAGTGGGACTGAGTGAGACAGAGTGGGTGAGAGTAGAATGGGTGAGACTGCGTGAATTAGTGACACAGAGTGAGACTAAGTCAAAGTGAGACAGTAAACTTAGGGGGTTATTTACAAGAGGCCTGCACCCCTGGAGCGTCAATTTTGGCGCACCTGTGGTGTAGGCTTCTCAATCATATCTATGAGGTGACTCAAAGCTACCCTGCGTGGCTTTGCATGGCTTCACAGAAATGGAGCAAGACAAGGCAGCGCAAAGCGCTGCATGCCTTACTCTGTGTCAAGGAGGCGTTCCATGGGCGTTGCGGTGGGTGTTTCCATGCAGCACCCATGGATTTTGATGCTGCCCCAGATCTACAAAGTCCTGTAAACCTGGGCAGTGCCAAAATCTTATGCCTCCCCAGAGCAGGCGTAACTACGAGAATCTTTTTCATTTCTAGATTGTCTCCGTTGAAAAAACAGGAAAGTGCAAATATGCAAAGAATGGCCAATGTGTTTCGCCGAGTAGCCTTCAAAAGGATCATAGAGCTCTGTCCCAAACACTCCATTTAAAGTGACAGATTATGAATAGTCCTTCCAGAATTTCTAAATCAAACAACTAGAATGTTACAGATAAAAACATTAAACGACCCATACTTGTCCTCCATTACAACAGTAAATTCATATCATAGCCAACTCTTTTTCTTTTTTTCTTTCATTTGCAAGGTGCCATTGAAACTGTTAGTGAAACTCGTTTTAAGAACATGAGCTGGAATTCATATTCATGATCTATGAGCTCTGGGCATACTAATGATGAACAACATCAATTTCAAAGTTTTTAACATACATTCAATAACTCAATAAATATTAAACCTCCAATGCATGAGCTTTCCATTGCATTAATCACCTTCATATGTAGATATCATTACAAGGGGGCGTCAACTCAGAAAAATAAATGGTGGAAAAGATACTGTATAGAGCACTCTCAACACCAGCGGCACTCTAGATCTGCCGAGATAGAAAGGATATTGTTTTGACTTATACTGGGTGCTCTCTTGTGTCTGGACAAAGCTATACCTCTCTGAAGAGCTCTAAGTAGAGCGAAACACTGTGTCAGGGGTTGCTTTTACTCATTTCTGGTTGGCTTGATTGGTAGTTTACCAATTCAAAGCTGTGATACTGTGTCTGGAGTGGTAAATGGCTTTTGTCATTTAACAGCTCCGCATGGACAGCACTGTGCTAGTCCTATAAAACCTTGCTGTAGAAATGGCAAAAGACTTTGTCCCTTTCTATCTCGGCGTGGATGGCACTGTGCTAATCCTATGCTTAAAGACTTTGATAGAAAAGCAGACATTTGAGGTGAGCAGATCTAGAGTGTCGCTGGTGTTGAGAGTGCTCTATACAGGAGCTGCTCTCCACCTAAACTTGAGAACTACCCAGAGTTCGCTGCTTCTTTTTTTGCATAATTTATGCATCACTCTATGCCTGAAAGGGTATTGTTTTGACTTCTACTGGGTGCTCCCTTGTGTCTGGACAAAGCTAAACCTCTCTGAAGAGCTCTAATGAGAGCGAAACATTGTGTCAGAGGTTGCTTTTACTCATTTCAGGTTGGCTTGATTGGTATTTTACCAGTTCAAAGCTGTAATACTGTGCCTGGAGTAGTAAATGGCTTTTGTCATTTTACAGCTCGTTTGTCCCTTTCTATCTCAGCGTGAATGGCACTGTGCTAATCCTATGCTTAAAGACTTTGATAGAAAAGCAGACATTTGAGGTGAGCAGATCTAGAGTGTCGCTGGTGTTGAGAGTGCTCTATACAGGAGCTGCTTTCCACCTAAACTTGAGAACTACCCAGAGTTCTCTGCTTCTTTTTTTCATAATTTATGCATCACTCTATACCTGAAAGGGTATTGGTTTGAGATATATATACATAAAACTAATTTAAATTATAATAAGTTTAACTGTAATAAAATTTCAAAACAATAAGATTTCAAATATGTTACTTTAACGTTTATATTTAGTTAAACAAACGTTGGGCCTGATTCACAGAACTAACTTACGTCAAAAACGTAAAGTTACTACTTTTTGGTATTCACAGAATACACTTACTCATTTTGGTATTCACAGAAGGCACTTACTCATTTCGGTATTCACAGAAGTTAGTAGTCCTAACTTTAGGACTCCTAAATGCCTTCTGTGAATACCGAAAATCTTAAAGTTAGGATTTGTCTCAGTTTAGGAGTAGTAAAGTTAGGACTCCAAACTTTAGGACTCCTAAATGCCTTCTGTGAATACCGAAAATCTTAAAGTTAGGATTTTTCTCAGTTTAGGAGTAGTAAAGTTAGGACACTTTACTACTCCTAAACTGAGAAAAATCCTAACTTAAGACTTTCGGTATTCACAGAAGGCATTTAGGAGTCCTAAAGTTAGGAGTCCTAACTACTACTCCTAAACTGAGAAAAATCCTAACTTTAAGACTTGGTATTCACAGAAGGCATTTAGGAGTCCTAAAGTTAGGACTACTAACTTCTGTGAATACCGAAATGAGTAAGTGCCTTCTGTGAATACCAAAATGAGTAAGTGTATTCTGTGAATACCAAAAAGTACTAACTTTACGTTTTTGACGTAAGTTAGTTCTGTGAATCAGGTTCAATATTTTTACCTTGTTTTAGATGATATCCCCTTCCACAATATTTATAACACAATAGTGTTGCCATTCCTATTATAGTGAGACAATGTTTAGGTTAACTGTATTAAAAAAAATGATATTTTGGTATTTCGATATATCTGTTCTCGATATTTTGTCATACAACCCCCACAAACCACCTTGCTTACCACTAAACCTTGTCGCACAACAAGCCCACAATGGCACACCTACCTCTGGCAGGTGAAGCACCAATAAAACCGAAGTTATTGCAGAATACTGAGCTGTATGAAAACCACATAATTTCTGAGTCACTCTTTATCAAGAGACTATTTTTTTTTTTAAGTAATTAGAAACTTCTTTAATTTTATTTTCAAATCTTTTCATTGAAATTAACGTCTTTAATGAATGCTAGTGACGGAGGTCAATCATATCTTACCAAATTGTTTAGATTTTCAACATTTTATGCAGAGCAAACATTTTTGCTTGCCACCTCCCGAAAAAATAACATAATAGCTAATATTTCCTCACAGTTCATAAATCGTACACTTTTGCAGTAAAGTTCGAAGGTATATATATTCGACAAAATGCAGCATAAAATCAAATATGCAGCAGAGCTTTGTAATTTCTCAAAAATATATATGCAATGCAAGCCAATAGGAGGAAACCGAACCCATTTCAATACATTAGATTCCATTCCGCTTTCTTCCTCACAATCAATCGAGTACGTGAAATTGCAGACATTGCAATCCATCCAAAAGGCCTAAGGGGCTCTGAGATGAGGGTTGATCAGCGGGAGGAGTAAAGGGGGCGCGTTTGAGGCAGCTATACTCAAAGACATTGTGACAAAAATAATTGCTCATTAATACTGTATTTAACATGTTAAACGTGCAATAATGCTATGAGTTCCCTTTTTATAGCAGATGTTTGCCACATACATTAACAAGATATTACTGGTTTCCAGAAATGCTTGCGAATTAATTTGGGAAGTGACAGTCCTCCATTTTACCACAGCCTGTCACCCCAACCCCTCCCCAACATTCAGGCATCCTTCGCACCTACCCTATTATTTTGAAATTCCCTGCCCGCGTGGTAATGCGCTTATGGATGGCTCGGAACAGCATGTCCTCAATGACCTACAGATATTCTGATTCTATAGGGCACTGCAAATCTCTGGTGTTCACAACATAAACTATGGCGCCCGAACCTTAACACCACCTTTAGGACACTACTTGGAAACAAGCAGACAGTGTTAAATGCATACATCCTAGTTAGGCAAGGTTACACAATACTTTTATTTATGAGAGGACATTTGGTGCAGCATCAGTCTTAATTAGCATCATCATTCGAAATAACAGATACACTTGCCACTGCAGTTTGCTGAAGATAGCATTGTGTGAATCACACAGCATGGCCAGAGTGGTTTTGTTGAGCTGGCAGGCAGAGATGTCTGTTATCAGTGAAATAACTGGGCTCATGCACCTATTTACTGCATGAGTCACATCTGAGATTCACACCGGGATTCCTCTGTGATGAACAGGCAGACTTCAAAGACTGTTATCAACTCGTTCACTTTTCAAATACAGGGCACTTCCAGACGAGCATTGGCAACAAAAAAAAAACCCAAGAACTCCTTTTTGCAGTTTTGCCACAGAAAGCTTCTGTTGCAGACAGCTTTGGAACTAATACTTAAACATATACTTAGAGTGGACTTTGGGCCACTTACTTCCTTTTGGCTGGATAACTTCCTTGTCTATTTCAATTCCCTGCCAATAATTAGATAACTTTCCTCCCTATTCTTGTTTATTGTGTCCATGAGCATTTAGATTTCACTCTTCTTTTTGAGTGGTCGAGTGTATCCTTCTACTGCTGATGTCAGAGAACTATTTTTCGTTTTGCATGTTTTGCAGGCAAGCCAAAGATAGACTAATTGGCTTTGCCAATGTTTGTTATCTATTATTGTACACGAAAGGGCAAAAGAATGTAAAGATATTTCATCCGATGTTGTAAACTGTTCCGCGACTTTCATGTGTCAGGAGAGGAGTGAGTTTTTCAGATATTGTTCTATGAGCACCCACTCTTCAATGGGTAATGTGTCAATCATGGGTGATTACAGATACATCTCATATCATCCAAATGATCATATACAATCAGCTGCCCTGTTATTCAGATAGTGTAAAGGCTTGCTCGAATGGCTCCAGCACTATTTTAGGGAATCAAATGAAAAGTTGCCCAATTAGTGAGATGCACAAAAAGCTATTCAGTGAAACGTTCCCAAAGGGCTCATCAGTCCAATGAGTGTATAACTATAATGGAACTTTTATATCCTTTTTAATTATAAACCAGTACTAAAGCAGAGCATTACCATAGATTGGGGTGAATTGACATTCGCAACAGCATCCTAAATACTAATTATAGGTTAGCTCACAGAAACGTGGGAAAAGCACCAGGGCCTTTTTTAAAGCCCACCTGAGGCAGAGGTGTTCAACATAAACCTTCTATGATATCAATAATTATCTCATAGTTCCATTGTACCCATATATCCTGCTGTTCCATGGGCATCTCTGCACACGTTTACCAAACACTACTGCCTGGACAGTCAGGTCTGTCGTGATGGTCTCTTTGTCCGTTCGGTCCTGCAGGACTTTTTGGTCTAAATCGGTTTTGCAGACCCACCTCTGGGTAGACATAGCTTGGGTATCTATTCTAAGGTAAAGAATCTGCAGCAGGAAGTCTCTATCAGATGAACAAGTTACTAACATTCAGTAACATCCTATCTGGTAGAGACTATATCTAGCAGCTGATTCCAAACCGACCCTCCCTTCCTCCATACTTTGCGAACTGATTACAGTGTGAGGGTCACCCTTATAAGGGTCTTAGAAATTCACGCCAGTTGTCAATGTTCCTCATGGCTCTGCACTCCTGGCATGGAAAGTTGCAAGAAGAAACTGATGTTAGCACGTTGGGGAGCGCCTATATAGGCACCGCGCATTTCACTTCCGACATGGACAACACCGACGATGCATATGCGGAGCCGAACTATGCCACCTACCGCAGTTGTGGCTGGCATGGCTAGCGGGTGGGGGTGTCGCTCGGGGTGTGGGGGTCGCAGGGGGTTCACGATTGCGTGGGAGTATAATTTAAAAAAATGTAAGAAAACAAAAAACTTACCTTGCTGCTGGGTCCCGCCTCTCTGCTCCTGCTCTCGTGCCTCCGATTTCAGGAACAGGAAGCAGGCAGCCAGGCTCCCTCCCCTAAGCCAATCACAACGCTGCAATGCAGCGTTGTGATTGGTCTGCCAGGGGCTGGAGGGGTGGGCATGTTCTCCATGCAGGCTGTAATGCAGCCTGCATGGAGAACGGGGAAAGTGTGCATGACTGGTTTGGGCGGCCCGAGAGGGCCGAACAAACAGTTATTGCACGCTTAGGAGTGGGCAAACCACTCCTCCCCTGCTCCCAGAGCACAGCAGCCCCGCCCACCCGCCCGCCCGCAAAGGAAACATAGAATGATAATAACTAAAAGTTATTATCATTTTATGTTTTGCTTCTCGCACTGCTTGAAAGCAGTGGGGCGACGCTTCTCCGCCATAGCGGAGGAGCCGCCCTAACCTACCAGCGTGCAGGGGTACTGCTCGAACATTTCTGGATCCAGTCTGATGCGTGGGGAATATTCTACGGTAAGGAATCTGCGGCTAGATAGAGTCTCTACCAGATAAGGCGTTACCAAAGGTATGTAACTTGTTCATCATTTCACAAGTTACCTAGTTGTCATCTTTGTTATTAGGTGATTGTATTTATGTGGATTAAGTGATTTTCTGATAACGTAATGTAAATCCTATAATACCTTCTGGGCTGCTATGGTAATAGCCAGTCATTCCAGAAATGCTTTACCAGGACTAACAAGACAGTCTGTTGTTATCAGGCCTGTACCCCTGAGAGTCAGCTTTGGTAGACTGTTGTTGCAGGGAGATGATTGTGTGTAGAGCTTGGTTGTTGGGTTATGTTGGGTTAACATTGTTTTTGCTCATGGACGTTATTTTGTTAGGTGAAGAGAACTCAAGAGTATACTGAAAGAAGAGAAGGCCAGATGCAAGTACAATAGGGAGAGAAGATGTGAGGTAAAGTGACTGATTTGGCAAACGAACTGGCATTGAAAGAAAAGAACTTTATATGTCTAAGGAGCAAGGAAAAAACAGGAGATAGCTCAAACATTGAGACCTGGAGGTGAGTAATGGTGGAGGGAAATAACCAGGATATGACTGTTCCCCAAAGAAGGTTTCTGAATACAAGAAAATGATGTGGAAACATCATTCTGACTATGTACGTTATGGGTGGAAGAGAAAACGTACAATTCATAAATTAGCAAAGGTTGACTTCAGAAAGTGACCTAGGAATCTAATCTGGATAATTAAAGTACAGTTATTATAAAGGCAAAACACACATTATATAATGTATTTGATCTTAGAATCACAGAATGTCGCTAGTAAGGTGGTAAGGAAAAAGAGTAAACACAGGTACATGACACTGAGGAACCAGACTGTTTAAACTTAAAAAAATATGAGCATGTGAACTCTGCACTGGCTCCCAGTTCAGCAAAGGATCCACTTCAAGGTTCTATGTTCCACCCACAAGGTCTTCTCACAACGTCTTCCCGGGTAAAGTATCACTCTACTTACAAAACTTTGCCTCTTGCTATCAAACCACTAGGAATTTAATGTCCAAGAATGCAGCTTGTCTCTGCCAAAGTAATCCTAGGTAACCAAAAGCATGGATGAAGAACATATAAAGTTCTCGGTCCACGCCATTGGAATGGGCTTGACCCAAACTTATGAAGCCAACCTAACTATATCAAATTCAAGAAAGACCTAAAAATTACAATTTGAGAAAAACCTTCAGCATATCAACACTTAAATGGGATCCCCACCATCCTGTAACTGGGTCCCCTGAATCAACAGGATCTATCCAAGAGCAAACAACCCCCATACATTGCTTGGAGGACTGTCTGGAACGATCTACCATTCCTCAGTTCTTGTACCAATGAGACCTAGTGCCTTTTCACCACAAAGTGCTCTGAAGTGACAAGAAAGTAACATTGCTAATGCTATCAAAATAACTTGTAAATAAATTCTAGCCAATGTAATATAAGGAACGATTTAGACTTTGTTCCATATGCCCTACTATTGTAAATCATCCTTCACTGAATTGTACCCACCTACTATAGGTACTGGGAGCGATAACACTGAAGCATATAGATCTAGTAAGTTGTGGGCAGCTATAAGAAGATCTTCAGTAGTTACAAAAGTTTAGATTTTATAACTATACTTAAAGATTTGATGGTGTTAGGGGCCATACTTGCAGGAACAGGTTTGATATAATTTCTGACAGATGTCCAGGACAGGGACTTGGCGAATTAACAGAGTGGTCACAGCCTTGGCTCTGGTGGAATGAGTAATGAATCCCTCAGGGGGTTGCTTTTTGGCCAATGCTTAGCAGATTCTAATGCAGAGCACTACCCATCATGAGATGGTCTGTTTCTGCACAGCTTCCTCTTCTTACCTCCAATATATTCTACAAAGAGTTGATCGTCCATATGGAACTCATTGGTGCAATCAAGGTAGAACGACAACGCTCTCCTCTTCTTTAGAAGGGTGAGGCGAAGCAAAGAAGGTAAGTGAGGTAATATTTTGGCCTACATGAAAGGGTGTCACTACCTTCAGAAGGAAGTAGGCATGTGTTCGAAGGACAAGCTTGTCTGGGTAAAAAGGTGGTTTAAGGATGGTGCACACACAGTGCCTACAGTTCACTGACCCTCCTGGCCAATGTTCTGGCAACTAGGAAAGCTGGCTTTATGGTTAGCAACTGCAGTGGGCAGTTGTGCAGCGGTTCAAAATGCGTACCCCTCAGAAATGTCAGGACTAAATTTAAGTTGAACTGGGCCATGATGAATGGCTTGGGAGGAAACATATGTTGGAGACCTTTAAGGAAGCCAGTTACAGCAGGTGACTTGGACAAAGAAGGTTGGTCCCTAAACTGCAAACATGCAGAAATTGCTGATAAATAGCCCTTACTGGTGCCCAGAGCAAAGCCCTGCTGGGCCAAAGAGAGAACAAACAGTAAAACCAGAGAAAGGGGTGCAGAGAGAGGGTTGATGTCCTTGGATGCACACCATGCCAAAAATTTGGCCCAGCGGCAGGTGTATACCATCTTGGTGAATGGACGCCTGGCTGGCAGAATAATATTACATACTTTGGGAGGAAGGTCGAAAGCTGTCAACTGTTGCCACTCAATCTTCACGCATGAAGTCGGAGGGTGCACAGGTTTGGGTGCAGGGCACTCTCCAGTTGATATGACAGAAGATCTTCCCGAAGAGGCAGCCTGACCACAGGACCGATGCTCATGCTCAACAGCTCAGGATACCAGACTCTCTGTACTCAATTCGGAACCACAAGAATGACTTGAGCCTGGTCACTCCTGATCTTCTTAGGACCTCTGGGCAGGAGTCAAATCCACTCAAGATAAAAAGCATCTGTGGGCGAGAGCTGCCTTGGAAACTCCAACGCGCAGAAGTGCTGACATTGCACGTTCTCTGTAGTGGTGAACATATCTAACCAAGATTCTCCCCATTCTTGAAAGAGACCTTGCACCACCTCAAGATGGAGATGTAATTTGTGATCCACTAGACATCGATGGCTGAGTTCATCTGCCCTGGTGTTCAGAGAGACCGCCAGGTGTTAAACGACCAGGGAAATGTCCTGATGTTCCAGCCATGTCCAGAGATGCAGAGCCTCTTGACAAAGGGTTCGCTACTGACCCAATCGTGGTTTGTCAGCACCACTGCTGGTCTTTTGCAGTTCCCTCCGAGATCTGGACCAGGTTGGAGAGATTTCCTTGATGCTGTGCCCACTAGGACTTTAGGTCCAACTGCACAGCCCACAATTGCCAGTGGGCATGTGTAACTAGAAGGTTGCAGGAGGCCATGAGGCCCAACAGCCTCAGAGTCACTCGCACTGAAATACAGGATAGGGGCTGAAACAACGGTATCATAGCCCGAATATCTTGGGTGATAGGCCCGAAACTGCACTCTGTATAGAGCGGGTCTGAGTAAGGGCAGCGTCTGAGAGCGAGTCAGGGGTGACTTTGGCATGTTTATAGTGAAAACCAGCAAATGCAGGAGGTCTGCCGTAGTCTGGACGTGGGAGACGACTGGCTGGGGCGAGCTTGCCTTCAATAGCCAATTGTCGAGGTGGGGGAAGACTGGAACACCTAACCTCCACAGATGTGTTGCAAGCACTGCCACCACTTTCGTGAACACCCTTGGCTGAAAGGGAGCACAGCAAACTGAAAGTGCTCTTAGCCCACCGTGACCTGCAGGTAACGCCTGGGGGCAGGCAGGACGGGAATGTCAAAGTATGCGTCCTGCAAGCCCAACTCTACCATCCACTCTCCAGGGTCCTAGGCAGACAGGACTTTAGCTAATGTAAGCATTTTGAACTTCTTCTTTTTCAAGAAGAAGTTGAGATGGCACAGGTCTAGAAAAGGAGGAAGACTTCTGTCCTTCTTGGGCACCAGAAAGTAGTGGGAATAGCAACCACAAGCTACTTCTGATTCAGGCACCCTCTCAATGGCTCCTGACAGAGCAAGGAGAGATGGGCCTCCATCAGTGGGTCATATGTGGGTGGGATGGGTGGAGGGGTATCCAGAAAGGGGATGAAGAAGCCCCTTTGGACTATATGCAAAATACATCTCTCTGAAGTTATTGACTGCCAGTGGTGCAGTTGATGGCGTATCCTGGCCCCCACTAGATGTGGCCCCCACTAGATGTCCATGTTGGTAGAAGGGCACACTAAAGGGATTTGGAGCCTGCCGGGCTTGTATTAGACTGGGTCAACCTCTGGCTAGTGGCCCCACGTGGTCTCTGGGAACCGTGTTCTCAGCCACAAAAAGGCAGGGAAGCCTTTTGGCCATGGTAGCTAGGTAGGAATGAATGTGGCTATGAGCCCCTTCCGTAGCTATGAAAGAGGCGGAAGGCAGACTGGGTTTGCGAGGGGCAATGAATAGGCACAAGGACTGGATGTAGCTCATTTATTCTCAAAGCGATCCACCACTGAGCCTGCCTTCTCACCAAAAAGGACAGAGCCATCAAAGGGCATGTCCATGAGTGAAGTGGAGGATTGGCCAACCAAACTCTCTGGGGTGGGGTGCTGGGTGTAGAAACTGGAGTTCCCTTGAGCGGGGCGATGGTGGTGGGCAGTTGTCCTGTGCACATAAGCCCCTGTGAAGGGCTCGAGCCAGACCCTGAGTAGGACATTGGTAAGGGCTTCATTAAATGAGAGTAAGGGTTTGGAGGGGGAAACTCCTGGCCGAAGCACCTCTGTCAAGACATTTGTCTTGACTGCCAGTAAGGGCAACTGAAGGTCCTAGACCTCAGCCTCCTTGTGTGCCACCATAGCCAATGAGGCACCCTCCTCTCTAGCCATGGTAGGGGGAGAGAACAAGCCAGTGTCCGGTGAGGTGTCTGACCAACTAGCATCTGCCAGTTCCTCATATCAGTTGTCTTCTGTGTCATCTAGGGGATGCTGGTTTCCATAAGGGTCCTCAGATCCCTCCCATTCATCTCCCTCTCCAGGCCTGTCAAATAAAAATGGCACTGGCCCACACTCGGGGGGCATGGTTCTGATTGGCGTCAGAGCTGGCGTCAGACAACGTCCGTCCAGCTCCTTGTCGGAGTCGGCAATAATGATGAGGATGGTGCTGCTGTGGGGCATAGGTGATGCCAGGACCGTCAGTATTGGAGCAGGCACCAAGGAAGGTCACAGTCTCATGGGCGGTGCTGATCCGGATCCAGCACTGGATCCAAAGGGCCTGACATGTACTGAGGGTGAACTCGCCAGTGGGAATCCAGTGGGGACCCTCCTGACCCCATGGAACCCAAAGGCCCTCCAGAGGGGTTGGGCCGCCAAAATATGAGATGCATGGTGTCATAGAACTCTTTTAGTTGGGCGGGAGTCACTCTGAAGGCGGAAAAGTCAGGGAGGTGCAGAGCGGACCCTGGCACAGGCTCTGCAGAGGAGTGACGCTGGGAGTCCGAGGATTTGGACGTGTCGGGAACTCAAAGATCTCTTCAACATCTTTGACTTCTCCTTGCAGTGAGTCTTATTCAACTACTTGGATCGAGAGGACGACCGCCAGGTGTGGCTCTGCGAGCAGTCCCTGGACCTTCCAAGTGACCGGGATCATGAACCTCTCTGTGTCGTCCGACGTCGGGTGATGAGAACCTTCAGTGAACGCTCTTTCTTCACCTTTGAGTGCATGAAGTGGCAGTGCTTGTAGGTCTTGGAGTCGTAATCCCTCTTCAAACACCACAAACAAACCAAGTGTCGGTCTGTTACAGACATTTGCCTGTGACAGGCACCACATGGCTTGAAACCCATAGGTTTCTTAGGGGACGCCCTTGTCACATCAGGAAAATAAATTCTCAAAAAAGTGTTGACAAAAAGTTGAGAAAAAAGCCGTTAAAAAGTGACTAGGGAGTAGCTCTTCATGGATCAGCACTAGCTGGAGCGGAAAGAAAAGAACTGATGTCAGTGCGCTGGGGTGGCGTCTATTAAGGCATCTCGCACGTCACTTCAGGTGCAGACGCCGCTGATGACGTGACATGGAGTCGACCGAGGCCACGTACCTGCACACAGGGGTACGTACTGTTCAAAAATTTCTGGATCCAGTCTGATGCCTGGGAAATATTCTAAGGTAAGCAATCCACGGCTAGAAATCTCTATCAGATCTGTTATACACAGTGAGCATCCTGGACGACTCCAATGTAGCCCATCCCAAACTAGATGTGGAGAGACCACTGCACATTGCTTGCATCAAGGAGGACTCTAATATAGTCCACCCCGCAGCACCCAACATCCACTACTATAAGTTTAAAACCGGTAACCCAACTGTAATATTATGGAGATGAGTCGCGGTGAATGAAAAGATGATCAAAGTGAAATTGTCAGCCTAGCAAAGTTTTTCCTTATTTTTACATTTTTTTTGTTCTCTTCTTTCCACCTGAATATTATACACGCTTTATGTATCCACACTGTTTAAAGTTATGTATTTCCTTTCTACAGCTGGCTAATCTCTTCTATTATATTTCTTCTATCTTCACAAGAGTTCACTTCATTTGTGCTTTTATTGTTTAGGACAAACTTTATCCCTTCCAAGGAAAATTAGAATATCTGTATGGTCTTTCGACCTCTATAGTAATCTACCTTTTCTTTCTTAGGTGATAACTTGACCTTCACACACTAAACAGGTACTAAAAGCTTTTCGGCCCACATGCTCTTGAGTGTTAAACGTTAATTTTTTGTCCGGTCATTAACTGACCTCACCATTGGCTCCTGCCCAAAAGTTGCAGAGATGAAAATTAACAGCAGGTAAGAACCTAAGCAGAGGACACAAATGCGAATGACTCAGCTATACTTAGGGAGTGCTCAGCATACTTACGCTTCAACATTATAGTCAGTGCTCTAGACAACTGATGTGACCAGAGAAATTATATATAATAATATACCACTGTCTACTTCGGATCCTGAAGAGGTAAGGTGTCATGCCAAAGAGTGTGTATGATTTGAATATGAACCTTATTTATGGTAAGTTATACTCATTAAGCTAATAAATTGATGTCAACATTAGAGGAAACTTTAATGTTGCTGCCTCAAGACAGGATGAATACATTTATTAGCGGATACATTATATTGTTAGTTTTCCTTCAAGTGCCATGGAATGTAAATGAAGAGAGAGGCGCCTTTCTCCACACTGCTTTGTCAATTACTAGTAACAGGCGTGCACTTGCCTCCTCAGGCACACCAAGCCCATCTATAATTGGTTAATCATGGAAGGCAGACAGTAATTATTGGCGGGGAAGGCCTGAAGGTATTACACTTGGATTGACTAGCGCCTGCTTCGAGATCAAATTAAAAGGCTCGATGGAGCCGCGAACTGCAAACAGCGCGGCTCTCTTTTGGACACTTCAGTGCATGGGCGTCCGCAGGGGGGCATGGTGGGGCGCTTGCCCCCCCCCCTGGAGCGCCCCTCCTTGCCCTCCTTGCCCCCCCTGCGGACGCCCATGCTTAGTGTCTGTCAGTCACTGCCTTAGTTTGCTGCTCATCTTTTTATTCACTCTCAGGTGTGCATTGATGGGAGATTTATATATTTATAGTGTTCTGGCGTGTGGTGCTTGCATCAGGAATTGCCTTTTGTTAATGGTGTAAGTTGTAGTTCCAGGTTTCGGCGGCAGTCGTCTGTCTCTATCCTTTGTTGTTTTCATGACACCGCTGGTTTCTCAGGTGGCTGCTGTTTGTTCGCTATGGGTCTGGTTCTTGGCTCTAGTGAAAGGCGCCCTTCGCTGCTTTGTTGTGCTAAGAAGTGTGCGTTTCTTCATTTTACAACACCAGGCTCCCCGCAGAGCGTCTGCCTCTTGCTCCGGTGTTGTTTTTGTCCTCAGGCTGCTCCCCGCCCCTTCTCACCTCTCTGAGAGCCAGTGCCCCCTTTGACCCTCTACCTGCCGCCCACCCCTCCCCCGCCTCTTCTCCCGGTTCACACCTTGGTGCTTTCACACTTAACGTCACCTCCAGCTTGCATTTTCAGAGAGGGCCCCGGGCTCCCTATCACCGACATGAGGAGGAGGAAGAGAGAGGGGGACAGAGGAAGACTTGGTGGGGTCGGGGAGATGGATACGGTGGGGGGTGAGAGTGAAGGAAGAGGGGGAAAGAAAGAGAGAGAGAAGCAGTGGGGAAAGAGAGACCGAGAAGTAGGGAGGAAGGAAGATGAGAGAGCAAGTGGAGGGGGGTGGGGGGGATCTGGGTGAGGGAGAGCAGCTTCAGAGAAGTGAGACCTGTGTCCTAACTCCGCCAGTGAAGACAGCGGGGCCAAAGGAGAAAGAACCAGGCCAGACAGAGTAGGTCTAGGCAGTGTGCACGGAGACAGGCTCGGTGGGTCCGGAAGAGGGACAGGGCAGGCAGAACAGCTCCAGAGAAGGGCGAGCAGAACCGGACCAGGGCGAGCAGATCCGGACCAGCAGATCCACCTGAGCAGGGAGACGGCGCGATACACAATCAGAATGTAGTGTTCAGCTTTTGGGGTGCCCGGGGGTAACTTTAGGGTTCAGGGTGGGTGTGGGTTTTAGGGTGCCAGGGAGTAATTTTAAGGTTCAGGGTGGGTTAGGGATTGGGGTGCCAGGGGGATAATTTTAGGGTTCAGGGTGGGTATGGGTTTTGGGGTACCAGGAGGGGAATTTTAGGGTTCAGGGCGGGTAGGGGTTTTGGGGTGCAAGGGGGGGATATTTTAGGGTTGAGGGCGGGTAGGGGTTTTGGGGTGCAAGGGGGGGAAATTTTAGGGTTCAGGGCGGGTATGGGTTTTGGGGTGCCAGGGGGACAATTTTAGGGGTCAGGGCGGGTATGGGTTTTGGGGTGCCAGGGGGGTAATTTTAGGGTTCAGGGCGGGTAGGGGTTTTGGGGTGCAAGGGGGGGAAATTTTAGGGTTCAGGGCGGGTATGGGTTTTGGGGTGCAAGGGGGACAATTTTAGGGGTCAGGGCGGGTATGGGTTTTGGGGTGCCAGGGGGGTAATTTTAGGGTTCAGGGTGGATATGGGTTTTGGGGTGCCAGGGGGACAATTTTAGGGGTCAGGGCGAGTATGGGTTATGGGTGCCAGGGGGGTAATTTTAGGGTTCAGGGCGGGTATGAGTTTTGGGGGGGCAGGGGAAATTTTAGGGTTCAGGGTGGGTATGGGTTTTGGGGTGCTAGGGGGTCATTTTAGGGTTCAGGGTGGGTATGGGTTTTGGGGTGCCAGGGGCGTAATTTTAGGGTTCAGGGCGGGTATGAGTTTTGGGGGGAGGGCAGGGGTAATTTTAGGGTTCAGGGTGGGTATGGGTTTTGGGGTGCTAGGGGGTAATTTTAGGGACCAGGGCGGGTATGGATTTTGGGGTGCCACAAAAGAAAGATGGCTGTGGCACAACAACCCTATGGTGTATGAGAACATATGCGGCCTGCTTCCTGCCCCCCCATGGCTCCTCCTGCGCCCCAGTGTTTCTTGTGCCCCACCTGGCACACATCATGTCGGAGGATGGTGATGACGTTAACATTTTGCCCCCCCCTGGAAAAATTTCTGCGGACGCCCATGCTTCAGTGGTGCCCGTTTTCTTTGCATGTAATGTTTGTATTAGCAGGACCTCAAACCCTGGGTTTGGGGTTTGCACACTGCATGCCTCTATCCAGGAGATCACTGTACTTGCATTTCGTAAAAAGAACTTGATCATCTCCTTGGTAGATAGTCCAGTAAAGAAAAGTGGTGGCACTTACCTGCCCGTGGGGGGGAAATGCATTTTCTCTGCTTTTTACCTGAGCACCGGATAAATAGTAATACTACTTGGACCACAGCCTTGCAAGGAGTGAAGAAACTTCACTGTTTTCTCTGCTTCCGACTAAATGCCAAAGATTACATACTACTTCAAGGGGGCTGTGCAAACAGCAAAGAAAATTCACTATTTACCTGTCCACTAGCTAAATAGCAGAGATGATGTACTATCTGGCTGGTGGCTAAATAAATAGTGACTTCCAAAAAGAAATCTGTCAGTCTTAGTTAAGGATAATTTCAATTTGACTAAAAACATACGTACACAGATTGAACGGTTGTTGAAGTGTAGAATTTCACCACAGTCAGCTGTGAGCAGGGCACAGGTCGGAAATGGATGTAGCGAGAGACTCCCCAAGAATTTAGAGGCGGAACTCTGCCCCTCTTAGCCCAAGGCCTAGCCAGAGGGCCGAAGGTCCCCTTTATAGTGCTTATGAAGCCCTGGGTGCCTCCTTGCTTATGCACCACCACTACTTCTGTTTCAATATGAAAACAATTTATACAATTTGCATAAGCTTGCAGTGTGGCCTCACTGGGTGTTTTTAAACCCCCCAGGCAACGTTTATTTGTGTGGATTGCCCAGGAGGGGGAAGTCTTTGCAGCTCTTTTTAAAAAAAAAAATTTTTATGGTATTTATTGATATTTGAACACAATTTATCATACAAACATAACAGCAACAGAAGCCAGTACATTCCCAAACCTGTGTCAGATACCATCGGCACAATCCGGGTACAATAATAATAATCAAATTGAGCACACCCGCCACTCCGTTAGTCTACATTCAGTATCACTAGATCTTCTCCCTTTTCAACTGAATAATCGATGGTGAGGCCTAAACACCCATGCCAACTGTAGTGCACATTATACATGAATTCCCAATGTTATTCAACGGCTACTGTACATTATACCGGCACATTGTACATGAAATTTAATGTAACCTAGTGCTGGGGTTCACCCGGGGCAGTTAACCAGGGGGCTGTGTACTGCCATCAAGGCCCTGTCGTTCCCGTGCCCAACTCAAAAAGGGTTCCCATATGTCTCGTGGTCTGGAAGTGAGGGGCATTAGCTCCCAAAAAGTGGTGAGTTGGGCCTGCCCATATGTCACATCCCGCAGCCATTCCTTCGTGGACAGTGCCCTCCTCTGTCCCCAATGTATTGCTACCCGACGTTTAGCCAACAACAGCAATAATGCATGTAACTTCCGCACTTGGGGTCGTGTGTCCCTTACATAGCACAGTAAGCCCAGCAGTGGGGTAGGGTCAAGCGACATGCCAAGTATTTGGTTAATTATCATGAACGTTGTATTCCAATAAGTCCCCAACGTCGGACAATCCCAAGCCATGTGCAAAAAGGTTGCTGATGAGGACCCGCATCGCCAGCAACGGTCATCCTCCCAAGACCCATACGGTATAACCCCTTAGGTGTTCTGTAATATCTGTGTATGAATTTAAAGTGGACTAGCCGAAGTCTGTAATTCGGCGATAATTCGGTGAGCTGGCGACAGCAGAATGACCATTGGTCTTCCGTCAGTGGCTCCGGGAGTTCTGAGTTCCAACCCTGGAGCGCCTTGGGTGTCACCAGCGGCGTCGAGATCTGCATCTGTCTGTACAGTCGTGTTACTAGCCTCCGTGGGGAGGGGGAGCGCAGCAGATTCTCCAGGGCCAACAATGGAGGAGGAGGAGCCGGGAAGGTGGCATGGAGTGAACGACACGCCGCATGCAGCTGGTGGTAAAGGAAAAGTTCGGTGAACGGCACTGTCCGCCCTTCGTCCGCGACTGGAGGAGGGCGGAACTCATTGTCAATGTATAGGTCTGCGAATGTGTGTAGCTTCATTTTCTCAGCAAGTGTTTTGCTAATTCCATCCCTCAGAGCGGGCACCATCGGGTAGTGTGCTAGTGGTATTGAAGGGGCGTATAGCACCGGCATCCCCGCCCGTTTGCGTAACCCATCCCATGCCCAACGTAGAGTTTCCGAAGTGTCTATTCCCTCTCTAGGTCGGCGATAAGGCGTGTACAGCGCTACTGGTAGAGGGACAGGCGCCACAACATCAATCTCCACGGCCACATGTGGCTGAAAGGGCGTAGGGTACGTCCAGTAGTGCAAAAATTGCGCTTGAGCACACAGTGCGTAAAGCTGCATGTCGGGGGCCCCCATCCCACCCTGCACCAGCGGGAGCGTTAGTAGCTCCCAAGACACCCTAGCCTGACCACCTGCCCAAGCCAGAGAGATCAAGGCAGCTCTGACCCTTTTAAAAAGGACTGTGTAAGTGGGATCGGGACATTAGCGAACAAATATAAAAATTTGGGCAGAATAATCATTTTTGCCAAGGCTATTTTCCCTGCCAGTGATAGCGGGAGAGTCTTCCAAAGTCCCACCTTTTCCTCCAACCAGGTCACTGCCCTCCCATAATTTAAAGACCAGATATCCTGCATGTCCCGGCTAATCCAAACACCCAAATACTTGACCGCCATCGCCTCCCACCTCAAGGGGAATTCGGAAGTTACCGGTATGGTATTATTTGTGAGCGGAAAGATGACCGATTTAGCCCAATTTATGGAGATCCCAGACAGGCCCCCGAATCTAATAAATTCCCGCAAGATGGGGTCCAAATTTTCCCTGGGGTTAGAGATATATAAAGTGACATCATCAGCGTATAATGAAATTATGAGGCTCCTGGTGCTGAACCCAATGCCTCTGGCCGTGTGATGTTGTCTAATGCGGGCGGCCAGTGGTTCCATCGCAACCGCAAAGAGCAATGGCGACAGAGGACACCCCTGTCTCGTCCCACGCGAAATAGGGAAAGGCTCCGACAATAGGCCATTCACTTTGATACGGGCCGTTGGCTGAGTATACAGCAATTTTATGAGGTTCAAGAACTGGGGGCTGAATCCCATCCGAGATAGAATCATGAATAAATACGGCCATTCAAGCGTGTCGAATGCCTTAGTGGCATCTAGGAAGACCGCCGCAGCTTGTACATCGGGATGCAAATAATGCAGCACCGAAAAAATCGCCCTGAGGTTGTGAGAGGTGGCTCTACCCGGGATAAAACCTGACTGGTCCGGGCGCGCGATGAGGGGCAGCAAGGGCTGTAGCTTATTAGCTATTAATTTGGACAGGATTTTTACATCTACAATTATCAATGACAGAGGCCGATAGGAGTCCAGCTCCGTTTCGGGTTTACCTGGCTTCAACAGGGTGACGATGACAGCCTCTCTCATCGTTGGGGGCAAAATGGCAGAGCCGCAAGCTTCCTCGTATAATTCCAAGAGTCTCGGTGCCAGTTCCTCCACATATGCTTTGTAAAAAGCCGTAGTCAGGCCATCTGACCCTGGGGCTTTATCTAAGGGCAGACTGCGTATAACCTGTGCGACATCTTCCACCGTGATTGGTAGATCCATGTAATCTCTGTATTTTTGACTGAACCAAACCAGCTCGAGGGAGTCAAGGAAATTCTGCATTCCCTCTGGGCATGTGTGTTGAGTGGCTGTGTAAAGGTTGGTATAAAACCGAGAGAATTCAGTAAGGATGTCCTGCTGTCCTCTGACCATTCCCCCCTCTGCGGCCCTCAACTCAGGAATGTACGTAGTGGAACGTGGGGCCCGAATCATACCAGCCAGTGTCCTACCCGGTCTATCCCCCTCTCCATATCTCCTAGCCTCTGCATATTTCCCCAAGAATTTAATCTCCCGTCGCGCTTCCTCCTCATATTCAAGTAATTTAGCTTTTATATCAGCCAGTACAGATGTGTCGTTAGAGGAGTAAAACAGTGTCTCGAGCCCTTTTAGTTGAGATTCCAGTGATGCCAGAGAGCCTCGTATGGCTTTTAGTACCCCGGCTTGGCGGGCCATACATTGGCCACGGATAGCCACTTTGAAGGCCTCCCATAGCGTGGCCTCAGTGTCCACCGAGCCCGTGTTACGTGTGAAGTAGTCAGTAATGTCCGTCCTAATTTCTTCTTTGAAAGCGTCATCTAACAAAGCATGCGGTGGGAGCCTCCATGAAAACATGCGTGGGGGTGCCTCTGGCATTGTCAAAGTCAGCAGACATGGGGCGTGGTCCGACAAAGATCTCGGCAAGTGGACTATTCCAGTAGTCCACGTGGCCACATCCCGCGACACCAACCAGTAGTCCAATCGGGACCAGGCGCTATGATGGTCTGATATGCAAGTTCCTTCCTGGAGGTCAGGGTTTCTATGGCGCCAGATATCTATCAGGGACCCATCCTCAAGTATAGCGTTAAGGGCGGTACTCGCCGAGGGGTGCAGAGTACGGGCAGCCCCCCGCCTATCCAACCCATCATTCAAGACTGCATTAAAGTCGCCACCCCATAGGATAGTGCTACAGCCTGTAGCCTTTACTCTAGCCCATATGTCCCGGAAGAACTCAGGGGAGTCAACATTGGGGCCATATAACGCAACTATCGCAATTTGGACCCCTCCCAGCGAGCCCAGAACAATAAGAAATCTGCCAGCCGGGTCTCTATGCACAGTGCCCTCCCTCCACTCCAACCCCCTCCTGATCAGTACCGCCACGCCCCGGGAGTAACTAGAGTATATAGAGGAATATACGTGACCCCATCTGGTTTGCTTGAGCCGCGGTGAGGGCTCGGCACTGAGATGCGTTTCCTGCAATAAACAGATATCAATATTGTGGCGTGAAAGGTAAGCATGTACAAGTCGGGTTTTCCTACAGTCATTCAGGCCCCTAATGTTCCAAGAGAGGCATTTTAGGGTGGCAGCGTGCGAACATCATATGTGTATCCCAAAAGAGCAGTTAGGTAACCGAAACCGCTCAAGGACCCGAACAGCGCCCATCGTGTTGCAAGGTGGCACGTAACAGTACTGGCTAAAAACATACAAACACCCCCTTCTCCCCCATCCCACCACCCACTCCAACCCCCAATCAGGTTGTGTATATCCCCGCAACTTTAAACAAATCCCAATCCTAACATACAAAAAAAACAGCTCGAAAAAGGAAAATTTCCCATGGGGCGAGGTGTCACCGGCAACTTCCCTGTTTGCACAGGGTGGCCGGGAATACTGCAGAGAAGCAGGCAGCTAACATCGAATATAGTGTATCACCCAAGAACTCACATTCTGCGGGGTCCCAGGATCCCCTCAGCAGCTTTAAGGATCATGGCAGAAAAATCATATTAGAGCAGGTTCACACATTCGCCCCATCGCGCCCCACAGTAACATTTTAATACAGTGAACAAAGGCGAGGTATCAGATCAATCATAATTGGGAACTCTCCCATAAGGGCGTGTTGTTACCGGCTAACTTCCCTACGTTATGCAGGGTAGCCGGGATCACTTCGGTGATTACTACTATTTTAACTATATCCATATCTAAAAATCCAAAGCATCACGCTACCCAGAGCTAAGTCACCAAGCAGAATTTACAATATTCAGGTGGGCAATGACCCATAGTGCCCAGAACCTGCCCCACCTGTAGCCAATTATGCAGTTGGGATAAGAATACGATACCCATGTCAATCGTTATCGCTCAAGCGATCAGTCTGTGAGTCTGTAGAGCCTTGAGTCTGCTTAGTTCTCTTTCCGCCGACATGTTTGGCAAACTTTAGGGCCGACTTCGCATCAGTGAAGAAGTGGGCTGTTCCATCATGAGACACTTTGAGCTTGGCTGGGTAAAGCAGTGAGTAGGGAATCTGAGCTTGAAGCAAAAGACGTTTGGCAGGCAGAAACTCGCGCCTCGCCGCCTGCACGGCCGGCGTGAAATCGGGGTAAAAGGAGATATTGTTTCCCTTGTGTGTGATTGACCCTTTTTCCCTGGCTAGCCTGAGAATGAGATCTCGGTCTTGATAGTTCAGGATTTTGGCTAGAATGGGCCTAGGCGGAGCTCCAACCGGAGGTTTTGCACCCAAGGAACGGTGAGCTCTCTCCACAGCGAATACTGTCGATAGATGAGGATCAAAGAGTTCATGGAGCAGGTCCACGATGTACATCTCCATCTTGGTGATGGCTGTTGTTTCTGGAATCCCGGTAATTCGTAGGTTGTACCTCCGGGACCTTGCCTCCAAATCTTCGTTCTTGGCACGAATGATACTCAGCACTTTGTCCATGTGCAACAGCTGTTCTTTTGTTTCCACCTGGAATTCATGGAAATCCGAGTTGCGTTTCTCTAGCACATCTAAGCGGGTCTCGTGCGTCCCCACCTGTGTCTTGACTGCATCTAGTTGAGTAGTAAGCGTGTCCAATTTAGTATCGATATTTCGTAGGCTTGACCTCATTTCTAACATGAGGGTGCGTAGGTCCTCCCCCCGGTCCTCCGTCTGAGTTTCGGGCGTTCTCTCCGTGTTGGCCTCCGGGTCTGATTCTGTGAGTCTCGTAGATCTTTTATTCTCGAACGTCAGCTTAGGCTGCTTGGCATTTTGTTTACCCATTATGTGGTTATAGGCCGTTTACACCAGATATGTAAGCAATCCAAAGGTAGCGGTGTTGTGGCACTGCGTGATGCGGGTCAGTGCCCTGTGCACACTAGGTGAGGCACCCCCTTTGCACAAGATCCTCCTGATATGCGGTCCACCCGGGTGTGAAGGTACGTCTGGGTACTCTATCTTGCCCGCACCCTAGAAGTGTCTCACCGCCAGAAGCCCTTGTAGACAATTATTCTGCGTGTCCGCCGCGCTCGACCGCGCGTGGGCGATGTTGTTTTCCCTCTTTTTTTTCAAGCTCCTTAATGTCAGCAGTTCACTATGGCAGCTTGAGGGCCGCCCGCTCTTCTACTGTGCACCTCCCTCGCTGGCACTCCAGCCGCACCTCCCCTCACAGTGTACGGCTGTCGCGGTCCCCCCACATCCGTTAGCGGCCGATCAGGCAAGGGGAAATACTGAAAGTTGTCAAGAGATCCACCAGTGTTCTACCGCCACAGTTTGTCCCGTGCTCAGGGTGGTTTGTGGGGATTCCGTTAAGTCTGCTTGGTACCAGGAATATGGCTGCAGTACGTGTCCGGGTGGAGGGTCCCACTGCCCCCGCTACAGAGCATCAAGCTGCGCCATGTCGTAGTTGTGCAACGCGTCTCAGGTCTGGCGCCCAGCTTTACATTGGCTTCCAGTCCCCCAGTCCCCCACTTGCGGACCCCCTTTGCCCTCCGTGTGGTTGGGGCTCACCTGACCAAGTCCAAAATGGCGCCCGGGCCTCTGGGCTGACGATGCCCCAATTGACTAGGCCCCTCCGTTACCAGCTATACCACCGGCAAGGTCGTCTTCCTCCGCCTCTGCTCGCGCTAGGCTTGAGTCACCGGCGCCCCGTGTCTGTTGTCTGGATGGCGAAGGGGCTATGTGCCAGCCCGGTTAGACGACTGGTGGCGCAGCAGTATATGTTCTCCTTCTGCAGTCGCTACGCCACTCAAGTGCGCTTACGTGAGCTCACCTCATTCAAATCTGCAGTTTTGGATTACTGTAGAGGTGTCCACCGCCGGCTTTTCTGCTGCTGTTCCTGCTATGCCCTCGTGTTCTGTGCCGCATTATCCGCGTCCAGGGCTCGAGTCCCGTCTCTGTCCGCAAGCGCCGTGGCCTGTTACACGAGGGAAGCCACGGGCTCGAGTTCCACACTCCTCCGCACTGCGCTCCAGGGGACGGGAGAACTCAGCCCCGCTCTCCACGGATCCGACCCTCTTGTCACCGCCCAATGGGTTGCGTGAGTCCCAAGTCGGTCACTCGGATCCTCGGTCACTAGGCAACATCACGATACGAAAACTGCCTCGTGGAAGCTCTCCGATTGCGCGGATAATTTCAGGATAAGTTCCCGGCCGGCGGAGCGCGCTCAGCAAGCGGCCATTCCGCAGCTCGGCAAACAACGCCCCCAAGTCTTTGCAGCTCTTCACAGAGGTGGGAACTAGCCAACTTTCACCATTTCATTCCTTAACAATATTAGAATATGATCCTTTTTAGGTCTTGCCTGCTACAGCACATGCGCTCTTGCTTGCAAGAGATATTGTTTTCTACAAGGGACTTCAACCCTGCCCATTGTTTACCATTCGTATCATTTGTTGCCTCCTAATTGGGAATCGTGTGCAGGCTTCACTTCCTCTTCTTTCGCCTGAAGCATGGACCAAGTACTGATTGCTTCATCTAGATTAAAGGCCTGGTGCTGATTTTTCTTTCTAGCTAGTGCAGTCACCATTGTTGCTTTTTCCCTCCCGTCCCCACCCATCCTGTCTGTGTTGCTTCTTTCCTCCTATGCCCACTTCCCGCTTCTCCGTGTTGCTTCTTCCCTCCCACTCCCCAATCCTGTTGTCTGTGTTGCTTCTTTCTTCCCACCCCCCACCGTCCCGTTGTCTATGTTGCCTCATCCTTCCCACCCCCCACCCTCCTGTTGTCTGTGTTGCCTCATCCTTGCCACACCCCACCTTCCTGTTGTCTGTTTTGCTCCCCCACCATAAGAAAATAAAAGCGCTATGACGGAGCCGTGCTGCATATCGGCCACGTTGCTTTAAAACCTGGCTAAAAGACATTGGCATAGCCAATAGCTTTCACATACCGGAGACCTATTGCTTTGCCAATGCTTGCTTGATTTGATGCTGGTTACAAAGACCAACAAGAAGCAAAAGCAGTAACAAGAAACACCTTTCATATATTCAGTGAAAACGTAATTAAAAAAAAATATCACTATCAAGTCCCAGACTTTCGTTTAAAAATGTTGTCACTAAACTCACTAAACCTTTTATATGTGGAAAAAATGCAAATGATTTTCAACAACTAGAAGTTTTTTTATATTTATCTTATGGAGTAAGGAGGCCTGTTCAGTGCGCTGGTTAAACATAACATGAAATACAAACCTTATTGCACAATGTCACATTTTGATTTTAATGTAGCACTAGTAAATACAAACTTGAAATGATGGCTTTAATAGTGCACATTACGATTAAGATATCTCTGCAGTCATTCACTTATGATGTTTATTTCATGGCAGGCATGTTCCTTTGTTCAGTGCCTCCTAATAAACAAATTATTGAATGTTGATAAATGCATGAATTATTTTAAACTTTAGGTTTATGTACTGGCACATACATTTGCTGCTTTACATCCACAGACAGCAGATAGATAATATGTGTATGTATGGTTTAGATATGAGTGGATACATTGCATGCAAATATCTACATTCATATAGCAAATATATAAACCATTATATTTCAGCTTTGACTGCAAATTCGGACCTTTCCCTTTAAAATGAGGGGTTTGGCATGGCTGTGACGTCACTACTTGTAACATTATTATATGTGATGACATTGAGCTTTACCTATGCAAGTTATTCCCCGCGGTATTTTTTTTTAGGACTTCTGCCCTGGCTGTGAGGAACCTATGATGCTGATAGGGCGTGACATGCATGCCAGATAAATGTTTCCTAGTCGCCACAGTCCTCAAATCATTACCTATTGTAGTCAACTTTGTTCAATACTTTGCAATGCGATCTGACAGGTGTGAGTTCTAGGGACAAAGCCCATGGCTGCTACGAATGACCCCCTCTGCCCCCAAGCCTGAAAAAGAAGGCCTAATGAGCAGCGTCCCTCCTCGGCCTCAGTGGGCAGCCTCAGTAACAAGATGGAGGGCCATTATTAGCCGGAAACCAGCGGCACCCGACTGAAGTACCCGACTGAAGGAACCCGGGGTCTGAAGGAAGGCAGGGTGAAAGGGTGAGGTAGACCACAAGGAAGGGTGGCAGGGCGTGAGAGAGACATGTCAAGTTAGATATATTCTTACATAAACGGGGAGGGGCGGGAAGGAGAGGGAGTGAGAGATAGGCAAAGAGAGAGACCGAAAAAATAAGGAGAGAGAGGTGAGAAAAAGCGAGACAGCAATAGAGGAGGAGAGCGAGAAACTATGTGAAAGAAAGAGCGAAGAAGAAACAGAAAGATGCATTTGTGTGTAAATCTACCTCTGGTCTACAGTGAGGGTAAGAAGGAAACAATGAGAGACAGAGAGGCAGAGAGAGGGGCAGACACGGCAGAGAGAGGGGCAGACACGGCAGAGAAAGAGAGAGAGAGAAAAGGGGAGCAATAATGGATAGAGTAGGAGCCAGAGGGACGCCCAGAGAGAGAGAGAGAGAGAGAAGAAGAAGAGCAAGTAACGGAAAGAAAGACAGCGAGCAAGACAAAGGCTGCAGGCGAATTTATATCGAAATACGCCTAGCTACATACGGTCAGAAGGAGACCGACAGAGAGAAGCAGAGAAAAAGAGAGCTGGACACGGAGAAGGAGAGAGACACATACCTGCCAACTCACACGGTGCCACCCTATGACACACGATGGCTCCCATCACACTGTCTCCCGGTGAGGAGCCTATATGATATCACACGGTGGCTGGGAAAACGAGCTGGAAAACCGTTATTTACAGTGGTTTTCAGCTCGTTTTCCCAGCCACCGTGTGATATCATTTCGGCTCCTCACCGGGAGACCGTGTGATGAGAGCTGATATCGTGTGTCACACAGGGTGGCACCGTGTGAGTTGACAGGTATGTGTCTCTCTCCTTTTCCGTGGCTTTGAACTGCCGACGTCCATTAAGGGGTGTTAAAACACCCCAGGACATCGGCACCAGCCTCATCAAGGTTTTTTTGGGGGTGGAGGAGGAGGGGTCTTGAGGGCGGGGTGGTGTTCAAAAGTGCCTCCTAGGCACTGCAGGCACGAGGCCCCACTCCTTTCAAGGCCCCGCCCCCTCCTCACACAGGTGAGATTGTTCTTCAGGTTGGCAGGTATCTGGAGACGGACATAATCGCATCGTTCCAAAACGAGGCATAATAACACTGATATAGAGAAGTGAGAGAGACATAGCGCTAAACGTGGCAGAAAGAGCCAAAGGGGTGCTAAGGGGGTGGTAGTGGGGAGTGAGAGAGCAAGAGGAAGAAAGTGAGAGAGCGAGATTAATAGAACATGAGAAAGCGGGACAGAGAGAGTGGGGGAGGGAGAGCGGCCTATTCATGTCCCTCCTTCGCGGATTCTGACTAGATTAAGTCATACTTGGGAGCAGCCTATTCATACGTCATCTGTCTGAATCCCGCCATTCAGAAATGAAAAATGGAGAAAGGGCCGTTGCCTTTAATGAATAGCTGCAGAGCTCGAGGCGGTCGCCGCGTGCTTACATTATTCCTCCCTCTTCCAACACGAAGCAGCAAGGTAATGCATCACACAGACACAGGCTGTATACATGAACATGAAGTTGAATTCCCTTACCACCGGATATGGAGATATATAAACAGTCGTGATAGCATCTAACAGTGCCTTTCAGTGCAATTCTTTCTTCAGTTTTGTCAATATGAAGACGCGTCCTCGGTTTCACTGCCAATGTAATTAAAAGAAAATAGACTTGTCCCTGCTTAAACCGGTGTCTCATATTTCTGTGAACAGAGCACTACACTTACTTGCACTGCTGTAGTGTGACGAAATCAAGAGCGCGTGATGAGACGCCATCCAGGCACACTGTGCCTAATACAGAGTCGGGTATCTGAGGGCCCGGATCATAACATTTTTGCGTACAAAATTTAAGCTTAATCATAGCTGTGTAACTTTATGATAAAATAAATCAGCTCACAGGCCCCTGCTACGAGTCCCCTCCACGGACACTGTTCCTTCATACTTCGAATGTTATATTATTTCTGGATTTGATATTGCCAGACCCGAAAACACCAATGCGGTTTTACTGGGTGCGGCTCCACGCTGTGTAAAGCTTAGAGGTTGGCGAGCAAACTAATTAACAGGGCCAGCAGAGCCAGAGCAGTGCCAAAGGTCTAGTTTGAACGAGCCGAGCCCTGAAAATGTTTCCTATGTAAATCATACAACACACATCTCGTAAAGTATGATGAAGGCTCATATAAAATAAAAAAATATATATATATTTCTTTAACATGTGGAAGCTTTGACATTAATATTTTACATTATAGCACCAGGGCCGGACTGGCCGTAGGGGGCACCAGGCGTTTCCCCAGTGGGCCGCCAGGGTGGGGGCCGGTTTTGGACCCCTGGGGGGGGGGGCGTTTTTGTTACAGGGGCCCCTTGTAACAAAAGTGGCATCAGTGAGACGGGAGTGGTGCTTCCAACAAGCACCCCAGGGCCGGTTTCAGTTCCCAGTCCGGCCAAGTATAGCACTGCCTGCGAAGTATTTATTAAACGTGATAGTTTTTAAACATGAACTTAGAACCATTTCAGTCCCCATACCACTCTGGCAACAGTGCCATTTGTGAACTAAGAGGCATGATAGTTGTCATGAAGGTCACAAAGCAGGAAACACTCAACAAGGCTTACAATACTCAGGTACTCAGGCCAGCTCATCGGTGATGGCTCCAGTGGCAAGCTCCTTGAGGGAAGTAATACCCAGTTTTGCTTGCCAAAACACACACAGACCCCGCCTCATTCGAAGACACGGGAATTCCGAAGAACAAGTGAATATCCAAAAGTATGAAATAAGCATGAAGGAGGGCCGGAGCCCCCAAGTAATACGGGATACAGTTACAGCGTAAGTAGGAACTCTACGGCAGGTTAAAAACAATCACGCACAGGCTGTGAATGTGGAAATATTGGTCCCTAGGTGTGAGGAAAAGCAAAAGATCAATGTAGAGAGGATATAAAAATCAGCAATAACTCTGCTTTAAACAAACTCCTATTGTGTCGAGAATACCAATCAAGGGGAATGTAAGACGTGCTAAACCGTGGCAATATTCTCAGACTTACTGCAGAATTACCCTCCTTGAGCTGGATTAAGTCGGAAGATATAGTATCCATCGAGTTCATACCAAAGCATGGCTTGCAACTAACTGACCCTACGCTGGTAACCTTTGCCTCACAAGAAAATGCGGACCTAGTCTAAGAAAACAAATCCACGGTAAGGTACTGGGGAAAAAAAATCACAAGCTATATTGCAAATGCTTATCCACATCCACTCATCCATCAGCATAGGGGATCCACACCAACAACCTTATTAAAGGGTGCAGCAGGCCCACAAACAACAACTCATTACCGAAGAAGAATAAGCACAAGGTTCTCTAGTACAACCAAACATAGGGCAATTCATGGCTGGCCTCGGCAATGTCACCAGTTCCCAATGGACTGGGGTTGGCTGCCATCTGCTCTATCGAACATGAACACTGCCGATTGGTACAGGGAGAACATAAGGGTACAATGTAAACCAGGTCCTGTGTTGAAAATGTATTTATGCAACCTGGTTGGCCTGACACAGAAGATCAATGACCTTGACCTGATCCACTACCTACAATCATTTCAAGTTCTTATGCTGCAGGAGACCTGGGCTCTGAACTCAGTCCCCCTAATTGGCTTCGTAGAATATGTGAAGGATAAAAAGGATAAAAAGAGAGGGCGTCCAAAAGGCGGTCTTGCAACTGATATAAGCAGCGGTCTACAACTACATGCCTCCCCGCCCCAAATCGTAAAAACAGAGCCAGGGAATCTGGAACAAAACAATTGCACTGGAAATGCTAAGGGAAGCAAAAATGGAGATTACATTGGAGCACACAAACTCAAATCTATTGGTGGCAGGAGATTTCAATGTTAATCTATTTGGCAACCCAGATGATGAATATACCCAACATGAGGCAGAGTACTATGGGCATGTACCCACGCAGGTCCACCCGGATAAAGCAGATAAGGCAGGGAGGAGTTTTCCCACATTCTGTGCAATAGCAGGATTGAGACTGCTAAATGGCAGGCTTGCAGACGACATCCCTCCCTCTTGGACACAAGTGTCTGAGAATTGTGTTTCATACTTGGATTACACAATAGCTTCTATTTCTCTATTTGGTCATATATTACAATATAGAATAGAACATTTACTTGAAAGTAAGCATCTTTCGCAGGCTGTAACCTTATCCACCACAATATCCGAACCTCATATTTCCAAAGTTCTGCTGGCAGAAGCGAACACAACAAACTCAAAAAGGCTTCAGTGGAACGAAGCAAGTATACCAGCTATCCAAGAACAAAGCATGGCGTTCTTTGCCTTGAATGTAAAAGACAGGGCCCACCTTGGCAACTGGGAAAAGTTTACTGAATATATAACTTCCAAATTTCCACGGAAGGGTAGAGCTGTCGGTTGCACCCTGGAGAGAAATCATCAGAAGAGATTCCTACCAGGAATCGTGCGTACTAAACGCCAGATAAACAGGCTCTTTTGCTCATTGCGAGTAGACCTCTGCAACAATGAGCTAATAGTTGCTGTGAAGTTGGGCAGAAAAAAGCTTAGAAAAGATATTTGGCTACACTCGAGAGCCAATGTTGAAGATTACTGGGCCAAACTAGTGCATGCCAGCAAGGCAAAGAACTGTGCAAAATTCTGGCAGATGGTGAACCAGAAAGAACGAGGACTGCACAGGGAAAATAATGCGAATATCACTGAGCAAGACTTGGTAAGATGCTTAACCTCTCATCTGCAAACTGAGGAGTATGCCTCGCGGATACATAGCGGGCAAAAGGAGCTTGAGAAGGAGGAGTTGAACTTGACTGAGCCAGAAGTCTGCCCTCATGCAGCGTCTGAAGCAATCAGCAGACAACTGCAGAAACTCATCGAGTACTCATGAGCAGACTGTGCTCCAGGCCCAAACGGGATTCTACAAGCAGTCTTTAAAAAAACTCTCCCCAGTTCTGGGCAGAACAATTAGCTCCCGTCTACATCTTAGTGCTTCAGAAGGAAGAAGTTCCTGTTTCTTGGAGGGGTTCAATTATACACCCCATCTTTCAGGGATGGAAGAGGAATTCTCCATCTAATTACCGTCTGATTACTCTTTCAAATGTGGAAGCAAAGTACTTTGCGGGCCTGCTGTGGCAAGATCTGAAATCCTGGTCAAAAGACAAGGAGCTAATCCCCCAGCGTCAGACTGGCTTTCAACAAAAACAATGCTGCATTTCTAATCTGCTGGCTCTTTCTATGCTTCTGGCTCAAGCTGGCCATGCGCAGACACTACTTTACATCTGTTTCGTTGATTTCAAGGCAGCCTTCGACCGGTTCGTCTAAGGTCATTTATGGAAAAAACTGAAATCATGGTCCATCCCAGAGAATTTGTTAAGGGCACTAGAACTTCTCTACTCCAATACCTGGACAAGGATAAAATTGGGTGAGAATAACTATGTATCCAGGAAGATCCTTACAACAGAAGGGCTCAAACAAGGCTTTGTCTCGGCCCCCGTGCTATTCAATCTTTACATATCACATCTCACATTGGCGCTAGATCTTGTCAATTCCAACCCGCCAAAATTGGGAAGAAAACCGCTATCTGACCTCTTGTACACAGACGACCTGGTCATGTTAAGTAAAACAAAAGTGAGCCTCCAACGACTAGTAGATAAGTTAATGGAAGTCAAATGGTCTGGAAGTGAACTTGACAAAAACCAAAGTAATTATCAACAGCAAGAGCATAAATCAAAGGGGGCCTGGCACTGGAGAAATTATTGACTTGAAGAAGTATCAGAGTATAAATATTTAGGAATCTCGATTGACTCAAGAGGAAATCTGACACGACAAAAAGAGTTAAACAGAAACAAAGTCCAGGCCCTGCAATGTGCTTTTACAACCGCTTCTAAACATCTATGGTGCTCCAGCCTAGACACAATCCTTCAGGTTATAAGGGCGAAGCTACTGCCTACTATAACATACGGGCGAAATCCTGATGTGGAAGGATGCTGGCCTCTTGAACGGTTTGGTGGTCAAAACATATAAATCTGTAGTTCGCCTTGCTAGGACAGCCTCCCCAGCACAAATGCACCTGGAGTTTGGTCTTCTAAACCAAGTAATAGTCAGACAACAAGCATTTGTCACTCTGTGCCACAAACTAAGAGCCTCTAGGTTAGACTCCCTGGACAGCCTCAACTGGCAAGAAATCAGGTCCCGAGCAACTCACTGCGCCATCGGTTCCTGGAAACATCTTTAGACACCTTCCAGGCAAGGGATTTATGGAATCAGCAGGTGTCGCTAGCAGTGTTTAAAAAGTGTATCTCCATTAGTGCTCACAAGGTTAGCAAATTAGAGGATACGATCACACTAGCACAGCAAAAGTACGCCTGGATGGTGTTAAACACATACAATGTGAAAGACCACCAGGTGGTTTTAAGCACAACCTACTCGAAGTTCATCAAACTGAAGTTCACGCACGGCCGATTTGGGGCTTTTCCAACATCGGACTTTCTACCTAAGTGGCTTACTCAGCCTACAGTCTGCCGGCTCTGCAGGTTTGGAAAATAAACCCTCACACATTTAGTTTGTTTGAGCCCAGCACTTCATCGAGAGCCCAGGGATATCTTGCGTAGAGCATTATATTCTTTAAGTGCGGACCAGCAGACAGGCTCTTATGGCGGCTCTGTGCCCGGTTAACACCCAATTGAACATTAGGCTGGTAAAGTTCTTATCTAAATTCAGTGAAATGCTCACACAAAACAGACATTTCTCTTAAACCACTTCGTGGTAAAAAATGTATACATACATTAGTGTTAATGGTACCCAGTTATATAGTACTTTATAACATACACTTTACAGCGAACTGTGACTTTATATTTTCAAAAAAGTCTTAGAGAAGTTTTATATAATGTGTGATAATCATGTTCTGCAAGTTCCTTGCACTCCATAATTTTATTGATCCCTGTTTTTACATTGTCCCTTCTTGCACAAAAACAATCCTGCATGCAATGCAGGCAGCCTTGCACCATGATGCAAGGGTGCCTGCGTTGGTGCTAGGCAGCTCAAACGGCACCAACTCAGGGAGAAATGTAGGAATTCGCCATATTCTTTTAAATATGGCGCATTCCCGTCCGTTCCCCGTCACACAGCGCAGCACAGCAAGGTGGCTAGCTGCGCTGTGCTGCGTGACCTTTTTTTAAATGTGCCTCTAGGTGCCTAGGAAGAAGGTGGCTGCTGCTAGGGCAGTTTGAAACCTCTGCACATGATACAATGTGGATCTTTAATTTGTTCATCTTTAATCATAAACATATATTTGTATCCCCTGTGGCTGAGAAGGATCCTGCTGCTACTGCAGCATCTTCACCACATCGGGTTGACAGGTGATCGGGTGAGGTTGCAAGACCAGCTTTACTCCTGTTATGTGCCTTGTCTTACCTATGTGGTGACTACCATCAATGGAGATTCTCTTTTCTTTTATGTGATTAATGTACACTCATTGGCCTCCTCTGGTAGCTTGTAGCATGTACTGTAACAAGAAATACGCCTTGGGTTTAAGATGTCCTACTTGGAAGGGAGTTCTAGAGTGTGTCATGTAGGCAGATGCAAAATTGAAGTGGAGTTTATGTAGCATGTTTATCACAGTGATGTCACAAAGCCATACTATGCTTTACAGAATAAGAAATATAAAAATATAACAAATTGCTCAGTTTCATAATTAAGCCTTTCCTTTTAGTTCAACCAACCCATGCATTATCAAATGAGTCACTATGATATGTAAACTAAATATACCATGTCAAGTTACCTGCAGAGTGGTTCTATGGCCAAGGTAGGTACTTAAATACAGAAAGGGTCAGTGCTATATTAGAATGATAAATAGCTCACGTTTACAACGCTCAGATTTTTAAGACTTGGCCATTTTAGAATCATCTCTGAAATTTTACTACATGTGTTTGTTCAATGCAGAAACACTGTGGGGAGTAAGCAGATTGTTTACCACCTCACAGGAGGAGCTCTACTCATATGGCCTGATATTTAAACATTATTGTATTAAAATAACATTCAGCATCATCGGTCTGGGTTGGAAAAATACAAAATAAATGTAATATCCTCTCACTGTTAACAATTACATTTTGTTAAGTCAAGCTGGAAGACTTGAAAACATCTTTTAGGCTTCCTTTTAGGTCTGGTTAAAGGCAACTCTAGCTTCCCATGAAACTAATACAATCTATACATAAGCCTCTGTCTTTGTTTTTCGTAAATGTAATCTATATATTATTGTGGCACGTTCATCAGCCACTGGCTTTTTCACAAGTGCCATTCATGGCGCATCAACCTTTGCCATTGCACTAGCAATCAACCATTTCATTGGTGCAGCAGAAAGGTGAGTTCTGCTATTTTAGGTCTGGTGTACATGTATAATATACTTAATTATAAAGGTTTTCAGCCAGCCCTCTTCATTCATAGGTCTGCTGTTGTGTTAATCACATATGTGTTCCTTCCACTACAGCATAGGACAATGGGTCAAACCACTTTAGCTATCTTCTTTGTGAGTGACGCCATTCTGCTCTTTCACAAGGAGCACATTCACGCACAAAGTAGTTCCTTTCAGTGCCAGGATTACTATAGCAGTGTGTGCTTTTTGAGATTACAAAAATATGTTTGCTTTTAGGCAAGTTTTTTAAAATATTGTCGAGGTCCCAGCAGTCCCCCCAACAATAAAGTTTTACAAAAAAACACATGACCGCACAAAATAGCAATTGCAAAGAAAAAAGGCTGTTAGCTGATGCAGACCTATTGTATTTGTCAATGTTTATATTCCCTTGGCTAGGCCTTTATAGCTCTTGCAGCTGGAAAAGGCAGGTGTCTGATGATGAGGAAAGAGTGGTGACATTTACCACAGCCCTGCTGCAGTGTCTGCTCCTCGGCACAGAAACAGAGCAGGGGCCCGAGAGCACATCTCAACATTTACTGAACCTGCATTAGTAACACGTCAGGTTAGAGGTCACATTCACTGCTGCTGCTTATACACAAAACCTGCTTTATTTCTGTGTTTAACCTCTGACCTTGCAGGGAGCACCAAGGAGCACTACTATTGATTTTTTTTTATTCGTAACAGCCAGGCCTGGACAGTGGGTTTGGTCGTGCTCCAAGAATGTAGCATGTTTTGGGAGGGATGACAACATCTCACACCCTTCCATTAAGTTTTATGGAATAGCTGTACAACCCATAAAAAGGCACAAATCATGTGACAGGGAGTAATAAAGCTTATGGCGAATTCTCAAAACAGCCGTCTGACTCTGAACCAAACTGAACACTGTTTGTTATTCGTCCCATGATCAGGAAAAATTGTGACCTGATTTCCGAGGCATGAAACCGTGGTGCCTTGTTTCTCATTCATAATGTAAAACATTTTAAGTACATCTTTCATCCTTCAGTGGAGTTTGTGCAGTTAGGGCAAAGTCAGCAATTCGAGACACGCAAGATTGAAATCTTTATATTGACTCAGTCATGTGTAATGTACTGGTTGAAACTGCAGTAGGAAGGACTCAAGGATAAGTATGATGGGAAAAAGCAACGTCTGAGCAGCATTTACATAAGAACTAATGTGCAATAGGCCCAAATGATCATTGGAATCAGTTCTTGATTGCTTCTGCCTGCCACAACAATGTATTGCTTCTCATGATTTCTTTTTGGATAGAACAATACGTCATGGCGCAGTGACTGTGCTAATGCAGGTCTATATGTTGTCTAGGGTTGCTTCAAGACTTCTGTACTGCAGGGTAGAAGGAGCCTGATCTACAGAAGACTTTGCACAAACTTGACGAACAATTTTCAATGTACAAAAGTGCATTACGATCCGATATGAGCATTACAAATACAATGCAAGCGTTACAATCCCATCTCAATGGAAAGGGACTACCCTAGTGGTGTTCCTCCCCCAATAGGATTCACAACAGAATGTACAAACGCTCTGCAACCGTATTATGCAGCCGCAAAGCACGCAGTAGACATGGGAGGTGCAGGCAGTGGTCCCACGGACCCATGTACCTCTACATGTGCTCCCCAATGTTGCATTTACAATCTTCCATTGACCTTTTGCGGTATTGTGGCACCTGTCCCTTTAAGAGACAAGGGTTGCAGTGCAGGCATATTGTGACTGTGATTGCTGGATGTAGGTCTGCTGTCTTATGGAGGCCTTCACCCCTGCATTTCCTACTTTTTGTAAGGAGTGACGATCCGATTCCTACATCATTAATATTCATAAGTCAGGCGGTTTAGAACTTTTTGAGAAAAGACCCTTTGCTTGGAGCATTCCTTTCATTGCCCAAATGGAGCGGTTTGTCAAGCACAACGCAAAATTGCTCTTCACCTGGCTGCTTTTGTGCATCATTACCTAGATGGGCTAGAGATGGTGAACATAGCAATCCACAGCATCATTTATAACAGGGTTGTGAATCCATGCCAATACTCCATATGTGGTAATAGGAAACAGCAAGTATGTGCGGTCTTAACTCAGATTTAGGGCCTAATTACAAGTTTTCCGAACCTGTGGAAGTGGGGCGGGCACCGCCGCACCGGCGGTCTGAACTCCCTATTACAAGTTTGGCAGTCGGACCGCCAAAGGACCGCTGCAACCGCCCGGGATCCATGATTGCTCGGCAGTGTTGCAGCAGTGTTAGGCTGCAATATGCTGGCAGTGCTGCTGCGGAACCATCAAGCATATTACGAGTTTCCTCACTGCGAACCATTTCATGTTGGTGAGCCCGCCATGAAAAGGATGGTGGTGAGGAAAGTAAAGGGGCCCTACAGGGCCCCCTGTTGCCTCTGAGGGTACATACAGGGGGGGCACATGGTGTGCCCCCCTGCACCGCACGCCAGACCACGAATAAACTAGTAATCTGGCGGGCGGTGTGCAGACGAGTTTGGCAGTCTTCAGGCGGGGCACTGGCCTGGCGGGTCACATCAAGACCGCCGAACTTGTAATTGGGCCCTTAGCCTTGTACACACGTACTCGGGAAATGGCTTTGACCCTCATTACAAGTGAACCAGTTTAATGTGCAATATTGATCGTGCACTATCAAAACCAAAACTGAGGTGTAAAAGAATTTATTGTGAGTGAAAATTATCGCCTAATACAGGTTTTGTTGCCAAAATGAGGCATAACATGCAGATTTTGGTGCTTACTGCACCAAAATCTGCATGCCTCATGCTTACCACACATTTTCCCCTGTTAAATATCTCACCCCATATGTACCATGTGTGATAAAAATGCATATCTCATAGATTAGCTTGATGACATGT
Source organism: Calotriton arnoldi (assembly GCA_963921515.1). Taxonomy (NCBI): domain Eukaryota; kingdom Metazoa; phylum Chordata; class Amphibia; order Caudata; family Salamandridae; genus Calotriton; species Calotriton arnoldi. The sequence continues at coordinate 4,548,254 of CAWUFW010000193.1, forward strand.
TCCTAAACTGGACCAGAGCCACTTAATTCAATGGCAGGCAGCTTGCTGTTCCTGCTTCACAAGGGAGGAAGCAAACTGTACTCGATGGGAAGGACGAACGTTTAGCATTGTGTTTAGAAGAACTGAATACAAATCAAGGGTGCACCATAATGGTTTTATCTAGGGCCAGGAATTCGCGAATGCATCCCATTCGTGTCCAAAGGCCTTGGAAAAACCCAGCCAACTTAAAGCACCCTTTGGTAAAAGGTGCTTTAAGTGAGCTGGGTTTTTCCAGAGCCCTAGCCATAGTAATGTTGTTTGCTCCCCAACATCTATTATTGCTTATTATTTTAAAGAATTATTTATTGAACAAAATTCTGACAATTTGCGTCTTTTGTACTATCAATCAGATGACCACTATATAACTCTTTTAAACCGATGTTTTAATGTTTGTTGGTTGTTTATGACTTTTTGCAATGATTTTAATTAATCGTGCAATTAACATTTACTTACTTACAGTCTGGTTAGTGATGCTTTGGGTAACTTCTGTACTGGTCCTGAGCACGCCTCACTTCGGAAGGTCAACTTTCTTAGTAATATCTTTAAAGGCAAAAGGTTTTTCCAAATCTGCATTTAATAGTATGGGGCTGATTTCGATGTCGTGCAGAATTGCTTCCGCCCGACACTAACTCGGTCCTGGGACCGACCGAAACCCGGTCGGCGGTCCCGACCGGCCTATTACAATGCGACCAAACACTGTTCGGTCGCATGCTCCCTTTTCTCAATGGGAGCTCGTGTTACGGCCGTAAACCGGCTGTAACACAAGCTCCCTCTGAGAAAAGGGAGGTGCAGTTCATCCCTGCACCCCGTGGCCGGCACCTCAAAGTGCGGAGATCAACAGGGGGGCACCATAGGTGCCCTCTCGGCCTCCAACTGGAGGCCGTGCACCAAAGGGGGCCCTGCTGGGGGGCCCAAACACGCTTTCTGACATGGTTTCAATGTCGGACAGGCCAGCATGGAAACCATGTCGGAAACCATGCACCATAATCTCATGGGCGGAAAGGCCCCCCCTTGAGATGAGTAGCTGCATTCCGACTCCATCATAATGAGGCGGTCGGAAAGTAAACCACGCAGCCCATTACGATGCAGCTCTTACAGGCTGCATCATAATCGGCCCCTATGTCTTCTGTGCTGTAGCTCCTGCCTCCCAGTCACCTTGTAAAGCAACAGTGGCCTCCCAGGCTCCTTTGCACAGCTGATATTGCAAGTGTGCAAGGCTGCTAGAAGGGCATTGAGCCTCTCATTCTAACCCTGGTTGAAGGTCGTATCTGACTAATTCATGTTAGTCAGGAAGGTGTGTGAGGCAGGAGTGGGAGGGGATGAAAGGAGGATGAAGTGCCAAAGTGGACCATCAGAAGCATGAACCAAGAATCCGGAGGCGAAAAAGGCAAGTCAGAAGAAGAGGGGGTCTCAAGAACCAGTTGAAGTGTACCAGGTGGACCAGGAGGATGTCCAGGAAGATCAGGATTAGGAGGACCACTCTGAAGAGGATCAGCACACCCTGAGGGACAAGGACTAAAAATAGATCCAGGACCAAGATGAGAAGGAAGAGGACCACTCTCAGAAAGAAGAGGGGAACCAGGAGGATGCCCAGAAGTTGGAGTCAGAGGAGGAGCAGAAGAACAGGAACAAGGATTAGGAACACCAGGCCAAGCACCACCAGAGAAATCATGACCAGGAAGGGCAGGAGGATGAAGGAGCAGATTGGAGAAGGAGGAAGACCATGAAGAAGAGGAGGACAAAGCATACTAGAAGGACCAGGATAACATAGAACACAAGAACCACCAGAAGGACCAGGTTTACAGGACCAGAATGACCCAGAAGACCAGGACTGGGAGAACCAAGGCCATGTGGAAGAGGAGGAACAGTAAGACTAGGAGAAGGAGGACCAGGATTGGGACCACGAGGAACAGAACCACAAAGACGAGGAGGACCAGGACAAACAGGGCCACTATGAAGATTAGGACCAGAAGAAGGTAGACCAGAGGAAGAAGAGGAGCATCAGGAGGAGGTCAAGGAGCTGAGGAAGGGCTAGGATGAAGAAGGCCACCAGGTGAACCAGATACTGGAGGAGCAAAACTAAGACAACAAGCAGCATGTGGGAGAAGAGGCAGAGGACAAGGAAGGTGAAGAGGAGGACCAGAAAGAGCATCTGGAAGAATTGCTGGAGGAAAAGCAGGAGGATTAGGACCACCAAGAAGACCAGAAAACACAAAACTAGAACCAGAACTGCTATAAGTACACCAATGGGTAATTTTCTGTTCCTATTAAGTTGCCCCTAGGCGACAGACCTCTTGTGGGTCATAATATATCTGGAGGAGGAGGTCTCGCCCAAGTAATGTGTCATGCTTAATCATTGGTCACCTCATCCTACCATGGTCAGATAGTACTACCAGTCTGGGTAGCATTCCACGTTTTGGGCAGTGGTTGTTACAACTGCAAGCTCTAGGTTGTTTGTGCTGGTTAAGGAGGTTCTTACATTCCAAACTGTCTTCATCCTTCTGTTTTCCAGTTTGCAGAGATGCAGGTCTTCTTTGCTGTCCTCTGGGTCTGGTTCCAATTTGTAGGGCGAAACAAACAGCCAACATTTCTGTGTATGGTGCAATCTGTCACTGGCTGGGGTGAAGAGATTCCAATGGAATTAACATTGAATGAGCTTTCCTAGGTCACAAAGTTAGCTTATGTACTTAGAGTGGAATATTGTGGGGAGACAGCCTGCCGCTCAGAGTTGATGCAACACTTGATTGTTTGGTTGATTTGTCAGGTTCAAGTGCATCTTGCTTAAACTTCAATTTGGTCTCCTGGAAACAAACATCTTGCCTGGTCAGTATCTCTGCAATGATTTCCCCTAATAGCCCCCACAGTTACAGAAGCACCAGTAACCACCAATCATTGAGCCATCCAACGTCATGGCCAACTCATTCTGCTACCTCCCTGAAACTATTGCCCTTCAAGGACGAGTAACAAGCCAAAATGAGTCACGTGAGAAAGGGATACCAAGAAATCTTTTCCAAACAAATCCCTGCTCAGGAGCCCATTCTACCTGATATCAGCAAGCAGGTGACCGTTTACAGCCACATATTGCGAATGTTAAACTCCCATCTTAGTTTTCCCTATCATAATTAATCACAATGCATACAAAGGAAATCTCCATAAGTCCTGTTCCTCAAACTACAATTAACAAAATACCATTGCTTCAAGCATACGTGGATGGCCCGAAAGGTGTCTACTTCATCCAATTTGCATTATGCAATATAAATATATTGCAACAATCCCTCATCAAGAAAATGTAGACCGCCACTTGGTAGGTATATTTAGGTCAGTGTTTCCATTGGAAATGCCCTTTTTGTTTTGCTAACAACTTTGGCGTCATTGACAAATCTCCATGAAACTTTCCAGAAAGGTTCTTTTTTTTTCCTAGTTTCTGCATGGAAAGTTTTGAGGTGATCTGCAAGTGGGGGCTGAGAAAAAGCGGGGTCCCAAAATACAAAATCCCCATGCATTTTCCATAGACGTTTTTAAGAAGTACTTCAGCAAAAACTGCTGAACAAAATTGCACCAAATTTGGCTGGGAAGCTAGATCCTGGTCCATAAAGCATGTTTTTTTTTTTATTTGGTGTAAATCGACTCAGTAGTTTTGGAGATGTTAAGCTCCAATCATATTTGTAAATCAGGACTGTTGGGTTCCGAGGGACTCTTGCTAGAGTCCCTTAATCCTAATTCTAAAAAATAGAGCATTCTGATTGGCCTAGGGAGTTTTTTTTCCTTTGGGCCAATTTGCTCCTGCGGGAATCAGACTCCCGCAGGAGTGATCGCTCTGATTGGCTGCCAGCAACATGAGAAAAATGTTGTTGGCAGCCATTACAGGACTCAGGGAACTAAGGGCCAGATGTACGACCATTTGGAATTGCCACTCGCAAATTGCGAAAAACAGCGAGTCGCAATTTGCGAGTCGCAATTCCAAATGTAAAACAGTGTCAGAGACACTGTTAGCGATTCCCAATGGGGTCGCAAAATGCGAGGCTCATCAATAGTCATGAGGCACTCGCATTTTGCGACCCCATTGAGAATGGCCTGTTGCTCCCAGGGATGGTGGCCTGCTAATTACCATATGTAAATGCAAGTGTGCATAGTAGGGTGTATTTCGAGTGACTTGCCTCTCCTTTGAGACCTCTCACTCACATGACAGGTGTGCGTAGTAGGGTGTGTGGATGGACTGGCCTCTCCTTTGAGACCTCTCTCTCAAATGACGTGTGTGTATAGTAGGGTGAGTGGATGAACTGGCCTCTCCTTTGAGACCTCTCTCTCAAATGACGGATGTTAGTAGTAGTGAATGGGGAGGGACTAGCCTCTCTTTTCACACCTCTCTCAAATGACGGGTGTGCGTAGTAGGGTGTGTGGATGGGCTGGCCTCTCATTCGAGACCTCTCTCTCAGATGACGAGCGTGCATAGTAGGGTGAGTGGATGAACTGGCCTCTCCTTTGAGACCTCTCTCTCAAATGACGGGTGTTAGTAGTAGTGAGTGGGGAGGGACTAGCCTCTCTTTTCACACCTCTCTCTCAAATGACGGGTGTGCGTAGTTGGGTGTGTGGATTGGCTGGCCTCTCATTCGAGACCTCTCTCTCAGATGACGAGCGTGCGTAGTAGGGTGTATGTGGAGTGAGGCCTCTCCTTTGAGAACTGTCTCTCAAATGACGGATGTGCGTAGTAGTGAGTGGGGAGGGACTAGCCTCTCCTTTTAGACCTCTTTCTCAGATGACAGGTGTGCATAGTATGGTGTGTGGATGGACTGGCCTTTCCTTTCAGGCCCCTCTCTCAAATGACGGGTGTGAATAGTAGGCTGTGGGGAGGGGCTGGCCTCTCTGCTGAGACCTCTCTCTGTAATGATGGGTGTGCGTAGTAGGATTTGGGAAGGGACTCTGTTCTCCTTTCAGACGTCTCTCTCAGATGACGGGTCTGCATAGGATGTGCATAGTAGGGTGTGGGGAGGGACTAGCCTCTCCTTTCAGACGTCTATCTCAGATGATGGGTGAGGTAGTAGGGTATCTGGATGAGCCTTAACTCTACTCACATCTCTTCCCAAGCCAATGAGCATAAATAGTAGACTTTGATAAACACCATCTCCAGTAAGACTCCTTCCTACAGTAACAAGTGTGCTTAGCAGAGTATATTAAAAAATCACCTACTCCATCCTACTTTTCTCTATCCTGAGAGAGTCTCGCGAGATCACAAACTTTTTTGAAAATAAGAATTAACTATTTACTCATCACAATACTTATCTGTTACACACTTCTCAAAAACAGGGCCGTCAATATGTATTCCAACTAATAGAGTGTACTGAGAACTCATTTACTCCTTTTATTATTCAAAATTCAGCAACAGTCACGCGAGATCGTGAAAATTACTTAAAAACAATATACATTTATTATCTTCAATGCACCTATCCCTTAGACACCTCCTCTCTAAATCTAGGGGGACGGCATGCCCTTCTGCTGCCCCTTACTTCATTTCCACAACACCTCGAATTTTTCACAGTAAACAGTAATGGCCACCATTTAATTTATAATATATTCGAACAGCCATCCAATCAGAGCGCTAGCTCTTAAGTGAAGGCTCATCGGAGAAACAGGCCTCTAGACCACTTCCTGATTGTGTCCTGAGCGTGTGTTTACTGTTTGGACTTTTGTGACATTTATATATATATATATATACATACATACATACAAACATACATACATATACATACATACACACACACACACACACACACACACACATATATATATATATATATATATATATATATAAACAAGCTGTGGACTCCTTCCTGCTTACGTCGGAGGAAACAGAGTTACGGACCCAAATTGTGTGGCAATGTAAGTTCTTTATTTTGCGAGTAGCCGTATGACGCGTTTCGGGCAGTAGAATGCCCATGATCATATATATATGATATATATATATATTCGTCCAAAGTTGCTCTGAAGTGAAAGCGCACTCGTGCCACAGCCGACTTCAGGCAAAAGTCTTTATTCAGTCAACAGCAAGGTAGGCACTTGACATCCTTACTGCCACCTGACGCGTTTTGGAATTACTCCCTTAATCATAGGTTTTCATGGCTGAAACATCGCACTGCTATTGCACACAATTTAAATATTAGCCCTCCAATGAGCTTTGCATATCACATCCCGTTGCCTGCTGGGATAATGAGTGTGTCCATAGCCTGCATTAATCCATATAATGACGACCCTGTATGGGCCGCAAGTTGCCTCCTTCCCATATTCAGCGCACCACCCGAGTATTCCAGTGGGGCCAAGGGGCTTGGTATTCGACCGATGTCCTGTTTTGGAGTCACAGTTTTAATCAAAAATATGGGAAGGAGGCAACTTGCGGCCCATACAGGGTCGTCATTATATGGATTAATGCAGGCTATGGACACACTCATTATCCCAGCAGGCAACGGGATGTGATATGCAAAGCTCATTGGAGGGCTAATATGTAAATTGTATGCAATAGCAGTGCGATGTTTCAGCCATGAAAACCTATGATTAAGGGAGTAATTCCGAAATGCGTCAGGTGGCTGTAAGGATGTCAAGTGCCTACCTTGCTGCTGACTGAATAAAGACTTCTGCCTGAAGTCGGCTGTGGCACGAGTGCGCTTTCATTTCAGAGCAACTTTGGACGAGTGTAAACACGGCAGCTGCGGTCGTGGAAAGCGCACCACCCGAGGATTCCAGTGGGGCCAAGGGGCTCGGTATTCGACCGATGTCCTGTTTTGGAGTCACAGTTGTAATCAAAAATATGGGAAGGAGGCAACTTGCCACCCATACAGGGTCGTCATTATATGGATTAATGCAGGGTATGGACACACTCATTATCCCAGCAGGCAACGGGATGTGAAATGCAAAGCTCATTGGAGGGCTAATATTTAAATTGTGTGCAATAGCAGTGCGATGTTTCAGCCATGAAAACCTATGATTAAGGGAGTAATTCCGAAACGCGTCAGGTGGCTGTAAGGATGTCAAGTGCCTACCTTGCTGTTGACTGAATAAAGACTTTTGCCTGAAGTCGGCTGTGGCACGAGTGCGCTTTCATTTCAGAGCAACTTTGGACAAGTGTAAACACGGCGGCTGCGGTCGTGGAAAGCGCACCACCCGAGGATTCCAGTGGGGCCAAGGGGCTCGGTATTCGACCGATGTCCTGGTTTGGAGTCACAGTTTCAATCAAAAATATGGGAAGGAGGCAACTTGCGGCCCATACAGGGTCGTTATTATATGGATTAATGCAGGCTATGGACACACTCATTATCCCATCAGGCAACGGGATGTGATATGCAAAGCTCATTGGAGGGCTAATATTTAAATTGTGTGCAATAGCAGTGCGATGTTTCAGCCATGAAAACCTATGATTAAGGGAGTAATTCCGAAACGCGTCAGGTGGCTGTAAGGATGTCAAGTGCCTACCTTGCTGTTGACTTAATAAAGACTTTTGCCTGAAGTCGGCTGTGGCACGAGTGCGCTTTCATTTCAGAGCAACTTTGGACGAGTGTAAACACCGCGGCTGCGGTCGTGGAAAGCGCACCACCCGAGGATTCCAGTGGGGCCAAGGGACTCGGTATTCGACCGATGTCCTGTTTTGGAGTCACAGTTGTAATCAAAAATATGGGAAGGAGGCAACTTGCCACCCATACAGGGTCGTCATTATATGGATTAATGCAGGGTATGGACACACTCATTATCCCAGCAGGCAACGGGATGTGAAATGCAAAGCTCATTGGAGGGCTAATATTTAAATTGTGTGCAATAGCAGTGCGATGTTTCAGCCATGAAAACCTATGATTAAGGGAGTAATTCCGAAACGCGTCAGGTGGCTGTAAGGATGTCAAGTGCCTACCTTGCTGTTGACTTAATAAAGACTTTTGCCTGAAGTCGGCTATGGCACGAGTGCGCTTTCATTTCAGAGCAACTTTGGACGAATATATATATATATATATATATATATATATATATATATATATATATATATATATATATATATATATATCTATATCTATATATATATATTTTCAGAGTGTCAGTAGCCACTCTGTAGTTATAGTTAGGGTTACCAGAGATAGGAATTCCTCAGATCTTTCACCACTAAAAAATGTGTGCCCGTTTGATGAATCTCTACGAAACGTTGCAGACATATTCTTCCTTCTACATTGGCAGATGATGCTATGTTCAGCAGTGATTGGTCAAAGGGATGCAAAGATAAAAGGTGAGTGCCAAAACACATTTTTCCACCAATGTATTTTCCATAGACTTGTGTACTGGAAGTAGAGTGAAAATGGCTGTACGAATTTACATTAAATTTGCCAGGATTGGACACTATGGTGTGCAGATGATCCTTTTGGGTACCACAGGTAAGTATTTTTTAAGTTGGGGGTGTGGCCTGGCAAGATGTCTGCCAGGACGTAGCTTTCACAGCTTCAGTCCTTACCCGTGAATATCCTCGCTAATCCTGCTTTGTCGCTGCATGAACAATATCCACACAACTTGCTAATGCTACAGGGGCCCTGGAAAATCTCTTCATGAGTTTGCTGCCACGCCGAGACCTCCGTGTGACCCGGGGGTATGGCTGACTTCGTGGGGCTTGTGCGCAGCTTTGAACTCGGAGGCTTGAGGGCGCAGAGCCGATGTGCTCTGGGGTGGTGAAGTGCGTCCCCTGTTGTTTCGTTTGCCGGCCTGATCTGTACTGGGCAATGCAGCGAGGTGGCCAGGGGCTGAGCCTCTAAGAGGGGTGCCCCCCAGAAGGCTGTGATGGAACCGTGCCGGGGCTGAGGTGGATCCCTGTGGGTGGAGGCTGTGAGGAGGATGCCGGAGCAGTGAGGCGACTCACTGGCTACGCGAGAGTGGTGAAACCGTGGGGACTGCTCCCATTCCCAGATGGGAACCGGTGGCGCTTTGACGGATGCCCCCAACCTTCCTGTGCAGCAGAGTGTGGTTCCGCACCTCCCCAGCTACTGTTCTACTTGTGGTGGTTGCTGCAGGGTAATGGCTGGAGGCTGGGTCTATGAGGGTGTGGTGCTCCGTGGAGCTGCAGTAGCGTCCATGAGGGTGTGGTGCTCCGTGGAGCTGCAGTAGTTGCTGCCAGAGTGAGTTCTGCAAGAGGGGACTGTGTGCCAGGCATCGGGTGGGGCGAAGTGATTCGAGGTCTCTGCACGGTGAGGTGAAGACGGGGAGACCGCTTCTCTTATTGGCCAAGTGACTGGCAAATTGGTGTGCACCCCCATACCTGCAGGGGGCCCCAGTTTCGTTACCCTGGTGGGGGTGCTTGGATTTCTGCACAGCCGCCCTGCCCCTCCCTCTCTGTTTTCTGGAGCAGCAGAGGGGTGCTTTACCTTTTGGGCTGGACTTGTCACTCCCCCAAGTGTGAGTGGCTTTGCCTGGAGACAGAAGGTTGGTTTAAGCAGACGGAGGTCTGAGTTTTCTGCCCGACGGACAGTTTCCTATAACGCCCGGCCATTGTCTGATGGTAAGTATGAGTAGACCTAGCCACCCAGATCCAAGAGTTGGTCCCTAGCCCCCCCGTGGGACGGGCCCCCCGGACAAAGAGCCGATTTCTGGAACCGCATGCAGCCTTGAAGCCCAACGAGTGTGATAGGAGTCGGATGGTAAAACTCCATGGGCCTGTTCCCTATTCTGCCATGCTTTCGGGGTGCCTGTAAACGGTCTCTGCCATGGGGTGGGTGGGGGGGGGCTGTTGTGCCAGGAACTGCAGTTGGCCCAGAAGCAAGTTGCCTTGAATAACATTGCCTAGGCCACCCTGTTGTTCCCCTGATACTGTGTTGCTTGTGCCTGGGCTTGCCTCCTTCTACTCAGTGGTGCCGGACATGGGGGTTGGCTCAGAGCTTTTCCCCCTCTGACCCTACGGTGTGGCTGCTGGACCCAGCAGATGTCTCCCTGGAGCCCCAGATTGTTGTTTGGGGTTGCAGGAACCCAGGCGGATCATCAGGGGTAAGTGGCTGTGGTCCAATTTTACTCCTTCTCCTGATGACGACACACAATGGGAAAATATAGACCATAGTGGAGGGCCCAGCAGACAAAACTGGACCAGTTCATGGCCCCAGGAACAAACGTGGGAGTGAATCTACCCCTACGCGAGCCACAGGCCCGACAGGCACCCAGATACTGGCCACGATTGAAGCGTCCAGTGTGACGGTCCAGGCAAAAATTGAGGCTGTATCACAGGATGTTGACCTCCTTCGAGTGAACCTCCACAAGGTGGCAGAGCGTTCCCTGGCCACGGAAAAAGATTCATCCACAATTCAGGGGGAAGTCACCTCTCTCCGAGCTGAGTTGGTCGACCTCTCCGCTAGGATGGCTGCACTGAAAACTACAGCCGAAGACGCGGAGGGCCGCTCTTAATGTTGCAATCCCAGATTTGGAGGCTTCCCAAAAGATGTGGAGGGACACATATAGTGCTCAAAAAGATTCTAAATTACAGAGATGACATCCTCCATGCGGTCCGGCAGGCTGGGGACCCAACATTTGAGAATCATGTGATCTGCATTTTCCTGGATTATACAAGGCATGTGCAACAGCTGCAACTAACGTTTGGGGCGGGGTTGAAACAAAAGCAGAAGGCAATGGGGCTGCTGTGTTACATGCTCCTTTATCTGGTGAAAATGAAAGTGATCCACAATGAACGCTCACACTTCACCATGCCCGAGGATGTGTGGGACTGGCTGGAGATTCAAGGTGATGGTTGGATTTCATGGACGAGATGCTCGCGCCACTCATGACCGTCAGGAAGATGTAGGCGATGGGGTGGTGGGACCTCCCATTCCTCTTCCCGGGTGGTGGTTCGTCAGGTTGGCATGTTGGATTTGGAGCAGCTATGGTCGCAGAGAGAGGCGGCAAGGGCACTGGTGGAGGCAATGAAGGCCTACAACCCTGATGAGAGTGCTGTGGATGTGGTGGAGGAGACTCAACCTGAGATTGAGGTGGCCACACTGACATTGATTGACTGTTGGTCTATCCAGTCCGTGGCCACTACACAAGGAGAGAAGAGAATAGGCTCCGCCGGTGTATGGGGAATGATGTTTTTCCAGATTGCTGCATGATGAGTGTATGGTATGAGGTATTTATTTATTTATTTGGTGTTTTATAGAGCGCAAACATGACCCGTTAGGGTATCAGAGCGCTTTACAGGGATAACACGTTGTATACAAGTATGAAACAGTCAAAGAAAAAAAAAACATAAGGAGGGGTAGAAGGTAGTGAAACATTTGGGGAATAACAGGGTGTATACAATGTCCGGATCATAATGCAGAGAAATACAGCAATTACATTTGTGGGAGTACAAGGTCAGTACAAGATGGATATGAATGGAATGTCAGATGAGAGTGTGAAGTAGGAGGAAAAATGGGGTCGGTTGTCGTTTTTTTGAAATAAATGTGTTTTTTAACTAGGAAAATGAATGTATATAGCTTAATAACAGATGAAAAGTTATGCTAAATGATATATGATAACATGCAAATAAACATATGCTTGACTTGTAATAAGAAGCTGGTAATAAACCGTTGAAAAGAATATAAAAAATAAAAAATAAGAAACATGTTATAAAAAATATATAGAGTGTGGGCTGGATCTGTTTTAGTGGGATTTATGAAAATAAATTTTGGCAGGTAGGACCTCTTTGTATATTGTTCACACTGACATTGATACCCTTCTGTTTTGGTTCGTCATTGTGTTATTGTTTCTGAGCAGATGGGGTCAGAGACTGGGCCTGAAGCAGAGCTGGGGGGCCCTTGGAGTTCCTTCTGCAGTAAACTGGTGGACTGGCCAGCAGGTTTAATGGATGGCATGTCATTATGTATGGCTGGGTGGCATGTGCTGAGTAACATGGTTTGAACCACTAATTCCCCCCGTAATTAGTTCTTTGGCTTTTCGTTTTTTAGGTTTGTTTTTGATTGTTTAGTCTTGAGTGCATAGGAGAGTGGAGTTGTGGTGTGGTGTTTCAAAGGGATCGACCTAGTATGTGTTGACAGAGTGGGAGTGTGTTTGGTGTGTTGCGGGTGTGTGATTGGGGCTATGCTGTGCTCGTGGGCGGCAACTGTGGTTGTAGTCACTTGGTGAAGCTTTCCTCCCCAGATACTATTGAGCTTGAGGATTGTTTGTAGATTGCGAGGGAGTTTTTTTGTAGGGTGGGTGTTTGGGTGTTTTACAGAGTAGGTGGGGTAGCGTTGTGATGATTGGAAGGCATGTGTTGTTCCTTTGTGTTTACCCAGTGGGTGGGATGGGGTGTTCTGTTTACATTATGATTTATTATGCAGCTGCGGCGGCGTGGTGATTGAGGATGGAGTGGGGCTGCTGGGTGGCGGTGGGGTAGGAGTGGGTGAGGAGGTGGATGATACGTAAGTTCATGACTCCCCAATTTAAACTAGTGACTTGGAATGTTCGTTGTCTCAAATCATATGTTAAGCGATACAGGGTACAGACATACCTCTGGCGGCAGGGGGTACATATTGCTCTATTACAGGAAACACATCTGATGGAGAGTGAGGCACAAAAGGTACAAAAGAAATGGAGAGGGCAGTTATACTCTGCTATATATTCCACTAATGCTAACTGGGTCTTGATATGGGTCACCCCTCAGGTCCACTTCCAGGTTCGGAGATCGAAGGCTGATATTAAGGGGAGATACCTTTTGCTGTATGGCCTCTTAGACGGGATGTAGGTATGCCTGTTGAACGTATATGCACCCAATACGGATGATGGAGCAGTCTACCTTGATGTGGAGTGTGAGTTGCTCCCATATGTTGGGACCCCACTCGTGTGGGCTGGAGACTTCAATTGTGTGCTTGATGGCATATAGGACCGGCACACCCTAGAGCTTGACAAAACCAAATATGGTGACCGCGTTGCGTGGAGGGATGAAGCATATGCATTGTCTGGATCTGTGACGTACAACTCAGCCGGAGGCCAGGGAATTTACATGCTATGCCCCAGCCCATGAAACCTATAGTCACCTTGATAGGTTCCTGGTGTTGGAAGATCTCACCACTGAGATACTCAATGTTCAGATGCTGGGCAGATTCTTCTCCGACTGTGTGCTGCTGCTCTTGTAATGGGGTGTGGGTGGAGTTAGACCCAGAGTACCCCTGTGGCATCTGTGCCTTGAGGTCTTGGTGACTCCCAGTTCCATGAGGAGCTTAGAACAGTGACTGTCGGCTAATTTGAAACAAACTGGTCAAGGCTGGCAAGCAGAGGGCTCGTGTGGGAAGCCCTAAAGGCGGTAACGCGTGGGGAATGTCTGTCATGTATTCGTGGCACTAGGCACCACCTGGAGGCACAATTGACTGAGGAGAAGTAGGAGCTGGCAGGCCTCCAGCGGGATGCTCACATTGTGGGGGAGAGGCAAGAGGCGTCATTGACAGCCCAGCGGACAATGGGGGAGACTTGAAATAGACTAGACCAACTGGTGCGGAATGACTATCGTCAGCTGCTCTATAGGGACAGTGAAAAATCGGGGTGCCCCCTGGCATGGTTACTTAAGAGGGAACCCCCACATGATCCTCTTGCTGAGGCACCAAGACGGCTCGAATGCTGGGACACAGACAAGTATTAATCTCCCCCTGTGGGATCACCTGGCCACGGTGTACAGGGAGGTGGAGAGGGGCCAATGGGCAGAAATCTGCCATTTTCTGAATGAACTGGTGCTTCCTTGACTTACAGAGGAGCAGATGAGGGAACTGGATGGGAAGCTCTGAGTGGAGAAACTATGGGAAGTGGTTCAGGAGATGGCATGCTGTAAGGAGCTGGGCCCCAATGGTCTCCCGGTGGAATACTATCAAATATTTTCTAAGCTGCTGGTCCCCCGCTTGTTGGAGACTCTTCATGAGGCGGGGACGTGCGGGATGTTGCGGTGATCCATGCAAGAGGCCCAGATTGTTATGCTCTTCAAGCCAGGTAGGGACCCTGCAAACCCCCGGACCCTACAAGCCCTTGTCTATGCTTGAGATGGACACTAAAATACTCGCAAAAGCTCTTGCAAACAGGCAGGGTGGCATGGTAACCCACTTAGTGCACGGCGATCAATGCGGCTTCGTGCCAGGTAGAGGGACCCAGATGAATCTGCGGTGGCTGTCACATGTGCTGCATTCCGTAGCTGATGAAGACCTGGAGGCTGCATTGGTAGCTTAAGATACTGAGAAAGGGTTTGACACGCTCAACTGGGAATACCTCTGGGCAGTATTGCAGGGGATGGGTCTGGGACCAATTTTTCTGTCTTGGGTGCAACTACTATATGCCATCCCTGTACCGCAGGTTCGCACCGGCTATGTGGTGTCGGAGTGCATACATATTGAACGGGGCACAAGACAGGGTTTCCCCTTGTCACTGCTCCTCTTCGCACCCACAATAGGCAATGGAGCCTTTGGCGATCCGCCTCCGCCGAGACATGACTGAGTGGGGCATTGAGGTGGGAGGAAACATTCATGTTGTATCGCTTTATGTGGATTACGGGCTCATTTCTGTTACCCGTCGGGCGAGGTCAATCGGTGTGTTGCTGCTGATCATTCAGGACTTTGGTGCAGTGTCTGGCCTGGGGGTCAAGAAGCAGAAAACAGTGCTATTCCCCCGAGCTGCGCTGGTGCATGCAGATCAGCCTATTCTCCCCATGACTGAGCTTTGAAGGGAAGGAGATCACTTCCGCTATCTGGGGATACAGGTGGCACATTCGCCAGAGGCTCGCTCCTGTCTTAATATAGGTAGGGTTATTGAGGGCCTAGAAGCACAAATTCACTTTTGGGTTCATTTGCCTCTGTCAGTGATGGGGATAGTGGCCGTTGGTAGAATGGTGTTGCTGCCCCGCTGTCTGTATGCCCTGCAGAATGGCATGTATAATATCGCAAAATCCACGTTTTGCCTAATTAAACAGCCTTCTTGTGTGGGCTGACAAGAGGAGCAGGGTAAAATTGGACATACTGAAATTGGACGCAGAGTTAGGGGGCATAGGGTTGCCGGACCTTCAGCTATATTATTTTGTGAGTCTCCTGCAATACGCAATACAGTGGTGTGCGGATGGCCTGAATGTGGAAAAGACCATTTTGGCGGAATGGGGTGCTGGTGTGGATCTTCCATACTATCTCATGCGGGGGCTGGTATCCTGAGAGAATGCCCCTTTTTCGTCTGACAAGTGACAGTCGCATGGGAGTAGACAGTTGCATGGATGTTATGTAGGGCTCCATATGCTAGGTTACTGGTCCTCCAATGGCTATCACCCTTCAGGTCTATACAATCCGTGATGGATCTGTCACTGTGGTTCAAGGGGGGGCTGCACCATGGCCGATGACTTGTATCTTAATAATTCTTTCCTTACAATGGAGAAGACATGGGACCTGTTCCTGTTGCAGCAGGGACTGGTTTTGAAATACACAAAGATATCTCGAACGGTCCGTGAGATCTGGACGAGCTTTCCTGCTGAACCTGTGGAGCCCAGACACTGCGCCTTCTGTTAGACCCCGGCTCTAACAGGGGTCTAGTATCCTGTATTTACAAAGCTCTTAAGGGAGATCGTCAGATCAACATAACAGAGGTCCAGGCTAGATGGGCTGACGATCTGCCCGAGCCCCTCTTCGAGAGTGACTGGAGGAGAACTGTTGCCCAAGTCAAAGAGGGGGCCAGTAACGCGCGATTCAAGCTCACCCAGTTTTATTATCTGCACCGCACCTATTTACTCTGCAACAATTACATTGGATTAACTGGTCCCAGTCTGAGGCTTGCCCCCAGTGCGGGTCGACTCTGGCATCCTCCTCCAAATGACATAGGAATGCAGTAAATTACAGGAATATTGGGTAGGGATCTTGTGCGTTCCACATGAGATCACGCGTGTACAGTTAGATGCTTCCATCGAACACTGCCTCCTCAGGGTCCTCCTGACTCCCATGCAAGGGGGAAAAATGAGACATAGGTTTGCCCTCTTGGGTCTGGTGCTAGCTAAATGTTGTGTGGCTATCCATTGGATGCAACCTAGGTCACCGGCTGCTCAGAAATAGATGGTAGACATGCACGAATGGGGAGTAGCGGAGGAGAGAGGATTGTGTGCGGTGTGTACTGCTGAAAATGCTGAACAGGATTTAGAGATGTGTTGAATCAATCATGTTAGACAGTTTAGCTGAGGTGGAACTGCCAGCGGATGGTGCCCCTATTGTATCGCAGGATCCGGAGCCAGGAACATCTGTTGTTGGGGTGTAGGGGAATGGATCCCTTACTGAGTTGGGAAAAGTGCGTGTTTATTTCTGGGAATCTAGATTGTGCTCCCAGATTTCTGGGGGATGTGGCGATTGCTCCTCCCCCCCCCTTGTTTTCCCTCAAATCCAGTGCTCTCTCTGCCGCCTTCCCCTTTTCTCTCAGCCGCCCCCTCCCAGGTGGGGGCTCTATTGAAGAAGATCTCTTGGTATGGATGACCACTGCCGCTGCTCAGTTTCTTGTATAGATTTTGTTTTTAATGTTTTCACTTATAATACATGTTTCGCAAGATGATGGGCAATTTTCACAGAATTATTGAACTCCTTTTTTAGGGGAAATGGATACTGTTTTCTGTTCTTGTGACCAGAGTGTGAAGGAGTTTCAAATTACTATCAACAATATTGGGAATGGGTCTATTGCCTATTATGAGTTTCTCTACCATGTTCAAATGTAATTACTCCTTATATACTGAATTGTACTATCTTCAATAAAAACATGTTTAATTTTTTTTATTTTTTAACTTATAAGGCATTTCAATTTAGTGATATCTGTTGTCTCTGTATTTTTTGCGAAATATTGTAGTATTTTGCGGAAGTATCACAGTACATAACGATGACAAGTCATTATGTGATTAGCTAATGACTGCCTTTACAAAAGTTAAAGGCAGCCATGTTGGTTTTAGGTAGACTCTGCCTGTGTTCTATGTTTGGCCCTTAGACGTAGGTAAGTATTAGGTTTGATATTTTTCCCCTACCTATTACCTCTTCATTAAAGTGGTAATAAGCAGGAAAACATCTTTATACGTTTCTATATATTTTAAAAGACGTGCACAGAGTACCGCGATACTGCCTCGGGGGTACCACCGAACCAAAAATAAATAAAAAACACAATACTAAAAATACACCGTAGTATGCTATATTTTAGAAATATAGTGTACTACAGAGTGTTTTCCAGTCAACGGAGTACCGCTGTAATACCTACAAATTACTGTGCTACTTAAAAATGACTTTAAAAAAATGTGCAGTTCTCCTTAAACTGCTGTAAAAATAGATAGAAAATTATAAGTACATTTCTTTATCTATTAACACTATAATAAAGTGGTA
Organism: Calotriton arnoldi; assembly: GCA_963921515.1. Taxonomy (NCBI): domain Eukaryota; kingdom Metazoa; phylum Chordata; class Amphibia; order Caudata; family Salamandridae; genus Calotriton; species Calotriton arnoldi. Next base: position 4,565,629 of record CAWUFW010000193.1, read on the forward strand.
ATAGATAGGAAAAAACAATAAAACATACTACTTACCTACATCTAAGACCCTAACCCAGAACGTAATAAAATGCAGAACGCAGCCAAATGTTGTGAAACCGACATGGCTGCCTATTACCTTTGGTAAACACAGCCATCAGTCAATCACATACTACCTCATCATGCTCATGTACCACGGTATACTACAAACTTACCTCGGTTTACCACAGCACAATATATAACTAAGTATTTAAAAAAATGATAACTTTAAAACTACTAACACTATTAACACATAGTACCAAAGATTACCATTTACACCAGATAATATATTTTCCTGCCACATTACATCTGCATCCGTTAACACACCTTAATGCTATGTCTATTACAATTACCACACTCCACTGTACGCCACTCCACTCTATGCCACTCCACTCTATGCTACTCCACTCTACGCTATTATATTGTATACCCACCACTCCACTCTACGCCACTCCAATCTACACACTACACTGTATGCTGTTACAGTCTACGCCGCTCTGTTTTATGATACTCTAGTGTATGCCAATACACTGTAGGCCCTTCCACCACTTGTGGAGGTGCGCGATTTATAATAAGTTTGAGGTGTTGCATAAATGATATATTAAATGTATAAGTTTTGAAATTTACATTTATGTGTTCTTTAAGTTTTGTTTGTAGCTAAAGAACAAATAAAGTTATATAAATGTAAAGGTGGTGCGCAAATGATAAATTTAAGACATAACTATAACTGAAGAATTTATAATGTTTGTGTATTTTAAGTTTGATTTGTATAGAAAGAATAAATAAAGTTTTCCTAAAAGGTTAGCATTTGTTTTTTTCATTGAATGTCTATCTGTCTATCTATCTATCTATCTATCTATCTATCTATCTATCTATCTATCTATCTATCTATCTATATATATATATATATATTCACTGAAAAAACCATAGGTTTTAGGGACAGTTATAGTTAGTTGGACATTTCACTCGTACAAAACCCGTGAAATTCCCCTGTTATAGTTAGTTCAGCTAACTATAACTCGCGCCCCCGCAATGCACTGCTGATGACGTCACATATTACATCACTCATGACATGGTCAGTGACATCACTGATGACATCACTGATGACAACTCAAATGACATCACTGATGACATCATCCAGTGACTGTGTGTTTCTGTAAAGTTTAAATATTTTTAATATATATAGGAAAAGACGTATTGAAGAATGAGTGGGTGTCTAAGTGTCTGTATGGATGATTTAGTAGGTGCGTGACTGACTCTATAAGTGAGTGATTTAACGTATCTTACTGAATGCATGGGTTAGTGACTAAACTGGGTGAATGTCTGTATCCGTCTGTCTGTTGCTGTGTAAGTGGCTGCATGTGTTTGTGAATAGCTACATGAGTGTCTATATGAGTTATTGAATGGTTCTCTGAGTATCTGTATGGGTGCCTCAGTGTTTGTGTGGGAGGGGTGTGTGCGACTCTGTGCATAGATGTGTGAGTGGGTGATTCACTGGGTGGATGGTTTCAAGAGTGTATGGGTGGGTAAGTGTGTGTAAGAGTGTGTGTAAGAGTGTGTTAGTGAGTGAATATATGTCCCAGTGGTACATGTGTGAGTAACTACATATGTGAAAGGCAGTATATATGTGTGTTGGAGTATATAAATAGCTATAAGCGAGAGTGAGTGATTGTGATAGTGGCTGTATGGATGAGTGTGTGCTTGTATCAGTGATTGTATAAGAGCGTAACAATGTGGTAGTATTTGTATGATTAAGTGAGCTGGTGTGTGTATAACTGTATAGGTGAGTAAATGGCAGTGTGTTTAATTATTTGCATGACTGACTAGGTGTGTGAGTACCTCTATGGATGAGTGGCGGTGTTTGAGTGTCTATATAGGAGTAAGAGTGCATATGATAGTCCTGTACTGAGTGACCATAAGTCTGAGTGACTGTACGGGTGAGTGAGTGGATGTGTGTGTGTAGACCTAAGAATCAGTGAGTGGGTATGTAGTTATTGGTGTTGGAGTGTCTATGGTTTTGCGAATGGCAGTCTGTAATTTAGATTGGGTATATCAAAGGTTATTTTAGGGTGTGAGGAGGTGCATCAGATTATCACGTGGATGATGTCATCAGTGATGTCATTTGAGATGTCATCAGTGATGTCATCAGTGATGTCACTGACCATGTCATGAGTGATGTAATATGTGACGTCATCAGCAGTGCATTGCGGGCGCGAGTTATAGTTAGCTGAACTAACTATAACAGGGGAATTTCACGGGTTTTGTACGAGTGAAATGTCCAACTAACTATAACTGTCCCTAAAACCTATGGTTTTTTCAGTGAATTTCAAAGGTTTTTTAAATGCTAATTTCTAACTATAACGTGTCTGAAACCTATGGTTTTTTCAGTGAATTTCAAAGGTTTTTTAAATGCTAATTTCTAACTATAACGCCCCTAAAACCTATGGTTTTTTCAGTGAATTTCAAAGGTTTTGTAAATGACAATTTTTAAATGTATTAATTGTTATATTTATTTTTTTGATACTGATTTACTACATTTTTTAAAACTATTTATTTTTATATATTTTATTTATTAAATTACATTGTAATTACATTATACATTACATTACAAAATATACTTTCTCAGAATGAATTACTTTAGTTTAAATAGTTTGCAAATAGGCAATAGAGTTTTAAGTACAGTAGTTACAGTTGTTGCAATGGGCAACACAATTTCAAACACAATGCAACATTGAGCTCAATGTGAATTTCTAGTTAAATGCAATTAGTTACTTTATGGATTACTTTTCTAACCACAGGACTGGATCCTAGATTCAGTCCTGGGACATCTCCTGTAAACAGTTGAGTAAAAGCGTTTTGGTTACAGTAGTGATTTTTAAGGAATATTATTGTATTTTAAAAGTTGACACTTAGAAACTTTTTCACATAGAATCACCAATGTTATCCTATGGGAGGAAATTCACTTAGCAGGTAAGTAGTGTTATCGTTACTTTTTCTTACTCAGTGTTGGATCCTGGATCCAGCACTGGTGCATCTCCTGTAAACAGTTGAAAGAATGCGTTTAAGTCATACAGGCGATTTTTAAGGAATATTTGTAATTTGTGAAAATCGACACAAACTTTTCTGCTGAAAACCAGACAATGGATTCCTATGGAAGGAAATGTAAGTTACTGGTAAGTACGGTTAGAATTACTTTTCAGGGTCAGTGCTGGGCTAAAAGATGCAGCACTGGGTTCTCTCCTGATAACAGGTGAGTAAATTAGAATTCGTACTTTGGTTGATTTTAGAGGAATATTATAAAGTTCCAAAACTCCACACTTAGAAGAATTTCCAAGTGAAACCAGTCAATGTTAGCCTATGAAGGAAATTCAAGTTACCGGCAAGTACGGTTAAAATTACTTTTCAGGACCAGTACTGGGCTGAAAGATGCAGCACTGAGGTCTCTCCTGATAACAGGTGAGTAAATCAGAATTCGGATTTCGGCTGATTTTAGAGGAATATTTGTATGTTTCAAAAATCAACACTTAGAAACTTTTTCAGCAAAAAGCAGGCAATGATATCCTATGGAAGGAAATTCAAGTTACTGGTAAGTACGGTTAAAATTACTTTTGAGGATCAGTACTGGGCTGAAAGATGCAGCACTGAGGTCTCTCCTGATAACAGGTGAGTAAATCGGAATTCGTATTTCGGCTGATTTTAGAGGAATATTTTAAAGTTCCAAAACTCCACACAGAAGAATTTCCAAGTGAAAGCAGGCAATGATATCCTATGGAAGGAAATTCAAGTTACTGGTAAGTATGGTTAAAATTACTTTTGAGGATCAGTACTGGGCTGAAAGATGCAGCACTGAGGTCTCTCCTGATAACAGGTGAGTAAATCGGAATTCGTATTTCGGCTGATTTTAGAGGAATATTTTAAAGTTCCAAAACTCCACACTTAGAAGAATTTCCAAGTGAAACCAGTCAATGTTAGCCTATGGAAGGAAATTCAAGTTACTGGTAAGTACGGTTAAAATTATTTTTCAGGACCAGTACTGGGCTGAAAGATACAGCACTGAGGTCTCTCCTGATAACAGGTGAGTAAATCGGAATTCGTATTTCGGCTGATTTTAGAGGAATATTTTAAAGTTCCAAAACTCCACACTTAGAAGAATTTCCAAGTGAAACCAGTCAATGTTAGCCTATGGAAGGAAATTCAAGTTACTGGTAAGTACGGTTAAAATTATTTTTCAGGACCAGTACTGGGCTGAAAGATACAGCACTGAGGTCTCTCCTGATAACAGGTGAGTAAATCGGAATTCGTATTTCGGCTGATTTTAGAGGAATATTTTAAAGTTCCAAAACTCCACACTTAGAAGAATTTCCAAGTGAAACCAGTCAATGTTAGCCTATGGAAGGAAATTCAAGTTACTGGTAAGTACGGTTAAAATTATTTTTCAGGACCAGTACTGGGCTGAAAGATACAGCACTGAGGTCTCTCCTGATAACAGGTGAATAAATCGGAATTCGTATTTCGGCTGATTTTAGAGGAATATTTGCACAATGGTGAAGGGAGGGGCGGGGCCTGAGGTGACATCTGTGCAAACGCGCCCCGTGGCGCGTTTTAAGTTGGGGGATTAAGTCCCCTTGAATCATGAGGGTCCCTAGGGGCCAACTAGCCCACCAGGAACCTCCAGTATGCGCCAGGGGGCTGCGTTGCAGAGATGTGTGGAGAGGCCACACCCCTTTTTACACCTCTCTGCAACGCAGCTCTGTGGCACTTTCTGGATGTACCTGTTGGGCTAGTTGGCCCCCAGGGACCCTCAGGATTGAAGGGGATTTAATTCCCCATCTTAAAACGCGCCACGGGGCCTGTTTGCACACATGTCACCTGAAGCCCCGCCCCCTCCCTTCACCCTTGGCGCGTTTTAAGTCGGGGGATTAACTCCCCTTGAATCCTGAGGGTCCCTGGGGTGCAACTAGCCCATCAGCTACCTCCATTAAGCGCCACAGAGCTGCGTTGCAGAGAGGTGTAAAAAGGGGCGTGGCCTCTGTACACCTCTCTGCAAGGCAGCCCCTGGCGCATACTGGAGGTTCCTGGTGGGCTAGTTGGCCCCAGGGACCCCCAGTATTGAAGGGGAATTACTTCCCATCTGCAAATGCGCCAGTGGGCGCGTTTGCAGAGTGGTGAAGGAAGGGGCGGGGCCTGCGGGCCCGATCGTTTTTGTTTTTTTTCCCTGAAGGGGAGCTGTGTGGCCCCCCTTCCTTTTTCCTATTTTTGGGCCCTGGGGACCCCATCCCCCAGGGCCTTACCCCCCTTTTTTTTTATTTTTTTAAATTAAACGGGAAGGGGGCCGCGTGGCCCCCCTCCCGTGGCCGAATCCTGCCCCGGGGACCCCATCCCCCGGGGCATGGCCACACTTTTAAATTAATTTTTAAGGAGGGGGGGCTGCGTGGCCCCCCTCTTCAGGCCTCCTTTTGCCCCGGGGACCCCATCCCCCGGGGCAGGCCTTTTTTTAAATTTTTTTTATTTATTTTTAATTATTTCTGGGGAGGGGGCCGCGTGGCCCCCCTCCCGGGCCACTTATGGCCCCAGGGACCCCATCCCCGGGGCCTGGCCTCTTGTTGGGGACTGTGGGGGTCCCCAAACCCCCTACAGTCCCGCCGGCTCCCCGTGTCCTAAGGGAGCCGGCATTGCTTTCCACATGGGGAGCAGCTAACATGCTGCTCCCCATGTGGAAAAGCAATTGTCTTTGGATATTGGAAGCGAGAGCAGGTTTCCCTGCTCTCTCTTCCAATATCCAAAGCAGTTTGCAATGACAGGACGGGAGCCGCGAGGCTCCCGTCCTGTCATTGCAAACAGCAGTGTCCCGGGGGTAGGCACCCCGAGACACTGCAGGAGCCGGCCCTGGGGGTGGCGGTCCCCAGGGCCACCACAGGCTCCAGGAGGGGGCCGCGCGGCCCCCTCCCCAGATCAGCACAGCCCCGGGGAGGTGGTGGTCCCCGGGGCTTCGGGGGCCCAAAACGGACCCCCATTTTAAATGTGTTAGTGCCCCGGGAGGTGGCGGTCCCGGGCGTGTGGGGGCTCGAGCCCCCACACAGGAAATAAAAAAAGAAAAGAAGCCCCGGGGAGGTGGTGGTCCCGGGGCTGCGGGAGGGCCGAGTGCCCTCCCGCACCATTTTAAAATGAAAGCCCCGGGGTGTGGCGGTCCCCGGGGCTTGGGGGCCCTTGAGGCCCCCCATACATAAACTTAACCCCCCACCATGCCCCCGGGACTTGGGCCACCCGGGGCAACAGTACAATCGAAGCGCGGGAGACCGCGCTTCGATTTTTTTTCCGGCAGGATCCGCGCACCCTGAGCGCATCCTGCCGATTTAAAAAAAAAAAATGCTTTTTCTGCCCAGGGGTCCTTATGGGACCCCTGAGCAGACCTAGGGGGTCAGGGTGTTTCTACCCTGCCCCCTTTGTGCGCTTTGCGCACTTGTTTCTGTCCCTCGGTTCTACCGAGGGACAAAATGGCTGCCAACATTTCCTGAATCGGAATGTTGACAGCCAGCTGACAGCCAATTAACATGCAGCTCGTGATCGGGATGGTGCGCGCAGGGTGCGCTCAGGGTGCGCGGATCCTCCGTGCCCATAGATATATATGTACTTTTACTTTTGATTTTCTCAGCAACTACTGAACGGATTTACACCATTTAACAAAAGGGTTCTTTCTGAACCAAGAACTACCTCTTTGCCAAATTTGGTGTAATTCCGTTCAGCAGTTCGGGCTGTAGCCGTGTCTAAAGTTTCCTATGGAAAAATGAATGGGGAAAACGCGTTTTGGGACCCCCTTTTGTCGGCCCCCGCTTGACGAATCACCCCGAGACTTTCAGGGTAGGAGCGGACCGGAGCGCCCCACAAAGTTTGAAAATTTTGCGAAGATACGTCAACCGGCAAGAGAGTTATTTCAAATAGAATGTCGCGGATTTCCTATGGAAAATAGGTTCTAACTATAACTATCTACTGGCGACCGCCAGTAGATAATATATATATATATATATATATATATATATATATATATATATATATATATATATATATATATATATATTCACTAAAAAAACAAAGGTTACAGGGACGTTATAGTTAGGCTGACATTTCACTTGTAAAAAAACAGAGAAATTCAGCCATTATAGTTACCTGAGTTAACTATAACTTGCGCCCCCGCAATGCACTGCTTATGACCTCACATATTACATCACTCATGACATGGTCAGTGACATCACTGATGACATCTCAAATGACATCATCCAGTGACTGTGAGTGTTTTTAAAACATTTATGAGTGTTAAATATAGATACCTAGATGTATTGGTGAATCAATGGGTGTATGAGTAACTGTTTGGATGACTAAGTGGGTGCATGACTGACTGTATAAGTGAGTGATTAGGTGTCTCAGTGAATATATGGATGGGTGACTGGTTGTGTGAATGTATCTGTCTTTCAGTTGATGTCCAAGTGGGTGTATGAGTGTGTTAGCGGGTACGTGAATGGCTATATGGGTGATTGATTGGTTGACTATCTCTATGGTTGTCTGGGTGTCTGGGTGAGTAGGTGTGTGACTGCCTGTATGGGGTAGTGAGTGCGTGTGTGAGAAGCTGTATGGGTGAGTGAGTGTCTGTATGGCTGTGTTGGCGATTGAGTGCTTGTGTCCGTATGGGTCAGTAACTGGGTATGTGAAAGGCAGCATAGGTGAGTGACTGGGTATATGAGTGACTGTATGCATGAGTGAGTGAATGTGAGAGTGGCTATATGGATGAGTACATGCTTCTGTCAGTGACTGTATAGGTGAATGAATATGTGTTACTATTTGTATGAGCAAGTAAGTGTATGTGTATGTAACTGTTTGAGTTAGTACATACCTGCATGATTGACTGTATGTGTGAGTGTGTAGGTGTGTGAGTAGTTCTATGGGTGACTCACTCAGTGTGTGAGTGCCTGTATGGGTATATGAGTGGATATGTCAATGGCTGTATTGGTGACTGAGCGGGTGTATGAGTGGCAGTATGGGTGAGCATGTGGATATGATTGTAGATCTCTGAATTAGTGAGAGGCTGTGGAAGTACTGGTATGGCTCTGTCAATGGGATTTTGAATGGTTGTGTGGGAGTGGCAGTGGCAGTGGGTGTTTAAAGGATTCTATAGGGGTGTGAGTGGGTGCATCGAGATGATTTGGATGATGTCATCACTGATGTCATTTGAGATATTATCAGTGATGTCATCAGTGATGTCACTGACCATGTCATGAGTGATGTAATATGTGATGTCATAAGCAGTGCACTGCGGGGGTGTAAGTTATAGTTAGCTCAGCTAACTAGAGGGTCTGTGAGTGAGTGCATGAGTCTCTGAGTGGGTTTGTGAGTGAGTGCATGAGACTCTGAGTGGGTCTGTGACTGGATGTGTGAGTGTCTGAGTGGGTCTGTGAGTGGGTGCATGAGTGTGTGAGTGTGTCTGTGAGTGAGTACGTGAGTGTATGTGTGGGTCTGTCAGTGAGTGTGTGGTAAAAAAAAGTAGGGGGCCTGGGTCTGTGAGCGGTTGTGTGAGTCTCTGAGTGGGTCTGTGAGTGGGTGAGTGAGTGTCTGAGTGGGTCAATCATTAGTTGTGTGACTCTGTGAGTGGGTGCATGAGTCTCTGAGTGGGTCAGTGAATGGAAACATGAGTGTTTGAGTTGGTCTGTGAATGGGTGGATGAGTGTCTGAGTGGGTCTGTGAGAGCATGTGAGAGTCTCTGAGTGGGTCTGTGATTGGGTTTGTGAGTATCCGAGTGGATCTATGAGTCGGTCCGTGAGTGTCTGAGTGGGTCTGTGAGTGGATGCATGAGTGTGTGAGTGGGTCTGTGAGTGAGTCTCTGAGTGTGTCTGTCAGTGGGTGCGTGAGTCTCTGAGTGGGTCTGTGAGTGGGTGTGTGAATGTGTGAGTGGGTCTGTGAGTGAGTACGTGGGTGTATGTGTGGGTCTGTCAGTGGGTGCATGGTAATAAAGTAGGGGGCACACAGGAGCAGGTCCTCATGCCAGCTCCCCCTATGACGGTCCTCCTGTCCAGCTTGTCTGTAGTCCGTTACCCTCTGCTGCCTTCGGTTTAGTGCCTCCTCCGCTCGTTTTCTGCCTCTTCTCTCCGCAGTACTGCCCTCTATTTTGCCTCTTTCTGCTCATTTTGCCTATTATTTAGCCTCTTTCTGCTCGCTCCTGACCTTTTTTCTGCCTCTTGCTGCTCATTTCTGACCTCTATTTTCCCTCTTGCCGCTCATTTCTGACCTCTATTTTGCCTCTTTCTGCTCATTCTGCTGGTTATTTTGCCTCTTTATGCTCTCTATTGCCCTCTATTTTGCCTCTTTCTGCTGGTTTCTGACCTTTATTTTTCCTTTTTCTGCTTGTTTCTGACCTTCATTCTGCCTCTTTCTGCTCCCATCTGACCTTTATTCTGCCTCTTTCTGCTCCCTTCTAACCTTTACTCTGCCTCTTTCTGTTCGTTTCTGACCTTCATTTTGCCTCTTTCTGCCGGTTATTTTGTCTCTTTCTGCTCTCTATTGACCTTTATTCTGCCTCTTCTGCTTGTTTCTGACCTTTATTTTGCCTCTTTCTGCTAATTTCTGACCTTTATTCTACCTCTTGCTGCTCGTTTCTGACCACTGTTTTGCATCTTTCTGCTCTGTTCTGACCTTTATTCTGCCTCTTTCTGCTCGTTTCTCACCTCTATTTTGCCTTTTCTGCTCATTTCTGATCTTTACTCTGCCTCTTTCTGTTCCCTTCTGACCTTTATTCTGCCTCTTTCTGCTAGTTTCTCATCGTTATTTTGCCTCTTTCTGCTTGTTCCTGACCATTATTTTGCCTTTTTGTTCGTTTCTCACTGGTATTTTGCCTCTTTCTGTTCATTGCTGACCTTTATTTTGCCTCTTTCTGCTCATTTCTCACCTTTATTTTGCCTCTTGGTGCTTGTTTCTGACCTCCATTTTGCCTCTTTCTGCTCGTTTCTGACCTTTATTCAGCCTCCTTCTGCTTGTTTCTGACCTTTATTTTGCCTCTTTCTTCTCTTTTCCCCGGGACCGCAGGGGGGTAGCCTCAAGGACCCCGCGGTCCCAGCTGGCTCCCCGCCTCCTGCGGGACCTGGCATTGCTGCTGCATGGAGGGAGCTGCTTGAAAGGCAGCTCCCTCCGTGCAGGACTAATCATTTCAACTCTTTCCCTGCCCGCAGACACGCAGGCAGGAAAAGAGATGAAACCTCCGCTTCCACCAGGTGGGAGCTCTTTGACAGCTTCCGCTTGCTGGAACTGGAATGTTTTCTTTTGCTTGGTGGGGGCTGTCAAAGCTCCCGCCAAGCAAAAGCAAACAGCTATGTACCGGGGGTGGGCACCCCGGGAGAAAGCAGGAGATGGCTCTGGGGAGTGGCCATCCCCAGGTCAATGTATGGCTCCAGAAAGGGGGTCGCGCGCCCCCCTCCTTATTTTTGCATGGGCCACCCTGGGGAGGTGGTGGTCCCCGGGGCCGAGAATGGCCCGGGAGGGGGGGCAACGTACCCTCTCCATTTTTAATTAAAAAAATAAAGCCCCGGGGCTGTGGTGGTCCCCAGAGCTCGGGGATCCGAGCACCCTCCCTAGTCAATGTATTTATAGCCCTGGGAAGATGGTGGTCCCTGGGGCTCGGGGTGGGGGTCTGCAAGGCCCCCCCATTGCTTTGTATTTAGCCCCAGGGAGGTGGTGGTCCCTGTGGCTTGGGGGGTCTGCACAGCCCCCCAAGTCAATTTATTTGTAGCCCCAGGGAGGTGGTGATTGTTGGGGTTCGGTGGGGTCTGAGCTGCCCTCCCACGTTATTAAAATTAAGCACCAGGGAGGTGGTGCGCCCCGGGGCATAATTAGGCCCGAGGAGAGGGGCCCCGTGTGCTCCCTCCTTTAATAAAAAAAAAAAAGCCTGCATGCCCCGGGACCTGACCCACCCGGGGGCCATAATGTAAACAAGCGCGGGACACCTTGCCTGTTTTTTTTTAATTTTGCCGGGGATTCATGCTTTTTGGCCCCGTTGGGGTCACTGGGGGACCCCAGGACCTCAGTTAGGGAGTCAGGGTATTCAAACTTGCCCTATTTTCTTTTTTTTAAACATTTTTCCAAGATGGCTGCCAACACTTCCTGGTTTAAGTGTTGGCAGCCAATCAGATTTTGTGCATGGGGACTGTCAGATCCTCGGAGGATCCGCGTCCCTATATATACAAATTTGTTTTTTTTAAATATTTTCAAAACTACTGAACAGATTTACACCAAATAACAAAAGGGTTCTTTCTGGAACAAGAGCTATCTTTCTGTCAAATGTGGTGTAATTCCGTCCAGCGGTTCAGGCTGTAGTTGTGTCTAAAAATCTCTATGGAAATTAACATTGGAAAAACACTTATTTTGACCCCCCCCCCCTTTTTCTCGGCCTCCACTAGACGGATCAACACAAAATTTTCCATGCACAACAAGAGTCACAGCACATATTTTTTTGAAAATTTTGTGAAGGTTCGTCAAATGGCGCCAAAGATATAGGCAAGTCAAAAAATGCTTTCCTATGGAAATATGGTCCTAACTATTGCTACCTACTGGTGACCACCAGTATCTATCTATCTATCTATCTATCTATCTATCTATCTATCTATCTATCTATCTATCTATCTATCTATCTATCTATCTATCTATCTATCTATCTATATATCTATAATTTTAAATTATTATTATTATTTTTTTACGGCTCATGTATCCACTAATAGTCCACACCAAAATGAATTAATGGAAAGTTGATTGTGTGGGCCAGCATGATAGGGTGTCAAGTGCCTCATTTATTTCCCCCACGCTGCATTATCATTTATTGTCAAATATGTATGCAAGAGCAGTTGTGTCAGCATGCATATATTCACTACATCGTGTACTTTTCTGTAATTGCCCAGTTCGGTAAGGGAAGTCTGCTGCAGCATTTGTGAAGTACTGGCACTTTCCATTTGAAGTACAGGTAAATTGTAGATGGAAACTTATTTAGTACCTAATCTCCCATCAATACAAATACATTATACTGTTCTTGCTTTAATTCAACTCGCTGATTAGAACATTTTGTTTTCTTATAATTCAAGTCTTCACCATGGCCAGTAATTTTCATTGTCCATTTCAAATGACTCATTACTTATTTGGGGACTTTGTCGAGTAATTTCCATGCTAGCGAGGTTCCCTTTCCAGATATTCAAGTACAGATTTGAATATGTAAAAACATGTGCCTCCCTCCCACGCAGTGCTCTGTGTGCGTCTTCATCATCACACATAGGGGGGCAGAAAAAGCTGCAACTCTGGCTCCATGGAAACAGCAGATAAAGGTGTACAGCATATTAACCAACGTGATACCCACGGTGGGTCTTACGAAACCTATGGCAATGGCACGTAGTATCTGGCATCCACTCCCACGTCACCGGTGCCAGTGACCCTCAACCACTCCCGAATGAACTATCTGTTTACTGTTCTTCCCTTCTCCACTTTCCCAAACACATTTTAGGAAGTCTGTGTTGTGACTTAAGTCGTTGCTATGCAGCCTTCCCTTAGTAACACCTTCTCTGCTGCTCAGCCAGGATGAGTACTGAAGTGCTTGGTGATGTAGTGGAATGCTGGAGTGCTTGGTGTGGAAATGGAATGCTTGAGTGTCTGGTGTCAGTTGGAGTTTGTGGGCTGAGCAGCAAGGAGGCTGCTCCTGGTGGGGCTATCTGCTATTTACTTATCAACTACTTACCTGAAACTTACCATCTTAATTACCTGTAACTAAGTCTTAAAAAACCTTCTTCTACAACCTACTCTCCAGTTACTGGACCCCCTTCCATTACAACAAGCTGCTTTCCTTTCCTAGGGTAGAGGCAGTAAAACAATAAAGATAGGATTACGGTGTTTGAGCAGGTGTAAGGCCCCAGCCCTGTTGCCTATCCTTCTGTTCGCCAGATGGTATGGCATGCCTATTCTTCCTATGGGGTAACAATGGTTCAGTACCTCATTGTTGGTGGTGTAAGTAGCCCTCTATATTACATGGAAAAGCTTTCCCAATCTGCCTGAAAGTTTTTCTTTTGACCTTTCCTATGTTTTCCCTACAAGGACTCAACACTCACATAGCAGGCAATGATTGCAACAAGTACTAGTGGCCAAAATAACAGGAGGAGTAGACAGATTTTGCTTTCTCCCCTTTGCCTGGCCTACCTTGGAGGATTCCTATCTTAAGATCAATTCATCAGCCTGACTCTGTGGCTAATGGGAGGAGTCAAAGATGGGGGAGTGCGGCTGTCACTGCAGAATTTCTGAAGAGACAGTTGGAAACCATAGAAAATTAGAGCCCCTCTTCCAAGAGACGGGCCTCTAAAATGGCGGGAGCGTCATAAGCCGTGCAGCACAGAGAAGTCTTGAGCCCTGCTCTGGGGCTTTGCACATTAACAAATGGGTGTAAGAGTAGGCAGCGGAGCAGTCTAGCACCCTGAAAACTCACCACAGGTGAAAGCACAGTGGATGCCACTGCAGACAAAGTAATCGACCAGAGTTCCCAGGTGAGTTCCAGAAGCCTGGCGAGCGAGGCCTTGGGGTGGGTAGGCAGCTGAGAGTTGACTTGAAGAGTGCAGGCTGAAATGGAGAAGTGTCTGACTGTCCCCAAAGGGTGAGACGATGGGAATGCGCTGCTCCATACGGACAGTATTCCTAGAGCTGCAAACCGGGCTGCAGCCTAATGACCATTTGAGACTTTTCAAAGAGGGACCGTAGTACCTTGAAAGGCCAAAAGGTATTTATCAGCGGGAGTGCGCACTGAGTGGTAGCGAACTGAACTGACTCCCCCAGCCAGCAGAAGTGGAGATTGGGAGTAGAGTGTTGTGTTGTGGAGAAGGGGCCCTTAGGAACACTGTGGTAATGGATTTCAGAAATGAGGAAACTACCAGCATTTCTTGACTAAAGCATAACACCCACACATTTTCACTCTATGCTTATGATCATAGTATCTCTTCATTTTGAGTGTTGCTCTTCAATTCTTTTCCTCACCTCAGCTGAAAATTTCACACAGTAACTTGAACCCGACAACTTCTTCAACCACACAGGAAAAAGTGTTGTTTTACTTTCTCTCCTTCTACATAATTTTAAAGGTATTTCACCAGTTGTATTGTGTGGTGAATTATGACACTGCCACAATTTTCCCTTGATCATCAATTCCAAATTTCTAGCAGACGCATTAGCCAATAAATGCTCTCCTTAATAATGCTACTTTTGTGCGCCACTGAACCATTGGATTGTGGACTGAATAATGCTACAATGGAATGCTTCACATTGTTTGTGTTAATGTACTATCTACAATAAGAAACAAACTGAACTCTGTTGTCTGATATCAACTCTCTAGGAGGACCATCAATGTTAAATAGTTGTTCCAAAAATGACAGTGGTGCTTCTGTATTAGTGCTAAACACATTCATGATAAATCCATTTCGAATAATAATCAATGAGTACAATTAAATATTGTTTACCAAGAAGTAAAGCATTAATAAGCAAAAAATCAAATCACAGTTGCCTCTTTGAAAAAGAACACCCTTGAGGAGGTGTGTGATCACTTTACACCCTGGAAAACTTACGAGAGTATTCAGGACTTCATGTAAAAATGTCAGAGATGTGTGCTTAAATCTATAGCATCTTTATCCTGGGGTTCAAGGATCCAGTTTAGCAGGGCATACTGTGTAAGAGCTCAGCAATCCGTCACCTCTGCGACTTGCAGTATAGCATAACCTTGAGATGGCAGACATTGCTGTGTTGGCTCCTGCATCAGGATCGACCTGTCCTCACAAGAACCCCAAAAAATCAAATCACAGTTGCGTCTTTGAAGAAGAACACCATTGGGGAGGTTTGTGATCACTTTACACCCTGGAAAACGTACGAGAGTATTCAGGACTTCATGTAAACATGGCAGTGATGTGCACTTAAATCTATAGCATCTTTATCCTAGGGTTCACTAGGAACAGGAGCAGTATTGTAAAGTGTTTTTCTAACAGGCCCCCCTTGTTATATTCAAGACACTACCTGCACATACCTACATGTCCATTACCTAACCATCCATTCCAGGCCACCACCATGTTTTCCTCATTTTGTTTCTTATTACTAGTGCACCCCAAATGACCAAAATGAGCTAGAGAAATTCATTTTGCATGCAAAACACTGGTGGAACAAATATATCACCTCCAAGTAAAGCAATGGAAACCAAACTCAACTCAGCAGATATTTGCATAGAACATTACAACTCACTTTTTACATCCTTTATCTTGGGCTACACATTACGCAAATACTTAGAAACCTTACGCAGGATGACATCACACTATGTTCTTCTTCCATTTGTCTGACACAATTCTTGGACAGAACTGAACATAACTGTAAAACATCAACAGTAGTAACATGACCCTCATTATCGAATGATCGCTAAGGGTTTCAATAGGCAACCTGGATAGACAATCCACCCTTACATTTGATTTACCTGAAATGAGCTGCACACCAAGGTTTGTACTTTCGGAAGCATCGTGCAGACACCCAACCTGATCATATAGATTTGTAGTTTTATAGTTTGTGAATCGTTCTTCATTGAGAATGTGGTACCCAGAGATACATCTTAAAATTCTTGACTGCCCAAGAACATGCTAATGCTTCTCTTTCTATAGTACTTTATTTTTTTATCAGTGTCACTTAATGCTGTAGAGGCACATGCAATAGTATGCTCCATACCACTCACCCATTGAATTAACACCACTCCCACACTTAAATCCCTAGCATCATAGGTGACTATACACTTGTTCCCATGAAGAAAAGGTTTAAGAGCAAGAGCTTGCACAATTTTCTCTTTAGCCAGATTGCATACTCTCTCACTTTCCGAACCTCATATAAAATGTTCATTCTTTCTTTAAGCATTTTTTTAAAGGTTCCATTTTTGTAGCATAACATTTGATAAACCTAAGAACAGTAGTCACAAAGACCAATAAATAACCTTAGTTGATCTTTGTCACAAGTTCTAGGTGCTTTGAGCGCAGCACCCACAAGATCTTTCTTAGGTATGATTCCAGATGGTGTCACTAAGTGTCCCAAATACTCAATTCTTGGGGTTAATAAATTGCACTTGTCCTTTGCCACAGTCATTCTTTTGCCTCTAAGGATTGACAAGACTCCTTCTAATATTGTGTGCTGGAATTCAACACTCTGCATAGATTAGAATGTCATCCTGAAAAGGTAGGACACAATTAACCTCCTTAAGTAAATACACAAGCGGCCGATCCCAGACTGAAAGGCACATGCAAATACTTATATGCTCCAAAAGGAGTAATAACTGCCATTAGTGTTTGTGAATCCTTGGCTAACAGCATTTGGTGGTAAGCCGCCTTCATGTCAATGGTTGTTAAGAACTTTGCATTCCCCAACATGGTACACATTTCATTTATGCGAGGTAATGGATAACATTCAGTAACAATATTCTTGCTCAATAAGCATAGGTTGGCACACAATCTCACTTGGTCCTCCTTTTTTCCTGAATTACAATAGCTGCGACCCATTCAGCAGCATCAAGAGGCTCGATGATACCCTGAATGCACAGCTCATCTATTACTGCTTACATTTCACCTCTCACACTTAATGGAACATTACGAACATTAAGAGCCACTTGAATTGCACTTTTTAACATAATCCTGTGTTCAAAGCCTTTTACTTTACCAATTATACTAGAGAAGACATCACCAAAGCTATTAGCTAAAATCAACATATCAAAACTGAAATGTATACTAAAATTGTTACCAAGTAAGAGCTTCCTTTATTTTATCTGTGCCTGCTGGTCAAACTCGCACAGCTCTTTGGCTGCATCCTAGTTGGAAAGTCATCTTCATGATGTCTGCTGTATTAACTAGGAAATGCCATCCATCCTGGTCGAATCTCAATCTAAATTTCCTTTCCTGTCTCTCCTACAAAGCCTAGTCCACAAGGGCATATTATCAAATACACCACATTTTCACTCCTGCAGTAGGTCATTTTCCTCAACATAATTTTATAATCATTGTGTTTCTATTTGTCCGTAACAATGGCAGCTTCAAATACATGGCACGTCCCACAACAGTGGTTACTTTGTACTGGTTTACCACCCTCAATCGACCTTTGGATCCACTTCTCCTTGGTTTTAATCTAGTATGTACTAGTTTGTCCTTCAAATTTGAATTCCTCCTATAAGCATATAGTGGTCACTCAAGCATCCTCCCTCTTCATTGTTGACAAGATTTTCCAATTGGAGTCAATAATCCTCCTAATCTTATTGTTCATGCTGGAATGACTTGTTAGGCACACCAATCTAATGTTCTTCTTTTTCTCCTTATTTTCAAACAAGGCTCATCTGTCATAAAATTTAGCCTTCTTCTACGCTTCCTTCACCAGCCTTCCAGGGTAACCCCTCTGAATCAGCTTTTCTTTAGTTCTTCCTCATTCTTTACATTGTTCTCTATTTTAGAACAATTCCTGCTGATTCTGAGGAATTGTCCAAAGGGTACCAAATCTTTTTGACAGTTGGGATGATATCTGAAAAAATTATGGAGGGTATTTCTAGTGGTAGGCTTCCTGTATAGCCTTCTGCAAGTGGCTACAATCCAAATATCCCAAAATAAATTCTACCCTTTCTCTATTGATCTCAGATTCTGGTGACTGGAAATAAGCCACATCAAAAATTCCTTAAGTTGCTCTTCCTCGTCACCCCAAACAAAAAATATGTAATCTATGAAACAGACCCAATTCCTCACATTTTCCAAAAATTGTGCCATTTAATTAAATATGTGTTTCTCTTCATATGCACCTATATAAATGTTCTCTGTACTTGGGACACAAGATGCTCCCATACTGGTTCCTTTAACTTGTTGGAACAAGTCTCCATCAAATTTAAAAAAGTTATTAAAAAGTACAATATCCAGGCATTCCAGGAATGAACTCTGTAGGTCTTTCCTCCGGAGTTATCGCCAATACTTTTCAAATTATTTCAATAGCTTTGTGGTACTTTGGTATAGAACGCCTTTGTGTCTAATTTACTAGTATCTCCCACTCCATGTCAAAAGGTAGATTTTCTATTTTCTTTATCATATCACCAGTATCTTTAATGTAAGATGGAAACATCTTAATGATATATCGCCTCATGTGTGGCTGAGGGAAGTGTCTATATATTTCAAAGTAGGTTCCGTCATTGCATTGATGGTAGAAATAACTGGACAAAGAGGAGGGTCTTTCTCATTTTTGTGTGTCTTAGGAATGCCATAGAACGCTGCCGTAACTTGGTTGATCGTATTCAGATATTCAAATTCTTGTCTGCATATCCATCCTTCTTCCAGGGTGCTAGATGTAATCTTGCTAATCCATTTTTGGAGTCCCACCATCTTTTCTCTCTTTGCCTTTCTATAATGTTCTGAGACTGCTAGCATCTTGTTAACTTTCCCTACTTAATTGTCAGTATCCATCAGTAAATGCCCCCAACCTTATCATAGAGTTTGATGGTGACCCTTGAGTTGTCTTATAGGTTTTTCAGGGAGGCACACTCTCCTTTTGTGAGGTTGGATATTACAGCAGGAACATATTTTGTTACCTTTTTTAACTCTTTCAATACTGCCTTCTCAAATATCTCCACCTCTGGACCCAGCACATCTAAAGTTGGTGTAAACCGGGACCTTGGTTTACAACCCAAATTGTTAGTTTCTATTTCACATGGTTGACTGTTGTTCATAAAGTATTTCTTCAGTCTTACTTTTCTTAGGAAGGCATGTACATCCTTGTTAAGCTGGAAGATGTTACTCTTCTGGCTCGGGACAAATGATAAACCCTTAGAGAGTAACCGTTTGTTATCCTCCTAGACTCTTACTGACAATAAATTAAAGATGGGAATAACATCAGTAGGTAACATGATATCACCCTTTCCTTCTAAGGCCTCCAATACTGATGCCTGCATGTTTTTAGATAATGTTGATGTGGATCCTGTGTGTAAAACCTCTCCTTGTCCTGTTTCTGAAACCTATTCCTTCCCCTGCCACCCCTGTGTAAATGCCAAAAATGAGAAGACAGGATTATTGATATGTCTATACCTGGATAGATCTTGTAGGTCCTTGGGTTGTAATCATGGTGTCCCCTTGTGCATTTGTGGAACTTAGAACCTCTGAAACCGAGGAAAATGTATCAGAAAATGTTACTATTTTTCTCCTCCTCCATTGGTTTGTACCATTCCCTGAACTCTCTTGGCTAACATTCTGATAGTAGTTTTATCTTCTTCAATAAATAATCCTCAAATCCCCCAAACTCTGTATTTACCTCTTCCAATTTTTTCATAGCTTCGTTCACCACATTTAAGCTTCTAAGGGCCAGATGTACTAACATTAGGAATACCAATTTCCTAATTGCGATTCTCTACGAATCGCAATTAGGAAATCGATATTCCTAATGTATGAAACTCTTTTGAGTTTCATTAGTGATTCCTAATGGGTTGCAAAAAGACCTACCTTGTGCATATTAAGGTGGTAGGTCTTAATTTGCGACCTAATAGGAATCGCAGCCATCACAGGGATAGAGGCCTGCTGAAGTCAGCAGACCAACATGTCTGTGATTGCTTTTTAATAAAGCAATCTTTTATTTTTATAAATGCAGCCCGTTTTCCTTAAAGGAAAATCGGATGCGTTTAAAAAGAAAAAAGAAAGCTTTGCAGTTTCATTTTTTAAGAGTAGGCAGTGGTCCGTGAGATTACTGCCTGCTCTTAAAAAATATTTGATTTCCATTCTCAAAGGGAATGGGGTCCCCTGGGGATCCCTTCCCATTTGCGAATTGGTTACTACTTCCTTCAAGGAGTTGGTAAAATATGTATCTTTTGCTACTGTAATAAGGTCGCAAAACATTCATACATCCCATTCAGATTCAGTATTTGGAAGGGACGCCCTAAACACGCCCCTTCCAAATACCAAATTGCAAACACAAATTGCGATTCGGTAACGTGTTACCGGTAAAAGAATTTTTGCAGTCATAACCGGCCCAATCGGCCATTTTTTATAGCAAAAATGCTTCGTACAAGTGGCCCTTGCAAGATTTTTTTCAAGCCCTAGAATCTCTTTATTTAGTATAACAACTACTTCCTGAGTGGTCTCCAAAAAAAGCATCATCCAGTCTCTGGAGCACCAATTGGAAATTTGGAACCATTTTTCCAGATCTTTGGTTGGGCCTTCCAATGCATATTTTTCATGCCCGCAACCGCAGTGCAAGGCATGGTACTCCAGGTCTGAAAAATAATCAAAGGCCTAAAAGTGCAAGGAAAAATCTGGCTGCCTCAAGCCCATTGATAATTTGGCTTGTAAAACGGACTCCCTGCAAACTGGCTGGAATGATAGTGCAACTGGCAGGCATTATTGTGTTGATGAAGGTGCCCCCACTGACATGCCATGGCACACTTATGACAAAATGACCCCCATCAAGACATAGGGAGATTCTCTTATTATGATGGACGGTTCTCCACTGTGGAGATGAAGGTGAGGGCCTCACTAGCGGGATGGTAGGTCATTCACAATTCTTTAAATGAGTTTCCTAATCTTTTATATTCAATAGTGTGTGACATATATTGGTAAATTCTTAGATGACCGTGGTTATAATGTGATCCAGGTAGATTCGCGCTAATACAGAAAAAATATTTACATAATCATCAAAATGCATTGAATCAATATAGCTGCTCACAGACAATGAACGGATTTAATAAAGTGGCAGATTTAATTTCAGGTATGAGATGGCGGCCGTGGAATCTGACATTGTCACAATCCTCTCCCCCACAGTCCAACCCATATATACGAATTGAGACTGCAGTTCACTGATGAACCCAAATTGAGAAAAATTGAATAAACAGGGACACTCTTGTTTCTCAGGCCTGGCAAAACCCTATAAGACGTTGGTGAGCAGTATCACAGGCGATGGATATTGCCTGGAACAGTTGCCATATTTTCACATATTGAGTACTGGTACATTGTCACAAGGAAATCTGGTCAACGGAAACTGTAATACAGCTTACACAGCTTCTGGATGGAACAGGCTGTCACTAGTCGCCGAGAAGACCTGGTTATCAATGCAGGAGCCAAAAATTTCGTTTAGTAAAACCTTCAAACTAATGGACTCTTAAAGAAGAGCACAATAAGGTACAAGGAGTAGTTACCAAATGAATGTAGGACACCCTGACCAAGAGGGATCAGAGAAAGGGGGAAACAAAAAAAAAGGTGAGGGGCACAAAACAGGTGCAAACCTTCAATGGCTGAGAGATTTCAAACAAGAGCTGGGGTTGTTACCTGGCCAGTGTTAAAACCAGTGAAATTGAAATTCAAAATACATGAGCAAATGGACAGTATTTTTCTTTGAGACAGGTGGCAACACTAACAACAGCTAAAGTTGACAGATGCTGAGTTACTTATTGGAGTGCAGCTTATGATGACACTTTCTCTGGTGACCCGGAAGTGTAGACTTGAGTGTTTCCTCTCTATGCCCTGCCTTCTACTGTTTCCCAGCCGCCACTGCCCTGTCTCTGACTGCTCGCTCTAACACTGACGAGTCTGATGCTGCTTGAAGCTTATATGTTTTCTTGAATTCAGGTGTATGAAGTCTTGTTCCTGACATGCATGCCAAATGCAAAGCTCAATACCATCTTAGAGTTATTTACTTTATTTCCGTGAGGAGAATCACTTGATGTTCTGTATATCCAGTTTATTTATATCCCTGAACGTCAATAAATTCTGAAGCACAGTAGCTGATAAATTTCATATTTAATTATATGCGAGAAATATTAATTCTTTGAAAATCTGAATAGCTATGTGCTATGTTCTGGAAAAACTGGATGTTAGTTTGACATTAGCTCGTTTATGTTTAACTACCAAGTGTCCTCTGTCTAATATTTTGCTTAGCAACATAGCCAGTCAAATAAATTTGCTTCTGATAAACTGCAGTGCATGCAGCCTCTGTGCAATCTCACAGGCCCTTTTAGTTATCCATTTTTGTAGCCTGGAACGAAACAACCACCCAGACATTTTGGCACCTTGAAATGGCTGTTCAGTTTCAGCGGGGCATACTGTGTACGAACTCAGCAATCCATCTCCTCTGCGACGTGCAGTCGAGAATTTCCTTGTGATGGCAGACATTGCCGTGTCGGCTCCTGCATCAGGGTCGACCTGTCACCACAGGAACCCCCAAAAAATCAAATCACAGCTGCTTCTTTGAAAAAGAACACCCTTGAGGAGGTGTGTGATCATTTTACACCTTGGAAAACTTACGAGAGTATTCAGGACTTCATATAAACATGTCAGAGATGTGCGCTTAAAAATATCCACACCTCGCCCACGGCGGCACATTGCCCAGCCATTTTCAAAGGAGATCAGTGGAGACTCCTTGACACAAATGCAGAACACAGTGATTTCTGTCTTTCTTAAAGAACCCCTTTCCATAGCATTCCATCCCTTCATGACAAAGTGTTCCACCACTTGGTTGTCCTTCCTCTATGTTCAGAAACATGAAGTGTTACCTTGTTTTACCAATAAAGTACAGGGTTCGAATGCTAACCACCTGCACAATACAACAATTCTGTTTTCAAGTGAACCATACCCACCTTATATTATAAACCAGGATCGAGCAGCTACAGATTGTCTAAACTCCTACAATAGGTAAGCATGTCAGGCAATCCGAAAAGTATACAAAAACTCTGAGTTCAACATAACTCCTCTGCATGTTTTTACCATGCAAACTTCTTTTTTTAGAATAAACCTCAAAGTACTCAAAATAAGGTAGTGTATGGCTCTGAGCATTAGTGATTACAGATATATCTATAGTATTTTCAAATTTAGAAGGGGTGCTACACAGCAAAACCCCAGATTGGAATTGTCTTAATGCAAACCAGCACTCAACTTGAGCCAGCGGTTCCCGGTTGGGGGCCACTGGCACTCATTTTTTGGGGACTGCCACTTATTTTCCTCATTGGACATTTCCCAAGAGCAGGAGCGTGAACAAGACGGATACGGGAAAAAAGGAAGAAGAGAAAGACAGAAAAACCTTCACCAAGGGAGAACACAGGAACCTGCAAGAGTGAGGTAAAGGGTCAGGGAGTGTTTGGTAGTGGATGAAAGAGGCCTGAGATGGATTCAGAGCTATGCAGCTTTGGTATTTACTATTTGGTCCCACCGGACTTCTGAGTAGCACTTTTGGGCACCAGCACTCATTGATTTAGAAATTAAGCACTGGTGCAAACAATGGTTGGTGCCAACTGATAGCCACCTCTGTTTCTTGGTCAGCATATAGACGTGCTTGTTTGAAGGACAGAATGGCCATTTCAAAAGGTCTGTTAACAGTAACCCCAACTTTGGATAAGGCAAATCATCATACCTTTTTGACAAGAAGCCTGACCTGTGCTCCCAATGTTGCTTCCAGATAGGTCACAATTCTCCTGTAACCAGCTAAGGGACAGGCCTGTCTTGGATACTGCGTTATTTTGCATCAGGGGGGCTTTCCGTGGGTTTTTATGGAAATCCCTATTTACAAACATTGGTGGACAGGAATTTGAACCAAAATCTTTTTTTTTTTTTTTTAAATAAATCTTTTTATTGAACTTTTGCGTCATACAGCATGTACGGGTAAGTAATGCACTTCCAATATAGTACAAATAGACTTTTGATTCAGATACAGTAATACATATAGTACTTCATGACATATTTCACGATGGGCCCGTGTCCCACAGGGAGTCTGAGCCCAGAAACTATCACTGATATCTCAGTAAACCTTATCTAGCCCCCTCTATTTGCTATTGTCAAAAGCCCCTGAACTCTCTCCACGCCCCCATATCTTCTCCCACTTCTTTGGACTTGAACCAAAATCTTATGTCTCTTTGAGGCAGGGATAATGAGGAGAACAGCTTTCATTTCTTCTCTTTTTTCCCACTTTGCATGTGTGCCGCATTGTACAGCATACATACAAGGTGGGAAAAGCCTTAAAGCATAGGTTTTGTACTGGAAAGTCTAAGACAATACAACTTCCCTTCTCACTCCTAAAAATATATTATATACATGAAAAATTATGCTGAAAAGGGCAGAACAAAAACGAAACAAGTAATAACCAATCCTGTTGTCTATTAGAAAACAAGTGAACATAAACTTGCAGCAATATAGATCACAGTAGTAAAAAGCTTTAAGCATGAGAAGAAATATATAAGCATATAGGCATATGTGGGGGGCGGAGCTTGCCGGCGAGGAAAATGGCCGCGCTGTAGCGGAGCTCTGATAAGCCATTATAACTATCCTGCAAGAATCCACATATCTAGCCATCTATCAAACCCCTGATGGTTCGGACCCAGTAGCGGAATCGCTGTGGTACTGCTGCATGCCTTTGCTGCCTCGCGATCTCGCGAAAAAGAGCTGCATCTGACCTGAAAGCTGCGGCCGGCCTGACCCGCCCTCGGGGCCTACGGAGGATCCGAGCGGATCTCGCGCAGCCGGCGGCCCAGCGGAAGTGCCCGAGCCCCCTTGCGCTGTCATAGGTGAGGTGGGAGAGGCCCGGTGTTGTGTCCTGACGCCGTCTGCAACCTCTGCGCTGGTGGGCATGCCAGCGCTGACCTCTGTGCTTTCAGCCCTGTGAAGGGATCAACGACTTGCGAGCCAGCGGAAGGTGATCCGCCGTGCTGCGTAACGAGGCCTGCAGGAAATATCGTGGGTCCCTGAGAGAGCGCGAAACCACCGGCCGAGGAGAGCGAGACGGCCCGCCTCGGCGGAACTGCAACAACCATTGAAGCGGCGCTATTTGGAGGGAGTGAGAGTGAGCGATGGCGCAGCAACAATAACTCGCTCCAAGATTTCAGCGTGACTGTGAGTACGTCCCCTTCGCGGACCGTTCTGGCATCCACTGTCAGCCCCCAAACGGAGGAAATAGCGTATTACCCCCCAGGGCAGTCTACTGCTACCAATAGGTGACATTTGGATGTGCGTGTCCCCTTCTTTTCTTTCCCATTTAATGACTGCCAGTGCTGGCTGGAGGCAGGTAGATAATAAAACCCCTGGTGGCAATTAGAGTACTGATTCTGTAGGTGCGAGCCACTCACCACTACAGCCTACTTATTACATGGACTGCCCAGCGAAGTAGCGGACGATCGTGCTGTCTCTGCCCCATTTAGCCCTGGTTGATCACTGTGGCTGCCCCGGATTGGGCGTGTGTGAGTGTGACAGAGGGCGACGCAGTTCATACAGCAATGGGGAAGGTGGATAAGGTCCAATCGAAACTGCATTTCGACCAACGGAAAACACGATCCCGGGAAGAGGGGGACTCCCAGCTTTCTCCTGACCAGGGTGACTCACCAGAGGAGGCGCCAGCGGATTGGCACCAGATTCTAGCAGCCGTACAGTCCAGCCTGAGTACAATCGATGGCAAAATAGATTCATTATGCTATCGTATGGACCGCATGTCCGAGATGCTGGATAAGCAGACGGAGAGACTCGACATGGCGAAGAGGCGCATAACAGAGGTTGAGGAGGCGCACATGGAGACTGACGCAGCTCAAAAACAAATCGATAAGGTCCTTACCCAACTTCAAGATAAAGCACAGGATTTGGACGCCAGGTCCAGACGGAGTAATATCCGCATTACTGGACTTCCCGAATCTACATCTACAGGGAATATGGAGACTTTCACCGAAAAATTACTGGTGTCTTTACTGAGCCGGGACAATTTCTCCCCCCTATTCGTGATAGAGCGAGCGCACCACTCTTTAGGCCCTAGGCCGCCCCCGGGTGCGCCTCCACGCCCGATCATAGCTAAATTCCTAAACTACAGAGATCGCGGCGCTCAAGAAGGCAAGAGAACTAGGTGAACTAAAATACGAGGGCTCGTCTATATCGCTCTTCCCTGACTTTACTCTTAAAGTCCAAAAGGCACGGAAACAATTTGCCCCATTAAAGCACACCTTGCGAGCCCAAAACTTGGAATTTGCCATGCTCTATCCAGCACGTCTTAGAGTAACGATGAACGGTGTATCGAAGATATTCATGGACCCAAAGTCACTACAGAAAGCTCTGAAAGATCACTCCAAAGCACAAAAAAGCAAGGGGGATGCTGAACAACCCATGGAGGCGGCAGGCGGTTCTTTGGATGAACAGGAATATAACCATGACCTGAGGGAGTACTACCAAGAGTATTGGCACAAGTGGGAGGGATGCGGAGTTCCTTACTATTCTAACTAAAATTTTCGACTATGAGAACAAGCAATGGAGATATAGAGTTGACACGGAATCCGTGGGGTGTGTAAGTTTTTGACATGCAGCTATGTGGGGCTATCCCTAATAGGTGTCCCAGAAAGAATGGACAATTATTCACTTTATTCTTGATATGGTGTGGAGATCTGTATTGCCTTGCACCCCCCATATGTGTTCACTGTCAGCTGGTCCGAGGCCGCTCCAGGCCGAGACTATTAAAGTACTGTTAACCTAGTATTCTGAAGGGGCAGGTAGCTATCGCTTTTCTGCCTTAGGGCATAGATATGTTAATATCCTTAAGGCAGCTGGATGACAAATAGGCTACTAAATGGCTTTGTCTCTCACTCTTATTCGGTAGAGTGGGAGCAGTTGGAGAGGCAACATCCGCCCTCATGCGTGCTCCACTAGATGGTGTTATGCCATTTTCGTTTGAGAGTTAAGAGGGTGGGCTACTTCGTACACGTCAAGTTGGGGACGACGTGGCGTGGGTGGGGGGTTTCATGTGTTTATTGTTTTAACCACAGTGATCGTATCGCTAGCAACACCTACACCAGCGATGGCAGGCAGCGGTTTACTCTGGCTAGGCTTGGTATTGGCAGATTGAATATAGACTGTTGGCCCTCTATCAAATGACACAAGGAGAACGCAATAGGGTGAGACTTATGACCGGAATATCAGGGGACTTAATAATCATCGCAAAGTACAAAACGTAATTGCATACCTAAAAAGACACTCTATAGACGTTGCGCTGCTACAGGAAACACACTTACCCGCAGACAGTAAGATCCTAACACAGAGGAAACTTCAAGGGTACTTTCACGCTGCCGGCTTCTCGTCCCATGCTAGGGGAGTGCTCACCTGGGTGAACCCGAAATCAGGAATCACACTAGAACCGATTGTTGCAGATACTGACGGACGGTACACAATTTCTAGATGTAGGGGAAAAGGCCTTGATTTACTAGTGCTTAACATTTATGGCCCAAACTTGGACAATCCGCATTTTTATCAGTCGCTCTTAACATGTCCACACCTAACTACTAACATACCACTCATAGTTGGACGAGATTTAAACTGTGTCTTAGATCCGACGCTAGACCGATATGGCGGTCCGATTAGGCGCGCCTCGTCCTCAGCCAAATATATAGTGGACTCTATGGTTTGCCTTGATTTAGTAGACATTTGGAGCACACGCTTCCCAGGGCAGGGTGGTTTCACCCATTATTCAGCACCTCACACATTACACACGAGAATAGACTATTGGCTACTATCTAGAACACTGTATACAATGGTTAGGGATTGCACGAAACTCCCACGGACCTTATCAGACCATGCTCCGATAGTAGTTGAGTTACTTTGCCCGCAGAAAAGACCGGCCCCGTTTACGTGGCGTTTCCCCCCCTACTCATTGTTGGATACAGTATTTAAAACTGCTATATTTGAGGCTATAATAATATTGACTCAGTAAACAGCTTCTCTACAGTTTGGGAAACCTTTACAGTTTATATTGGAGGCATTGCAATCTACAAACACTAGGGAGTACTGCGCTCTATCAGAATCTGACTTCATAGTCTAGAGAAATGTCTAGCAGACTTAGAAAGAGCCTTACTCCAGGGGGAGGAGGGGGACACCACTGAAGAGTTAAAACGTACATTAGAAGAATATCACGAAACAGCAGATAATGAGACCAAGCATATGGGTAAATATGCGGTGGGCAGAGTATATGGTGAGGGTGAGTAGCCTGGGGCAACACTTGCAGCTTTGCTACGTAATCGAGGAGAAGCGGGGGGGGTCACTGCAATTCGCACGGAGACGGGGGAAATATTGACTGACCCTGAGGATATCGTTAAACAATTTGAGCTATATTATTCTGAACTATATCGATCCCGAAAGTCGGCAAACGAGAGAAATACCCTAGACTACCTCGAACATATTAAATTACCTTGGCTGACTAACGAACATCGAGAATACCTTATGAGGCCGCTTGAGGCTTGGGAAATTCACGAGGCCTTGAAAAGTATGCGATCGAACGCTGCCCCAGGACAGGACGGTCTAACAGTGGCCTTTTATAAAGAATTTAAAGATCTCCTAGTTCCGCATCTAGTGACATTGTTTGAAGAGATCAGTGAGTCTGGAGAAATGCCCCACACGATGAGGGAAGCTCTGATAGTCACTATATTGAAACCGGGTAAGCCATCAAATGAGTGTTCTTCATTTCGGCCATTATCGTTATAAAATGTCGATACCAAAATTTATGCAAAGGTCCTTGCTAACCGTCTTGTCCCTCTGGTGCCGACGATAGCCGGCACGGAGCAAGCGGGCTTTGTCCCAGGGCGCAATTTGACGTATAATTTGCACAACTTTTTTGGCACAGTACAACATACTAATCCGGAAGTCAAGGCGGCCGCAGTCTTTTTAGACGCGGAGAAAGCCTTTGACTCTGTGGAGTGGTCATTTATGAACATGGTTCTGAGTCGGATGGGTGTGGGTGAAATATTTCTTAAATTGGTTAGTGTCCTTTACACTTCCCCTTCTGCAAGGGTACGAATTGGAGACACGGTCACTGCCCCTATCAAAATATCCAGAGGTACCAGGGAGGGTTGCCCGTTGTCCCCACTTCTATATGCAATAGTAGCGGAACCCCTGGCCTGCGCCCTTAGAGAATACCATGGTTGTCGAGGAATTCGATTCCCCAATTATAACTTAATAATATCAACATATGCAGATGACACGCTCTTGTACATAAGACACCCTGAAACTAATCTGCCGCCCGTCCTCAGAGAGGTTGTCCGGTTTGGGGAATTTTCTGGCTTAAAGATAAATTGGACTAAGTCAATAATATTCCCATTAACCAATATTACTGTTCCCTTTGAAATGGACTTTCCTCTAACCTGGTCAATTGAACCGGTGCGATATTTGGGTATACGGATTCACACTGACCCGGAGACGATTATCAAAGAGAACTATGGCAGGGCAGTTGCCTCTTTAGAGGAAGAGGTAGAAAGATGGATTCGCCTTCCCCTGTCTCTGATTGGCCGTATATCACTAATGAAAATGGTGATCCTACCCAGGTTTCTGTTCCTGTTTTTAAATATACCAATGGTCCTTCCGACACACTTTTTTAATACCATAAGGACAATACTGGTAAAACTGGCATGGGCAGGAAAGCAACCACGGGTCCAATGGGGAGTACTCACCCTTCCTTATGCCCTGGGTGGGTTAGGGGCCCCAGACCTAGAGCTTTATTATAGAGTGGCGCAATGCTCCCATGCTTATCATTGGCTACATCCACAACTAGACCCCCTCATTTAGACATAGAGAAGCTAGCAGCATCTCCCGACATACTCCCGAATAGGCTGTTTCACGCTACGGATCGTAGAACTAGCATACTTGACTCGATCAATGCTACTGTCCATGCGTGGCAAGACCTGGTAAAGAGGCAAGGCAGCACTATATTATATTCCCCGAGATCCCCGTTGGAATGGTGTGGCTGGCTGCCCATTGTTGGGGAAAGGGAAGTGTCGCAGGCGTTACAGTCAATCAACATAATAAAAATTGGGGACCTATTTCTCGACGGGTGTGTGCGCATTTGGTTTGAATCAGGAGCAGAAACACAAAACGTTACACCATTAGTGCGTTTCCACTTCCATAGAGTTTGGCACACTTTGCGGGAACTCCTCGGAGAAGACATGGCGGAGCCCCCCGAAGTCACTCCTTTCTCATTATTGATAAAAGCTGACTCACCCAGCGGGCTGGTATCTAGCATCTATGGTACAGTTCAAGACTGTCGGAAAAACTTTTATACTAAATCACGACTGGAGTGGCAGACAGACTTAGATATGGTTATTGATGATGACCAATGGAACTATTGTTGCGAGGCAACACAGGGTATCTCTCTAAACGGGAGACATAGGCTTGTCCATTTTAAATTCCTGCATAGAGTGTACTATACTCCTGCCCGATTGTACAGATATGGTCTGCGGGACTCGGCGGAGTGTGACAGAGGCAGAGCCTCCCCGGCGGACTTCATGCACACAGCCTGGCTATGCCCGAGTATAGCAGAATTTTGGAACTTGATTTTTCGGGAATTGGGTAGCATCGCAGAAACCCCTATAGCACCGGACCCTCTTCTAGCATTACTGGGCTACTCGAAACAGATAAAGAAAGGTATTCGTCGCATGGTAGAGATGGGGCTGTTGATTGCAAAGCGTGGAGTCGCAATGCACTGGGAACGCGGCCCGCCTCCTACTCTGACCGAATGGGCTAGAGACATGCTCTATTGCAACACACAAACAGAGGTATACAGTGAACTACTCCCTCCTCAGAGTCGTCCTAAAAACTTCTGGGGTCTTTACCAAAGTTATATAGCGGGAAAAGCATCCAATACCCCTGAATAGTTTATAGATACAAATTGTACTGTATGTGCTACAGAGAACTGATGGTGTACATGAGAGGTGGACTTACTATTAACCTGAATATATCGATATAAACTAGTTTCTTTTACAACTGTATCGGTAGTTATATAGTGCAAATTGTGTCCACCCTATTGTGCTGCACTGTTTGATCCTAGTTTACTCCTAAAAGAGATGGTAATTGGAACCATGGCAGATATGCCAGTATCTCACGACCCAGATGCTACTGAGCGATGTCATTTATGTCTCCTGATACGGATAAGATCAACTGTAGGTGCAATTTACTAATGTATTCAAGACAGATTGTAAAGGTCACTGTGGTGGTTCTTCATGTTTTTCTTTTGTTTTTGATTTTGTTTTCCCTTATCTCAAATTGTATTGCATCAAGAATAGCTGTTCTATTCTCCATGATATGCTTTTGATATCACCAGACAAGTTTGTATTGTATGGCAAAAATCTCAATAAAAACATTTTAAAAAAAAGTATATAGGCATATGTTTTATTTTTTTATCAGTAAAAAAGATATTTATTACAGTCACGATATGTCAATTCTTGTGATCACAATATGACAGATCAGGAAAATACATTAAAAATATTAAAATCATATACATAAATTAATTATAACATATGCATACTCATCTTATCCATATTCATTAAAAACAACCTTGGCAATCGAATTTAACTGTCACAATTTGTGTAAAAAAACATCCAGATTTCAAAATGTAAAACTTTATTCAAAACTGTTGACACAGCGTTTCGGTGAAAAACGAGTTTTTCACCACCTTCTTTAGGACAAACAATATGTTATCAAATGATTATCACTTTTTAAATAAATTCATCTTTAAAAGAAGGATGCCAATAAGGCCACACTTGCGTATAAAGCCTGCAAAGACTCTAATTAGGGCACTGTAATATCGAGTTCTTTTAAGAACATGTGACAAGTGCTTCAAAGTTTTGAATTTTAAAATATATATATATTTTTTTTTACGGAGTTTTATATAGCGCGAACTTGACCCGAATCGGGTATCAGAGTGCTTTACATAGCACCAGTTGCATTACATGACGACACATTCATTTTTGTTAGGCACGGGGAGATTAAGTGATTTGCCCAGAATCACAGGATGTTCAGCGTCATTGCCGAGACTCGAACTCAGTTCCCCAGATTCGAGGTCGACCGCCCTAGCCGTTAGGCCAACTCCTCTCCCCCTATTTGTAAGTTGATTTACATATTTCATTGAATTGATCTTTATGAAATAGCACCGATTGTGGCAATATGAAGTTCCTCTCCTTCTTATAGTATTGGTGACTGGAACCTACGAATCATTCATTAATGCCCCATATCCATATATTTCAATTTACTGGATTTGCCTTGGGTTCAAGATGTGATTCGCTCATCTTGTGATGCTCCGCACATAATACGGGGTCACGTAGAAAAAAAACCCCGAATTACGTACGGCGGATCACAAGACGAACGTAAAGAGTCAACAGTTTTGAATAAAGTTTAACATTTTGAAATTTTGATTTTTTTTTACTCAAATTGTGACATTTAAATTCAATTGCCAAAGTTGTTTTTTAATGAATATGGATAAGACGAGTATGCATATGTTATAATTCATTTATGTATATGATTTTAATATTTTTCAATTTATTTTCCTGAGCTGTGATATTGTGATCACAAGAATTGACATATTATGACTGTAATAAATATCTTTTTTACTGATAGAAAATAAAACATATGCCTATATACTTATATATTTCTTCTCATGCTAAAAGCTTTTTACTACTTTGATCTATATTGCTGCATGTTTATGTTCACTTGTTTTCTAATAGAAAACAGGATAGGTTATTACTTGTTCCGTATTTTTTCTGCCCTTTTCAGTATCATTTTTCATATGTCTAATATTTTTTTGGGAGTGAAAAGGGAATTTGTGCTGTGTTAGACTTGGTACTGCCCTGTCCCTTTTCTCTTAATAAGGGTGACTCTCTTGTGTTTTTGAGTCTTTGTACTGGAAGAGCCATCTTCCAGTACAAAACCTATATGTCAGTTAAAACACACACACACACCTACCTTTGCACTATGGTACAAGGTTGTGTGCATTGGCACATGGGTGCCAAAAATGCGCCAGGGCATGGTGAGAGAAGCAATGCACCATATCCTAATAGAAATGGAACATGTTTTTCTCTCTCCCTTTGACATAAGGCAGCGCATCAACTTTTGTGCAGAGTTGCCTTGCGTCAAAGTATAGTAAATCTGGGCCTCAATTTCACACACACTCACTTCACTACCTGTCACTGACTCAAACTCATATTCACTCAGACATACACATGCTTTCACATACAGATGTACTTACTCACACATGCTCTCTCACTTAAACATAGTCTCACTCGCAAGCATACATAGAAAACCATTTTTACTAATCACAGATACCACCAAAGGTCCTAAGTGTACTCAATTTTTCATTACACCAATAGTTAATAATCTTGGTCTTCAAAGCCAAATACCTGAAATTACTGAAAATGTTGTTGCACACAGACTGTGGCCTTGTAGGTTTGGATATTGGATTTTAAGTTCAATCACAGAGTATATCAAACCCCTTTGAGCATGTTGAAATGTGGATTCAGAGAGAGATCTGTATGCAGTAGGTTCAATACCCCGAACACTGGATTCTTACACTTAGCCTGGACATGTCCACCCATCTATACATTGTGGAAAGGGATGTTTGAGACCCTACCCAAGATGGTTGACCTCAGCATCGAGCTGGAGCCCTTGAAATGAAATGAAAAAAACATTTATATAGCGCGATAGCTACCCTGAGGCATCCCAGCGCTGCAGACGGACGTGGACAAAAGGGGAGTACAGATGTTTATAGGGGGTTGTTGAATAGGCAGGCCTATTGGGCGTGTTGACACGCCAACCCACAAGAGTGTCTGAAGGATCTAATGTACTGTAACGAGCAACTCAAAACATATGCTGAAACACTCCCCATACTTCCAGGACAAGGAGTTTCAGGGGCCCCTTACATGTCTATCTACTTGATTCTGGGTCCATCCTCTTAGTTTAAAACCTGCCAATAGTCAGGTTTAAATGCGTTATTGATAGCATTAGTATATTGCTACATGTATGATGTTTTGGTCAAATGTTGTTCATATTCAATGTCGTAGTTGTTGATTGCATTTAAAATCTCTCAAAACGCAGACTATGCTCTACGTAATGTCTTGCACCTTGCTTACTCCTTTTCTACATTTCAGCGAATTATGATATATGCACATTACATACCTACTATTCCATGTATGCGAGTGTGATGTTTAATGGGCTATGTTAAAATTTAATAAATAAAATAAATAAAAAAGATAGCCTCCTCTGTTTATATTTATAGCTTTAGAAGCATGAAACATGGGCTTCTGTTGACCTCTTTTTCTCCCCTCCCTGGGTTTTCATTCCTAGGTGTGAGAAACGCTTGAACAGTAGACTGAGTAATTAGAGCACAGATACATTTGTCTGTGTGCTGCTCTGCCCCCTCTCTGATGTTATTTATTACTCCGTCTGACATTATTACCCCTCAGAGCCTAATATCTCTGCAATTCCTGTGACATTTATTGACATCCCGTGCTCTGGATGACACCACACATCTATTTCCAGTTGGCACTGTTGATTAAGTCATATTTTCATATTCCTTTCTTGGCAGTCTGTAATTCCACTGAGTCAGATGCTGTCGCTTCCCATAGTTTTAATGTGCATCCAGAATCAAACAAAGATTGCATGGATTTTGTTAGCCATAAAAATAAGATGTTGTCTTACTTCGATAGAAGGGTTAAGCAAAACAAGAGCTCCGAGTTTACACATGCATTGTTTTTATTAGATTTACTTTAAAGTGCATTCTACATGTAGAGAACTATTCGTCATGATCAAGTAAGCTTCATTCTGTTAAAAGGCAAACCATAAAAACAGGCATATATATAAAAATTAATTTAAAATAGGGTAAACCCCCACAACAAACTGTGCAAACAAGCAAAAAGATATAATATCAAGTCACAAACCATACAAAGTTTCGAAGTGTGGTCATTAATTCATTCATAGAAACAAACCACTCCCTAAAATCAGCTTCTTGACCCCATAGCAAATAGGCATTGACCTTGAAATGCAGGGAAACTTAAAAATGAGTTTGCCATTTAAATAGATAAATGAATACAAAACCATTTAATACACCCCCTTAATTAGACGATACATACAATTAATCAATCTTGCTAACAAGAAGATAAGGCCATACGTTGCAGAAAGCTCATTTGCCCACCTTCTTCCTAGCTTTAACCACAGCAGCAATATATCTGTACATTGTGAAACACTCTTGGTCAGTTTGTAGCAGTTGCAGATACATCAAAGCTGCTTTACACTGCCCGATATTAAGAGACTTTAAGATAGGGATTAAAATCCGATTTCTCTGCTCTTGTCACAGACCACAAAAGAGAGCTATTCAAACAAGCATTTGCATAGCCAATAGGTCTCGCCTTTGGGGCCTTATAAGTGTTTAGCCAGAGCTATTGACTTTGCCAATGTCTTTAAGCTGTGCTGTAGAGAAGTGTGGCTGGTGGTGGGAGAGGGCTGCGGGGCAGAGAGAGGTGAGGGAGATGTGAGGTAGAGAGAGGGAGAGGTGAGGCAGAGAGAGGGGTGAGGGGAGTGAAGTGGACAAGTATGAAGTGATCTTGAGGTAGATTGTTAGGAGGTGGGAGAGGGCTGTGGGGCAGAGACAGGTGAGGCATTGAGGCAGATGTGAGGCAGAGAGAGAGGTGAGGGGGAGTGAAGTGGTCAAGTATGAAGTGATCGTGAGGTAGATTGGTGGTGGGAGAGGGCTGCGGGGCAGAGAGGTAAGGGAGATGCGAGGTAGAGAGAGAGGGAGAGGTGAGGCAGAGAGAGGGGTGAGGGGAGTGAAGTGAAGAGGTCAAGTATGAAGTGATCGTGAGGTAGATTGGTGGTGGGAGAGGGCTGCGGGGCAGAGAGAGGTGAGGGAGATGTGAGGTAGAGAGAGAGGTGAGGCAGAGAGAGGGGTGAGGGGAGTGAAGTGGACAAGTATGAAGTAATCTTGAGGTAGATTGTTAGGAGGTGGGAGAGGGCTGTGGGTCAGAGACAGGTGACGCATTGAGGCAGATGTGAGGCAGAGAGAGGTGAGGGGGAGTGAAGTGGTCAAGTATGAAGTGATCGTGAGGTAGATTGGTGGTGGGAGAGGGCTGCGGGGCAGAGAGAGGTGAGGGAGATGTGAGGTAGAGAGAGAGAGAGAGGGAGAGGTGAGGCAGAGAGAGGGGTGAGGGGATTGAAGTGGACAAGTATGAAGTGATCGTGAGATAGATTGTTAGGAGGTGGTAGAGGGCTGTGGGGCAGAGACAGGTGGTGACGCATTGAGGCAGATGTGAGGCAGAGAGAGGTGAGGGGGGTGAAGTGGTCAAGTATGAAGTGATCTTGAGGTAGATTGGTGGTGGGAGAGGGCTGAGGGGCAGAGAGGTGAGGGAGATGTGAGGTAGAGAGAGAGAGAGAGAGGGAGAGGTGAGGCAGAGAGAGGGGTGAGGGGAGTGAAGTGGACAAGTATGAAGTAATCTTGAGGTAGATTGTTAGGAGGTGGGAGAGGGCTGCGGGGCAGAGACAGGTGACGCATTGAGGCAGATGTGAGGGAGAGAGAGGGAGATGTGAGGCAGAGAGAGGGAGAGGGGTGAGGGGAGTGGTGAGGTTGATAAATCGGTAGAGGGAAGTGCGGTAGTAGAGACAAGGACCGAGAGACGGAGGTGACGTCAGTATGCAGATGGGGCTGAGTGAGAAGTGAAGGAACTGGACATACAGGGAAGACGGATGGAAAAAGGCCAGAGAGAGGCGGCACTGCGAGTATATGAAGTACAGGAAGAGAGAGATGACGGTGACTGTGTTGTACTGGTTGTACCGAGAGAGGGGTGAGGTAGCCAAAGCTACTTGGAGGGCTGAGATCGAGAGAAGATGAAGGTGAGTAGAGCTGTAGAGAAAGTCAGAAAGCGGGTAAGAGAGAAGAGTAAAGTGCAAGAGATACGATGAAGTAAGAAAAGAGACTTGACACAGGAAGATTACATTGCAATTACCTCCCCCAGCTGCCTGAGTGCAAGGGTTGAGGCTGGGTCGGCCAGGCGTGCCCCCTAAGAGCCAGGTTTGACAACATTTGAGGCAGTGAAAAGTGACTCAAAATAATGCAAACCCGCACAAAGTGTCGATTTGGGATTAATGTTCGAATGCAAGGGTTGATTTGCACTGGAAAGTTATTATATTGCAGAGCAGCGGGAGAAAAAATCAGATGGTAAGAGTTACACACGGAGGCAGTTTCTCTTAAATATGTGTAACATGAGCCACATAATTGTCAATTCCTTACCCCAGTGTGAGGAAAGAAGTGACTGGCTGGCAAACACGGTTGTTTTTCATGGGCTGAATAGCGATGTGATGTACAATCCACTGCAGATAGGATCGGCCAGTAACAGGTGTGGGCGAATCCCTGTAGAAGGAAAGCAATGGCTCTCATGAGTGCTTAATTCATACAGCCTTGGCAAGTGACTGCAGGGGTTTAGTAAATGCCAGTGAAGGGAGCTTACCACAATCCGTTGTGCAGGTGGTGCGGCAGCTCCAGCCAGTACAATATGTATATTAAACCGAGGACCCAATCGTGCCGTCGGTGCAGGAATGAATCTGCAAAGGTCATTTCTCAAGTTAGTAAAGTGCCCAGTAGTTACACCTTATACAATAAACTAACGGTGTATAAAAACTGTGAAGGGAAGTTCTAATGTAACTGCGTACCGGCATAAGTTAGTTTAATCAATCTAGAGCTAAGCAATGAGGACACTATAATTGTGGAAAAAAGTATGCCGGAGAACATGTACCGCAGTAATTTAAAACTTATCATCCACGTATTGAGCCCGATAACTGTCGAGCGATAATCATGCAACTAGTGGGATAACTGAAAATAATGGGGCACTGAATGACCGTCAAGGATTCACGGGGCACCTATGCAGTCTGCCAAAGCTGGCGCTCACCTTAAGAATGAATCAGCAATGCGCCGAGGATAGAACCGCTCGATCCGTCTGCCTGGTAACAATGACGGTGAGCTCTTGAATGCGACGTGGTTAAATGGACTACGAGCCCGCTGAAACCGGTTCGCACTGCAGGCATCACTTCGGATTGCCGCCTGAGGATGTTATCCGGTTCTCTGCTATCGCAAATAAAGAGAAGTATTGCGATAGCAAAGAAGCCGGGGGCAGAAGTAGATAGAAAGGTGTTAAGGGAAAACCTTCAGAGTTGGAGATGAAGGTGAGAGAGGGGAAGGAAGCGGACGCCTCGAAGGGCGGTGGGGTCAGGGTGACGAGAAAGGCGCGCGCCTCGCGCTGAAGGAAAAACAAGCTGCGAGACGCGCTCTGTGGTGGGAGAGGGGGAGGGGCATTGAAGCGAGGCGCGCGCGCTTGGGCGAGCGAGAGGAAAGCCAGATGGCGCCTCTGCTCGTGCCTGTGCGCGTAACCGCACACTGTATGCCACACAAAGCTGTGGTAGGATTTTTAAAAGCCCACTCACTAAATGTCTCGCCAGAGCAGCGCATGCGCTGGCTCAGTCGAGACCTAAAAACGAGTGTCATATCCCTTATAGTGTGGTCGAAAAGTCGACCTACAAAAAAAGGCATCCACTATACCGACTACCACTATATTGTCACGGTAAGTATATGTGAATTGAGGAACAGTAAATCTATACTAATTTATATAGGATTCGCTTGGCGATAGAGTGGTAGTTGATGTAGTGAATGCAATATTTTTTTGATTGCTAGTTCTACCGTGATATAGTGATGTACAACCGAAAAGCGACACTGTTCTGAGTAATAGCCCTAACAACAATTATTGATAATAAAAGTATACATTGAGTATGTAGTAGGTCCCTTGGAATCAAACACATGTAAGGTTCTTAGAAATGTTTGGTTCCCTGCATTGCTGTTAATAAGTCTGTATCTCACAGATCTAATTTACACTAGACTGTAGTGGCTTCTTGTAAGTATAAGACTGAATATGAGTAAGATTCTTTCTCTTTCCAACACAGTTGTGTGGTAAAAGTTTTAGTTACCTACCATTACATAAGTAATAATTCTGAACACCCACATGGAGTACTTATCCTGGTGCACTGCTAATCAACATGAATCTGCATAGTTCTATTGCTGTATGTACACTGCGATGAACTGCACCACAAACAACCAGATAATTACTCACAAAAATGTGGTGGAATACTTTAGATATCTGTTCTGGTCAGCGACAAAAGCCCAAAGCTGTGTTCCCTATGAGCTTTTGATGCTGAGGCCCTCAATGCACATTAGGGTATTTCACCCTGAGCGATAATTCCAGGTGAAATACCCCTAGTTGGAGTTATGAGTCCGGGCCTGGAATTATTGGGTCAGAAAAATCCCCCAGTATCTCCACACTAAATTCAGGCCATTGAGGGACTGAATATCATATACTCATGCTGCTTCAGAACCCTCGCAAGAGTTTGGTACTAATCAATGTATTATTGAATCTGTGGGAAGGTCTTCAATTGCTTACTTATTGTTCACTTCCCAATAGAGAAAGTCCTAAATTTACTAGCTTTCATGGAGCACACCGCTGTGTGAAAATCAGCATTGCTTTTTTGTCTGAATAATAAAAGATTGCCCAGCCGCAAATTTAACAAGATTTGCATGCTTTTGATCTCGTACGCATGCTACAAAAGTCGTATTAGAATGACTGTAGCCGTTAGGTGTACTACACAAAGGTAGGCCAGCAGTATCTTGTGTGAGATATGTACCTCAGCTAAACCCTGCACTACAAGTCTGAACACAAAGATAACCACCTAAGTTCAAGCTACGTAAGATGAGTAATTTTGTTGCAGCTATACATCTTGTATCTTATGCATACAAATATAGCTAATATTGAGCCTGATCATTATTTGCCCTCGCCTTCCTTTGGGGTTTTTATGCAAACACAAGATACTTTTTTGTTGTTGATTTTGTTTTACATGAAAGCCTCAGGGTGTTTGCACTGTTCCCGCCTCATTAGACTCTATTTGCATAACTTACTGGGATGCTGGAACTTCGCTGCGCAAAGGGATTTGGCACAGTGGTTGAGTCAACTTTCTGTTATTTACAAGCCCCTTGCGCCACCTGTGCATCACTTTTAGTATGGGGAAAAATGTGAACCACCGGCGGCACAAGGGGCTTGTAAATAAGCCCCTTTATGTGCAAAAATTGATCGATGCTGCCATTTTCACCTAGTGCTGGCACAAACAAATACCAAATCTTGGCCAAACTCTTCTCATGCAACACTCGTTCTCATCATTGGATACTTCTAGAGATCCAAAAAGGCTAAGAGATGGGCACAAATTTGGAGGCCAGGAGGCTAAATTACATAGCTTCTACGTGACATTTTTATGGAACCCCGCATGCTGATCTGCTGCCTTTCTAAGGAACAACCTTGTCGCAATGATTCCTGAGAATATTTTTCATCCTAGTCCCTACTAAAAACACACATAGGAAGGATGAAATAGTTTTTGGGTCTGTTGACATCCTTTATTTGTGCCCCCTCCACAAGGGTGAAAGCAAGGGGGTGAGAACTCAGCATTGTTAATGGCATAAGATGCATCAAATAACTTCATCAGGAAGTTGTTCTGGGCAGAGTACATAACTTACCTACAATATATCAGTAATTTGTGTTCTTTGTATTACTCAGGGCAACTTCGGCACCAGCTGGTCAGGCTTCGGTAGAGAGTCTCTGAAAAGGACCAAAACCTCTTTTATTATACATATCGTGTTATATTGAGAGTGACTATTGTATTTCTACAGGCAGCCGGTCTCTTACAAACATTTGAAATCATCCAAAAAATAAATTTAAATGAAAACTCTAAGGGCCAGATGTACGACCGGTTTTTTGCGGTCGCAAAGGGGTTTTAGGCCCGTTTGCGACCGCAAAAAACATGTGGCCCATGTACCAACCCTATTTTGCGAGTTGCAAACAATTTGCGACTCGCAAAATAGGGTTTAGTGCCTCGCTATTAGGAAGGGGCGTTCCCTTCCTAATAGCGACTCCAAAAGCTATGTAAGAATGTTTTGCGACCGCAATTGCGGTCGCAAAACACTTGTAGTTTATCACCCTTCTCCGAAGGGTGGTAAAGCACTCGCGAACGGGAAGGGGTCCCCAAGGGGCCCTTCCCCTTTGGGAATGCATGCGCAAACATTTTTTAAGGGCAGGCAGTGGTCCTAAGGACCACTGCCTGCCCTTAAAAAATGAAAAGTTACATTTTTATTTTTTAAATGCATCCCGTTTTCCTTTAAGGAAAACTGGCTGCATTAAAAAAAAAAAAACCTGCTTTATTTAAAAGCAGTCCCAGACATGGAGGTCTGCTGACCCCAGCAGGCTACCATCTCTGGGAGTGCAAACCATTCCCAATGGGGTCGCAAATTGCTACAGCCTCTTTAATATTCATGAGGCATGCAATTTGCGACCCCATTGGGAATCTCTAACAGTGTCTCAAACACTGTTGTACATAGCATTTTGCGACTCGCAAATTGCAACCCACAATTTGTCGCAATTTGCGAGTCGCAAAATGCTATGGTCGTACATCTGGCCCCTAAATATTGTAGCCAAAAAAGAACCCAATAAATACTTGAAGTACATGAACTGTACATGGACTTAAAGACCCCATATGAGGAAAAGAGATACACCTTCACTGTAATACTGACCTTTTAAAGTAGTAATTGAAAGAGTTCCTTTTTATCAAGAAAATATAAGACATATTAGACTTTCTATTTCAAGCAGTGCAAAAAGGCAGGTTTTTCTTTTAATTTCCGGCTGACATGTCTCCTAATAATACCATTTCTTCTGATTCAGGATCTCTGAAAATATTATTGAGTTCTCAAGGCTTTAAAAATTAGTACAGATATGCACCATAGGGCTATGTCCTTACATTCTACAAATGTTGATGTTAAAAGCCCCAAGGAGTGGTTCCTGAGGATATGCCATTTTTTGAATGCATGTAATATATGATACATTTGTGTTTCCCAGAACTTTTAACCAGCTAACGCTGACTGCTTCCAGGCTCAAACAGATCTGTAGGGATTAGTGAGGAATCAGTAAAGCATCTACTCTTTCTTCCTTGGTTCTGTTGCTGCGGGATGGGATTTGCACC
This sequence comes from Calotriton arnoldi, assembly GCA_963921515.1. Classification (NCBI taxonomy): domain Eukaryota; kingdom Metazoa; phylum Chordata; class Amphibia; order Caudata; family Salamandridae; genus Calotriton; species Calotriton arnoldi. Next base: position 4,607,516 of record CAWUFW010000193.1, read on the forward strand.
GTGCAGATCGTTGGTGCAATCTCAGATGCAAGCTGCACTTGAGCGGATGGACCTTTAGTCCCGGGCTAAGGTTTAACATCAATAAATCAGCAATTAATTAATACCAGTTAAAGGTTGTATGACATTACAGCGAATGTCATTGATATATATATCTATACATCTATATATATGTGTGTATGTGTATATATATATATATTCACTTTGACCCCAACCCTAAACTCACCCATGCCTAAACCCTAAAAAACCTTTGCACTGAAATACCCTTACCCACCCTAAACCCTAAAATTAATCTTACCAACCAAATGCCCTTATTCACCCTGAACCCTAAAAACACTCTTGCCTCCCATACCCTTATTCGCTCCTAAACCCTAAAGACACCCACACCTTAATATATATATATATATATATATACACACTTAGCAGCATATTCTTACTATTCCGATGTAAAGGCATGCATGGTAAAGGAATATGCTAGGTAAAGACTTGCGTAATAAAGGCAATGCATGGTAAAGGCATTGCGTGGTAATGGATGCGTGGTAAAGGGATTGCGTGGTAAAGACCAAGTTGTAAAGGTTGTTTTCCCCAGTGAAGCACATTTGGCCCACAATGATGACAGAGAATATCAGTTTACGAACCGTGAAGATTTATTAGCAGATTAGCAATGTTAGAATCTCAAATCATTTAAATTTATGGTCAGTATAAAAGTGTATCTATTAATATAATTCAATTCAATCAAAGTAGCAATTACAAAGACAGAATGTTCAAGTTGTCATGAAGCAAATCAAGCAGATTTGACTTCCTATAAAGGGAAAATGACCTAATACGCTAAACTAAGGAGACAGGTAAGTAGGGAAGAATCAAGCAGAAGGAGTCAGCAAGTAAAGCCTCTTAAAGGTAGAACCAAATGAAGGTTCAATCATGTAAGAAAGAATAGATTTGCTCAGGAGTGTAACTCTAAATAGAAGCAGAAAGTAGAGAGACTGGTCTCAAGAGATTGGAAAGAGTCACCTTAATCTATCTAGCTCAGCAAGGCACAATTAAATCACAATTTCCAACTGTGGCAACACTCTCTACGATTCCCATGTAGGGAAGGGCCAATCAGGATCACATTTTTTACTGTATCGGGGATGGGTCCACTTCCCAGCCAGCACAAAATAGAAGATTTTCAGCTGCACGACCTTCAAGAGATATCGTGTAGCAGGTTGATACATCACAGTAAGCCAGTCCCAGACACAGGTGTTAGGATTTATTATTCAGCTCTCCATGAGCACATTCAGATAACAATTCTCATAGAAACCTATACATTTTGCAACATTCTAATTAACTACTGCAGCTTGGCTCCTAAAAAGAAAGAAAGAGAAAAATTAACAGGAAACACAGAACATTTCCTTTAACATGAGTTAGTCAAACTGAGGCCTACATTAATCTTGGCTAACGTAATGTAAACATACATTAACTATGGGCTACTTTAATGTGAAAATCACACTATGAGTATATGTATATGAAATGCAGATTAGTATATAAATTATGCAAAACGAAAAACAGTGGCAGAAAAGTCACCAGTTCCAATCACTTTATCTTACGAAATCAGGAAGTCAGAACAGACATCATACACTGACAAGGCCAACCAGTTCCTTGTTACGCCAAAACCAACATTATTTAATGTTTTTGCAATACTTTATTAACACAAATTATGCAAGCGATATTCAAACCACAATAGTACTAACAGGAAATAACCAAATCAATGTTAAACATCCAACCATAGGAATTTTCCCAAAAATTTGAACCTTCATTTCTTTAGTCACCAAGCACACAAATGAAGGTCATTATCTGGGTTTTGCTATAGGTCATATGCATTATCAGGATCTAGAAAATCTATCATGAAAAGTCAATAGATGAAGTGGAATGACAGAAAGAGCTTGCAAGATGACCTGATCTGGTTGACGTTCGATGTGATTGTTTATCAATGTATTGGAGTCACCGTTCATAAGTCATAATTCAGAGGTATGCAAAGTTTGGAAAGGCAGTGAGTTCCATGCCTTGGTCGTACCTATGATGAAACTTCTGCCTCACCACTTAGTGCTCTTGTATTTGGGAACCACTAAGGTTTTAGCTCTCATGAAGGGAAGTGCTCAATTTGGTTCGTACTATTTAAGGTTATGCCTAAGGGGGTAAGGGCCTGTGTTGTGGAGGGCTTTAAAGCTGTACATAGTGCCTTAAATCTGACGCGATGCCTCACCGGGAGGCAGTGCCATTTCCGAATTTCAGCTGAGACTGACTTAAATTTGGATAAACCAAGAAGACGCCTGGCTGCAGCGTTATGCAGCATTTGCAACTTATTGAGGTGTTGCTGCTGTATATTCAAATAAAGTCCATTGCAAAAATCAAGTTTTGACAAAACCAGTGAAGTCACAACAGTTTTTTGCTACTCAGATGGAATGAAGCGAAGAATCATTTTGATCAACCTTAGAGTAACCGTTGTCATCAAAGGTTGTGTCAGAGGAACTGGGCCAATATTTAAATTTTTGCCAGAACCTGAGAAGGATCAGGTCCTTCTTGCAAACAGTCAAACAAGATTTGGAAATATTTTGATAAAGTTTGAGCAGCAGATGCAGCATTTCACGCAGAGTTAGATGCTGCATAGGCTCGTTTAAAAGATGCCTCCACTTTCCTTTCCACTGCATCAGGGACTGAAGCCATTTCCGAAGCTAATGACGAGGATGACGTATACTGACTAAGATGAAGTTCACTTTAGGTGTTTGCAGAGAGTGCTCCTCAAAGCCCTCCAGCAAATACTTCTTTGACAAAAAATCTAGGAAGACATCCACATCCTTCCATGCTTAAATAACCATGTCCTTTATAACATAATGAAAAGGCAATTAATCCATTGTTTTAGAAGCATACTATGCAAACAATACCTCAGCTGCTTCTTTATGGGCTTTCGATTGGAAATCCAGCATTTTCCTAATATGGATGACTAATTTCTGAAACTGCTTTCTCATCGTCCAAGCTAACCCTTTGCCTTTTGTCTCGGGGCTCACTCAAAGTTGAATTTACAGGCTCCTTAATTAAGCTTTCCAAATATGTTCTAGAAAGCATAATAACCTCCTCTGATTCCTCAGGCTCTGTGCTTTTTAATTTCTCTGAATTCTAGACCAGCTTCATTATGTATTACAATCACACTAATGCAGTGGTTCCTGTTTATATATGTTTCTTAGCAACCAACTCTCATCTCGCAAGATGAGAGTTAGTGCTAAAACACATTGTGCATCCGTGCCCCACAACTAATGGGAGCACTCGTTCACTATCTGGAGCTGGAAGCACCAAAGCCACAATGGTGTCCACTCTGCACACCCTCAGGCACTGTAAACTGCTCACAGTTACAGCTCAGCACATGAGCGGGGAGCCTATTCAGGAGTGTATCACCATCAAAACGCAGCCTGCTGCAGAAAAATGCATTATCTTAATCTTAAAAACAGTCTGTCGCAGACAGGAAAATCATCCAGCCACCTAGGAGGGAGTAGGAGTTTTTACAGAGAGTGTTGGACCTGTCATCCTCAGGGTGGTGTTTCCCCAAACCTTTTGCCTGCTTATCTCCTCTTTTTGCTTTTTGTTGGCCTTAGGACTCTGAGCACTTTACCACTGCTCACTAGTGCTAAAGTGCATGTGCTTCTCCCCTAAACATGGTGACATTGGTGTATACCCAATTGGCCTATTTAGTTTACTTATAAGTCCCTTGTAAAGTGGTATACCATATACCCAGGGCCTGTAATCTAAATGCTACTAGTGGGTCTGCAGCACTGGTTCTGCCACCCACACAAGTAGTCTTTCAAACCTGTCTAAGGCCTGCCATTGCAAGGCCTGTGTGGGCAGTTTACTGCCACTTCGATTTGGCATTTAAAACCACTTACCAGGCCCTAAACGCCCCTTTTATTATACATAGTCCCACCTAAGGTAGTCCCTAGGTAGCCTTAAGGGCAGGGTCGTGTGTAAATAAAAGGTAGGACATGTACTTTTACATTTTTCATCTCCTGGTAGTGACAAACAGCTAAATTTATTTTTCACTACTGTGAGACCTACTCCTCACATAGGTTGGCATTGGTAAAGTTGGATTTAGCAATACTATTGTGTTGTTGTTGTTGTATAAGCTTTATTTCGACAACTAGTGTCATAAAAGCTATAAAAGACATTTTATTAAAAAAAATACACGATAAGCATTCAATACAGCAACATAATAAAAAGTGATGTACACAGGCAATCCATAGGGATACACTGTTGCACTCTCTGTGAGAGGTGCAATTGTCAGTATCAGCTAATTAAAAAAGTTAAAATACAGTACATCAATAAAAACATACATTAAATACGATAAATGAAAAAAGGAAGGAGCAGCGTGGCAATCCATCTCAATAAAAACCTTGTTATGGGCTCAAATCAAAACCCCCAAACAGACGTAATTAAAATGGTTCTAGCCCTCCTTAAGATAACAACGCAGAGGGTTAAAATGTAAAGTGCGTGTGCTAAAATGTAGTTTTGAAGCTTAAGTGGGCGGCCTTAAAGCCCGTGGCAGTTTTATCTCAGCTTCATTCAGTAGAGAGCTGAGCCACTCCTTTTTTTTTAGTTGAAAAGGAAGTTTATTGATATAATATAAAACATTTCAATAAGTACAGAAATAGGGAATACAATCTTAATTGTATAATCTGTTAGGTAATATGGGAAGGGAGGGAAAGAGATAAAGAGGGAAGGGAGGAGGGAGGAAAGGGACATATATAAGATATTAATTTTAGCGTAACCACTTATATAAATATTAATAACTACTAAAATACATATTAAAAAGAACATAGAAAATTGTGCGAAAAAATATATAAGAATAAACAACAAAAATGAATTTGTGGAGGTTTAGGAACTTCTTCAACTCGGGGATTATGGGTGCATGCTATATTTGCAGATATGTCTAGAAAGCGAGTAATAGGTGACCATAAGTATTCTTTTTTTATAGCAAGAGAGATGGGATAAACATATGCTCTATCTAACCTGTGATTATAACAAACCCCATACCACCAAGCTTGATAAGAGATATTGGCGGTGTTCTTCCATGCCTTAGTGATTTGTTGAAAAGCAACCGCAAGGAGTAGGTCTATAATATGAAAATTGTTTGGGTATGATTCCCATTCGGGAGATGCACTAGCAAGAAATATGTTAACAAAAGTGGAGGGGATCTGTGTATGAAAGATATTATTAATTTGTCTCCACACTAGTTTCCAGAAATTATGAACATGAGGGCAAGTAAATAACATGTGTTGCAAATCAGCTGAGGGTGTATTAAAAGACCAGCAAGAGGAAGAGAGAGTAGGATTTATTTTATGCAATGAGACAGGGGTCAGTAAAAGTCTGTTATAAATATAAATTAAAGTTTGGGTAGTATTAGCAGCCCTAGAGGATTTCCTCATTTTAATCCAGACCTTATTCCAAGTAATGATAGAGAGGGACAATTGGAGATCAGTCTCCCATAGAAGTTCTACCTCTGTTTTATCTCAGATAACTGGAGAAGAGGATAAATGTTTATAAACTTGAGACGCGGAAGGAGAAAGAGACAAGACAGAGGCGAATATGATGAAGAAGTATTGAGTGCCAAACTGTTGTACGATGACTGAATCAGCTAAATTAGGGATGTATATTTAGATGCATAAGTGATAGGTAAAGAAAAACGTGCTTGAGCAACTGAAAAAGTTATACATGTATCATTTTGGAAAAGTTGATGTACCCAGAGAAGTCCTTTAACATGCCAATCCTTCCAAAAAATAATTCTATTATTGATTTTAAGATGATTATTATACCATAATGAAGACTGCAGAAAACGATCTTTAGGAGAGAGATGATTAGTAAGTAAAGGTTGAAGAATTCTGCAACTATTATTAAAAATGGGAAGAGAAAGAGACAACGGACGATGAGTAAAGGATAAAAATTCTTGGAAGGAGAAAGGATGAAGAAATTGTTTTTCAACAGTAGTCCACAACGGTAGTAGAGAATCCTTGCTGTCCTCTTGAAGTAGCAGAGAAGTTTGTTTAAGAGAGAATGCAGTACGGTAGGCTTGAAAATCTGGAAAATTGACACCACCTACTTGTTTTGGTCTTTTAAGTTTGTGTAAAGACATACGAGGTTTCTTATTATTCCATAGCAACTTCGATAGAATAGAATACAATGTTTTAAAATATGATTTAGGAATGTTTATGGGAAGATTAGAGATGTAAAAAAGTACGATAGGAACCAACATCATTTTGATCGTGTCAAGGCGGCCCCACCAAGACAAAAACATGGGATTCCACCTGGATGTGGCATTTTTCAATAATGTTTGTAGTTCCCTTAAATTTGTTACCATGGATTCTTTAATGGAAGGTTTGAACCATAGACCCAAGTACTTGATTTTATCTGAGTTCCAGAGAAAACCTGAAGAAATATAATCCACCAAAAAACATAGTCTGTTTAATGGGAGGATTTCACATTTGTCGCTATTTAGTTTATAACCAGACACAGAGGCAAAAGAATGCACTTCCGAGAAGAAAGCAGGTAGAGAGGTCTGTGGTTGTGATAGAAAAAGCAAAATATCATCTGCATAAATAGAGAGTTTTAATTGATTGGAGCCATATTTAAAACCAGTAATCTGAGAATTTGTACGGATCCGAATTAAAAAGGGCTCGAGAGCTAATATAAAGAGAAGAGGAGAAAGAGGGCAACCCTGTCTTACTCCACGAGATAAAGGAAAGGAAGAGGAGATAAGGCCATTAGCTAAAATGGAAGAAACAGGAGAAGAGTAAAGTAAGGAAACATAATTTATAAACTTAGGACCAAAGCCAAACCAGGACAAAGTGGAAAAAATAAATGAGCAACCGACTCTATCGAAAGCTTTCTCAGCATCCAAAGAGATGGCCGCTAAAGAATCTTTACACAATTTGGCTTTAGTAAGGACTTTAAAGAAAAGTCTAGTGTTGTCTGGGAGATGCCTACCTTTAATAAAACCACATTGTTCTTGTCCAATTAATAGAGGTAAAAACTTCACTAAGCGTAAAGCTAAAATTTTCGCAAAAGTTTTATAGTCCAAATTAATTAGAGAAATGGGCCTATAATTTTGACAAAGAGTATGATCTTTACCTTCCTTGGGAAGAAGGCATATCAAAGCTTCTTGAAAAGAGCCACAGGCCTTTTTGGAAGATATAAAGAAGTGAAATAATTGATGTAACTTAGGAATAAGAATACAAGAGAAATAAGAATAGAATTCAATCGTAAAACCATCAGGACCTGGAGCTTTACCGCGTTTAATGGATTGAATAGCAGAAAGGATATCTAATTCTCGGATTTCATCTTCTAACACTGAAAAATCTAGATCAGAAGAGGAAGGAGGATTAATAGAAGATAAGTATTGAAGTATAACATCTTGAGGTACTGGGTATTCAGGAGTGTAAAGATTTTGAAAAAATTTAGTGAATTCTGATAGAATATCCTCATTTCTGTAAACTAATTGACTGTTAGAAGAAAGGATAAAACTAATTTTGGTGCGTTCTTTTTTAACTTTAAGATAGTTGGCTAAAAGTTTCCCAGCTTTATTTTGCCCCCCATAATATTTGGCTGAGGATTTTAGTAAAAATTAGTTAGCATTTTCAGTAGATATTTTGTTGAATTCGAATTAGGCTTTGATTAGATCATCCAAGCAGGATCTAGAATTTGTATGAAAAAAAGAATGTTCTAATTGTTTAATGTGTGCCATAAGAGATTGTAAAGAGTAAAGAAGATTTCTTTCGTTGGGATACAAAGGAAATAATAAAGTCTCTGGAGGCTGCTTTAAAGGCAACCCAGATAATCTGTGGAGACGTACATGGAGTTTCATTCTAAAGGAAAAAAGTGGTGATGAAAGATTCAAATTGTTGGGTAAACTTGGAATCTAGGAGGAGGGAGTTGTTGAATCTCCATCTGTATGTACCTTGAGTAGGAGGAAGAAGATCCAGATCTAAAGTAACAGGGGCATGATCGGAAATCAATATTGAACCAATATCTGAATGAGTGATATGTTGTGTCAATGCTTTTGAAGTGAATAGATAATCTAAGCGAGATTGGGAAGAGTGTACTGGAGAGAAGAAAGAATATTCTCGAAGTGTAGGATTGCATAACCGCCAAGCATCCACCAGAGATCTTTGTTGAATAGTAGATGTGAATTGAGAGTGCATGGGAGAGGAAATGAATCTGGACTGGGAATTGCGGTCAATAATAGGGTCCATAACCTAATTACAGTCCCCACCAACTAACAGGTAATCATCATGAAAAGGCATCAATTTAGATAATATTGTAGGCCAAAAATTTGCATCCAGGGCAGTAGGTGCATACAGATTAAAAAGAGTCAAAGGGATATTATTCAATAACAGTGAAACAGAAACCCATCTACCCACATCATCGGAATCTTGTGAAAGAATTTGTAAATCAAGACGTTTATGACATAAAATGGCTACACCATTTCGATTACCTGTACCTGAAGAGGCAAAAACATGGCCAACCCATTGTCGATTAAGTTTAGCGATTTCTTTTTCTAAAACATGAATGTCTTGTAGGAAAGCTATATCACACTTTAAATTAGATAAATGAGAGAATACCCGTTGACGTTTTATAGGAGAACCCAAACCCTTAACATTCCATGAAACGACTCTTAAAGCCATCTACATTAAACTATGAGACATAGAATGCATGTAACAATAATTAAAACAACCAAAATTTAGCAGTATGATATACGTAATAATGTTCAGCACAAAGTTTGCAATACCAAACCAGCAAAGATGAGTAGCATAGAGGAAGAAATGAGTGGTTATGAAAAAGGAGAAAATAAGAAAAATAAGGATAGGCAAGGAAAAAGGAGGTATAGATAAAGAAGAGGGAAAAGGAAAAATCATTAGTGAAAGAAGAAAAGTGACTGAAAAAGAATAGGTAACGTGGGAAAAAGAAGAAGCAACAAATATAACAAATAAAAAACATATACCATAGATTCCAGAAACATAATGACCGACTACAAAAGACATGAAACAAATGATGGTGTTGAAGCCACATGAGGAAAATGGCACAACTAACCAGGTAACTCAGGGCGGACCGGGGAGGGAGGACATCATCCAAGCAGACCAGAAATAACAAAAAGGTATGCGTGAAGGAAATACCACACCTAATAAAAGAGAAAAACATAACAGGTAAGTATAACATAGGGAAATTCGAGAGACTTACCTAAACGGAACAAAAACAACATAATCTGAACAACAGAACATATTGGACAAATGACAGCATAAGATTAAACAGTAGCGTGTCTGGAAACATCCAAATCTTCTTCTCTACATTGCTCCAAGAATCGTTGTAATAAAGCAGGATCTTCATAATTCGTTGTTCTATTTTTGTAAGTCACTTTGAACAAACAAGGGTGAAAGAGACCAAATCTGGCGTTGATAGAACGAAGTGCTGGCCTCATTTCCAGGAATATCTTTCTTCTATCTGCTGTTTCTTTGGTGTAGTCTTGTGCAAAGAAGAGATTAGAGCCTTGCCATGAAATACGGCCTTTGAGTTTAGCTGCTTGCAAGATCTTCAGTAAATCTGTGTATTCCAGGAAGTATATAATAATTCCTCAAGGTTTGGTTGAAGAAGCTGCCATGGTTGGAATATGACCTAAACGATGTGCTCTTTGAATATTTAAAACAGGAGAGTTAGGTAAACCAAGAACTTGTGGAAGGAAGGATTTGAAAAATGAAATGGCGTCTGAGCCTTCCAAGCCTTCTGCCAGACCATAAATACACAAATTATTATGCCTGTTGCGGTTTTCCAAATTTTCCACATATTTTTGAGTATCGCAATGTTGGATTTCATTGAAGGAACCTGGTTCACCACAACCTGAACAGAGTCTACTTGCTGCTCAATCTGCATAACCCTAGTCTCCATAGTAGACCACTTGTCATCCAAAGCTTGAAGACTTATATTTGTTTCCTCCATGTATGGTCGAAGGGCTCGTATTTCTTCAAGAATTACTTCCAGAGTGCTTGGTGGAGGAGATATAGTAGGTGAAGGAGGATCTTTTTTGATGCGTTTTCCAGAGGATAATATAGTTGAAGTGGTCAATTTAGGAGTAAGCTTGTTGGTGGGTAGCGGAATATTAGATGAAGCTACCAAAGTGTCCTTATTGGTAAGTGGTGAGGTACTTTCAGAGTTCTCCATACTCGTTCAAAGAACAGAATAAGGATTATGGTCTGCCAAAGATGAGAATGGTATTGAAGAACCAGTGACACGATGAGAAGTTTTCGTTCTCCCCATAAAATAATGAGTGAGCATTGGATGCACTGAAAAAAGCAAGACAGGGTGGAAAAAGTAAGATGTAAAAACTGAAGCTTCAGGATAAGAGCACGTGTCGTAGCAGCCAAAGAAAACCGTTGTTGAAATAACAGCAAGAACTCCTGTAGGGTTCAATAAATTAGGTAATAATCTTAAGTTATTATGAAACTCAGCTTGGTTATAGTCCATTCCTGTTTGACATGAGACCATATTTAAACATAGTGACAAGCGTCAAAAATCATGTGAGGAAAAAGCGCATTGTCTGCGACAAATTGGTACTGTCCAAATGGTTTATACTAGTTTCGCTTTCATTAAGACGAAATCAGAGATTTACTGTGGTAGAGGTTCCTTTTACAATCAGCCAATCACCGCAACTCTGTGAGTAGTCAAGGCAATGTAAGACCGAATCAGTTATCAAAAATAAACCTTGCCCAACTCCATTGTTTTCACATATTAAATGCTGGCCATTAACAAAAGAGAGGATTTGAACATTAAGATATATTCAACATGTTATAATCTGTCCATAAATGCTCCATTTTCCATTGAGAATAAAAAATGCAGGTCGTCTCTGAAGAAAAGTAAACAAAATGGCGGGCGCGAGTCCTGTGAGAGAAACGCTCCCGCCACAGTTGAGGTGCAAAGACGTTCACCCGCACTGAAGAAATTACGAAAAAAGTTTCCAGAACCTTTCATGAGATGGTGGACTTCATTTGGGAGCAGTAACACAGCGTAGGTCTGTCAGAAAAGCCGCCACTCCTCCCGAGCCGCTGCGGAGCTCTCCTAGCGAGCGGCCCTCTTCGTTGGCGTCAAGCCACGCCCCCGAGCTGAGCCACTCCTCACAGGGCTTTCCGTCTAATTAGCCATGCATGGCTAAGGAATTTTGACACGCAAAAAAAAGGCCTGGAGTCAGACTTAAGAATGCGCAGGGCAGCCTGATGGTCCCGTGTGCTCAATTGCCGGCAGATCGGTTTTAGCCATGTGGTCCTCGGGATGTTATATACCGAGGAAGCAAACATGACGTGGGCAATACTTTCTATTGGGGCCCTGCAACATGGGCAATCCTTTGGTGCCTGATTGGGTGGGTCCATTTTGCAGTTGTCTCGCAAACTGGGAGTGTGCTGAACCTAAAATGGACCTATCCTGTCCCTTGGGACCTGAATTGTGTCTAAAAAGGGCTCTAGACATGTAGTCTGCTTGTGTAACTAAAATTCTGCTGTTAATCTACCCACATTGGGTTTGCAGGTTTCTTGTCGATCCACCCATTACCAGTGCAAACGTTTTAAGCTCATCTTTGCTTGGTGGTTCTTGCCTATCCCAATGCGCTTGGAGTCCCAGTGCTAACATCATTTTCCTGACATTTGAGATCCAACCTATTTTGCGGCCAGTATCTATCCGTGTGACCTCAGTAAGGGTTTCAGCATAGTTAAAGAGTTCGGGTGTCCACCTAATGCGGGCCCAAAAGAGCAATGGACGCAACCTAGCTATGTCGCCGATCGACCGCTTGCCCATGTCGAGTATTAAGGGGGTAAGGGGAACGTTTTGGGGCAGCATCACCAGATCCCTGAGGAACTTATACTCGGATCTGCGGAGATCATCGACCTTGTCGAATCCCCATAGCTCTGCCCCATAAAGAGCTGTGCTAACAGCTTTGGCATCATAAACCAGGATGGCTGGGGCTACCGGCCTATTATGTGAGGAGCGATGTTCCTTCCCGAGTGTTCCAGCCACTCGTTTATGCCCCATCAACATCTTTGCTAGGTGAGGCTTCCATGAAATTTTGTCAGAGAGTCGGACACCGAGATAATCAAAGGTGCCGACTCTTTCCAAGGGTGTCCCACCCAGCAGAGGGTTGCTTTTATAGGACTTGTGGGGGTTAAATGCCATGAACTTAGTTTTTAGAGTGTTAATGAGTAGCCGCCAATTATCACAAAAGAGTTGGAACCTATTGAGTAGACGTTGCAACCCAGCTGGGGTCTTAGACACCAGCAGGGTGTCGTCAGCAAACAAGAGGGTCGGTACCTTGTCGCCCGCCAGGGTTGGTGTGTCTGCTGGGTCTTCTTGCAGAAAGCTAACCACCCCATTCATATAAAGAGAGAACAGGGTGGGAGCCAGAACACAGCCCTGTCGGACTCCCCTGTTGACAGGGATACGCTCTGTTAGTTGACCTTGTGTCCCCCATCTAACCTGGGCATAATTACCTTTGTGACGCCGGATCAGCAGATTAAGGATAAAAGTGGGGGTGCCCATATCTCTAAGGGGTCGATTCCGATTCGGGCCGGAAATCTCTCCGACCGAGCCGGACCCGGAGAGATTTCCGACCGAATCGGACCCGTGCAGTCCGACCGAACGAGTACGATGCATTCGTATGCCACCGGACACGAGTCGGTCGGACTCCCATTGAACTCAATGGGAGCCGGTCGTACAACGCGTACGCGGGCTCCCATTGACTCAATGGGTGCGAGGCGGACAAGGGCGCCCCCTACAGCGAGTACGCCGCGAGCGCTCGCGGCGTACACGCACAGGTAGGGGGACCCATGGGTCCCCCTGTGTGCGCCTCGCACGGGTACGCGTACAGGGGGTCCGACACGGACCCCCAAAGTACGGCTCCGACAGCGAGATTCGAGTCGGACGGCGCGAGTCGGTCGGAGCGGTCGAGGTGCGCATCGTACTTACCCGGCCGGAAAACGTCTCCATTGCGCGGTGCGAATCGTGTCCGAGCGAGTCGGTCGGAGCGGTACGATCCGGGTACGAGTCGGTCGGAGCGGTCGGGTCGCCCGGACGAGTCGGTCGGCGAATTCGCATCGTACTCGCTCGGCCGGACCCGCGTACGGTTCGGTCGGGAAACAGGGCTCCGAATCGGATCCGGTAAAGCCGAATCCTATTCGGAGCCCTACCGGCCGAGATCGGAATCGGCCCCTAAGTGTCTGCCACCGCTTGCTCCTGGGGACCAGGTCAAAGGCAGTCTTTAAATCAATAAATGCGAGATAAAGACTGCCCTTGCCGATCACCACTATTTTGCAGTAGATCAGTAACAGCCTAAACACCTGATCCATTGTTCCAGTCCTCGGCCTAAAACCAGCCTGGTACTGAGAAAGGATGGCTTCGTCCTTTGTCCATAGCTGTATCCTCTGCAGAAGAACTCTAGCAAAGATCTTCTGCCGGACATCTATCAAACTAATGGGCCTGTAGTTTGAGGGGTCTTCTCTGGCTCCCTTTTTATAAATCGGGACCACCTCAGCACCCTTCCGAATCACTGACAGAATATCGAAGATCAAAATATCGAGCTGCCAGAATATCGCTGACAAAATATAAACTACCAGAATATCGAATTCCTATCTACAAACAGGTAAGTACAAAAATATCGAATCCTAAATATCGTTGTAAATAATATAGTTTGCTAAAATATTGACTTTTTAAAATCTCTTAAAAGTAATGTAAAATTAATGAAATTATAACTATAATTAAGTAAAACATACTTAAAAATACTTAAATAACATTAAAATTAATAAATAATAAATGTAAGTTAAAAAAAAATAAACATGCATTTTTATTTTTTATTACATATATATTAACTTAATAATATTAAAAAATAATCAATATTTTTAATTATTAAATGTTAAAAACATAATTTTAAATATAATTACATATATATCTAAATAAACCTATAATATAAATATAAAAATAAATTATATATAATAAGTTAAAACATTAAAATTAATTTAAAAAAATATATTTTACACTACATTAAATATAACAATACTAAAACAATTGCATAGCGTAAAAGATAACATTTCTATTTCCACTCCAACAAATGGTACAGTAGGGAAAATATTGGATAGCGGGTAAATAAAAATTACTATTCCCACTCCAGCGAGTGGAACAGTAGAGAAAGTGTTGGATAGCGGGTGGGTAAAAATTACTATTCCCACTCCAGTGAGTGCAACAGTAGGGACAGCGTTGGATAGCGGGAGGGTAAAAATTACTATTCCCACTCCAGTGAGTGCAACAGTAGGGAAAGCGTTGGATAGCGGGAGGGGAAAAATTACTATTCCCACTCTAGTGAGTGGAACAGTAGGGAAAGCATTGGATAGCGGGAGGGGAAAAATTACTATTCCCACTCCAGTGAGTGCAACAGTAGGGAAAGCGTTGGATAGCGGGAGGGTAAAAATTACTATTACCACTCCAGGGAGTGCAACAGTAGGGAAAGCGTTGGATAGCGGGTGGGTAAAAATTACTATTCCCACTCCAGTGAGTGCAACAGTAGGGAAAGCGTTGGATAGCGGGAGGGTAAAAATTACTATTCCCACTCCAGTGAGTGCAACAGTAAGGAAAGTGTTGGATAGCGTAGGGGAATACTTTAATATACCCACTCCTGCAATATAATTAACATTAATTAACAATTATTTTGTAAAAATTAATTTACCTCCCACCATTTTCCCCTATAAACATCACCTACAATATTGTAACATATTAACAAATTAACATAATTAATTAACAATATAATTAATTAACATATTTACAAATTAATTGGTAATAATTAATATCTAATTAATGAAAAAAATTACACAATTGACATAATTACCAATTAATTATTATTAATCAATTTATAATTAATAATAAATTAATTAACTTAATTAACAATATAAATTATTAAATATTAAATTATTAAGTAATAAAATAATAAATTAATTTATTTCAATTAAATTACTTCCCACCCTATTCCCCTATAAACCCACAACCCGCTACAGAATTAAATTACGCAATTTTTTTTTACCATATAATTAATTAATTCTAAATAATGCTAAAAATATGAATTATAATTAAATTACTTCCCACCCTATTGCCCTATAAACCCACAACCCGCTACGGAATTAAATTACACAAAAATGAATTAACATAAACTTCATTACTTTTACAAAATTCAAACATACATTACAAAAATAATACATACTTTTAACACATATACTAACACTTAAAACACTAAAAAAAAATCGATATTACTGACTTTGATATTGTGGAACTCGATATTTCTTACCTGCATTTCGATATTCTGCACCACTATATTTTTGCAATTCGATATTCTGTCCATTCTATATTAAACTCGATATTCTGTCCAGTCGATATTTTTTTTTCGATATTGTGACTAGTTACCCACCCTTCCAAGACCCGGGGACTGGAGCACCGCTGGCTATAGCGTTAGCCAGGAGGAGAATATAACGTGCCCAATTCAGAGTGTCTGCGAGAAATAGATCGCCTGCCAGGCCATCTGGTCCTGCTACTTTGGAGGGCACTAATTTTCCTATTGCGGCCTCTATCTCGGCCAGGTCGAAAAGCTCGTCATCCTTCAGGTGCCCATGGAAATCATCTGGCTCCACGAATGGCGTGACCTCTGATGATGAATAGAGCTTCCGGAAATGATCATGCCATTCCTGGCCTGTGATGTTGTTAGGAGGCGGGCGTACACCTGTCTTATGACCCCAGGTAACTAGGGTCCAAAATAGTTTGGCGTCCTTGGCTAAGCTTGCTTCCTTGAGTTGCTGCCAGCGGGATTCATCCCATGCTATCTTCGCCTGGTGCAAAGCAGCTCTGTAGCTCTTCCTGGAAGCTTTACTCAAGGGGCAATTCTTATCTTTGATTGCTGCGTCTAGGACTAATCGTTTGTGCCTGCTGTCTTTTGTATACCACGAATAGGGCCCTTTTGTTGACATGCTGGGCTTATTGCCCAAGTTGGGTGCTAGAAAGTGTACGCTGAGTCGATCAACTGTACGAGAATGGACCGTGGGCACATCCGCCAACCCGCTTGCACTAGAGGTTGCGGCCTGGAGTTCCGATGTGCCCACAGCCAGATCGTGTTGTATACCAGCAATCTTGGATTCTTGCAGAACTACCTTCCGCCATTTTAAAAATCTATTGCAGTTGGAAGGAACAATCTCTTTGGTGGTAGTCAGAGGAGGGATGCTCGCGGGATAGTAAGGAGCTTCCCACAGGGGGTTCAAAGTTAGGCAGAGGGAATTGTGATCACTCTCTGTGGTAGTGCCCACGCTCATGTCAATCAAGTCTCCCCAGAGCTTCACATCAAGGAGGATATAGTTGATATGGGACGGGCAGCTAGCTCTATTATATGTGTTCGTACCCTGTCTGTCCGAGGGTGTTCTGCCGTTAGTTGCCCCTCAGGCCGAACTCTACGGTAAGGGCATTAAGTTGAAGCGCAGACTGCATCCATCTTTTGACTGAGGGTAGGTTTAATGGGGGGACGGCCCATTTATTGTAATCGTCCTCAATTCCCACCAAGTCATCTTTATCCAACGGCTCAAAGGTGCAGTTGAAGTCTCCTGCTATCACTACTCTGGTGTGGGGTGAGTAGCTAACTGGGCACTCTTCCAGTGCTAAAATGGTAGGTGAGGGTCTGCCCCCTTTGGTCCCCCTCGCATAGACATTAAACAGATCAATTGTGACTCCCCCCTGGGCCCCCTAATGCTGAGCCCCAGAATGTCTGGGCTGGAGCTTGTTTGACAGGTAATTCGACAGCCCAGAGCGATATTCACCCAGATGATCAGCCCCCCTGACGGACGCCCTCTCCCTAAAGTTGTTGCAGGTGAGTGGAAACAGACAAAACGTGTTTTATATAAAGGAACCAGGCTCCAGGTGTCTTGAAAAATACATATGTCGAAACCCTCAATTAGGTCGTTCAGTGGGGGATTGTCAATTTGTTGCTTAGCCCTACCACGGGACGCGCTTAGAGTTCAAGGTGATTTCGATTTACATTGGGCTTACTAGAAGCTGGTGGAGTGCCTGGGAAAGGGCTCCTCTTATTCTTAGCCTCCTGTTTATTTCTACTTTGTTACCAAGACGTACAGTACCCCGGGAATTCAGCTAGTGAGCGCCTGGAAAAGGGCTCAGAAATTCTTTTCGTGCATTTGTTTTAAAAATGTTTTAAATTTACACTGTCACTCACTATCCCTGAAATTTTAACTCACCGGATACTCTGTGTCCCTCCTCGGTCCACCGCGGATTGTTCCGTTTGAGTGGAGGGAGGTGACACTCACCGGAAGTAAGCGGAGCAGTCCACTTCCGGAATATAGTAGGAGGTTAGCAGTCTAGCTGCCCACCTCTCTATAAGAGCACATGCCTGGACCCACGCGCAGCGGACGCGCTTAGAGTTCAAGGTGATTTCGATTTACATTGGGCTTACTAGAAGCTGGTGGAGTGCCTGGGAAAGGGCTCCTCTTATTCTTAGCCTCCTGTTTATTTCTACTTTGTTACCAAGACGTACAGTACCCCGGGAATTCAGCTAGTGAGCGCCTGGAAAAGGGCTCAGAAATTCTTTTCGTGCATTTGTTTTAAAAAAAATTTAAATTTACACTGTCACTCACTATCCTTGATATTTTAACTCACCGGATACTCTGTGTCCCTCCTCGGTCCACCGCGGATTGTTCCGTTTGAGTGGAGGGAGGTGACACTCACCGGAAGTAAGCGGAGCAGTCCACTTCCGGAATATAGTAGGAGGTTAGCAGTCTAGCTGCCCACCTCTCTATAAGAGCACATGCCTGGACCCACGCGCAGCGGACGCGCTTAGAGTTCAAGGTGATTTCGATTTACATTGGGCTTACTAGAAGCTGGTGGAGTGCCTGGGAAAGGGCTCCTCTTATTCTTAGCCTCCTGTTTATTTCTACTTTGTTACCAAGACGTACAGTACCCCGGGAATTCAGCTAGTGAGCGCCTGGAAAAGGGCTCAGAAATTCTTTTCGTGCATTTGTTTTAAAAATGTTTTAAATTTACACTGTCACTCACTATCCCTGATATTTTAACTCACCGGATACTCTGTGTCCCTCCTCGGTCCACCGCGGATTGTTCCGTTTGAGTGGAGGGAGGTGACACTCACCGGAAGTAAGCGGAGCAGTCCACTTCCGGAATATAGTAGGAGGTTAGCAGTCTAGCTGCCCACCTCTCTATAAGAGCACATGCCTGGACCCACGCGCAGCGGACGCGCTTAGAGTTCAAGGTGATTTCGATTTACATTGGGCTTACTAGAAGCTGGTGGAGTGCCTGGGAAAGGGCTCCTCTTATTCTTAGCCTCCTGTTTATTTCTACTTTGTTACCAAGACGTACAGTACCCCGGGAATTCAGCTAGTGAGCGCCTGGAAAAGGGCTCAGAAATTCTTTTCGTGCATTTGTTTTAAAAATGTTTTAAATTTACACTGTCACTCACTATCCCTGATATTTTAACTCACCGGATACTCTGTGTCCCTCCTCGGTCCACCGCGGATTGTTCCGTTTGAGTGGAGGGAGGTGACACTCACCGGAAGTAAGCGGAGCAGTCCACTTCCGGAATATAGTAGGAGTTTAGCAGTCTAGCTGCCCACCTCTCTATAAGAGCACATGCCTGGACCCACGCGCAGCGGACGCGTGCAGCGGGCGCGCCGCTGGCGCGCCGAAGGCGCGCCTAAGGCAAGCCCGTCTGCGCCCGTCCGCGCCAGCACGTCGCCAGGAGCAGGAACCTTGGTTGGCTCAGCCCCAATGCTGCTCAACTCCACACTCAGGTCAGAAGCGCGCCGCACCTATACCAGTCAGGAGCTGTTACAGATAAAGAATGAGCAAGTTAGCTGTCTTATTAGGCACACTACATGCCCGACGATCATGGATATAGAGGGACCCTTTGCATGTCGTTCTTGTAGATTCCACAGCATTAACTACATAGATTCCCCTCGTACCCCCCTTGACATTGATGGATGGAACCGCTTTCTAGCTAATGTTAGATCACTACCTAAACATGCTACCAACATTTGGGATCTTCTCTCTTCCACTCGCCCACACCTAGGGTTTCTGACAGAAACCTGGACTAAATCCAACTCTAATCCTGCAATAGCGGTGGCCCTTCCGGAGGGTTACCATATACAAAAACAGGACAGACCACGCAAAATGGGAGGTGGCATAGCCATTGTTTACAAAGATCCCATCAAAGTCTCTATTCTAGACCAAATCTGTAATGATACACAGGAAACACTTATTTTTAGAATTGACCTACACTCACAACTAATTTGGAAGGGAGCCCTTGTCTATCGCCCACCAGGACCTCTTTCCAATTTCACCTCACAACTAATGGAACTCATATCTCCTCACGTTATTTCAGCCAGGAATTTTGTATTACTCGGTGATTTTAACGTACACAGTGAAAATCCCACTAATCAAGAGGCGGCCTCACTTCTGGCAGATTTGTCCTCACTCAATCTTAATAAAATAAACAGCGATCCTACACATTGAGCAGGACATACGCTAGATTTAATTTTAACAAACTCTCCCAACATTACTTGTGGGGCAACCTGCCCCCTGATCTGGACGGATCACTCAATGATAGAGTTTAGCATTAGTGGCCCCAAGGAACTCTCTGCTCCTAAACTACTCACTAAAAAGAGTTATAGACAATGGCATAAAATTACGCCTACACAGTTTCAAGATACTTTTATCCCTCCACGGATCTCGAAATCTGACAGTATAGTGCAGCAGTTAGCCTCCTTCAATACCAGTTTAATGCTCACCATTGACCACCTAGCCCCTTTGAAACTATGCCCTACTATTAATAAGCGCCAGCAGGCAGCTTGGTACTCGGTCTCCTTACGGACTGAAAAAAGTCAATGTAAGAAACTTGAACGCAGATGGCGCCACTCTCAGAACCCACAGGATAAAGACCGATTCAAACAAGCTATAACCCAGTACCATAAAAACCTAAAAAACGCCCGCAAGACTCACATTGCATCCCAACTTGAACAAGAAAGTAATGCTCCGAGAAAGCTCTATCAGATCCTACAAACTTTTATTAACCCTAAGGCTTGTGACGCTGAAGCTGCCCCTTCCCAAGTTTTGTGTGACAATATAGCTATCCATCTTACTCAGAAAATTGATTTAATCTATGATAAAATCATGACAGCTAAGGGCTTACAAATAGACCCCAAGACTGACCCCCCTCCAACTATTCCTAATGATGCTTCTCTGGAGAATTACCCGATACTTACTCCGGAGGAGACAGAGGCCCTCCTTAAGTCGGTTAAATCGGGATCCCCACTAGATCTTATCCCGGCTACAGTTGCCATGACTCTATTTAAAGAATTAGCCGAACCTATCTGCTCGATCCTGAATAGTTCCATGAAGGTAGGCATTCTCCCCCCAGAATGGAAAGCTGCACAAATTCTCCCTATCAAGAAAAACTCTAACATCTCCACGGAGGATGTTTCAAACTATCGCCCCATCTCGCTGCTTCCTTTACTGAGTAAGCTCCTAGAAAAGCACATTAATAAGCATCTGTCCAATTTTTTAGAATCTTCCAACTGTCTGGACCCCTCTCAGTCTGGATTCAGACCCAGGCACAGTACGGAGACTGCGTTGGTGGAAGTTACAGATAACATAAGAGCGCAGCTCGACGGTGGTCGGGCAGTACTTTTGGTGCTGCTTGACCTGTCCGCTGCGTTCGATACCATCTCCCACCAAATCTTAATGGGAAGATTAGAGGGCACAGGCCTCAAAGGGAATGCCCTGAAATGGATTGGGAACTTCCTGTCCGAAAGAACCCAGACCGTTCATCTTGGCCCTTTCCGCTCACAGACTACCAAGGTGACTAAGGGAGTACCACAGGGCTCCTGTCTGAGTCCTACTCTCTTCAATATTTACGTCTCCCCTTTGGCAGGACTATTGAGAAAGTTAGGATTTAGTCCCATATCCTACGCCGACGATACCCAACTCCTCCTCTCCTTCGACAAAACAAGTTCAGATACTCAGGCTATTTTTGCAGAAGGCATGAAATCTATCGCGGAATGGATGAAGGATAACTTCCTCCAATTGAATACAGGAAAGTCAGAGATAATGTTGTTTGGAGAAGCAACAGTTAGATGGTCCCCAAGTTGGTGGCCGGAGATTCTGGGTTCCGCCCCCAATCCAAAATTGATAGTAAAAAACCTGGGGGTCAAAATAGACCAGAAACTGACACTGGGGGAACACATTTCCACAACAGTGGGAGTCTGTTTTCACAATCTCAGCCTTCTTAGGAGAGTCTTCCCCTTTCTACCACTGTCAACCCGGAAGACCTTGGTACAGGCTCTGGTGCTGAGCCGTCTGGATTACTGCAATGCTCTGCTGATTGCAGCTAATGAAAACTCCCTGAACAAACTGCAGATAGTCCAGAACGCGGCGGCCCGTTTGGTGGCTAACGCTCCCCCCAGAACTGAATCTCTCCCCCTCCTTAGGGAATTACACTGGCTCCCAGTGCGGAAGAGGGTTAAATTTAAGATCTGCTGTATGGCCTTTAAATCTTTAAACAACTTAGGCCCCAGTTATCTAAAGGACAAATTAGTCAGGTACCTGCCCTCCAGATCTCTCCGCTCCGAATCTAAAGCCCTGCTCCTAGTCCCCCACTTCCATAGAGCGCGACAGGGCGGTAAAGCCTTCTACCACTTGGCCCCACGCTACTGGAATCAACTCCCTATCCATTTACGACTATGTACGGACTATCTTAAGTTCAGAAAGATGTTAAAGTCGACTTTATTCTAATTTAGCATCCCCTTGGAGTTCTATAGCAGTTCAAGCGCGGAGATACCCTGATGGGGTGATTCGGGCCTTTATAAATAAATAAATAAATAAATAAAATACCACATTCCATGATATTATCCTCAGCTGTTGGTGAGATGCCGGACCAAGTGCATCGTTTCTAATAGGGGTGCAGTGGCTAGATGGAACTTGGCCTGGTGCCTTTGGGTTTAAGAATATAAAGGGGTCATCATCCACCTCCTCCCGTGTGTTAATGGAGGAACTACTTAGTCCTACTTCCCCCTGGGAACTGCCTTCCTTTAAATGAGGTGCGATGTGCGGAACCAAGATGCTGGGGAGGCTAACCATACAATTTGGAGGGATAGGGATAGTGTGTGATCCGAGATACCTCAGGGGTTCGCTCTGTAGTCAGTCATTGGCCTCCAGCTAGGTGAATAGGTGGTTGGGGGGCAGGTTGCCTACTCTGGTCAATAGTTGAGAAGCGCCTGAACTGGATAGAGGAAGTTTCAGGGGGATAAGTTCGAAGTTCCAGGGCAAGGAGGCTTTCAGCCAGATCAATCTCCTTGAGAGTAAGCTCGATATAATCAAGTGGTTGAGCAGGAGAAGTACACCTCCCAGCCCTAGTAATGTCGTCTCGAATTACTGAGCGACAGCCCCTGACATGACGGATCCAGTGGATCACTTTGTTGGTCAAGGAATCTTCACTCTCGTAGCTATTCTTTATGTCAAGCTTAGGAACATTGACCATGTAGATTTTCAGCGCATGTGACAAATAGATGGTGTCCGGATAGGTCGGCTGATGAAGGCTACTGCGAGGAGGGTGCTGGGCTTGGGGTAAAGGAGTGGGTCTAGTGTTACTTAGGAGATCCTGCGCCGCCGCTATGTTGTGACGGTCGCTGTAAGGATTATTATTAGGGTTGTTAGATCGCTTGGCAATAGGATCGGATAAAGCTTGATTGTGACCCAGGATACCAGGGAAGAGTGGGATGGGACCGTGAAAGATGGTATCCCTGCCATGAATGGCTGCCTCATGTGTCGTACAGTGATTATGAGAGGGCTGCAGGTGGGGTCCTAACGCAAGGTTGGCATACTGTGGGCGGGTTGCGTCGTTCTGCAATATTGATTTAACCAGGGTAGTGAGACCTTCAATCATGGTTCTCATGGTCCCTATTTCCGCTCTAAGCATGTTTATAAGTTTGTGCGTATCCTGGGGTTCTGGGTTGAGTGCTGGACTGGTCGTGGTAGTGGATGCAAGGGGAAGCTGGGGGTTATCTTTCCTGTTGTCATCAGACAGGTGCAGCAGGGGCAGAAACTTGTTTGAACAGGGGATAGTGGGTCCAGGCTGTTGGATGTTAATACCAGGAGCGTTATTAGAGTTGATGAGGGGTTGGCAGGTCCTCGCTGTATCTAGTGGTGCCTCCTGGTTGGGTAAGGGGGGCCCCCTTGAGGGAAGTTTTTTTAAACATTGCTGGGATGGTGGGTGAGCGGCTTGGATTAGTGATTCGGAGGGGGGATTGGCCAGAAGTGGTGTGCGCAGCTGGCTCGTCCACCAAGATGCCTTCGCACTCGCCGATAAGAGTATCGATTCGATCAAGCACACAGTTGCTGCCTGGATGTTTCAATGTCTTCCGAACCTTTTTCCCCTTCCCAACCTGGCCACTGCCACCACCACCATTACCCTCCATGGTTTTCCTCTTCCCCATCCCTCCGTGCCACAGGCGAAGTAGATGTCAGCAGAAATGAGCAAACAAAAGCAAATAACACGTGCTAAAAGGGTCAAGAAAGTGTCTTGGCAACAGTCATGCAGCGCTGGCAGGCAGTCCCAAATAAGTCCCAAATAGGTAACAGACAATGAGGTCCCAGCTAGTCTCCGCACGGGGCCGACAGGTATAAATAACAAGGTAATGAGCACAGTACCTCCAAGAATAGATGCCAGCCAACAGCGCAGTCCGGGAACCAGGTGAAAGGGGGGTGGCCCTGACCTGCCTCTTCCTGGCAGTGACGGGCAAGGACGGGCCCGCCCTTGACCCGGGCTTTGCCCGGGCGCGTCCCGCGCAGCGGGAGCTCGCAGGTTAATTTATGCGCCTCCGGGCGCTTGGAGCAACGTCAGCGGTGCGGTGCGGGGGAGCCTGGGATATAGAGTCCCTGGTCCTGGCTCTAACCCCGTTTGCGGTTGCAGAAAAGGAGCGTCCTGCGCAGCAGGAGCTCGCAGGTTAATTTATGCACCTCCGGGCGCTTGGAGCAGCGTCAGCGGTGCAGTGCGGGGGAGCCTGGGATATAGAGTCCATGGTCCTGGCTCTAACCCCGGTTGCGGTTGCAGAAAAGGAGCGTCCTGCGCAGCGGGAGCTCGCAGGTTAATTTATGCGCCTCTGGGCGCTTGGAGCAGCATCAGCGGTGCGCTGCGGGGGAGCCTGGGATATAGAGTCCCTGGTCCTGGCTCTAACCCCGGTTGTGGTTGCAGAAAAGGAGCGTCCCCTACTATTTTAGAAATGCCACTTTTAGAAAGTGGGCATTTTGTCTGCTCTTATTGCTCAGTGTGTCTTTCAGCCTGTCTCCAATACACGTCGGGGGTGGGTGAGAGCTACACGTTGTGCATTCCCTCCAGACAGCCACAAACGCAGGAAGAGTGGGTGTAACAGAGAACTCATCTACATTCTGATAGCTCTTCCTGGGCAGGCAGAGACAGGGGGAGCTGACACTTACACATGAAAAGGCAGTGTCCTGTTTCCCACACAAAGAGCTGATTATTCCCTACTGATAGTCTGGAGCCGAGGCTAGGATGAAAGTGGGACCTGTGAACTTCAAGGGCCTGCTTTGAAGGCACTTCCACTTCAAAGGCACAGCTAGGTATAAGTATTGGGGCGCTGACCCTACCACAACAGCACACTCCTGGACCTGTGAAGAACTCGGCCAGGAGTTAAGACTGCTGTGCTACAAGGATTGCCACTCTGCTTTACTGCTGCTCTGGAAGAACTGCTTTTCTGCTCTGCTGCGCTGCCCTGCTGCCTGCTGATTTCTGCCGTGCTGAGGACAAGGACTTGACCTATCTCACTTGAACCCAGAATGACTTCAAGGGCTTGCTCACTTGCCCCCTGTTCTGAAATCTCAGGGCCATCAAAGACTTTCTTCACCCCTGCAACAGCACGTGGATTCTGCCATCTGTGAGTCCTGCCTTGCCAAGTGGTGACAATCCAGCCCTAGGCCCTTGAAAGTGAGCTTTTGCTATGCAGAACCATCAAAATCGACGCAGTGATGCCTTTGCGCCGATCGGAACCGACGTATTGCCCAGGAGCTGATCGACGATGGACTGTGTGGCTAAATGACGATGGACAGCATGGCTCAATGACGACGCAGTGCCTGCATCGTAAAGTGGTTCTGCAACGAGGCCTTCCACACCTGCACGGATCGGAACTGATGCATTGAGTCTTCGAAGTCGGCACTTGTTCCATCCAAGGTTCTTTTTCAGAAGGACATGCATGAGTCCTGTAGCCCGCCTGCCCTCCATCGCGGTTGGCCTGAACTTTGCATTTACCCCTGTCCAGCACGACATCAAGTAACCCCTAGGCGCTATTTTCTTCTAAGCACTACTTTTTGATTTATTCTTTAAAAATGCATAACTCCGCTTCTACTTATTGAAGTTTTGTCGTTTTGGTCTTGTTTTACTTATACATTTTTTGTCTATTTTTCTAACCCTGTGCGGAGTATTTTTGTGGTTTTGTCATTGTGTTACTGTGTGCATGTGTTACACAAATACTTTACACATTGCCTCTTTAGATAAGCCTTACTGCTCTGTGCCCAGCTACCAGAGGGTGAGCACTGGTTATCATTTAGTGTGTATCTAGTTTACCTTGACTAGAGTGGTGGTTCTTGCTTGGACAGGGTGCATATCTCTGACAACCAGAAACCCCAGTTCTAACAGAGATCAAGCAACATAGAAGGCAAAAGATGCCCTTTTTTTAAAGAGAAAGAAAACTTGCAAAATGGTCTGTTGCAGAGGCTGGGTCTGCCTCATAATGTAAGGACTGGGGTGAGGAGCACAAATGAGAGGGTAAAGATGATGCAAAACTGTACTGTAGGAGTTATACCGTTTATAGAGCAGGAGTCTCTAAATCTCAATCTCTTACTACAGTCATCAAAAAAGTTTCTCCCACTGGTCGTATGGACCTTTGATAGTTGACTCGAAGTGTTGGGGGAGAGCTAGCGTTCAGAAGACACATGAAATTCAATAAATCAGTACAATTCTATAGAGAGAATAGTATGCAACCATAAATATTTTTTTTCAGATTCTTAATTCAATACAATCATCGAACATTTCAAGGATGAATCCAAAGTATTCTTACAGGCAAGATGTTAATGTGCTCACTTACTCTAAATCGAGATATTACAATATACAGAATGCAAATAATCAGTATGTAAAGATTGTAAATTCTAGAGATTGAGTGTTCCATAAAGAAACTAAAACTAGCTAAATCAAGAAATGAAAATGTAAAGGGGTTTCTAAAGCGGAAATGAGGAAGGCGTCAGCATCTTGTGAATCTCGGTAGTAGTTCAGAAAACAGGTATGTTTAGCATAAAGCCTTACACTCGGAGGAAATCAAGAAAGGTTGAGAGATCTGCTCTCTATGAAGTCAGGAAAGGGTCTCTCTCCTAACTGCTATGGAACACTAATTAAAAGCACAATTGAAAGTCCCAGAACTTCCATATCTCTCGCCCACTGTTCAGAACTAATCGCGTGGTGTATTTGCCGGGAACCAGTAGACTCCCCAAATTCACACTCTCACACAATTAGGTACACATCTACTCGTCATTGAGTGCTACATCTCCCTACTATAAAGGGTACAGGAGGCTCCTTTCATCGTCATCTCTTCATGTTTGTTGTCAACGTTCTCCACCCAGGCCTCACTATCAATTGAGTACAAAATAATGAACCTTTCTCTAGCTAACGAGGGACTTGATAACGCACCTGCAAAGAAAGAAATATAGAGCATTCTAAAAATCTCAAAATGTGTAGCACTCGGCTAAAGACTAATGTCAAGCTAAGTTAGCTCGAGAATCAAAATGGAAGTACATTATAACATTATTAACCATAACAAAACAAGCTATCTTCATTATAACATGAATATTTAATAAGTATAAATGCATGTGTTACGGGAAACAACCCTAACAACGCGGGCATCACATCGCGATGCCATTACAACGCGGTCGTTACAACGACCGCGTTGTAACCACGCAATGCCATTACTACGCAAGTCGTTACATCGACTTGCGGTAGATGGCGTGCTAACATTAGAAATAGTATAGTTTACTATTCCAACACCTTCCCTACTGTTACGTAGGCTGGAGTTGGAATAGTAAATTATACATTTCTAATGTCAGCGCGCCATCTACTGCAAGTCGATGTAACGACTTGCGTAGTAATGGCTTTGCGTTGTAATGGCACGCGGAGTAATGGCTCGCGATGTAACGAGTCATAGTCATGTGTTACTTATTCACTCCACTACACTACGTTGTGATTTTCTAATGCGCAGAACAACGTTATATATGATAATGCATAAATGTGAAACACACAAGTTTAGTTAAGGCATACATTGAATATATGGATTATATGCTGTAACATATGACTAGAGTACATGCAGAGGGTGGAGTCCAATTTACGCTGCAAAAACAGTTTGTGCACTTTACTGCTCCTTGTTTACTGCAAACGTTATAAACACTGCAAAAAATCTAACATTGTGCACAAACATAACATGTGCCAGCAAAAATGTGAAAATGTTGTAGCCATAGAACTCCTAAAACAGTGTTTTTAAGTGTAGCGCAGCGTAAAACGTGCCTGTGTTTTATTTCCTCGTCCTAGATCTTAAAATGATGGACTTTTGTGGAGAGTGACAGGAGACAGAATAGGGATTTGAAATTCAATTTTCAGAGCTTCGTCCTGCTGCATCACTGAAACTGGAGAGTCAAGGGTCATTGAATGGAGCTAGAAAGCTGAGGGAGACAACAAAATGGAGATATCGATTTCTTTCCTGTGTTGGCTGGGCACTCATTCTCCGGCATTACCTGCAGCAATCTTGTAAATATTGATTTGAAGACCGTGTTCATTAGTCTGAAAATACACACAGGATTTCTTTTCCCTCTTTCTCCCTCCCTCTCTCCCTCCCACACTGTTCTCCCATTCATTGTCCTTCTTCCCTCCGTCTTTCGTTTTCTTTCTTTGTTTCTTTGTTTGCTTTTCTTTCTTTCTTTCTTTCGTTCTTTCTTTCTTTCATTCTTTCTTTCTTTCTTTCTTTCTTTCTTTCTTTCATTCTTTCTTTCTTTCTTTCTTTCCTCCTTTCTTTCTTCTCTATTTTTTGTCCCCTCTTCTACATAGATTTACCCCCTATTACTTCCAACCTCTCCTACATTAAATGACGCTGAGAATTGTGGAGCAATTAAAAGGAGAACAGATTGAGGGCAAGTAAAAAGTAAGTAACAAAGAAAGACTTAGACTATGCAAAAATTATGAATGGAAATTCTTAAATCAATTTCAACTACTAGCAATTACTCCAAAATGTGCATTCCATTCCATAGTTTTTAGCTCATCTATGCCATTATACACACTGACAAGCCATAAGCAAATGAGCCTTGGAACAACCCCATAAGGGACAGTCCACCCTAAACTGGCTACATCGTCTTTGAATGAGAATACAGTCAATCCACACATTTAATTTTTGTTGGGCCTCAAGAGTGAAGTACAGACTGAGTCCTAAGGCACAGCAAGTTTGGGACTTACGGCCTGATTTAGGGTTTGGCGGATGGAGTAAAGGCAGACAGGATGGCGGAGGACTTTACGTCTGTCCCCCTGCCTTTATAGTGCCTACCAAACTGAAAGATGTCTGCTGGCCCCACAGACATTTCTATAAATTGGCAGGAGCCACTGTCATGGCGGTTCCTGTCAATGTTGGAAAGGTTTGATAGATGGCTCTGTCAAACATGACGACCACTCAACAAACTTTTCCAAAGTTTTTTATTTTTCAGAAGCAAACTCTCAAAGCAGAAGTTTATTTTTGGAAAAGAAATAATAATGACCCCCACACCATGTAAGCTGTCCCCTGTAGTGTAGGAGTCATTTTCTATTTTTCTTTTCTTTCACTGCTAGGTTCGGGGTCGGACTTGAAACTTATGCACATAACGCCATCTAAATAGAGCAGACTATGTTATGTGCTTCTTCTGACGACCCCCACTCCACCAGGACATTGAAGAAAGGTTTACATCGAAGGAGTACATTTTACTCCATCTGTGTAAACATGGTGGCTCGTCCGACACTAAATTGGGTGGGGCAGACCGAGAGTTTGGCGGAGAGACTACTCCATTACTGTTGCAACATAGTACTCTCTTCGCCAAATTCTAAATTGGGCCTTTAATCTGTACATAACCACAACCTTTAGGGGTATGTATGCACTTAGATGCCGCAAACTAAATATATTCAAATATGTGCATCAATTTGAACCACTAGTAATTTCCTCTGGGGCTATTTAATTTATTGATTTCTTATCTCATGTGCACAAATTCAAGCAGGGCCGGCCTTAGTGCTGGTGGTGCCTAGTGCGACAGTGTTTGTTGGTGCCCCCTCCCCAGCGACCATCTCCTCCAATCAATCAATCAATCAATCATGGCATTTATAGAGCGCGCTACTCACCCGGGAGGGTCTCAAGGCGCTGGGGGAGGGGGTAAGTTACTGCTCGAACAGCCAGGTCTTGAGCTGCTTCCTGAAGGAGAGATGGTCCTGGGTTCGCCGAAGGTGAGTGGGGAGGGAGTTCCAGGTCTTGGCTGCCAGGTAGGAGAAGGATCTTCCTCCGGCGGTGGTTCTGCGGATGCGTGGTACGGTGGCGAGGGCGTGGCTGGTTGATCGTAGCTGGCGTGTGGGCGTGTAGAAGGTCATGCGGTCGTTGAGGTACTTTGGGCCCAGGTCGTGGAGGGCCTTGTGTGCGTGGGTGAGGAGTCTGAACGTGATTCTCTTGCTGACGGGGAGCCAGTGCAGGTCTTTCAGGTGCGCGGTGATGTGGCTGTGTCGGGGGATGTCCAGGATGAGTCGTGCGGAGGCGTTCTGGATGCGCTGGAGTCTCTTTTGAAGTTTGGCTGTGGTTCCGGCGTAGAGGGTGTTCCCATAGTCCAGTCGGCTGGTGACGAGTGCCTGGGTGACGGTCTTCCTGGTTTCAGTGGGGATCCATCTGAAGATCTTGCGGAGCATGCGCAGGGTGTTGAAGCATGAAGATGAGACGGCGTTGACTTGTCTGGTCATCGACAGGGAGGAGTCCAGGATGAAGCCCAGGTTGCGTGCGTGGTCCGTTGGCTTGGGCGCGGTGCCCAGGGCCGGGGGCCACCAGGAATCGTCCCAGGCGGAGGGTGATGAGCCCAGGATGAGGACTTCCGTCTTGTCTGAGTTCAGTTTAAGGCGGCTGTTCCTCATCCAGTCGGCGACGTCTCTCATCCCGTCGTGTAGGTTGGCTCTGGCGGTGGTGGGGTCGTTGGTGAGGGAGAGGATCAGCTGGGTGTCGTCGGCGTAGGAGATGATGTTGAGGTTGTGTCGGCGTGCGATGGCTGCGAGGGGGCTCATGTAGACGTTGAAGAGGGTTGGGCTGAGTGAGGATCCTTGTGGAACGCCGCAGATGACTTCGGTGGCTTCGGATCTGAACGGGGGAGGCGGACTCTCTGGGTTCTTCCGGCGAGGAACGAGATGATCCATTCCAGTGCTTTCTCTCGGATTCCGATGTTGCTGAGGCGCTTCACTAGGGTGCGGTGGCAGACGGTGTCGAACGCCGCAGAGAGGTCCAAGAGGATGAGGGCAGCTGTTTCCCCGTTGTCGGTTAGGGTTCTGATGTCGTCGGTGGCTGCGATAAGGGCGGTCTCGGTGCTGTGGTTGGCCCGAAACCCGGACTGCGAGGGGTCGAGGGATCCATTCGTCTCGAGGAAGGCGGCAAGCTGTCTGTTGACGGTCTTCTCGATGACTTTGGCCGGAAACGGAAGGAGCGAGATTCCTACCACCCCTTAGCAGTGCCCCTCAAGTCTCCATAACCCCTTTCTCTCAGATGCATTTAATTAGTTTCATAGCGCCACTCATACCAGTGCAGGGTGTCAGAGCACTTTACATCACACACACATTACACAGAGACAATCAATCATACATGTGTAAATCAGTGTACAGGAAATGTTAGATAAGACAGAGGACAATAAGGTGCAAGCGTCACATGTCATCCATACTGGTAGGCATTATAGTTTAAGAGTGTTTGGTCTTGAGAAGCACAAACTCAGAATTTAAAATCTAACACCATGGTTTGGGGGATCTCTTTAATAATAAGAATTGATTTCTACCCAAATTAACTATTTTTACGACATTGGGATGATGAAAGACTGGAAATAATAATAAGGCTCCAATCTAGTCCTTGCAATTTGCATGCAGCTTTTGATGACAGTTAATAGCTCACTGTTCTATATTAGGAGTTTAACTTATAAACTGCAAGTAACAAAAGGATCTCTCTGACACAAGCAGTAACCCACTTACCTATTTACATTATATACACTTTGTGATCTGCATGGTACACTTTCTTTGCAGCAGGCATATTAACCCTCTGTGCTACTTTGTGATGAGTCAAAGCTTCCACTAGACTAAACTCCGATCTCTCTCCTGGAAGAACATTAATCACTGGACCTTTCTTGACATTTCTATTGTTGCCTGAAAATTGCTGAAGGCAAGGAACGGGGCAGCAGTGCTTTTAAAGCCATAATCTACTTGCACACAGGGCGCCCCACCCGAAGTCAGCACAGGGTACGGGGCCACCGCCCTAGAGCCGGCCCTGAATACAAGTAGGAACCAATCATATGCAAATCAGCCTTGGTTAAGCCTTAAAATGGATAGTTTGCCCGAAATGTTAAGCGACATCCTTTCATAAAAGAAACTCAAACAAGCCCAGACATGTTTCAGCCTTGCTGGGCCTCATAAGTGAGGTGCACCTTAAGCCTTTATGGCAAAGCAAACATGTGACACCCATCTGAGCATGGACATACCATTTAGAGTTAATGTAAATGAGCTGTAATTACTCTAGGAGGCGCATTTTATTCTATAGATTTTAGGTTGTCTGTTCCATCACAAATAGAGATCAACAATTTGCAAAGCAGCCTCAGCCCCTCCGCAAAAGTGACGTATAAGACCCAATGGCTAGCCAATGTCCTCGCCCCGGATGGGAACTATTGGTAATAATTCTGCCATTTATCATCCCTTGACTTGTGTAGTTCGAGAAAGTGCCATTGTGCAGTTTCAGAGAGGGACCATGGATATGCAAATCATCATTTATCAGTATCCAAAGAGACAATCCAGCCCCAAACTATGAGGCTGGCATCTCTCTGATCGGGAACACAAGCAACCTCAGACCTTTGAAGGTCCTTTGCAGTATTAAAGACCTGGGATACTTTTCCACAAGGAGAAACTACATTAGAAATGAAGGTGGTGGCATCTTCCATCAGGGTCACGTCAGCTCAGAAAGTGCAACAGTCCCTCATTGCCTGAGACTATTCACACTTCATACTAGTAAGCCAGCAAGTTCAAAGAAAGAAGCATAGTATATTCAATAATGGTGTGCAGGCATCTCCCTTTCCAGTGATCTGACTATGCAACACAGCATTGCTCTTCTGTACAGACTTTGATTGCAAAAACCATCCACTATTTTATCTTCCATATTGGCTTTTCATGTGTAACATTATCTCATCAGAGTTCCATGCTTGAGTCTTCTCTCTCAGAAACGAGCTCATTTTACACTACACAGATGCACATTACGGGCCTCATTTATGAGAAATTGGTGTACGGCAGTGCCCCAAATCTTCTTGTTGCACTGCCCAACGCCAATGTGAAAGGCAGGAAAACACCATATTTATGAAATACTGTGCATTCCTGTCCTTTCCCCCTGTGCTGGTGCACTATTTGCTGCCTAGCACCAACGTAGGCACCCTTGCACAATGGTACATGGGTGCCTCCAATGCAGGCAGGATTGTTTTTGTGCACAATGTGCCACATGCATCCTGTTGGCTGTTTCTGGGCTCGGGGCTAATCATACTCCAAAGAACTGTTGAAAACTTATGGCTCATTAAGGGAAGTTTCACCTGTAAAATAACGCCTAATCAGGCGAGTCTTGCATGTCGCTTTGAAATGGTTGAGAATATGCAGCTTCTCAGCAAGTTCATTCCAAAGACAAGGACAAGGGAGTGACCAACGACTTGCAACTTCAGGGACATTGGCAGCTGTGGCCTAGTAAACCCTCAGCTTTTGTAGCTAGAGCGCAGCTACCTCTAGGCCCCATGAGCTGGTGAACCCCAGCCGCGGCCCGTGCAGGTAAGAACGTGGGGCCGGTTTGGGAGTGGATTCGACAGACAACCACGAGGGGAAATTAAATAAATAAATAATTTTCCCTCATCCTCGTCTGTCGAAATCCCCCCTCACATGGCCCCACCGCCCGACTGCTTTTACCTGCATGGGCCACGGCTGGGGAACTCACTCCCTCTAAAATACTAATTAGTTATTTACCGGCATCGTGTGTCTGTAGGATTGCAGACAAATGCTCATAATGAGCACTTTTAGGGAATATTATGACAGAGGGCTGTCTTCCTTGGGCTGACATGCTCAGTGAAGAAAACAAAATGAGAAATGTAGAAAATGAGGTCACAAAAAGAGAGAGAGGAGAAACTGGAAAGAGTAAGTGAGCGAAAAAAAATATGTAAAAGTAATGATGGGGAGAAAAAAAATTAGTAGGTGTAAAGGGGTAATAAAGAAAGGGAGGGAGAGTGAGTGAGTGAAAGAAAGGAAGGAAGAAAGCGAAAGGAAGAAGTAAAAATGTGAATGGTAGGATGGAAGAGTGAAAAGAAGGACGAGTGAATAAATGAATGGCAGAGTCAAAGGATGGTCAAAATGCAAGTGTAAAAGGATGGCTGGGAGAGTGAAAGAAATGATGGAGCACTGGGCCCTGAAAACCTAATCTCTTAGTCATTTGTCAAAGATTTGTCCCCATTGGTCGTATGGACCTTTATTAGCTGACGCAAAGCACTGAAAGGGAGAAAACATCAACAATACATTTCTAATTTGTGAAGCCAGTATGACTCCACAATGAGGACCAGGGATCACTGAATATGGTTAAAGGGTTTCATTTGGATTACCAATCAATCCTGCATATATGCAGATCAAGATTAGGTTCAATAAATGCAACAATATAAAAGGTACGCTGACATTTCTCAGTAAGTTAAGGTGCAATAGAAAGTCATATCAAATTGCAATAATCACAGTTGTGTAAAAACAGATTAAAGCAAACAGATGTTCCCATAAAGAAACTTCACTTCGTTCTTCTAAACCTGGATCAAATATAGGGTCATCTATCAAGGGTCTCTAAATTGGGAGCATAAAAGAAGAAGATGACAGCATGATCAAACTTCAGTAGAAGTCTAAAGGCAAAGAAATAAGCATTCAGCATAAAGCTTCAAACTTACAGGAATAGGGCAAGCAGAGAAGTCTGTACCTCTCTAAGGGCGTGATTTAAATCTTGACGGGACTGGTCCAGCTGTCGCTTATTTGGTGGTCTTCCCGCCCGCCGCCTTGGCGGTCCGACTGCTCAATTTAGATGTTGGCTGGTCACTGAAGGGAAGACCACAGCAGTCCCGCTGACTTCCCCAGAATCTTTCTCCTGCATCTATGCCGTCTGAGGCAGAAGCTGCTTTCGGAGGGAGTCCCGCCATCCAGATTACAATGTGCCTTTCTGTCAAGGCAACTGTGGCAGGGAAACCTCAAAGTTTGAGTTGGCAGAATGGGTGAAAACCCACCTTTTTTCAGGGTCCCTCCACTGATTCCATCTTGAATGCCATTGTCCAGGTCCATCCTGTGCTGCTGCTACTAGACCACGACGCTCAGCCACCCTGTTGTCGCTGGGATCTGAGGTAGGCTTTAGTGGTGGTTGTGGGTGTACATTCAATAGTGTATGTATGTTTTTGGTGTGCAATGCTATATGTAAAACATATGTGCAGTACACATTACCTGCATATATATATTGACAGATTCACAACATGTATGTGTATTGAGTTGAAAATAAGTTGTACTTACCTGTTTCCACACCACCATAGCCTCACTACATCAGGACACCACAGCCAGGACACTGCCAGCACAACTGGAACATCTAAATCTGCTCGGTGGAAACCCGCCAGCATGACGGCAATGAAGACTGCCGCGGTGGTGGTCTCCTGCCTATTGCTGCAGCATCTAAATATGGCGGGTGGACTGCTGTCAGCTTGACAGAGTACATGGTACCGTGACCGTCACAGGACGGCAGTAGTACTGCCAAGATCTAAATCAGGCCTTAAGTCTAAAGGGAATCTCTCCTAACTCTTATTATGGGAACACCAATTTAAAAGTAACAGGAGATTTAGAAACACCTTCTCTCCGTTCACACCACCATGGACCAATCAGGTCACTACTTGAGTACATCTGCAACATGGCCTTAGGTTCACATCATATGGAACTAACACTTCAGTTTTCAACTTTGAAAAATTGCCATCCTGGTACATGATGAACACAAGGTGTCTTTCGACCATTGTTTCTCCATATTGGCTGCCAAGTTTCTCTCCAGGCCTCTCTATCAGCCATCTAATACAGACAATAAGCCTTTCTCTAGCTAACGTAAATCATGATAATAAACCTGAGAAAACACACACTCAGCATCTGACAAAGGTCGAGCACTTAAGTTCCAACAGTTCCATAAATATCTTGCGAGTGCAGCTACTCCCGACATCCGCTGCTGAAGAATGTCAAACAGGCAACAAAGTTCATAGAAAAGGAAGGCGCACTGTGATTGCAGTCACTTAAAGAACACGTGTAGTGCCAAAATTAATCTTTTTATTAATGTTGCTTTAACTGTAAAGTAGGCACACAGCCAACGCGTTTCATTCCCTTGTGCCAGGGGAACTTCGTCAGGGCTGTAACAAACATAACATGACTAACATAAATATACATATATAACCATGATAATAAACCTGCAAGGAAAAGATAAAACCTGCTGGTGAAGCAAAATGCATTTCAACTGAGGGCTATAGTCATGCTAACTTAAATGAGCATTTAATGTGCATTGTGAATATATGATTATACATGCACACGTGTAACTTTTAAAATGACTGCAAAATGTGAACAAAAGAATAAGTTTAAATAAGCAAATATATCTTGAAAGGTAAGTGTAAAATGTGAATAAAGAAATACATGATTTCATTTTTAAACTGAACATTAGTGCACACATATATAAATATATAAATCTCTAGTTTCTACAGTGAATACATTTCAGTAAGGCATTTAAATGCTTCACACACATTAATAAGGTTAAGGCACACAGTCAATACAATGTCATGTGAACAAATATAATTGCATTTCTGTGACGTGTAAGGGTGGTGTCTAAACTGTGCTGCTCCAGGAAGAGTACAGGAATGGTGGACGGATAGATTAAAGAGTTCAATAAGTTAAAGTGGATGGAAGAATGGACAGATAGTTGAAAGGATGAAGGAAGAGAGAAAGGAGTGATGGGTGGAAAGATGGACAGATACATGGATATATTGATAGGTGAAAGAATGAATGTATATATACGAAAGGGTGAAAGATTGGAATGGCTGAATAAAGAATAATTGGATGGATGAATATATTGAAAGGTGAAAAGAAGAATAGATGTATGGATGGATAGATGGAAGGGTGAGAGCCTGGACGGACAGGTGGTTGGAAGGAAGAAAGTGTGAATGGAGCTCTTTGGCTCATGATGAATAGAGGTATGGTTCAAAGTGGAGGTTATTTTAATTTTATGGCTACTCAGACATACAAAAAGTCACAAAGAAGACCAAAGCAGCATGTCAGCTGATAGAGTGGCATTATTTCCTGCAGAAACCATGGATTGCATATGAAAGAGCACCTTACTTCTGTCTATCTCCAAGACCAAAGCCATTTCAATTGAGTAAGTAGTGGCACTTTTTCACAAGGCCTCAGATAGCTTCAGTAATTGCAGTGTAAACTTTGGGTCTAACTTATTCACCATAATTCTTGATTTACAATGGTAAGGATTGACAGTTGAAAGTTTTAAATTACAACGAATACTATTGAACACTAGTACTATCCCTATTGGTTGCAATGGTGGATTTCAACATGTTTCTCCTTTTATTAATGTGGTGTCACCCTGAAAAAGTCAGTAGACTTGAATTTTTAATAATGGCACCTCCTTATAGTGTTTTTGGTATAGATAGGGCATTGTGGTTGTAAGATTCGGGGCTTGTTGTGTGTTGTGAACTGTTCTGAGAGTTTCACAAAAGGTATTGCCATCTGCCTGAATGTGAATATTGGTAATTTAATGTGTAGTATTTAGTAGTGAGTGTGTAATAAAAGTACTTTTTCCTTTATAAGACAAAACACTGGCTGGACAATTATTTATTGAGTGTTGTTGTTTAGTAACAATGAACTAGGATTACTAGCCCACATCAGATACCCTGAGTAGGCCTTTGACTGTGCTGCTTCGCTACCCTGAGAAAGTCAAGTGCTACAATAGGGTACTTGGTTCCCACTAAAGGGAACATTGTAGACTTGTTACTTATGAAGGACTCACATCCTTCTCAAATAGTAACCCACTATCTTACAGAAACAAATTGGTTTGTTTACTAAAAATGAAAAAACGTTACCTGAGGACAAACTTAGTATATTTCAAGAATATGATAAACTGATATATGGGTGACAAATTAAATCGCTAAAAAATTAAAGACTTCATGTTGGGAG
Source organism: Calotriton arnoldi (assembly GCA_963921515.1). Classification (NCBI taxonomy): domain Eukaryota; kingdom Metazoa; phylum Chordata; class Amphibia; order Caudata; family Salamandridae; genus Calotriton; species Calotriton arnoldi. The sequence goes on from CAWUFW010000193.1 coordinate 4,645,194, forward strand.
CAATAAGAGTATTTATTTTTTTAGAACAACTTTTTATTTTCACTCAGCACCATAATACTTGAAAAAGCAAAAATGAAAAGTAATAGGCTTTCAGAATAAACCATACACTCCACCTTTTCTTGTTCATTAACCCTTCCCCAATCCTTCCTTAATGACTTGGCAGGAGCACAAACCCCACTCCTGCAAAGCTCTTTACTCAGACTGAAACTGCAACAGAGAAAGTTTGGAATTATGGTGTTAAAAAGGATCAAAAATATATTTTAACTAACGAGTTTTTCAGTGTCCCATTCTTAGAATCAGAATATCCTCATGTTCCCTGGCAGGAGCAGTCTGGATCTATCTAGCCATTGTGCTTGATCATGTCCCAGTCTGCAAGATGTTTTTAAAGACTGCTCCCTTAAGCATTGGGTCCAAGCAGTCATTATGTATTCCTTCCGAGATGTTTTTCTAAAATTGTGAGATAATTCTGTAGAGATTTTCATTGTTGTTGGGGTAAGGTCTGATACACCAACAGGACCGTGGCATTAGGAATTTGTCCAAGATCAAACCAGTGTTTCTTCAATTATTTGTCTCATTTATTTGCCGAAACTGCTGCCTCTTAGAGCAGTCACGTATCATGTGTGTATCTGTCTCTCGTGTGCTGCTTCGTCATGCCTCAGGAGTCCCTTGGTTTAGTTTGTGAAGTCTGGTCACAGTGCAATAGGTCACAGACCTAATGAAGACCCTGGTAAACTGTCAGCCTTATGTTAGCACTTCTGAGGCCCTGTGACCAGACCCCCAAAAGATGTGACTAAACATCTAGCAGGCTAGGTAGGCACTCTTTGGTTTTGGCAATTGAGATTCAGGTTTTGGCTGGAGGAAACATATACTCAAGAGAGATTGCTTTCTTAAACATCTGTGAAATGGAGACAGTCAACTCAATCTTTGTCATCTTCATAGGTAGCATTAAGTGTAGTTGCTGATGGTATTTCTCTAAATCTTCCTTCCCCATCTCGAACCTCACGCACATAGGGGTGAACGTTGCAAAGGGAACGGTCCTCCATAGCATTGTTCTAGAAGGCATATTAGTTTGGGGATTCAATCTTCCCAGTAAAGAAGATGGTCATGTATGCAGATGGTCATGAATGCAGAAATGATTATACAGCCAGATTGTGGGAATAGCTGTGAGGCTGACATGTATTATTTCCCACTTATGAACAGCTTATCACATTTCTCTTAAGTGTTCGAGTATTGAGTAGGGTGTATGGAGAGATATGCTTTGCCTGACTCAGGGGTTCAATAGTTCAATAGTAGGTCTTTATGGATCACCCACATGGGTCTTTTGAGCAAAACAGGGAGTGATCCAAAGATTTGTGCTACTCTGTTCACCCACATGGATAGTGTGCTAGAGGAACTTTAAGGCTGCTCCTGAGGGGTCCAACATTAAAGTGCCCAGTTTGGTCTTGGTCCTCTTGACCAGCCATGTAAAGTCAATAAGCAGTGAGGTCAGTGGGAACAGAACAAGAAGGTTTTTTATCTGTGTCAATGAAACCATTTGAAAGAGTGAAGCGTGACACATTATGGAAACAGGCAAAGCCCATAATCTGGCAAAATGTGCCTCCAGAATATACATCAGTGTGCTTCGGAATTCAAGCGCCAGGTATTTCAGACATGACATGATTCACAGAAGTGACCTTCTCTAGAGCTGCACCGGTCAGAGCAGCATATGTCAGGGGAAGGATTTCTTTCTTGCTCAAATTAGATTAAAATCCTAAGAAGGCAGAGAACTGCACAGTGGTCCCCAGGATCTTCAGCAACTTCACCTCTAGGACGCCAAGCATGACCAAGATATATTCTAATTGTAGTAGAGGCTGCTCTTTTGTATACCCACAAGTTTGTCTTTGATGGCTGCCTCTACTCTTATATCACAGGAATGTGCTTCTAATACTTTTGCAAAGAGAAGAGGTGCCAAAGGACAGCTTTGCTTAGTGACTCTCTCCAGCACAAAGAATTGTGGCACCAGTAGGCCAGTCAAATTACTTGCTTGAAGGGCAACATAGATGGTGCCTATCCAAAAGCATTACTTGTCTATTAAGACAAATTCACTGAGATCCTAAAACAAATAAGGCCACTCCACCCTATCGAATGGTTTCACAGCATTGATGGACATCAGTGCTGGTTAACCCTCCACTCTCACAGCCTTGTGAATAATGCACATAACGCATGAAAGGCCTTTTGTGGATAACCGAGAAGGGATGAAATTGATCTTCAGATCAACATTCAATAATGATATCCGGGAGTTAATGCTACAATCCATTGAGTCTGTTCCTATCTTTGGGCATCAGCATTATTGTCACTTGTGACATGGTGTTAGGAGAAGGCCCTGAGTTAGCAAGCCTTTATAAAGGTTCTTAAGCGAAACTGGAAATATGTCTCGGTACTGCATGTAGAATTCTGAAACAAATCCTTTGGGATCTGAAGTTTTGCCTGTCTTTGAAGAATTAATGGTATTATTGACTCATCCAAAGAAAAGGTAGTAAAAGTATGTCACATATTCTGATAGAACTAATCAGTTTGGCAGCTCAATGTTGCTTGATGAGGTTGGTGAGCAGTCTTGTTGCTCTGTTCATGAAACATGAACTCAGAAGTGAATCCATCAGGACCTGGAGTCTTGACTGTCTTTAAAGACTTAAGCCTTCATTATGAGTAGCCACAAAAATGGGACGGATCTTACCTATCCCCAGAGTTACAGATACCAGGGGTACTGATAGCTCCAGGAACAGAGAAAATCTATCCCATTATGTTTTGGACCCTGAGGATGCACTAAAAAAATGAGGAATTACCAGGGAAATTGGCAATTCTGGTTCCAATTTCCCTGGAAAATCCTCTTTTTTCCCCAGGAGTTCACACAGAGATTTCGGCTGTTTTCAGCTGCTCAAATGTCTGGGTGAAGTAAAAAACGTGTAATTCCAGAATTAAGAGCCCACTCATGTGGAGACATTTCACAGTTTGTAGCTGACATTGGAGCCGAGTAAGTTCTGTGTAACTTAGCCCTGCAGAAAGAGAAGTCCGCGACTTCCTTCCGGTTTTTATCACTTGTTCGCTGGTGTGCTTCTGTAAAAGCTGCTGTGTTCCTGGAAGCACAAAATGTGAATATATTACCAGCATCCATGCAAGAGACGATCATAACTATGATCCTCTAGCCTGACAGAGACCCCTTAGAGTATGGGTCATACTAACCGCTCTGCATGATAAATATGGATGTTAAAATGTTGAATAAAACATTGATAAATAGATTGCATGGAAACAGAATCCAATGGAAGCACTGGTACCCAGACCAAAGCAGCTTCATACTCCATAGGTGCACCACCCAAAACTAAAGTTGGCTGATACACTCTATGCATCATCTAGAATTTATGAATCATCATTTTGCGCTTGCAGTTTTCGATGAAAAGACTATCTGCACTATTGGATGGAATTATATGATGATAATGTTGGAATGAACTGGACGTCAACATTATTTTTTAAGTGATCTAATTATTATGCATAGAACTGATGGCAAACGTTAGAACGGACAATATAGTGTCGGAGAGCAGGAAGACAAAAAGCGAAAGAGGGATGACAGTTGCCCCCTTTTGCCACTATTGTTTGTGCTGACAGCGAACCATTTGGATACAGGTTGAGTGTGAGAATGCAAGATTGGAGGATCGTGGTGGGTGTGGCCATGAACATTCTTTTTGTGTATGCAGATGATGTGCCTGTTGTAAGAAACTGGATTATTAATGGGGTGGATGACTAACCCCTGCCAGAGGTAACTCTTATAGTCACTAAATTAACCTGAGCTCAATTTTGAGGATGTGGCATAAGGGCCAGAGCTTCCGACTCTGGAGCTGAGGAACCAGGCTGGAGTCTCCCCGTTGGCTCAACATCCTGTGATTCTGGGCAAATCACTTAATCTCCCCATACCTACAAAAAATGAATGTTTTACTGTGTAATGTAACTGGTGCTCATATAAAGCGCTCCAATACCTTCGGGTCGTGTTCGCGCTATATAAAACTGCAAAAAAAATAAAAACTCTGATAGCTATGGCACAAGGCAGAGAAATTTAACTTAGGGCAATGTGTAAATTAGTTATGCAGTACCAAAACAGCAATAGTCAACAAACAAAACATAAAAAATCCCAATTAAAAAAAAACAACGAAGAAACAAAACAACACCAAAATGGCAAAAATCCTATAAGGATAACCAGAGGTATGAATTTATTATGCTTTAAGTAGAAATAGCACCAAAAATCACAAATGCCAAAACAGCTAATGGTTGCTGTAGACCGGGACCTAGGCACAATTTGAGGCTGACCACGATGGAGTGCAGGTCGGATAGACCAACCAGGTTCGTCCTTGTCAAAAAGTTTGCCTTCTGACTTAGTCTTATAATCTTTTAAGTCCCAATCAACTAGCGGAATATACACTTTTAAAGCCTTGCAGGACCACAGGGGAGGCACTTACAGACTCTCAGGGTGTTAGGCAGAGCCCTACTTTTAAATGCCATGCACCTTGCCATATGGGCTACAAGGCCTACTATGGAGTGGCTTATTAATATTTAAAAGGGAGGTTTTGACCTGTCAAAAGGGTTTATTTTGACAGGTCATATTGCAGTTTTTACACTGCTGCAGTCGAGCTACAATGGTAGGCCTGACGCCATATTTGCATTGCCACTGTACACGATGGCACAATAGGTGCTGCAGTCCACCAGTGGCATTTAATTTCCAGGTCCTGGGTACACTTTGTACCATATAGTAGGGATTTATAGGCAAGCAAAATGTCTTCTCCTAAAATTTCAGTGCTTAAACTATCAAACATTCACGGAAACACAGAAAAGTGTCTGAGTCAGAACAGGGCAGTATTTGAAATATACAAAGTTGGCAAATACACATGGGCAAGTTGGCAAATGGACCACATTTCTGGACATCCCAGAGGTGACTCAGACGGTGCTACCATGTTAAACCTAGAGAAGTGTTGAAACTTAGTGACCAATCGGCACCAGGGCTTGAAAAAAGCCAAGAGCCAGCATCCACTGGTAATCAGAAATTTATGGGAATCAGAGTTACCTGACCAAATAATGAGTAAAGAATAGGATACAGTTTGCCCACAAGCTAAGATGGTCTCCTGTAATGTGATGTTTAAACTTGTGCAATTTAGTTACTTACATAGAACTTATTTATCTCCAATAAAACAGTTGCACTACTGAACATTGACAGCAACAATATTGAGATATAAGAATAATGAGGACAGAATATAGAAGGGACAAAATATCGAAAGGTAAGTGGATATAGGGAAGTATAGATTTACTATTTCTAACTCCGCCTCTATGTACCTTGAAGATATATGTACAGCGTAGGTACAAATATGTGGAGTTAGGTATAAAAAACCTACACTTACTTACCTGTCAATAATTATTTTCTCGCTACTTTGTCCTTGATGTTCTGTCCCATTGATATTGTGGATTATATATTTTGGGTGCACTCCTAATAAAACTAAATAGGATATCCCCAGAAAGCTCTGCGGAGTGCCCTAGCTGTTGAGAGGTGAATATGGATCACATGGTAATGCCCTCAGGTTGTGAACTTTGAGAAGAGCTACATCAAATTAAGGGAGGGGGGGTTCCGACACCAATGCTTTAACAACATCTGCTGAGGGTGGTCCCAAAGCCTAGGAGGAGAAAAATGCATCATATGTTTCCAGTACTGGAAGCAACACTATTAAAGAGACTATAGAGACTCATTGGCTTTGACCCCGTGAATCATAGATACAGAGGTGGGAGACAGATATGCTGAAATAGGTGATAGCAGAAGAAGGGCAAATGAGAATTGCAAGGGGATACTGATTTTGCCCAGTGGTTCTCAGTGAATGTGGTATTGACAACTCACATAGCACACGCCAGGGAATGAATTGTACTTTCCCTATTTCCTGTTCATAAATTCTCTTAAGCACATTACTTTAGGATCAAATGCACTTGTAATTAGGTGGACAGGATAGCCGTCACTTATTTTTTAATAAACAAAATGTTATTGTTTTTTCCAGATTATACAGTAACAGATCTGTTGACAGACCACCAACAGGGACACAAAGCATCACAGTGAAATAACTTGCGTAGAAAATCAGAAATCATATCATTCTAAACCATAATACACCAGACATTTCCCCCCAGACCCTCTCATGTTTCTTGGGACACGCTCTGGACACATAAATCAGTTCCTAAAGTTTGGCACACCAGTCCATCACCGTTCTCCAACTCGCCAGGGCTGGGGGCGAGGGGGAACGTCAGAGCTTGGCAACATTTCTTTTGGCGAGTATTGTCCCTGAGCCCAGGAGAGTACGATCTTCTCTTGACCCCCCAATGTCTTCTATAAAACCAAGCAAGGCCACACTTGGGGACGGCTCCACCAACTCCCCAATTATCTTTGAAAATGTGTGCACACACCCCCCTCCAGTATCTCATAATGACGGACTGTCCCATGTCATATGGCTGCATGTTGGTGTGGTCAGCTTACTAGCCTGCCACAATCTTAGCTGTGTAAGATACGCCATGTGGGGATTATTGAGTTGGATGAGTCGGAGTCTGGAGGGAATCACCAAAACTCTGGGAGACATGCATGCATCTCCCCAGTCCAACTCATAGAGGGGTCCCAGCCACTTCACCCAATGTACTTTCAAATCTGTGAGGAGATTTGCGGAGTCAATGACTAGGGTTTTGTATATCTGGGAGAAACATCACTTGACCATGGGGCTGATTAGGAGATGCACCTCTTGAAGATTATATTTGGGTAGAGTGTCAAGGAGCATCCAGTGAGATTGGAGGGCTTGCCATAAGTGTAGATAATAGAAGAATTGGGATTTATTGGACTTGGAGATTCTGAAAGGACTTTAGATGGGAGCCCTGCCAAACGCTGCACACCCTGGTAATCCAAATCAGGTCCTTTTCTAGGAACCCGTAAGCGTTGCCATATGTCATGTTACCCATTCAGAGAGGGGTTTCAAGGGTTATTTTTCGGTCCCAACCAATCTATTTTAGTGCAGACTGCCAAGCCAGAGGACTGCCCTGATGATATCTGGGAGGGACAGAGGAATCAGGCTACCATAAAGTATATTGAGTATGTTGTCCTGTCTGATCCCTACCTTGAGAGCAGGGTCAAGACTGATTTGCATATGGCTGGGTCTAAACTGGAATGGTGTGGCGTGCAAACAAATGATGGATTTGACCCAGATCTGTGACTGGGGGTGAATGTTTGATTTGTTCAGCATTCCGTCCATCATCTGTTCTTTTTGCATTTGTCACCCTAGGTATGAAGAGTATGCCCAGACGTGGGTCCCGTGCTTGCTACGCCGCCAAATTAAAGCTAGCCTGGCCGATGAGGGGTGAAACACCAAAACCAGCCCCAGGATGCTCGTTTCTGGTCCAGGGAGGACCTGGCCTGGCAGTTTGGGCTGAACAGTTCCCATGGGGAGCAGGGTCAGGACTGATTTGCATATGGCTGTGTCTCAACTGGAATGGCATGGTGTGCAAAACAACAATGGATTTAACCCAGATCTGTGACTTGGGGTGAATGTTTGATTGGTTCAGCATTCCGTCCATCATCTGTTCTTTTTGCATTTGTCACCGTAAGTGGGAAGGGTATGCCCAGACGTGGGTCCCGTGCTCGCTACACCACCAGATTCAAGCTAGCCTGGCTGATGAGGGGTGAAACCCCGCTTCTGGTCCAAGGAGGACCTGGCCTGGCAGTTCGGGCTGGACTGTTCCCATGGGGAGCAGGGTCAAAACTGATTTGCATATGGCTGGGTCTATACTGGAATGGTGTGGCATGCAAAAAAAGATCGATTTAACCCAGATCTGTGACTGGGGGTGAATGTTTGATTGGTTCAGCATACTGTCCATCATCTGTTCTTTTTGCATTTGTCCCCCTAAGTGGGAAGGGTATGCCCAGACATGGGTCCCGTGCTCGCTACGCCACCAGATTCAAGCTCGCCTGGCTGATGAGGGGTGAAACCCCGAAACCGGTCCCAGGATGCTTGTTTCTGGTCCAGGGAGGACCTGGCCTGGCAGTTTGGACTGGACTGTTCCCATGGGGAGCAGGGTCAGGACTGATTTGCATATGGCTGGGTCTCAACTGGAATGGCGTGGCGTGCAAAAAAACAATGGGTTTAACCCAGATCTGTGACTGGGAGTGAATGTTTGATTGGTTCAGCATTCCGTCCATCATCTGTTCTTTTTGCATTTGTCGCCCTAAGTGGGAAGGGTATGCCCAGAAATGGGTCCTGTGCTCGCTACGCCACCAGATTAAAGCTAGCCTGGCTGATGAGGGGTGAAATCCTGAAACCAGTCCCAGGATGCTTGTTTCTGGTCCAGGGAGGACCTGGCCTGGCAGTTCGGGCTGGGCTGTTCCCATGGGGAGCAGGATCAAGACTGATTTGCATATGGCTGAGTCTAAACTGGATGGCATGGCTTGCAAAACAATTATGGATTTAACCCAGATCTGTGACTGGGGGTGAATGTTTCATTGGTTCAGCATTCCATCCATCATCTGTTCTTTTTGCATTTGTCGCCCTAAGTGGGAAGGGTATGCCCAGACGTGTGTCCCATGCTCACTACACCACCAGATTCAAGCTAGCCTGGCTGATGAGAGGTGAAACCCCGAAACTGGTCCCAGGATGCTTGTTTCTGGTACAGGGAGGACCTGTCCTGGCAGTTCGGGCTGGACTGTTCCCATGGGGAGCAGGGTCAAGACTGATTTGCATATGGCTGGGTCTAAACTGGAATGGTGTGGCATTCAAAAAACAATGGATGACCCAGATCTTTGACTTGGGGTGAATGTTTAATTGGTTCAGCATTCCGTCCACCATCTGTTCTTTTTCCATACCATTTCAAGGCAGAACATTTGGTTGTGCAAACCTTCACTCAACCAGCTGTTGACTATCAAGAGCTGTGTGGCCTAGTAGAACAGGCAAACGTCTACCATGCCCATTCCCCATCGTATGGTGACTAGACACACTTGCTGAAGGCCTCCCTGGATTGTCGGCTCAGCCAAATAAAGGAGCGGATTTTGGTCGATACTTTTTGGAACGAGCCGCAGGGTATCCGCAGTGGGAAGTTCTGAATGCTGTAAAGTATGGGTGGAAGCATTATCTTTTTGAATAACTCCACTCTGCCGAGCATGTTCTGAGGGAGCATGGACCATGTGGTAAGGGCGGCTGACAGTTTTGTCATTAAGGTGACTAATTTAAAATCAATGCAATGTTGGATTCCAAGTCTATATGCACTCCCAGATACTGAATACTCAGTCTGCAGACTGGCAGCTGTGTCTGTCAGTCCACTGTGCGCATGCCACCTTTTAAAGGTACCAAGAGAGACTTGGACCAATTTAATCGCAGGCCGGATGCTTCCCCATAGAGCATCAGCATCTGGAGCAGGCAAGAGCCTGTGAGGGAGGGCTGTGCAAGGAATAGAAGGATATTGTCCACGTAGAGTGCTATGCGGTCTTCCACTTCTATTTTCCAGTGAAAGTCCCAGACCTGGGTGTTACACCTCACCCACATTGTCAACGCCTCTATGACCAGGGCGAACAAGAGGGGGAATAGAGGGCATTCTTGAGGTCTGAAAGTGTACAGTTGACTCAGAATTGCACCAAAAGGTGTGAATAGAGGACCCGAACATACGATCAAAATTTTGGCACCATGGCCAGGTTCGTGAGTACTTTCTTCATAAAAGACCAATCAACCAAGTTGAAGGCCTTTTCTAAGTTAATCAGCATTAGAACGGTGGTATTGCGTGTGTCCAAGAGGCGCGCCAGCGCCATCTGGACCTTACGAATGCAGTGTCTAATGTTGTGGTGAGGTATGAACCCACATTGATCCGGGTGAACGAGGTGTGACAACAAAGGGAGGAGCCTATTATCCAGGACTTTCCACCTGGAGTTAGCGGTAACCCTGGTATTTTAATTCCATCAGTTGGACTTAACTGGAACAGCAAGGGGAACCTCTTAACAGAGTGTGTTATGTATGCAGAGTAAATGTTATCATTATTTTTGTTCTTATTATAAATAAGAATATGAGCTCTGCTTTGTTTGCTAAAATGACTTTCCGAATTCCATGATTTTTTGCAAAACTTAAAGCTGCAAATGTTTGTGTGGAATTACAGATCAGTCTGTGGGACTCAACTCCTCATTTTCTGAAAGGATGAGAAGCTGAGATCATAGGGAGACAAAAAGAATGATTCACCTAATTAGAAAATGTCAGGCTGTTCTTGGTGGCATTCAGCATACTCAATTGCCATATGCCTTACCCTTAATACAGATGAACCCAGAAAAGAAAACATTACCGTCAGCTCTGCAAGCTGCTGAAAACCCGTAGCTAAGATACTGTCAGGAACGAACGTGGGTAGCAAAACGAAGGAGTCTTTCCTATTTCTCAGGCAACATTCAGATATATTTCAGTAGATGTTACTTGGTGCCTCAGTGAATGATGATAAGACTATACTGAGAGAATACAGCATGGATTGCGATTTCTTGACGAAGAGCATCATAATTCCTAGTGATATAGAGCATTGGTGTCAAGTTACAGTGCTGGAAAGAGTCCCCAACATGAGTCAGTCAGTGAGAGCTGGAGATAATGAGCCTGGGCATGGCAACCCTTCAATAATTGATCAGTTCATTTCTGAACATGATGACTGAAGCCCTGCAGTCAATTTCTGCAGAGATGAAGAAAGGCTTTTAAATCATAATAGACTAAGCTCCTTACTTATTCAAGCTTTCCAGTCAAAGTTCTTTTCTTTTAGTGGTGGTACAGCTTAATTTTAACCCCATCTTTACATGTCACAAATGCATAACCTAAAACGTGCACTTATCACATGTTTCCTGTGTGGCCTAACGATATTAATAAGAAATGTTGCACTTAACATGATTATTGAAGTGCATTTATTATAGAATTAGAGAATTCGTACATAACACTGTGTGCCGTAACCATATTAAATTAGCTTTTCTTTGAAGACTTGATGAATAAACTATCCTTACATATTCAGAATGTGTTTACGCTAGAAACGATAATGGATTTATGTAATGTGTGCACTAATGTTATATGTATACTTCATATAAAATGTAGTTCTTAGCAATACTTGCATATGATTATTAAAGATTTACTGTATGCCACATGCAATATGAATCTAATGTACTGACAAGTTATATTCATTTATGTTTAAACATGCACACGCATATTAAATGCACACCATTGATTTAATAATTTTAACTTGCTCTTACTAGGCCTCTTTTCCAAACTGCATAAAACACTGTTTTAAATTTTTGCTGACATGACTTTTCCCTTACAGGCATTCACACGCATTGTTAGTTTGAGAATAGATGCGACACTGTATTAGCAATAGAGAGAGAGCCCGGGAAGAAGCCCTTGATGAAAGAACGTGGAGAGCCAGACCATTAATTGAAGAGTTCTATTCAGCAATGTTACCACATGGGTTTGGTGGAGCAAGGACGAAGTCGTTCCCATGTTCAGTGTGGGTAGGTTTGCCGGTGTTTCAGTTTACAACGTGAGAATGGAGAAGGACAATGGAACCCCTCATGATGCGAACAGAGGGGTGTTACCTGAAGGTTTTTAGCGTGAATAACTGGAGTCTACACGGTCTGATGCTGGAGCACTTTTCCTTCGACTTTGAGAGGTTTAGACCTATATGCTTATTCCCTTTTATTCTTGCTGAGTGTGGCTTAGGCTAATACTCAAAATTCCCCTGACCCACGAAGACTCTTGACCGAGCTTTTGCAATGCTGACACCTTCCTTCATTTTTCCTACTTCCCGTACTTCCTCGCATTTTTCTATTTTTCTGCAGTTCCCAGAATTTCGAGATTCCTTAGACTAATGAACCATCCTTTTAGTTTGGACTTTAACTTAGATGATTCTAGATTTACTCATATATATACAAGAGAGGACCGAAATCTCTTCTCTGAGCACCAGATCTTAATATCAATATTTTGTATTGCTGTGACCAAGCTTCTTGTATGTTTGTTTAATACTGGTACGCCTAAACTTCTTTAGGGGTTGGGTTTCCCAGTTGTTGCTCTGTGTCTTTAAAATGTTGGTACTGAAATTCATGTACCTTAACTTGATTGCTAATTTGTAATAAACCTTCTTAACTCTAGTTACCGATTCCTGGTCCATATTGTGTATGCAAATCGGTTACACTGTTAATTGAAATTGGTTGATGTAATGTTAACTCTCCTCACCTCTCAGTCAAATAAAAAGGGCCACCGGAGAACAAATGGTAAGAGGGTAGGCCCAAAACACTTCATCAGTGGCCTTCCTCGCATCTATAAAGCCGAGGGAAAAAGACTATTCCACCAGCCTCAGTTCAATGATGTTTCTTTGTATGTGTTTTTTATCTCTCAAAAACCATCATGGTAAAGATATGAAGTTATTCAAACTTATGTAGGTAGGTATGAACATTTATCCAAATATATAGTAGGTCAATAATTTTCTGATATGGCTGTAATATGATGAGATTCATGACTATCTATTCTAAAATTCAACTTTAGGTAGATATGCTCTTATTTCTGTTGCTTATCCACAATAACGATAGGAAACTAAAATACATTTTTTAACAAACAAAAAGGGAAAAGGGTATGCATTCCTACTTCAAATGCTCTAGTCTGCATTGAGGTTCAGTAGTTATAATTCCAGCCCTTGTTAAACACTTCTACAAGTACTATTTTTTCCTGGTCAGCAGTACTTTTGTGGGAAATTGCAATGGCGTGATTTCAAAAAAATCATAGTGGTAGAGGAAGAAATGGCCCACGTTCTTTAAACATGATTATTTCTCCAGCATGACATGACATGACACAACTTTTAAAACCAATTATTGGCTACTGTACTTTTTCACAACAAACAATCTTTATCAAATCAGGGGACAATGGAAAATGCTGCTCCTTTATCTCCACTATCAGTACTTTGGTTATCTTTAATCTCTCAAACATTGAAGAATTTACCTGCACCTCCCTTTGCACACAGACAAACCGATCAACACCCTTGTTAAGATATTAAAGAGTTAAAAAAATAGCATCAGTGTCTAAATAGAGCTCCAACAATAGTCATTTACTTCTTGGATAGAGTCATAAACTCTGCCAGATGGACCATATTCAACCTTTTGGCCATGCCCCGCATTTCAATACCGCCTTGAGGCTAGTTGGTCATGACCTAAACACCTAGCTGTATCTAAACTGATTTGTGGACATTTCCCCACAAGACACACATGGAAGCACTCTCTGTGCTGGTGTGTGCCCACGGTGATATATCCGTATTTCTTTTCTGTCCCCCCCCATGCCATATTACTGGTGTGCCGCTTTTCTTTGTGTATGTGGAAGAACAGCATCAGGATTCATGCAACACACCATAAGCTGTTTTTGAATGCAGGCTTTCTGGGTCTGCCTTTTTCTTTTTTAAATGGGTTTACTCGCCTTCTCCTGCTCGAAACTGTAATAATTTATAACTTTTTATCCAATGGATGCATGTGATGTTGAACTCAATATGTCCAAAAGTACCATCTGCACTTGTATTTTCTACAAACTCTGGTGCTAAGTCACAAAACCATTTATGAGTATGGGAAGTAATACTATAGGAGTATTCTTTTATGTATTCAAACATGCCTTTGCAAATGAGCCCTGAAATGTCTAATTCCCTATGAGTAAGTTTAATAAGAAGGCACAGTTTTTTGTAATTGTACTGACCATATAATGACCAAATATTCCCATTTTATTCCATTGTGGATGTTTTGGGGAAGATTCACAAGGGTATGTGAGAGTAAATTAAAAAAAATGCTATAGGAGAACTTATTTACATAATCTTACATGCATTTTGTGAATCGGTTCCAATGTATATACTGTTTGCCTAGTGTATATCTGTACATGTCCAACTATTCATCAACCATTCCTGCAAATCTTTGTCAATGTAATGCACCCAAACTTTCATGTCTTGAATTACAAAAGATGTTGTATACAGCTGTTCTAGTAGAAACAGTATTGTGTGTATCCACAAACAAATGTGCAGGCAAACAAATAAACAAACAACTAGATACTAACTATAGCAATTGTCAGTGCAGCACCAATGAATCTAACACAGAAAACAAGTAGTACATTAAATATTTACTTACTGTGAGTAGATACATTTGGAGGCCTCCTTTACGTAATATATTTTACAATGTAATTTTATACAATATTTAATGAAATGTTTAAATATATACCTACTTTTATCATCAGCCTGTTGTGCTGAACACTAACATATGTGTATTGTGTGCCACACCAAGTTTATGCTGAGATATTTGTGTTCCCAATATGTGACCTGTATAGGGGGAAAAATCGGTTACATCGCGGTCTTCACACCGCAATACCTTTACAACGCGGGCATTACAACGCAAGTCATTACAAGACTTGCGCTGGATGGCGCTCTAAGCTAAGGAATAGTATGATTTACTATTCCAACACCTTCCCTACTGTAACAAAGGCTGGAGTTGGAATAGTAAATCATACTATTCCTAAGTCCAGCGCCCTCCAGCGCAAGTCGTTGTAACGACTAGCGTTGTAATGCCTGCGTTGTAAAGGTATTGCGGTGTGAAGACCGCGATGTAACATCACATATTCCTGTATAGGTTTTCATAATGCCTGCAGATTCATAATGCCACGGAATTAGAGGTAGTTTAGGAGTAGAAAGGCCTGACACAAGTTCTGTGTGGTGTATTCCTATTTCTGAGTGCTCCGAGTAAGTCATGGACAGTGGCTGAACATTCAAAAACCCAGGGCTCAGCTTAATGAGAGATGCAGACAGCAAATGGGGCAGATGTGCGCTCGTCAGTTTCCTAAGCCTCAGAAATATTTATTTCCGCTGCTCAGTGGAGGCTAGTGGAACAGTTTACAGTGGTATTGAAGTCAACGCTGAGGAACTCTGGTCTACCAGAGGCTTTATACTGCTAGAAAAAGAGAGATACAAGTGGTAGTTTGCTGAGACAAAGACGTCTGTGGCAGCTCTAAGCCCCACCTCTCATGTACAAGCAACAACTTAGAGCTATAACTATAATGATGACTTTAACAGAAGTATTTACAAGTTGTCATCCTGAGCCAACCCCCTGAAAACTGCTTGGAGGCTGATGTATGATGTTATCACGCTGTATTGTACAATACATGGAAGTAAGCTATATTTCTTTTCTACAATGCATTGGTGTAAAGTTAATTTATTTTTAATATGCATATAGTTGCTTTTAGAATCTGAAAGCTAAAAGACATCAACAGTAATAGAAACACTGCAACACACAAAGACGGCTTTATAGTATGAATGTATTCCTATGCAAATAGTATCAAAGGCTGTGTTTTTAAAAAAAAGCCATGGAATATAAATTTACCATGAGAACCCTTCCAATTACCGCAAAAACTGGGAAGCACAGAACCTGTTTAAACTCTTCCATGTTGTATTTGATGTCGGACATCAAAGCAGCTCTAACTGAATACAACAGCTGCAAGGGAAGGGTGTATTTGTCAACCTGAACTAGAGACTTTGCATTTTACATCCTTTTTATGATATGAAGGTATGTGGATTTGTTTCATAAGCAACTCCCTAGCTTATTTATTATAGGAATATAGCTAAATTTGCTTTTTCATTTAGTGAGTGCCATGTGTTATATTAACATTTGTAAATGCTGTAATACTTATGAATGTATTTATCTTTATCAAAAGTTATAGATATATATCAGTGATGCATGCATCCTTTATCAATCTATGATATTCTCATAGTGTGATTTTCTCTCAGAGGCATTCATTTTTTGCAAACATGGGAACATCATTGCATGGCCCTTATTGTGCCTGGAGGTATTTAGTTTGAGAGGAGACACTACATTAAGTTACTTTTTATGTGAATGATTGATAATCTTGATGATATACAGTTCTGAAAGGCTTATGACCTTATTAACATGCACAACACTATACCCATGTTTAGGCGAAGGAAAAAATGGGAGGAGATTGTGTCAGTCTTTGTATATACCGCAGAGTAACACTGGCCCGACAATGTAACTTTAAGGGGAATAATTGTCTATCCATATCATCCAAAGCATATCCCCATTGAAATCCCACTCTACTCACCATTTATATATCTCTTTCAACAACAAGCAGTTGCTTTAAACTGATATCTTACAAACATCCTGTTGGAGACTATGAGCACTTTGCAACCTAGTGTTCAATTGGCTGGGTTGTCCTCAGGACACTAATAAGATCAAATAGTTTTAGCAGGATTTAGGATAATCTAAAAATACCTACAGTAACAGAAATAAACTCATGTGGATGATATGGTTAGGCAATGGCACATTTTTTAGGACTGGCCTAGAGCTCCCTTAAACTGTCTTGCAATCCTCATGATTTTCATAAATTCATAATAAAAGTACATACATATGTACTTACATACAGGACTTTTGGTTAGCTCTCTTCATTTATTGGTCTGTTCAAGTATCATTTTGCTTCCGCCTACCACAGCATACAGCAAAGAGCAATGGGTCGCCGCACTCAAGCCATTGGCTTTCTTCACTGTCAATGACAGACTTTTGCCGGTGCACATGTCCCTAAAACATAGTCCACTTCAGTTCCAGGGTAACGGGCCAATTTCTGCTTTCACTTCTGCTTTCATTTCATGTTCATTTTTTTATATTTATTTTTGTGATGGGCCTTTGTTACTTTTTTATTTGCAAAACATTTTCGTGCCACCTTGAGATGGCAGCATTTTAGCTTTTTATTCCTTTTAATATCGCATATGCTTTAAAAAAAAAAGAAAATGAAAAAAACATTGTAGGCTTTCTGACACCAGACCTTTCGGCTTTACTGATGCATGTTAGGTTATGTAAATAGGTCAGTGATACCCTACAATAGTTTTACGGAGTTATTTAGGAAATAGGCACAATAAGTCTCTGTCCCAACTTTAAAATTAAAATAGTCGATCATTGTGATTTACTTTAGTATTGTTCCTTTTTTCTAAATAACGTAGGAAGACGCTATATGTGTTCTTTTGATATGAAAAGTGTGTACTGTTTGTAAATATGTATATGGATGTTTGTGTCTCCGTTAATATGTTTACCTTACAACATTTGTGAAAAATAATTTTGGTAAATAACCTGGCCAATATAAAAGACATTAAATGCCTTTCCATAAAAAAAAGATCTGCCGCATGGTGAATGGAGTCCTCATGTTGCTATAATACACTAACCATGTTTAAATTTATGGCGTGTGGTCTCTCTTTTTTGTATAAGAAGGTAAATAGCACAAAAGAATCACCAGCACAGGTTCGACCATAACCCCACCTTCACTAAGCCACAAATCTCCACAAGCACAGGACAAAAAATGATTCAATCCAAATTAAATATTTTCACTACCAACTAGGCCCAGAATGATTACCCTGCAAAAGGGCAACTCTCAAGCCATTTATACAGGTTGTAGGGGAAACCTCACCCATATACACAAGGCACAGGAAATCCTTGTCTCCTAATCTTACATATGGGCAACACCCCACCCATCTGCACAGGGGGGGGGGAATATTAATTCCTTAACCTAAGTAAGGCATGGGGGAATCTATACTATGGTAAATGAGGCAACCCCTTTCCATTCAAACAAGGTGTGGGTGCACCATCAAATTCAAACAAGCAGGGCTGACCAAATTAAAATCTAGTGTTTAAAAAACAACCAAGATATTGCAATAAAAGACAATGGAGCAAACACTATTAACAAAAGAACTGGAAGCATACCACCAGTTCAATGACATCAGATAACCAGAAATTTAAATAAATAAATAAATATGAAAATAAATTAGAAAATAAAAATACAGACTCAACTTAAAACCAAGATTAATCTCTGGGAGGATTTGGTATTGTTAACAGAATAGAAGGTAGCCTATCTCTCTGTCACCTGAAACAGCTACATGGTATTTCTTGGCCAAAATTCACAAAGAAAGAGGACCACCTGTGGGGAGGTCAATCATTTCAGGTATCAACTCAATGACATAGTATATATATAAGGAACCTGAAATCATTCAATTAATTTATTAAGGACATCTTTAAAAAACTTGAAGAAGCTATCCATTTGCAAGTTGGTTATTTCTTAGTGACCCTATAGGTAACTCTTCTACACAAATTAACAACACATGCAGATGGATTCACATAATTAAATTATATCTACAGAGCAGAACAACATACTATGTAAAAAACACAGCATGCTGCTTTAAATGGTTGAAATCAGTTTGAAGTACAATTTCTGTAAATTCACTGGCCAAATGCACCTACAATGGCATGGAAGGCTAAGAGCCAGAAATTTGACAGCTCACATGCATATCTGTTTATAGGTCATCCACTAAGATACTGGACATGAGATGACCAATGAAATGAATCTCATGACTTGGTAACGGCTTCGGGGATAGTATACATACAATATATTGTTAATTTGGTAAGGTAATGAAGTGACAGTTAAGAGGTACCAACATTTCCTATATCAAAAGGATTGCTTCAAAGCTTAAAACATTTTTTCTTAAATGAAATAAGCACATCAAACATCAAATACATACATAAATAACATAACTAATATAAGAATAGTGAAAGAGCAAGTATAAAAATAAATATCATATTATGTCAATGATAATATGAATAAAAAATAGTTATACAAAACAACAACATATGCGTAAGTAAAAATAAGTTTCTAATTATCAATTTAAATTTAAACTGTTCAGAACAGGAAAGTCACCACAGCTTAGGCTAAAACAAATTCAATTTTGGATGTGTTGTTTTACGTTGAAGGTCATTAATTGCAATTAAGACTTTAAAGGAAACATAAGACATGTAGTATAATAATGCATGTTCTAATTGGACCATAGTTGAAAAAAACAAATGCAGCATTTTTTTATTTTATTTTTTTATTAAGCCAATATAATCAACATACATTTACATCGAGATCATTTAAACAGATAGAAAACAAAGTGAGAGGGATCAGAGCATACTTTTCGTCACCCTACATTTTTAAACTTTACACAAAGATATACGTCATATCAGAGCCAAAGAAAAAACAGCATAATCAAAATCATCCGGGGAGAAGAGGAGAGCAAAAAGAAATAAATAAAGGTAAAAGTAGCAAGAAAAATAGCAAACAGAAGAGAAGGAGGTGACCAGGACATATAAATATGCCAGAGGAATCATGACTTATATTTAACGATTATATACAGTTATATTGTAAGCCGGGGCATGCAAAGCACATAGGTTAACCAAACTTATATTTATTTCAAATACTCCACTAGCGCCCCCCATATCTTAGTGCCTAATCTACGTTTCTGTAGTCCCTTGAGGGCATAGAGACTGTATTCTAGGTTACATATAGCAAAAAATCTGCCCCTCCACATTTCAAAGGATGGAGGTTCTTTCTCCCTCCATAATGACGCTATACATAGTCTATCCACCGCCACAGCTATGAATATAAGATACCTGAATTCATGCATGCCCTGTGCGGCTAATGATTCCTCCAGTACTCTCAACATCATCCCCATAGATGTAATCACAATCTGTACCCCTGTCACCTCTGTCAAGAAAGCCTCCATTTTATCTATCAATTGTCTCAGGTCTGGACATTCGAAGAACATATGAAGGCTATCAGCTTGGTCTGTCCCACAACGCGTACATTTACCCTCATTTAGCCCTCCCACCGTACAATTTTGACGGGCGTATAATATAAATTAAATATAGTTTTATAATGTTGCGACTAGAGGAAATCAGAAGCTTATCTGCCAATGCGATTGAATTTTGTAGAATATTCCGCCCCTGATTTAGTCTATTATTCCACTTGAAATTTTGAATTTCAAGATCATCCCCGTGTAGTTCAATAAGGCTCTGATATAGAATGCCAATCCTCCCGTGCTTCCTAATTGCCTCCAACAGATTACTTTTTTTAGCCAAATTCGTTACATCTACTCTCTTTTTAAATAATCTCGAATTTGTAGATATTTTAAAAAATCAGTTTTGGGGAGATCATATTCGGATACCAGCGAGGAATAGGTCTTAATACCACTGCTGTCAATTAAGTCCCCCAAGGTCATAAGTCCCTTCCGTCTCATCTAGCCATGACAGTATCAGAAAAAATGAGGGGAGGTAGTGCTAAGGAGGAGGTGGGTGTATAAAAATTAAGTTTACCAATCTTCAGATATTTTCGTATCTGTAGCCATACTTTATGGGTAGCTTGGAGCACCTTAAATCGAGTTCTTTTATAATAGCTGGGCTCTAAGTTTAGAAAGAAATTCCTCTCTGTTTTTGATCCCAACAGCATCTGAAAAATATTCAGGAACTCTTCTACCTTTCCCTCCCCTTCCCCTACCAACAAGATGCCCATTTGTTGTAATAAACACACCCAATAATAGAACAAAAAATTAGGAACAGCCCACCCCCCTCGAGATCGTGGTAAGATCATGTTCCTCATTGCTCGCCGGGGCTTACCTTGCGCCCACAGGAAGCTACTACAAATAGATTGCAGCTTCTGAAGTTGCTTCAACATGAGTTCCAAGGGGACACATCTGAAATAATACAGCACTTTAGGCAGAACATCCATTTTTAAAACATTACATCTGCCAACTATTGATAGATGCAGGCCTTCTATTCTATCCAGATCCTTTTTTATTTTCCGCACCAGGGGTTCCCAGTTAGATACTACCATCTTGTCCAAGCATGCATTAATACGAATCCCCAAATATGTAGCCTCCTCTACAACCCTAGAATCATTAATACGTACTTGCTCAGTACAGATTATTTGTGTTTTTGTTGTATTTAACTTAAATCCCGATCTTTCCCCAAATATAACTGCTAGTTGTTCAATCTCTTTCAAAGTTTTGATTGGATCTGGTGAGATAACCGCAATATCGTCTGCGTATGCTAATATAGTAGCCTCCAACCCGGGTCTAGCCAAGAGAGCATTTAACCTATTTTCCAATAAATTCAAAAGGGGATTAATATAGAGGGCAAATAATAAAGGGGAGCAGGGGCATCCTTGCCGGGTACCTCTTGATATTGTGACAGAGTGAGACTCAAGTCCCAGCGCGCATATTTTTGCCTTAGGTGATCTATACATAGTCTGGAGAGCTTGAATAAACCCAGATCCAAAGACTTGGCATCGCATCGTTGCCCATAAAAACTCCCAGGAGACACGGTCAAACTCTTTCTCTGCATCGAGTAGCACTACGCCACACAGTGTTTTCCGTACATTAGCAGAGTCCAACATGGTGACTACCCTGCTAACATGGTTGACCGTGCCTCTTCCTGGAATAAAGCCATGTTGACGGACAGAGACTATAGGAGTCAACACTCGGAAGAGGCGTGTTGCCAAAATTTTCGCATATATCTTCCCATCACAGTTTAAAAGCGAGATGGGTCGATATGATCCCGGCAACATAGGTGGCTTCTCTTTAAAAAAAAAAAAATAACTATACTTGCTTCGTCCCCTTTCTGTCCATCGCGGAGAACCGTAAGCAAATCTAGTTGTATCTCGGTTAGAAAAATCTTATAAAATTCAAGCGGAAGCTTATCGGGCCCAGCAGCTTTACCTGTTGCTAACGATCCAACCGCCTCCTCTAATTCTTCCAGAGTTATGGGTTCTTCTAAATGTGCACTATCTACCACACTTAGGGGCCGATTCCGATCTCGGTCGGAGGCGCACCCAATACCATTCGGTCGGGAAAAAAGCCATGCGAAAGCCTGTTTCCCGACCGAACCGTACGCGGGTCCGGCCGAGCGAGTACGATGCGACTCGCCGACCGACTCGTCCGGGCGTCCCGACAACTCCGACCGACTCGCTCGGACTCGAACCGCTCCGACCGACTCGGTCGGACCCGATTCGCACCGCGCAATGGAGACGTTTCCCGGCCGGGTAAGTACGATGGCGCGCCGCGAGCAGTCCGACCGAGCCGCGCACTCCGGCTCGTAAGAGCTGTCGGAGCCGTACTTTGGGGGTCCGTGTCGGACCCCCTGTACGCGTAGCCGCGCGAGGCGCACACAGGGGGACCCAAGGGTCCCCCTACCTGTGCGTGCACGCCGCGGAGCGCTCGCGGCGTACCCGCTGTAGGGGCGCCCTTGTCCGCCTCGCACCCATTGAGGCAATGGGAGCCCGCGTACGCGTTGTACGACCGGCTCCCATTGAGTTCAATGGGAGTCCGACCGACTCGTGTCCGATAACATACGGCCGCATCGTACTCGTTCGGTCGGACTGCACGGGTCCGATTCGGTCGGAAATCTCTCCGGGTCCGGCTCGGTCGGAGAAATTTCCGGCCCGAATCGGAATCGACCCCTTAATATCTTCCTATGTGGGTCTTTATAGAATTCTTTAGATCTATCCTTATTAACATACTACTCTGTATATAATCCCTCATAGAAAACTCTAAAAACTTCTAAGATCTCTGCCGGTGTTTCTAGAGTTTTCCCATTAACATCTTTAATTGCAGTAATTGCATCTTTTATCTCCCTGCTCCTGATTTTCTTCGCTAGGCACTTTCCCGTCGTCTCCCCATACTCAAAACATTCCCTTCTAAATGTTTGATATTTACTAGCATTATCTTTAGCCCATACCCCATTTATCTTAGTCTTACATCGTGCTACTTCAGTTTGTGCCTGAGAAATATCCAACTTCTCCCTCACGGCATGCATTAACGCATATTCCGCTTGTTTAAGGTTATCGTACAGTCCCTGAATAAACTGTCTCTGCTGTTTTTGAGCATACAATCCAAAGCTCAGAATTTCCCCTCTGAGTGCGGCCTTTAAAGCATCCCACATAATAGCACTGCTAGTGGAGTTCCGGTTTATGACAAGAAATAGTTTTAGCCACTGTCGTATATGACTAACAAACTGGTCATTTAGCAACAGATTTCGATCAAAAGAAAAGGCCCCCCGGACTCGAGCCACTCCTTGTATTTTAATCTTTAGTAGTAATGGATTATGATCCGAAGTAATTCTTGGAAAAATCTGTATTTGTGCTTTGGATAAGAATGCTTTAGTGACCAAGAAGTAGTCAAGCCTTGCTAACTTCTGGTGCGGACAAGAAAAGTGCTTATAACCAGGATCTACTTGATTTAATCTGGGCCAAGCATCATCCAGCCCATGCTCATATATGAGTTGCTGTAATGCCTTATAAAACTTGGGTTTTCGACCATGATATTTTTCTCCAAAGGGGCCCTGGGTGATTTCTTCCAGCTGAATGTTAAGATCCCCACACAGTATCAGGGGAGATACCCAAGAGGCTAGTTCTAGGTTCAGATGATCTAGTATCTGCGCTTCATCATGATTTGATCCATATACCGAGCAGATTGTGAACTTTTTATTAGCGACAACACATTCAACAATTAACCAGCGCCCATATTTATCCGAAAGGCATTTCCCTACCGTTAGATTACTTCTTTTAGCCAAGATGGCCACCCCTCTAGGTGTAGTCCCTTGTGAAGTACAAGCCAGTAACTCATACCCTAACTCTGTAAGCACCTTATGCTGCATCCAGGGGATATGAGTCTCTTGAAGACAGATCACATCGGGGGACATATTTCTAATTTCTTGCGCTACCCTTTGCCGCTTAGCCCTCTCATTAAGGCCCCGAACATTAAATGAGCATATCGAGAACATATTCATCATTAACCTATTTCAAAACTAAAAAGACAGCTCCCTCTCTCCCAACATAACAGATCACTTCTTTTTGTTTGCATAAACTCATTTATTGGCTTTTTTACCCAATTTTTTAGTCCCTGTGCCCCCCCAGCAGCCACCCCCCCAGTGCCCCACCCTTCCCCACCCCTTTGTCTCTTCTGCCAGCAGAGACCCCCCTGCCCACCCAACCATAGAGGCTGCAAGACCCGTGGGTCTTGGATGATGGAGAGCCCTTCCCCAGCGCTGACCGCCCCCCCTTCCCCACAAAGTTCTCCCCACCAGTGTATTATTGAGTCCGAGTATTCAGGCTCATCCCAGCAAATGTAGAAAAAAACAAAAAGGGGAGATGAGAACACAATTAAAGCTTATACTTATAGATTGTTCACATCCTACGAATATATAAGTGTAGCATCCTTCTGTTGTAAATACAATCTTAATCAGCTAAAAGAGTTAGGTTTTGATGTCCTGGAGATATTATTTAGCCTTAATTGCAGATGTGAAAAACCAGGTACTATCCTTGTGTATGACCTTGAGTTTGGCAGGGTTCAGAAGGAATGCTTGGGCACCTTTGACCTGAAATGGAGAAATTAGTTGCCGGAGCTGCCACCTCTTTTCCACGGTTTGAGGACAGTAGTCAGGGTGAACAAAGAATTCAAACCCGTTCCCCCTTCTCTTTCTGTCTGGCCTAGCCAGATCATACAGAGCCTGCCTAGATAAAAAGTTAGACAGAGCAATAAGGATTGCTCTGGGTTGAGCAGAATTGCTAGCCCCCTGGTTGTAATTCTGCCGAAAGGGGAACCGATGGGCCCGTTGCACCTCATTGTCCCACGCCCAATGAGTCAGCTCCGGGAAAGCTTCTGTAAACAGCCCTACCACAAATTTCCATGGATCAGACCCCTCAGTGCCTTCGGGGACTCCCAAAATTCTTAAGTTATTTCGGCGGAGCCGATTTTCCATGTCTTCAAGTTTCCAAGCCATATCACTGCGCTGCATCGTCAGATCATGTCATCGCTTTTTGAGCCGTCATTTCGTCCTCAAGATTGGAAATCCTATTCTCAACCTCCGTTATCCACTCAGCAAACTCAGAACAGGATTTGGCCACTCGCCGAAGTGAGTTTTGTAATTTCCGACACGCTCCCTGCGTTTTCTGGCTCTCTGCCCAGGTTTCCTGTCTATGTGACATTATTGTCTCATAAATGACAGCCAAAGAAATTTCTTCTGTGTGATCTAGTGATTCGTATTGCCCTTGTCGCATTACCTCTAAAGTCTCAGTTGGACCTGACTTGAGCATAGGAGACAGTGTTTAACTGGTTGAGGCCGCTGTGCCAGACGCCTCTCTGTGCATTGCTGTTGGTGTTTTTTTCCGTATAGTATCTGGGCCAGAGTTCCTAGTCCAGTTCACCGGGGTCTCATCTTGATATATACTGCTAGTCTCGCTCCACCGTCCACTTGGCGAGCCGCAGGGGCCATCAGATATTTGTACAGGCTCATCATCTGATGAGTTGGAGTGATCAGACAGTGAAAAAAAGTGATCGCCCAGTTCTACTTCACGCAGTTCTTGTGATTCTTGTGAATTACTCTGATCATTCTGATTTCCCATTAGTGGCATATCACAGGCTCTTTTATCCATCACTGAGTTATCAGGAGCTGAATCTATAGTATTTACAACATGTTCTGCCCATACCATAATATGGGTTACAGCACACTGTCCCCCTGTGCCATCACCGGCTCCCAGGGTGTACAAAGCAGGGTCAGTGTCCCCCTGCTCTCCATGATTAGGCTTGTTCTCTGCTGCCTTCAAAGTATTATCAGTAGCCCCTACGTTACCAGAGCTCACCTCGTACCGGCATGAAGTCTCCTCTCCATTCTCCTCCCTGGGCACATCCAATTGACCATTCTTTCCTTTCCTGGCGGTGAGGAAAATAGCAGGAGTGGTTCTCTTCCCGGGCCCTGCAGTTCGGGTGTTCCCAGGTTGCAAGTTACTTCCTGGATCTACTGCAGCCTCTCCCTGTCGTTGTGTCTCTTGGGCGCTTCCTGCCGGTTTCGGCATTGCAGTCGCTGTGGGGGCTCCACCGCGCTGCTTAGCTCCTCGGATGCTCTTGGGAGGCATCGCCGCTCCGACCGCTCCACACCAAGACCTATCAGAAGTCTGGCGAGCTCCCTGGACCAAAAGCCACACCAACCACAGGAGCCGAGTCCGGAAGCCAGGCAGAGATGAAGACCGATGCGTAAGTACACTCCAGAGCATTTCCCAAATGCAGACACTGTATATCAAGAAGCTTTCACAAGTCTGTGTTTTAGGACATAATGATCCCGGCTATGATGAAATTTTGGCCGTATCGGATCCGACAAGGTTTTGGGGGAATTGTGAAGGGCGGTCACCAGCAGGCGCTCACTTGGCCACAGATGCGGCCGCCATCTTGCCTCCCTCGGCGCCTCTCCAAATGCAGCATTTTAGTAACATTAAAAACTAAATAATAAAATCTGAATGCTCAAGAAAGAAGATTTATTTCAATCTACTCAAAAGGGCAAAGCTGTGTGATATATCTTGAAAAACAAACTCTCAAGCTATACCTTAGCGATTATCCCTCTATGACCTTTTCCAGCCATTAAACTTAAGAATACACCTCTGACTAACAGAACTCAAGTCAGAGAATTTCAAGGGTATCAAGGACCTCATTTAGACCTTGACAGATCAGTGAACTGGTCAACCACCCATCATATTTTGATATCCTTGCCTGCTTGGCAATGATCTCAGTGCCTCCAGCACATTCGCAGGTGCAGATGTATTTTAAACAGAACAACATACTAAGTGGGATCCCTTTTTTATGGTCCCATTTGTCCTAGTTTTCGTTTTACACAAACAAACTCTCAAAGTGGGACTTTTAGTAATAAGAGCAATGGCCCTGACATGCAGAGAGTTTTCTATCTGCACGCCAGGGCTACTGTTTGTCCCTGCCCGGGACCGTCATGCTTTGCATTGAGGTGCCATGAAGGGATGTGCAGCTGTCCCATGACAACCAACATTGAGGAACACTTAAGATGCCAACGAAGAACTCCACAAAGTCATACTTTTGACATGTGCCAAGAGAACAAAGAAATTTAGAAGCAATGCTGACATAATTCACCTATACAGGGATGCCACTTACTGGAGATTAGTCGCTCTTCAGTAAAAAGTTGTAACGCTTGACTGTGGCATGTTTTGTGTACTAGAGAATACTTGGCTACAAGTCCAATTCGAGACAGAATGATGATGACCTGAGGAGGCTGAGAGAATAGTTCATGGCTAAAATATGTTACTAATACTCTATGAGGAGTCGCAAAGTGATAAATGTAATAAGTTAGACTGTCACAAGAAACAAAGATCATCAGGAAAAGATACAGTTTCAGCCTGACAGAGTTCCTACCTCTTGGTGCAAATAAGGACAACCAAATAGTGGTACCACATCAGAAAGAAATTAACAATGACTCATATGTCTATTGGTTCTAATGTGGCATTCTTTGTAATGCGAATAAATGCCATATATGGACTAATATGGCAAATTACGAACTTTAAAGCTTGGAGTGATGGACTGTTGATTTTAATGTCATTTCTGTAGTTTTTATGATGTGAATAAAAGCCATATGTGAAACACAACCTTATGCTTGAACAAGGTGTAATGCATTTATGTATGGAAATATAATGGAGTTCTAAACTACAAATAGTTGTAGCAGTTGAACCAAAGGCATTTAGTGATGATGATAATAATGTGACGTTTTATGGTGCTTTTGAAAGAAATATACCGACAATGTTTCCTTAAAAGAATATTCATGGTTGGCAGGCAGGGAAATCCAGTGTTGGGTGGCCAGGGGTTTCCAATAGCAGGGGCAGCTGAGGCAATGGCATTGGTAACCCTGCAGTTCCCTCGCCTCTAAATGGGACCCCAAAGATCTTTTATTGCTAAAATTATTTAGAAGTCCTTGACTTATCATTTTACTGTATTTTTAACAATGGGTAAACTGCCCCAAAACTCTTTAAAAAAGAAAATAACATGTTGCACACTTCTGACCCCTAAAAAAACGTGTTATCTTAAACTCAAACAGACTGCACACTTAGGGGCCGATTCCGATCTCGGTCGGAGGCGCACCCAATACCATTCGGTCGGGAAAAAAGCCATGCGAATGCCTGTTTCCCGACCGATCCGCACATCATTCCGAACGAGCAAGTACGATGCGCACAACAGCATAGAATCCGGCCGAGTCGTACTCACCCAATCCAGGTCCTGTTCTCCGACCGAGGCGAATCCGGAAACGCCGAATCGAGTCGCACGGAAGGGAAAATGCAGCCCCGTCCGGCCGGACAAGTACGATGCGCTTTCCGTACGCGCCGAACCCGTCGCTACGTCCGGCACGTCAAAGCTTCCGGGAGAGGCGCACATAAGCTCCGATTCGCGCCACAACACGATCCACGGCTACGAGGCGAACACGCCAGCGACGAGGACGAGGCGAAGCAACGAGAAAGACGAACGAGACGAACCAACCATGAATCCCTTCGTTCCGATCCTACCAATATTCTACATTTACTACCGGAACAGGCACGGACGCGTACGGCGCAGAAGGTAAGTCAGACACCAACCACAAAAACATACAACACGTACACGACACATCACACACACACAGAGGGATGCAGAATTCACTTACACCAGCAACAGCAGCACCATAGGGGCGGGATGCCCATCACCAATGCCACATATGCACACAGGGGCCTGGATGCGCACCACTACTACCACCCTTACCCAGGGGGGGCTGGATGCCTACCACTACTACCACCCTTACCCAGGGGGGGCTGGATGCCTACCACTACTACCACCCTTAGCCATGGGGGTGCCAGATGCCTACCACTACTACCACCCTTACCCAGGGGGGGCTGGATGCCTACCACTACTACCACCCTTAGCCAGGGGGCTGGATGCCTACCACTACTACCACCCTTAGCCATGGGGGTGCCAGATGCCCACCACTACTACCACCCTTACCCAGGGGGCTGGATGCCTACCACTACTACCACCCTTACCCAGGGGGCTGGATGCCCACCACTACTACCACCCTTACCCAGGGGGGCTGGATGCCCACCACTACTACCACCCTTACCCAGGGGGGCCGGATGCCTACCACTACTACCACCCTTACCCAGGGGGCTGGATGCCCACCACTACTACCACCCTTACCCAGGGGGCTGGATGCCCACCACTACTACCACCCTTACCCAGGGGGCTGGATGCCTACCACTACTACCACCCTTAGCCAGGGGGGCTGGATGCCTACCACTACTACCACCCTTAGCCAGGGGGCTGGATGCCTACCACTACTACCACCCTTAGCCATGGGGGTGCCAGATGCCCACCACTACTACCACCTTTACCCAGGGGGCTGGATGCCTACCACTACTACCACCCTTACCCAGGGGGCTGGATGCCTACCACTACTACCACCCTTAGCCATGGGGGTGCCAGATGCCTACCACTACTACCACCCTTACCCAGGGGGGGCTGGATGCCTACCACTACTACCACCCTTAGCCAGGGGGGGCTGGATGCCTACCACTACTACCACCCTTAGCCTGGGGGGCTGGATGCCTACCACTACTACCACCCTTACCCATGGGGGTGCCAGATGCCCACCACTACTACCACCCTTACCCAGGGGGGCTGGATGCCTACCACTACTACCACCCTTAGCCAGGGGGGCTGGATGCCTACCACTAACAACATCTCCACTCACAGGATGGCAAATACATGTCGCAACAAGCACACACCAACATAAAGAATGCAACATTAAGACATCCCCCAACACCATGACAAGCGTGTGTAGACTGTGTCAAATGCCTACGACACAGAACATGATCATCAACATACAATGTGACACCCTATCACATGTGCCACACATAAATGTGTGTGGCCCCCACAATGCAAGCAGGCCATGACCATTGTGGCAATGGGGTCCAAATCCCCATCATCACAGTGCCCAAAATGTAAGTGTGGGGTCCTGAGCTGAAGCACATCTTGACCATTGTGGCAATGGGGTCCAAATCCCCATCATCACAGTGCCCAAAATGTAAGTGTGAACAAAGTAGAAGCTGCAACTGGCAAACTGCAAGGACAAATCCTGGTCACAGAACAACAAACACAACTGTGGCAAAGTAGTGCAGGTGTCCCATTGCAACATAGATTTGGGGAGGCAAACAGTGCAGT
Source organism: Calotriton arnoldi (assembly GCA_963921515.1). Taxonomy (NCBI): domain Eukaryota; kingdom Metazoa; phylum Chordata; class Amphibia; order Caudata; family Salamandridae; genus Calotriton; species Calotriton arnoldi. Next base: position 4,675,128 of record CAWUFW010000193.1, read on the forward strand.
GCAAATAAGACATACCTCTGGCCAGCTGCATACAAACTTCACCCATGGTGTCTGACACCGTCAACATACATCAATGACACAATGACAGAAGTGACCATCACAATGCAGACCCACATATTTGCACCAATGGACACACCAATGCAGATACCCTGTGTAGACTGCAGATGGCAGGTGAACAGATACCATACCATGGCAGCAATGGGACACATAAACAATGATCATTGTGCTGACTGATGACCTAGGAGTCCCAGGGACAGCAGGGCAAACACACCAAACAACATACAGATAATGGCACACCATGAATATGCCAATGCAGTGGCGCTGATGCACAAACACAAACAGGCAGACACACACTGCACATCAAACACAACAGGTGAGGGGGGACCAGTGTCCCCAGGCAACCACACAACACATGAGGAGGCCTGAAGACCAAACACACAGATGTGCATACAGTGCCACACAAAGGTAACTCAGGGATCCAATTCCCTATGTGGGCAATCAGGCATTGTCAGATGAGAGGGAGCACAAATCACACATGTCACACAAGCATGTAGGAACAGCAACCCACACAGTAAGACACAGAGGCACCACAGCACCACCCCCAGGGCCCACACAATGTGGTGACCCTGGGCTGCATTACAATACCACTGTGATGACAAAGCCAGATGTCGTTCACACTGTGAACCACAGTCATGTATCCTGAGCAAAGAATCACCAGCACACCCACACAAGCACAAATCAATCAGCATGGCCAGTAAGCCAAGGCCAACATGGAGGCAGGGGTCTTGCCGGGCAACAACTCTCATCTGCACACACTAAACAACACACACCTCGACCACCAACAATGTGCTGCAGTGAAGCTCATATGCACAGGTGACATTGCGCATGCACCCATGACAATCCCAGGGGGTGGGTGGGAAGCAAGGTGCAGAAACACAGCACACATGGCCACTCAACAAGACTCCTAAATGTCTGACACACTGCACACTACGCCGTACATGGACATGACGGCAACACCACACCAACCAATGGGATCCCAGCCACAGTCACACACCAATGAAGAAGCCAAGGTCACCCACAAAGAACACACATGGACAACTACCAACATTGCAGCCCTGACCCTGAGGAGTGCCAGCAGTCACACACACAACGTGTCACAAACAATGAAAGCTAACACAAACCGGAAATCACATTACAGGAGTAAACAACAAGTGCTAAGGGGAATCCTAACTGTGACCCATCAGCGCCTGCCCACAAACTCAGCCCTGACAGCAAACACACCTATGGGTGACACCCTGATGACCAGTAATGTGCCATGCACCCACATCACAGAGAACCCAGGGAGTAGACTTTGGGGGAACATAGCTCAACTCAGCAAGCATCACAAACAGGAACATCACTAGGGATCCCAGCACGCATAGCAAAATGGAAGTGAACACACAGACATGCTCATACAACACAAACCTTGGGCGCAGGCAATGTCACAGGAGCACACACTGCCATGAGGGGACTCCACTCCTGTGTGAGGAAAGCTGTGCCATATGTCGCATCAGTAGGGCTCCATCATGTCAGCACAACACTTTGTCACACAGTAAACAATTAGCACCAAATCAAGGCTCCCATCACATCAGCCTGGTCATGGGAGTGTCAACGAAATCATCAGCACAGATCCAACACACATGTACAGCAAGTTGCACTGACAACACAGATGAGTCCTTCCCCATTGATGCCCAAACCTGCATGTCCACTGGAGATGGCCACACGGTCAGGGAAGTAGACGAATTGAACAATGGCAAGCACTACAGATGTGCAGGGATGGAAGCCACAGATGTGACATTGCTAATGTAACTAGGAAATTCCATTGCCAAATATTGTAAACATGACACCCACAGATGCTGTTAAGGATGACATGGATACACCACAGGATAGGACACTGTCCCTCTGGACCACATGGGGCCCTGCCCAGTGACACTTCATTGTCATGAGACCAAAGATCATCATCCCTGCTGCAAGGGCATGGTCAGCATCATCAACATCATGTACATCAGAAGTAATAGCATTAGAGAACAGAAAGTTGCTTTATTCAGCATATGTGTGTCCAAAAACTCAGAGAACAGTAATGCTCCAACAAAGGCCAATGGCCAGTCCATCAAGTAAGTCAATACAGGGTGACAGTGGCAGATGTCACCCTACGCATGCCTGCACTGCACAAAACCAGGGACAATCCACTAGGAGGGGCAACCGGGGGGGCAGGGCAGGCTCCGCAGGGCAGGATCAGGGCTCACCAGGAGGAGGCAGGGAAGGGGTGGTGGGTGCTGGAGAGCCACTGACAACTGCAGTGGAGGTGTCTGACATGGTGTGTGCCGGCACAACTGGGGGGCATGGCTCAGATGGTGTGTGTGCTGGCACGACTGCAGTGGACCGTGCAGATGGAGTGGACAGGTCCGCCACTGCAGTGCCCAAGTCAGACAGGGTGGTAGTGGACTCCACTGCAGTGCCTACCTCCAGGGGAGGAGAATGGGGAACAGGCATGGTGGGCTGGACAGAGGGGGAGGACACCCTCACCACATCAGGGGCACAGACAAGCGCAGCGGGGGGTGTGGTGCCGGGAGAGCAAGTGGCAGGGGGAGAAGGCCTGATCCTCTTGGGGATGGTATATCTGTGGGTGGGGGAACCTGGGGCAGGGTGTGGTGGGGGCCCCTGTGGCGGGGGGGCCTTTGGGTTGGAGGAAGGAGACCTGGTGCCTGCGCTGCCGGGCGGCGGCGGGGTCTTGCTCTTATGACTCCGGGGGGACTTGCGGGTGGGGGCCTCAGTGTGTCTGCACCTGGGGGAGGGTGTCCGGGGGCGAGGGGCACTCTGCTCCGTGTGGGTGGGCTTCCTCTTCCCCCTGGATGCTGGAGCAGCTGGATCGTAGGGGATGAGGCCGAGGTCACAGAGGAAGAGCCGCTGTGACTTTGGGGTTGCAGGTGAGGCAAGGGAGGGTGCTTTGGAGGGAGAGGCAACTGAGGACTGCGCAGTGCTTGTGTATGCGTGTGTGTGTTCCAGGGCCCCATCCCCTGTGAGTCTGGTTTCAGTCCCCTGACTGTGCGTGCGTGTGCGTTTTGTTTGTGGCGTGTGTGTCTGTGTGCTGGACGTGTGTGTGCTGGTGTGTGCCTGTGCCGGTGTGTGTGTGCTTGGGACGGGTAAGGTGCTGGGGAGTGTGGATGGAGCAGAGGCAGGAGGGATGAGGGACTGTCTGAGGAGGGACACTGCTGCCGTCAGGGAGGAGTCCATGGACCTATTGCCCCTCTGTAGGTCAGACATGCCCGATGAGATGCCCTCCATGAACGACACCAGCTGAGTCAACAGAGCGGTGTGTGCATGGAGGACACTCAGCATGGCTGTCTGCCCTACATGGAGCTGGCGAAGGAGGTACACAGACTCCTCACTCAGGGCAGCAGGGGACACAGGGGCAGGGGGTGTGGTGCCTGGCCCGAAGGAGACACGCTCCCGAACATGGGAGCCTCCACGGACCTGGGGAATGGGAGCCAATGGGAGGGCAGTGGTGGTGCTGGTGGTGGCGGGGACAGCAACACTAGCTGGGGTGTGGTGGCTGCTGACACCCGCCTCCATAAGGGAGTCATCCTCCGAGCCGCTGTGGTCCTCAGCTGAGGTGGATGCTGCTGAGGACTCCTCGGTGTGGCTCCCCTCGCCCTCCGTGCCACTGGGTCCCTCCGACCACTCCTCGGCTGCTGACCCAGTCTGGCTCTCCGGCTCCTCCTGGTCCGTGGAGCTGTCCCCTTCTGTGGCCGTGGATGTATCTGCAATCAATGGGGAAACAGACAGACATCAGTCACCTGCACCAAACGCACACACCACTGTGAGCACAGCACATTACAGAGCAAGCCCTGGCATCATTAGTTGAACATTGCTAAAAGTGCCCTAACTGAACAGGAGAAGCCAATTGTCAGTCTGATGCCAACCATGGCACTCACATCCCACATGGCCTTGCACCCATCTGTCTGGTGTCTGTTGGATAGCAACACCCCAGTGTGGACACATGCACCACCTACACAGTAGTTGGACAGTGCAGAGGACACGGTGTAGCATGTGGACATGCACACATCACAACTCTTGCCACTGAGTCAGTACAGGTTTACGGATGAAAGGGATGCCCAGAGTCAAATAGGAAATGCATGTGATGCATACCAGCGACAGACACCATGATGCACCCATGTCCTGATAGCCATCGCCACAATGGTGTGCATGTAGCACATGTCACTCCCCTGCAGGATCACCAATAAGTAGACACATGCCATGGCAGAGGCATGACTGCTAAGTCATACATCACTGTCTCAGTGATGTATGACTTGGCAGCCAGACAACAACACTCTGCACTGTGTCACAATAGTAGGTCATGGGGAATGCAAGTCCTGGAGCTGCACAAGTGCACATGTACATCCCCCACACAACACATCATCTGAACCCTCATCTGTCCAGGTCATACCGATTGGACATATGGGAGACCTGTGACACTACCCTCTGAACCTGAGCCCCTCACAATCTGCTGTGAATGGGAAACAGCTGCCTGAACTTCACATTCGCATACCCCAGTCTGCACGGGCAGCTGATCAAACACCTATGTGACACACAAGTATCGTCTCCTATGGTCACATCTCCAGTGGCATGCTGAGCCCCAACCGAGAAACACCCCAGCAGTCCTGGCAACAAATCCACAGCACACTGACACAGAGGCAGACACCTGAGGGGTCAAATCAGTGCGCACAACGTGTCAGCTGATACACGGGAGTGGGAGTCCAGGTGTATTGGATGGGCTGGAGTAGGCATGACTGTCCTGCCCCACATGAATGAGGGATGAGCCCTGGACAGTGGATAGCTGGCTATGTATGTGTGACACACGTAATCTGCACACTCCTGGGGCCCAAACATTGTTCTCACCCGCTGCATGGGTGTGTGCCAGATACCCCAGGCACATGTGGTGGCTCAGCTCAGCAAGTGGACCGCATATCAAAGCAACACGCAGATTACATGTCCGAACACAGGCATTGTGTGAACAATGGACCCACCCATGATGCCCACAACAGAGTTAGGGAAACAGATGCTGTCCCCCACCTTGAGTGAAGCAAACTGCAAGGACACAGTCCCAAGTGACACAATTCCCTGACTGTAAGGGCCACACCTGGGTATCAGATGAGGAGTGGGCAGTGCACAATAGAGGGACATGGCTCCTGGACAACATGACTGCTGTACTGTGGCAGTTTAACCACGCCAGAGGAGGGCACATAGCATGTAATACAGAGTTCACAGTGCAGTCTTTGACTCACCCCCTCCTTGCTGCTGTCTGGCCTTCAGCTGCCCATCCAGGTCTGGAAACACCACCGCCAGGATCTGGAGCATGTGGGTGGTCAGGGTCCGTGTTCCGCCCCTCCTGCGAGGAGGCGACAGCTTCAGCTGGACCCGTGCAATCCTCCGGGTCCAGCCCCGAAGGTCCTGCCACCTCTTCTGGCAGTTGCGGATCCGGCGCTTGTAGACCCCCACAGACCAGACAGCCCGGACGATGTCCTTCCAGATCTCCTGCTTCCGATGGGCATTAACCTGTGAGGATGACAAAGTGAAAAGGCCATTACTAAACATGCAACATATCCGTGCATGACACAGTTGTATATACATGTCTCAATCACAGGGGCACATGATGTACACAGGCAGTGCAACGCTGCCCATGGACAGTTTGCCAGAAGTCACTACATGGTATCATTGCATGGGAAGTAAAACCTTGTTCAAATGCACTGTCACTGCACCATACCTGTCCAGTGCATGTCACTACACACTATGGGGGTGCCAACTACTCAGTGAGCCTGCTAGCCAGTGGCGTGCAGACTTTCAGCCTTGCTAGTCAGACAAAATGCACATTCAGAAAGGCAGTGCACAGAACACTCACCTGCTCCCCTGGTGTCCCATACAGCTTGCTGTACTGTGGAAGTAGGCTGTCCAGCAGGGCCTGGTTCTCCTCAAGGCTGAAGGCTGGGGCTCTCTCCACAGTACGTGCCATTGCAGGGTCCAGAGGGGGCAGAGACAGCAGCAGTGCAGTGGCACATGTCGTCCTGGAGCATGTAGTGCAGGCAAGTGAGCTCTCAGGGGAACAGCCAGCAATATATGTGTGCTGCAGAGCCAGATACTGTCCCATGTGTCCAAAGTGATAGGTCCAAGTCGTTTGCATCTTCTGAATCTGGCCAATCCATGGAATAGCAGCACCAATACACGCCCACAGCATCCTTCAAATCTTCAACTTCATGACATACATGATTTTGCAACATTGTTGTGGGTGACCAACTGAATTTACAGCAACCGACTCGTTCGAATTTTGAAAACGCGTCCGTTGCCAGGCTAGGCCATTGACAATGGGTGCGCACCGATCGGTTCATTGCTGTTCAATGCGTACAGGGGTACAACGCGTACCCGCACACATTGAATGCAATGGGCCGGCCGGGTGCACCGATCGGTCCATTGCTGTTCAACGCGTACAGGGGTACAACGCGTACCCGCACACATTGAATGCAATGGGCCGGCCGGGGGCACCGATCGGTCCATTGCTGTTCAACGCGTACAGGGGTACAACGCGTACCCACACACATTGAATGCAATGGGCCGGCCGGGGCACCGATCGGTCCATTGCTGTTCAACGCGTACAGGGGTACAACGCGTACCCGCACACATTGAATGCAATGGGCCCGCCGGGGCACCGATCGGTCCATTGCTGTTCAACGCGTACAGGGGTACAACGCGTGCACCGCACACATTGAATGCAATGGGCCGGCCGGGGGCACCGATCGGTCCATTGCTGTTCAACGCGTGCAGGGGTACAACGCGTACCGGCACACATTGAATGCAATGGGCCGGCCGGGGGCACCGATCGGTCCATTGCTGTTCAACGCGTACAGGGGTACAACGCGTACCCGCACACATTGAATGCAATGGGCCGGCCGGGGGCACCGATCGGTCCATTGCTGTTCAACGCATCCCTGTACAAGTGACTGGCATATGTCACCATGCCTGTCTCAGATGAACATATGCCAGCCACAAATAGCTCGCAGGGAGTGAGGGGCACACCTACAACACCACAGCCTGTCCAAACTGTATCATAAGGCATGTAAGGCTGCATTTCCTTTTGTGTGTATGTTGGTGTACATGTTGTCCTGTGGGTGTCACTTGGGGGCAGCCACCCCCAGGCTGTGCACATGTTCATGGGGACAGGATCCTGGGTGTTACGTGTACATGACCACTGTGATGTGCAACTGTTCATATCTGAGCATGTGCCATGCTCACATTTCACGGTGGTGTATGTGTATGTCATGTCACATACCCCGTGAGTCCCATGTGGGACAGTATGTTTGAGCCAGGGTGCCCAGTGGCACAATAGTGATGGTCCTCCACAGTCTGTGTGCATGTAGTGTTTACAATGTCTCTGATTTCATGTGCACAATGGGAGACAGTCTCCACATCCACGTTGTTTGTGCATGGACTTTGATGTTGTGCGTGTGTGTGTCACAGATGTCCATGTCTGTCCTGCACAGGCAAGTGGAACCACTACCTGTGGGGGTCATGGTTGTTTTGCTGTGGTGTATACATGATACTTCATGTAATGCCAGTGTCCATGTGGCAATACAGGGTCCCTGGCAATGTACCTGTCGTTGAGCTGTGATGCCTGGGGCACATCTGTCCTCACATGTCACTGTGGGGGTGATTGTAACATGGCAGCAGGAGATGGGAACTGTGACACAGCCTCATGATATCCAATGGGCCAACCTGGGACTAATTGATGCCACTTGTTGAACCGTGATGACAGATGTTGGCCATGTATGTACCATACATGTCCTTACGGAACTGCACACTTCATGTAGTTGTGCCTCATAATGATGTATGATGTGATATTGAGTGTGTTCAATGCCGCATATGTGGGGTGACTGACAATCTTGCTTTCTTCTCCTCTGCACTGCAGGGCTCCTGCTGTCCATAGACCATTCCCAGACCTGGCAACGATGGTGGAACGGGACAGCATCCGACGGTACCGCTTCACCAGGCAGCTGATTGAGGATTTGGCAGTGCAGTTGGCCCCACATTTGCAGCCTGGCCGGCCGTATCCTACAGCGCTGACCCCCAAGGTGAAGGTGATGGCAGCCCTACACTTCTTTGCCACCGGTACCTTTCAACACACTGTGGCGACTGCTGGTGGGATGTCACAGACCATGTTCAGCCGTGTGCTCCGCGATGTTTTGGAGGCAATGTTGCTATACCTGAACCGGTACATCTATTTCCCTAGACTGCAACGACTCACTGACGTGAAGAGTGACTTCTATGCCCTGGGGAGGATGCCGCATGTCATTGGCTCCATTGATGGGACACATGTGGCTTTGGTACCACCACAGGCACATGAACAGGCCTACCGTAACCGCAAACACTACCACTCGGTCAATGCACTGGTGGTGTGTCTTGCAGATATGACCATCTCACACGTGTGTGCCCGTTTCCCTGGTTCAGCACACGATGCCTTTGTGATGAGGAGTAGTCGCATCCCCAGGATGATGGCACAGATGCAGAACCAGCGTGCCTGGCTTGTCGGTGTGTACTGACTTTGTGCCATTGTGTGTGATCTGATCTGTAGTATTCCGCCCACTTTTCCAAGTCAGCTAATGTGCACTTGTCTGTCCGTAGGTGACTCGGGATACCCCAACATGCCGTGGTTGCTGACACCCCTCAGGAACCCTGTGACACCAGCCCAGATGCGCTACAATGAGGCACATGGTCGGACTAGGAGAGTGATTGAGCGGACATTTGGTCTCCTGAAGAGCCGCTTCCGCTGCCTGGACAAGACAGGAGGGTCCCTCCCATATGCCCCAGCGAAGGTGTGCAAGATTATCATCGTCTGCTGCATGCTCCACAACCTGGCAGTGCGGAAGGAGTTGCCTCTCAGCCAGGATGACAATGACCAACATCCGCCACCTGTGGAGGATCCTGGCCTGGACCACGATGCCAGTGATGATGATGATGATGGTGATGTCCGCACACAGCTCATCACCAACTTCTTTAGCTGAATGTGAGTATCCTGAGGTGTCAAGTCAATGATGTGAGTTAGCATGATATGTGTAGGTGGTGCTCTGGTGCTGTTAGAGTGTGTCCATGGGCTACTTGACTGGATGTGTGTAGCGATGTGTGCTTACAGGTAGTCTGTACTCCCCAACAGTGTTGACATGCTAACTTGGTTCTGGGTGGGTATCTTGTAACATGTATTGTGCATGAGTTTTGCTGTTCTGTCCTGTTCTCCATTGCTTTTGACTGTGTGTCATTTCTGTCCTTCACAGGGTACTTTCAGATTCGTTTGGTCAACTGTGTCCACCGACGACGTGATTGTACTTCCAGGGTGGTAGCTGTTGTGTCCCTACAGGTGATGTGCGCCACACCCATGGACTTCCTTCCTTCTACAGTTGTTGACTGTGTGCCCGCTGCCAGGTGGGATTACCTTGCATCTGTAGTGGTTACGACATGTTGCAACTGTGTAATAAACCTGTGCTTCACTTTGTGATGTGCGTTGTCTGTGGTCACACATTTGACTGCCATTTGCTTACTGCACCTGTGGGCTACTTGACTACAACTGGGAATAGGTGTGGTGTCTGTGCATTGCACCGTCTTTCCTGGCAACATCAGTGTAGGCAATGAGTCAGATGGCCTAGGTGTGTATGTGTTGTGTAGCCCTGGTGGTGTGTCTCCCTCATATGTGTCACGTTGCCATTACTCACATGCCTGTGTTGTACTTGCTGTTGCAGTTCGCATACACAGTGTAATTTTGCAGTTCATCATCCCCATGACAGCACCCACGTTGGAATCACAACAGAGGCAAGTATGGTGTATTAGTGTGTTTATTGTGATACATTTGTGTGAATAGTGCACAGGATGGTTAGTGCTGTACATTTATATTGCAATCAGAAGTTCCTAGATGAATTGAAAGTCCTGGTAGACAAAATCCCCAGTATCGGGGCCACAGTTGTCTGAGACATTGGTCCAACTTGTACTCCCCATGTCATGTGTGGGAGTTGTGTTGCCATCAACAGGGTGAACAGTTTGCGCACAAAGGTGATCATCCAGAACAGGTTCAGGCTTCCTGGGGTTGCACATGGCCATCGGCCTCTCACTTGCCCCTCCTCGGACGACCCCTCTTCTTTGGGGGAGCCCCTCAAGTGCAGGCTGCTGCGGTGCAGGGGACTCTCCGCCAGAGTCATCCTCCCTCCCTGTGGCAGTTGCAGTTGTTCCGGCACCAGATGTTGTTGGCACACAGGGAGGTGTAGACTGGTTGCTGGTCATCTGGCGGAGGCATTGTAATATGTCCCTATGCACCGCCGTCATCTCTTGCAGTGTGTCCCACTTGGACTCCACGTGGGACATGTGTGAGTCCAAGCGGGCATGATGGGCAGCCTGCTGCTCTTTGATGTCCCTGAGGAGCCCCACTACCTGGCTGAGATCTCCGGTGCTGGACTGGTACGCATCGGCTATGCGTGCCAGTTGTGGGTCATCATGCACACCAGACACCTCTGCAAGCAGCGACCTCTGTCTCCCACCCCTGCCGACATGTGCAGTGCGTGCAGTGGCATGCACAGATGACCCTGGTCCCCCTTGGGGGTTGGTGGTGGTGTCCATGGCCCCACGTTGGTCCAGGGTCCCTGTGCTGGTGGTGCTCCTTGTTCTGTCCATGTCGGCAGGGATGGTATTTGTGGTGACAGTCGTTGGAGGGGTGGGTGCAGGGGGTGCATCTGGTGGTCCTTCTGGTGCTGCAGCTGGTGGTCCTGCTGGTGCTGCATGATGACTTGCACCGGAGGTGCCAGGTTGGTCTTCTTCATCCGAGGAGGGCAGAGGCTGTTCGACACCAGTGAGCTCCGTATCCTCTTGAGCCTGGGACTGGGACTCCTCAGCGTCTGCTGCTGTGTCCCCATCATCACCTGTTTTTGGGAGACGCACCCAATGTATGTTATGTTTCTGCAGGCATCAATGGTTGACACACCTGACAGTTGTGACTGTGCCTCTGGGTGCGGGCCTGTACATTGCATTGTCCTAAGTTGTCACAGTCAGGGGTTGATATTGGTGTAGCACATTGTCCTGCATTATTTGGGCATTTCTATGTATTTGTTGGGGTGTGAACATGGTCTGCATTGGTTGTATTTGGTTGACAGCCGGCCCTCCTTCCCACCCAGCCAGTCAGTTATCCCACCATGGACCGTGCTTGCATTGCAGGGAGTGAAAGTTGTCTTTCAAGATGTCAGTCAGTGGTGTCCTGCTGTTGGTTGTTGCACAGTTGCCAGCGGGGCCTTGTGCTCCCCACTGCAGTTGCCAGTGTCAGCCATCTTGTCAGTTGTTTTCCACTCCCTGTGATGTGAGCATGGTTCAGGGTGGTGTTGATGGGACAGTTGTGGGGGTGAGCTATGTCTGTGACTATGACTCCCATCATGCTATTGCCTCCACCCCCCTTCCCAGCATGCCCATCCTTCCTTCCTTTTGACTCTGCTTCCCTGTGGGGTGGGCTGCCTGTGCTGACAGGATGGCTGGGAGTGTTGTCCTGGCAGTTGTTTGGCTAAAAGTCCCAAGAGTGTCCCTGTGCTTCACACAACATAACCCAGGGTGGTGGTTCTTTGTGGGATCTTGAGTTAGGATGTGAGGCATTGCATTCTCCCAGGTGGGTTATGTGGAGTTTGTGTTGAGGGGGGTTGTGAGGGGAGGTGCTTGTGACTATGGTCAGTGCTGCGAGTCCTCCTTCCCACCCAGCCAGATATCCCACCATGGAACGTGCTTGCATTGCAGGGAGTGGAAGTTGTCTTTCAGGATGTCAGTCAGTGGTGTCCTGCTGTTGGTTGTTGCACAGTTGCCAGCAGGGCCTTGTGCTCCCCACAGCAGTAGCCAGTGTCAGCCATCTTGTGAGTCCTTTTCCACTCCCTGTGATGTGAGCATGGTTGTGAGTGGTGTTGATGGGCCAATTGTGAGGCTGAGCAATATCTGTGCCTACAACTCCCATCATGCTATTGCCTCCACCCCCTTCCCAGCATGCCCATCCTTCCTTCCTTTTGACTCTGCTTCCCTGTGGGGTGGGCTGCCTGTGCTGACAGGATGGCTGGGAGTGTTGTCCTGGCAGTTGTTTGGCTAAAAGTCCCAAGAGTCTCCCTGTGCTTCACACAGCATAACCCAGGGTGGTGGTTCTTTGTGGGATCTTGAGTTAGGATGTGAGGCATTGCATTCTCCCAGGTGGGTTATGTGGAGTTTGTGTTGAGGGTGTGTGTGAGGGGAGGTGCTTGTGACTATGGTCAGTGCTGTGAGTCCTCCTTCCCACCCAGCCAGATATCCCACCATGGAACGTGCTTCCATTGCAGGGAGTGCAAGTTGTCTCTCAGGATGTCAGTCAGTGGTGTCCAGCTGTTGGTTGTTGCACAGTTGCCAGCAGGGCCTTGTGCTCCCCACAGCAGTAGCCAGTGTCAGCCATCTTGTGAGTCCTTTTCCACTCCCTGTGATGTGCGCATGGTTCATGGTGGTGTTGATGGGACAGTTGTGGGGGTGAGCAATATCTGTGACTACGACTCCCATGATGCTATTGGCTACACTGACTTGCCCAGCATACACAGAATTCCTTTCTTTCAGTGGTCTTCACTGTGTGTTGGTGTTGTAGTGGTGGCTACATGTCTGGATGTGTTTGTTAGTTATATTTGTGCCACTGCCTAGCTGTAGTTGTAGTTGTGTTTGTACATGTGATGACACGGTTAAATGTAACTTTGAGATGGCATGTGTTGTGTTTATCAGACTGACATACACATTTTGGGATGATTCTGTTCTGGTTGCTGTGTAATTGCTAAGAGTGCATGGTTTGACTCTCCCTTGACAGTGATGTGTGTGTGTATTGTGGCAGAATATTGTGTACATTTGTTGTGTACTCACCAGGCTCTGGGATGTTTTCTAGTCCATAGACGCTCACTGGCGGTAGGATGGCCCGCACCTTCTCCTCCCAGGGCCTGAGGTATACTGGCTTGGCAGGAGGGCCACTGCCGGTGTGTTTGCTCAGGAGGTAGTCCTTCTTCAGCAGGTCCCGTACCCTCCTGCGCACGTCATACCACCTGTTCTGGATGTCAGTCTTTGTGCGCAGACATGGTCATTGTGCGTTCACCCTGTTGATGATCCTCTCCCACATCTTTGTTTTCTGGGCGATGGGTGTCTGTTGGACCAGTGCGCCAAACAGCTGTGGCTCTACCCTGAGGATCTCGTCTACCATGACTTCCAATTCACTATCTAGGAACTTGTGATTCTTCTTTGGGGGCATGGTGATGGGTGGTGATGGTGAGTGATGTGTGTGTTGGTGTGCAGGTGAAGGTGTGTGAGTGTGTGTTTTGCTGGGTGTATGTGAGGTAGCTATTTGTTGGTGTGCTGATGGTGTGTGACTTGTGTGAGGGATGAGCTGTGGGTGTGTGGTTGCTGTCTGTTGAGTGCTGGCAGGTGAATAGGATTTGCAAAGGATCATGGTTGGGATTTGTGTCCTTTATATGGGTGGAGTTGTGGGTGTGTCTTTGTTCTCTGTCCCCACCCCCCCAGTATTTATTGGCTTTGTAATTGCTTGTTTGGCCTTTTTTTGTGTATTTTCCCTTAGTACTTTCTGTGCATGTTGGAAACGTTCTTGTGTCCGAGTCGGACCCTGCAGTTGTCTCGTACGGTCTTCTCCGTTTCGTTCACGCTGTGTTTGTGCTATTTTCTATGCTGCGTACGCGTCGGTCGCGGTGTTTTGTGTTACTTCGGCTCGCAGTTTTGTATGTGTGTCGGTCGTACGGCTTGTCCTCCGTACGACTCGGTCGTGGTTTTCGCGCCTTGCATCGTACTTGGCGGTTTGGAGTTCGCGGGTACGTTTCGGTCGGATTTGTTCCGGGTGCATGTCGGTCGGTTCGAATCGCGTGTTTTTCCGGCCGGATTGCTGTTTTCCGTGCGGCTCGGTCGTTCGGCTTGGGTTCCGTATGTGTCGGTCGGATTTTGCACGCTTTGCATCGTACTTGGCGGGTCGGGCGCCACAGGTACGTGTCGGTCGGAATTAATACCGGCTCCGAGTCGGTCGGTGCTTTTTCCGGCCCGAATCGGAATCGACCCCTTTAGCCTATTCCAACCCCTACCCTCCCATACATAATTGCATCTACAATTATCGTAAATCCGATTTAAAACTGAATTAGAAGTAATTCCATCTAATTGCTAATTTCAAATAATGGTTCTGAAGTAATGGTATGTGGAAATCATGGATCCAAAACAAAAAGGGCACAACACTGGCTAGTGTCCATTGCGCTAACTGCTGTTTCTGCTCACTTGCTAACATAAGGACCTCATAGGAGGTGCAGCCTGGCCTCACCCACATGCTCCTGACTGGCCTGGGGACCATCAGCTCTCCTAGTGGCCACCAGGAATCACCCCACTGCAATGCCCATAAGAGGTCTGGGAATTGGGAAGGTTGCAGAGGTACATAACAGGCTTCCCAGGTCACTCCAATGACTCAACAAAGCATACCAAGAGACAAACATACTAGTAAACGTGATAATAAAGGCTCCCATAAAGCAGAAAATGTGGCATAGTTTATTTCATGTATGCTCACGCAGACAGGAGGGGGTTAGTCTCACTGTCTCGGCGCATGCAATGACTTTAACATATCTACAGTGACATACCACGGTCAGCTAGAAAGCTGCAAAATGCCCCAAAGACTCTTAGACTTGCCCTAGCGGCTCTAGAATGAGGCTAGATTTTGTGGTGCTGCATAACTGGCCCTGAGACTGTGGCGCATCCACCCTCTTTGTGGATTCCAGTGGGTTTATCATCTTTCATAAAAAGCAGGGGGTAAGCTTATGTGAACCACTGTGGGGGAGGTCCCTATGACACCCTCATGGATCCACCAGTATCTGGGCAAACCCGTAGTCTACGGGGAGTTGTAGATTTGTACTAGTGTGCCGGGAAGAGTGGAGCTCCACATGACCCGTCTTCGTCATGTCAACTTGATAGCCATAGAGTGTTTTTTTTTATTTCTTATATACAAATAAAGCAGTCACAGGCAGCATGAAAGTATTTGTGCCTGTGTGGTGATTACAGAAGAGTGACATGGGCTCTAGACATTATTCATCAATAAATGTTGGCAGACACATTTTGCAGCAGAAGTCCCAGCATCTTCTGCTTGACTTTTCCCTTTAAGTATAGCAGTCAAATGAAGTCTGCTGCATTTTACCGTCCTTGGTCCATGAAATAGCATTTCTAGTAAGGCTCCTACATTTGTGCACATCTTTGAGTACACCCGATCTCTTCACACATCACCATATCAGAGTCCATGTACCATAAGACCTACTCTGAGGCAATATCTCGCCTTGCCGTCATGATACTCAGCGACAATAGTATCAGATTGTGTCTAGGAAATTCAAGGTTGCTCCCCATATCTAGGGTAGCAGGGTGTGATATTAAAATCCTAGCTTTCCATTGCATTCATGATAATTCATCACCCACCTTCTTTAGGAAGCCTTGGATCTCCTCAGATACTCAAATGGTGCACTCTAAGCTTTTGAGAGAGGTCTGGGTTGATACTGCTCCCTGAACTTGAAACTTGGCCCTACTATAATATGCTCTGTGTATCCTTTTACGCTGCATTAATGGAGGCTAGATCGAATGTCTACTTCTCTTGGGTACATGAGTGCCTCTTCTAAGAGTGGATTCTTCAGGCCCCCTAAATCATCTTCCATTTTTCACTTAGAATCCCAGGACGTCAGACGTATCATTCATCAATGTCTTTTATGTTTTAAGGTTATTCCTACAGCGAGTTCCTCAATAAGTACTCTGTCTCTTATTTGTGAGCAACTATGCCTTACAAATCAATATCATACTGTTTGTCTAGCCTTGGAGCAGGGTCGACCTGACACAGCTAATAGACCTGGGTACCAAACAATCGCGGCTTCCATTAGTGAATCCGATAGCAAAAACATAGCCATATTCTGCAAATCAGAGCAGTTTTGAACTTGCAAAGACACGCTGTATATGAGTGTTGTCAGATGTGGAAATGCTCACGTATTTCTGCTGGCAGCAGGCAATGTTTGTGGTGAAAAATCAGGTAAATCAACAGTAATAATTGGCCCACCAGGTCATAAAACTGGCCCATAAACAGTCAAAGACCTACCCATACACTCACCTATGTGACCAGCACTGCCGGCATTGCCAGATTTCCCTCCAGGCCAATCCAACCATGCCTGGAGGTAGCTATACTTTCCTCCACTGATACCATCAAATTCAGTTTTTAGTTGATCAAATGTCTACATGACACCCTGTCCCACAATATCCTTCACTTTGGAAACGAAAATCAGAGCTCACTGTCTGAAGCCTTTTAATCTGGTGACCTACCCCAGTGCCTCACCCATCCCTAAGGAGTCTTTTTTCTTTCAACCTAAAATGTTGAAGTCAGCCTTCCATATTTAATCACGAACTCCATGGCCAGAGGCAATTTTGTGGTGCTCCTGCCATCATATAGGTAATGTAAGATAGTTTTCCGTCTCAAGGCAAGTCTGTCATTCCTAACTGAGAGTTCTTCCAAGACGTCAAAAGTTAATTTGTCGATAACCACCAGCTAATAACCTCAGTGGTCGTTTATAATATTACAGGCGGCTTCCCATCCTACAACCGAGTTCTAATAATGCTCTCAAGTCTTTCAAAGTGCACTTTAGGAACATGATACAGGGTGTTTTGCAGAATGTACAAGAACTTGTGGAAGTACATCATAAATATGACTGCCCTCCGAAAAATAAGGGCAGTTTTCTCCAGTGTTGGACGTCGTTGGAAGTTGTTAAATAATGTTTGCAAGTTGCATTCTAGAAACTGCATCGGATTTCTGGAATTTTCCATTGCAAGGAAACTGGTCCTTGCTCACTCTGAAGTGAAACCTATTCACAGGCACAATTTTCCACTTACAGACAGGATATAAAGTGAATTTGATTCACTTTATTAGGTATTCAGGGTGTAAACCTTATTCCCAGAATATACACATTAGTCTTGTCATGGTTGTCATATAGTATATTTAGTACATATAGTACATACAGTAGGATATCATCTGCATAGAGAGAGAGTCTGTCATTGTTCCATTTGTCCAACCTGAAACCCCTGATGAGCAGATCCCTCCTGATCGAGGGCTTGGTGAAAAGATAGTCCACCAGTGTTTACCAGCCATCTGTCACCACATTACAGTCTTGCTAGGAGTCTGACAAGTATGGGCTTTCGTCATCTTCTTGCCATCTCCACCAATGTTTGAGGCTGCAGAGATACATGGCTAAAGACCAGAAAGCTCCTAAGGAATCAATCTTTTGGTGTACTGAGTAAGCAGAGCACAAAATGTCCAGCTACTGGTGTCTGTGGGTCTTCTCCAGCTTCAAGGGAAACCCTTACCATTCACATTAACTCGCACTAGAGAACTGTATATTCTAAAGTAACAAAACACATAACCACTCATCTATAGGATCTTACCCAATGTGTCTCCTTTGGGCAGCATCAAAATTTGGTTTCTGAGCTTGCTTGCGCTAATGGTGCATGTCCCATCATTCCAAGCATCCATGGCCCTCCATCATTGGGGACATCTTCTCTGGCACCCCACTGAAGGACTTGCTACCACGGATGTTTAAATATCGATATGCCATAATATCGATGTTTAAATATCGATGTGACATAATATCGACCTTCAAGAATATCGTCGACCAGAATATCGACATGCAGGTAAGAAATATCGTTTTTGTTAATATCGAAGTTAGTAATATCGTTAGTCAAAATATCGTTGTTAATAATATCGAAATTTATTTTAGTGTTCTGTATTTTAGTATATGTGTTAAAAGTATAGCTTATTTTTTTTATGTATGTTTGAAATTTTTAGAAGTAATAAATTTTATGTTAAGTAATTTTTGCTTATTTTAGTTCCGTAGCGGGTTGTGGGTTTATAGGGGAATAGGGTGGGAAGTAATTTAATTGAAATTAATTATTTAATATTTTTAATTAATTAATATTTTTGTATTTAATCATTTATATTGTTAATTAATTTGTTATTAATTAGTTATTAATTGGTTATTAATTATTAATTATTAATTGGCAAATATGTTAATTGTGTTATTTTTTTAGGAGCGGGTTGTGGGTTTATAGGGGAATGGGGTGGGAAGTAATTTAATTATATTTATTAATACATTTTTAGAAATTATAAATTTTTTAAGAAATTAAATATTGCGTTTTAGTTTCGTAGCGGGTTGTGGGTTTAAAGGGGAATAGGTTGGGAAGTAATTTAATTAAAATTAATTAATTAATAATTTTAATTAATTAATATTTTTGTATTTAATAATTTATATTGTTAATTCTGTTAATTAATTTGTTATTAATTAGTTATTAATTGGTTATTAATTTATAATAATTAATTGGTAAATATGTTAATTGTGTCATTTTTAGAAGCGGGTTGTGGGTTTATAGGGGAGTAGGGTTGGAAGTAATTTAATTATAATTAATTAATTAATAATTTTATTAATTAATATTTATGTATTTAATATTTTATATTGTTAATTGTGTTAAATATTTTGTTATTAATTAGTTATCAATTGGATATTAATTATGAATAATTAATTGGTAAATATCTTAATTGTGTTATTTTCTTAAGAGCGGGTTGTGGGTTTATAGGGGAGTAGGGTGGGAAGTAATTTAATTATAATTCATTAATTAATAATTTTTATTAATTAATATGTGTGCATTTAATATTTTATATTGTTAATTGTGTTGAATAATTTTTTATTTATGAATTATTAAATGGTTATCAATTATTAATAATTAATTGGAGAATATGTAAATTGTGTTAATTTTTTATGAGCGAGTTGTGTATTTAGAGGGGAGTAGTGTGGCAAGTAATTAAAAAATTATTATAATTTTTAATTTTTTATATAATATTTAATTATTGTTATTTTATAGTCCTAATAGTATGAATTAATTTATTACTCATTGTTTTTAATTTTATTGTTCATTGTTATTAGTTAATTAATTAATTGTTAAGCAATTATGTTAATTGTGTCATGTTTTACAATAGTGGTGGTGTTATTTATAGGGGTATTTGGTGAGAGGTAAATTATTTTTTATTATTTAAGTATTTGTTAATTAATGTTTATTATTTTGTTGGAGTGGGAATAGTAAATTATTCACCTCCGCTATCCAACACTTTCCCTACTGTTGCAATTCTTGGAGTGGGAATAGAAATTTTATCCCCTTCACTATCCAACACTTTCCCTACTGTTGCACTCTGTGGAGTGGGAATAGTAAATTATTCCCCTCCGCTATCCAACATTTTCCCTACTGTTGCACTTGCTGGGGTGGGAATAGTAAATTATTCTCCTCCACTATCCAACAATTTCCCTACTGTTGCACTTGCTGGAGTGGGAATAGTAATTTTATCCCCTATGCTATCCAACAGTTTCCCTATTGTTTCCCTATTGTTGCATTCGTTGGAGTGGGAATAGTAATTTTATTCCCTACGCTATCCAACACTTTCCCTACTGTTGCACTCTCTGGAGTGGGAATAGTAAATTATTCCCCTCCGCTATCCAACATTTTCCCTACTGTTGCACTTGCTGGAGTGGGAATAGTACATTATTCCACTCCGCTATCCAACACTTTTCCTACTGTTGCAATTGTTGGAATGGGAATAGTAATTTTATCCCCTCCGCTATCCAATACTTTCCCTACTGTTGCACTCCCTGGAGTTGGAATAGTAAATTATTCCCCTCCGCTATCCAACACTTTCCCTACTGTTGCACTTGCTGGAGTGGGAATAGTAATTTTATCCCCTCCGCTATCCAACACTTTCCCTACTGTTGCATTCGTTGGAGTGGGAATAGTAATTTTATCCCCTACGCTATCCAACACTTTCCCTACTGTTGCACTCCGTGGAGTGGGAATAGTAAATTATTCCCCTCCGCTATCCAACACTTTCCCTACTGTTGCACTTGCTGGAGAGGGAATAGTAAATTATTCCTCTCTGCTATACAACACTTTCCCTACTGTTGCACTCCCTGGAGTGGGAATAGTAAATTATTCCCATCCGCTATCCAACACTTTCCCTACTGTTACACTTACTGGAGTGGGAACAGTAAATTATTCCCCTCCGCTATTCAGCACTTTGCCTACTGTTGCACTTGCTGGAGTGGGAATAGGAATTTTATCTCCTCCGCTAACCAACACTTTCCCTACTGTTGCACTCCGTGGAGTGGGAATAGTAAATTATTCCCCTCCGCTATCCAACACTTTCCCTACTATTGCACTCCCTGGAGTGGGAATAGTAAATTATTCCCATCCGCTATCCAACACTTTCCCTACTGTTACACTTACTGGAGTGGGAATAGTAAATTATTCCCCTCCGCTATTCAACACTTTGCCTACTGTTGCACTTGCTGGAGTGGGAATAGTAATTTTATCTCCTCCGCTATCCAACACTTTCCCTACTGTTGCACTCCCTGGAGTGGGAATAGTCATTTTATCCCCTACGCTATCCAACATTTTCCCTACTGTTTCAGTTAATGTAGTGTAAAATGTTGTTTTAAAGATAAATATTTATTTTAATATTTTATTTTATTATATATATCATTTATTTTTATATTTGTCTTACAGGTTTATATATATATATATATGTATTTATAATTTTTATTATGGTTCTGTTTTATAATTTAATAAAATAAATATTTATTAATATTATTAAGTAAATGTATATATAAAAAATTCTATATGTATGTTTAATTTATTTTTATATTATATTTATTATTTATAATTTTTAACATTTTTAAATAACTAACTAAGGGGCACATTACAATCACGGGCGGACTTTGTCCGCCCGCCACCGTAGCGGTGAATGGGACCGTCCGCCATAGGAGCGGCGGTCCCGCCGCGAGTATTAGGATGCCACCGCCACGGTGGCGGTGGCATCCCCTATTCCCAACATTGTGGCGGGCGGTGTTCACGGCACCGCCCGCCACAATGCTGGGAATGCACGTCGTGCATTGGCATGCACAAGGTGACAGGCACCGCGCGGTGCCTGCCACCTTGTCTATGCCAATGCAGGGGGGTACCATAGGTACCCTCCATGTGCACCCCCCACCCCCCAACACTCTGGGGGCCCGCAACGGGCCCCCAATAGCGAAGACCGTATGCCTTTCCATGGCGGCTGCTCTCCGCAACCATCCTAATATGGATGGCGGTGTCTTGCAGACACCGCCACCATATTAGTGCACTTTTCCGCCCGGTCACCTGTGTTACCGGCGGAAAACCGGCGGATGGTCTTTCCGTCCGCCGGGCTCCACCCCGTCATCGTAATGTGGCGGGGGGAAATGGCATGCGGCCGGAGGGGAATGGCGGGCGGATCGCCACCGCCATACGGGCGGTGGCGATCCACCCGTCATCGTAATGACCCCCTATGTTTTTATTAATTATGTTTATTTTGTAATTTATTTTATATTATTTTTAAGACCTTTTAAAAAAACGATATTTTGAACAACGATATTTTAAACAACGATATTTTGGTTTCGATATTTTTGTACTTACCTTTGTAGAGATAGGATGTCTATATTCTGTTCATCGATATTCTTGACACGATATTCTGGTAGGTCGATATTGTTGTCATCGATATTATGTCAGTGATCCTGGCACCACACTACACAAGAAGGCTACCTGACGCAGAAAGCCCCTCACGTCTTCTAGGGAATCCTAAATATACATAGGGCAACATCCATCAATTCATATATTGTAGAGTAAAACCTGGACCTTACCCATACTATAAAAGAAATCAAGGGGACTTGGATGCATGCATAAGCATGTTAACCTATAGACAAATTACACCAATTAATAGGAAACATGCCATATCAGAGCACCACATATCACATACTTCTCAAAGAAACAAAGGACTGACTACTACCATCAAGACAACAGGACACAGCACACCTACGCATACACACAGTACAGAGGAAATCTTTTTTTACCCAAACATAAAGGGCAACACGCAGACAGATAGAAACCCTGCTCCTTAACCAGTCGCGGCTCGCAATAGTCGCGGGTGGAGGGGTGAGGGGCTTGCGCAACGGTTCGCGCAGGGGGGGTGTTAAAAGAAACAAAAACATTTCAAAACTTACCTGACCGGGTCCCGCACCGCCTCTGCTCCTGGACCGGGTCCCGCGTTTGGCGTTTTCCTGCTCCTGAACAGGAACAGGCATGCTCCCTCCCCTCCTGTAAGCCAATCACAACGCTGCAATGGCAGCATTGTGATTGGTGCGGACAGCGCCCAGCCGGGCGCCTGTAGGGAGGCCATTTTCTCTATGTAGGCTGCATGCAGCGTACATAGAGAAAATGTAGAGGGCGCATGACTGGTTTGGTCGGCCCCAGAGGGCCGACCAAACAGTCAGGGCCCACAACAGTGGGCAATCCACTCCTCCCCGACACGCCCACCCGCCCGCCCCCAACCAGGCATACCCTCCCGCCCGCCCCCAACCAGGCATACGTTGCCTTCTGCTTTCTCGCAGTACGAGAAGCAGTAACATAAAATGGTATTTAAAATACCACTTTATGTTTCTGCTTCTCGCACTGCAAGAAAGCAGTGGGTCGATGCTCCTCCGCCCTAATGGAGGAGCCGCCCCTGTTCTTAACCATACATACAAGCACAGGAAATATTTTGAAATGTATATGACAGTGGCCTGCCACAGCAAGTATTTGCTTAGGGGACTATCCTTCAGTGCCCAGCAAAGCTGGTTGGGGACAGAAGGAAAACACATGGTAGATGGCTTCAAATATAATGTAAATAACCTTTAAGGGGGCAGTGTTTTGGGGTGTTTTTGTTTGTGTGCCTGTTTCTGAAGGTTATTTGCCATGTATTGAGTTATGTGGCAATCCATGTTCTGATGTGTATTGTTGGGACGGAAAAGTCATCTGCATGGTAATGATGTGTACGCCTGCCCTGAGTGCACAGTTGTATTGTTGTCTGGATTCCTAATGCTGATTTTTAAATCATAGGTAAACACAGATCTTAGTGTGTGCCATGACATAGGCCTGTCTTACAGACTGCAGTCTTGTTGGACCAGGGGCTGTATTACGGAGAGTGCCCCGGGGGCGCTACAGGCACTTTGGTATTACAGAAGGGGCCGCAGACGCTTGTGCGGCCCCTTCTGTAATACCGATAGCGCTGGCGCACATAAAGCGCCAGCGCTATCTGCAGGGGGCATTCCCTCATTTGCATGAGGGCGTGCCCCATGCAAATGAGGGAATCCCTGTGCCTCTGCACCCGCGCCGTATTACAGACGTGGGCATAGAGGCGAAGAAGCTGTCAGGAGGCGCAGTGACAGTGTGCCACCTAAAAGGTGGTGCACTGTCAGTGAGTCCCCTGAGAGCAGACCTCTACAGGGGGCAAAGGGGGTCCTATGGATCCCCCAGAAATCCCCTTGCAGGCTGGTGCAGTCACTGACTGCACCCGCCTGCAAGGGGATCTCTAATCCCCCTTCAAAGTGTAGGGGGGTTGCCGCCTGCACAGGGAAACACGGAGCGGCTGCTTGAAAGCCGCTCCATGAGCGCATTCTATGTAATAGGGCACACTTTCTCTGTTTGCGACCGGTGCACCTGTTTTAAGGTGTGCCAGGCGCAAACAGGGAAAGTGCACCCTAATACATAATATAGCCCTTGGACAGGCACCTGAAGCACTACCCTCATAGTGGTGGAAAGCTACCGCCTTCACCAGGAGTTAAGCAGCATGAGCGCGGTTGTGGCAGCATACCGTGTAGTGATCAGTAGTAGTAAATAGAACCTTTTCACCCTGTGTCACTGGAGTGAGAACTATAGGCTCACTTACCTTTTTAAGAGTTCTGCTGCTGTGTGCTCAACTCACCCTTGGTCTACATCAGGTAGTTGTGGAATGCTGCACAGTGCAGGAGCAGTGACTCTGTGTTGGTTGTATGTATGCCTGGGTAGGGTACAGTACAGGGATAGACCAGTATTGTGCAGTGCACGTGTGCTTAGCACATGTACTGGGTGTTTGTATGCCTGAAAGGAATACATTACATGAGAGATGTAGTGCTGTGCAGTGCATGTGTGGATAAAGAACGTGCTGGGTGTATGTGTGTTTGCGTGGAGAACAATACATGGTGGGTGAAGTGTTGTGCAGTGTGCACATAGTGAGTGTGGCTGCTGGCAGTGTGTGTTTGTAAAGAGCGCACCCTGGTTAAATATAGAAAAGCTTCAGTGCTGAACAGGGCGTGCAGACTGAGGGGCCGATTCCGATCTGGGTCGGAAAACTCTCCGACCGAGCCGGATCCGGAGAGATTTCCGACCGAGCCGGACTCCTGCAGTCCGACCGAGCGAGTACGATGCGGCCGCATGCTGCCGGACTCGATTCGGTCGGACTCCCATTGCAGTCAATGGGAGCCGGTCGTACGACGCGTACATGGGCTCCCAGTGACTGAATGGGTACGTCGCAAACAAGTGCGCCCCCTACAGTGTGTACGTGTCAGTGCAACTCGCACCGTACATGCATGTTTAGGGGGGACCCTTGGGTCCCCCCTGTGTTCGACTCGTAGGGCTACGGGTGAAGGGGGGTCCGGCACGGACCCCCCGAGTCC
Source organism: Calotriton arnoldi (assembly GCA_963921515.1). Lineage (NCBI taxonomy): Eukaryota > Metazoa > Chordata > Amphibia > Caudata > Salamandridae > Calotriton > Calotriton arnoldi. The sequence continues at coordinate 4,699,805 of CAWUFW010000193.1, forward strand.
GGCTCCGGGAGCTTTTTCGAGCTGGACGCTCCGACTCGATCCGGCTGTCCGACGCGTCCATCGTACTCGCTCGGTCGGATAACGTGTCCATTGCGTGGTGCGATTCGTTTCCGTACGAGTCAGTCGGAGCGGTTCGGATCCGGAAACGGTTCGGTCGGAACACACGCGTACATTCGCATCGTACTCGCTCGGTCGGACAGCTGTACGAGTCGGTCGGAAAAAACGCATATGGCTCGTACTTTTTCCGGCCGGATCCCGTTCGGAGAGCTTCCGACCGAGATCGGAATCGGCCCCTGAGTGTGTGTGCTGAATGCATTGTACATGTAAGGGTACAATGCATGGAGGAACAGTGCTTGACAGATGGTGTGCTGTGGATGTACACTTAGGGGCCGATTCCGATTCGGGCAGGAAATCTCTCCGACCGAGCCGGACCCGGAGAGATTTCCGACCGAATCGGACCCTAGCAGTCCGACCGAACGAGTACGATGCGTTCGCATGCTATCGGACTCGATTCGGTCGGACTCCCATTGAAGTCAATGGGAGCCGGTCGTACAACGCGTACGCGGGCTCCCATTGACTCAATGGGTGCGAGGCGAACAAGGGCACCCCCTACAGCGGGTACGCGTCGAAGCGGGTCACGCCGTACATGCACAGGTAGGGGGGACCCATGGGTCCCCCCTGTGTGCGACTCGCGCGGCTAGGCGTACAGGGGGGTCCGACATGGACCCCCAAAGTGCGGCTCCGACTGCTCTTTCGAGCCGGACGGCGCGAGTCGGTCAGACTGCTCGCGGCGCGCATCGTACTTACCCGGCCGGGGAACGTCTCCATTGCGCGGTGCGAGTCGTGTCCGTGCGAGTCGGTCGGAGCGGTTGGGTCCCGCGAACGAGTCGGTCGGCGATTTCGCGTACGTTCGCATCGTACTCGCTCGCCCGGACGCACGTCCGACTCGGTCAGGAAACAGGGCTCCGAATCGGATCCGGTAATGCCGAGTCCGATTCGGAGCCCTACCGGCCGAGATCGGAATCGGCCCCCTTAGTAAGTGTGCCTGCTGTGGTACATTATATGGAGGACCTTGGTTTCCATTTTGGGAAGCCCAGGCCTGCCTTATGAAGACATGAGGAGGAGAGGAATCCCCCCAGACAGATTTGTGTATTGCTGCATTCATGTGAGCTGGGTGGGGACCAGCTGGAGGGAAGGAAGAGACTCCCTTTACACTTCAAAAGACTGCTCTTTGATTCAGTGATAGACTACAAGGAAGGGCCACGGACACATCTCAGGAAGGAAGGCGAGGCTGATAAGGGAATCATAATGAGTAGGGCTGGACATCTGGGATTAATCTTTTGATGCACATATCACTGTGTCTGACATCCAAGTGTGAACTCTGGTCACTCCCATAAATTGTGTTGTGGTCAGTCAGCTTCGGAGTCATGCCTGCTGCGACAGACATCTTTCATGAAGAAAGAAGAAAAGGAGAAGTACCCACCTCAAAAGAAGCAGAAGCCCAACATAAAATTTCAATGACCCAGACCCTAAATCCCATTTGGTGTCTGGGAAAGGACTATAAGTAGGGGAGGCTGAGTCCCCAAGCAGCCAGAAAGGCTGTGTGAGAAGTGGAAGCTCTGCAAGACATCTGCCTGTGACCAGGGCTGGGGGCAAAGGCCTGCTAGTCTCCCTGCTGGGTGAGAGGACATCACCCAGGGAACCCAAGATCACCTGCTCTGGAGCCTGGAGCACCAGCGCTTGTCAAGACCAGTGTGCCCTGTGAGGAAGAGGAGAGCATTGAAGGGAGCAAGGTCCTGTGGGGAGCCCTAACGTGAGAACTCCTAATGCAAGATGTGAGCATTCAGCTGTGCACCTATCGGGCTGTAGTCTGTGTGCAGGATTGCTTGTGGCGGCATCATATGCCAGGAGAGGGCCGCTGTAGACTGAGCCATGTGTTAAGAACCGCGTGTGTCTTGCTAGGCCCATACTGCTGTGCTGCGGTGACCCTGTATGCCAGAGGGGGCCACCAGTAAAGATACCACTTCAAGGATGACCAAGACTTGCGACTGTCTGGGCCGAGGCGCTTGAGCTGGAGAAGCCTTCCCCAGCATAGACATGTACCGCTGCAACCTCCTATGCCAGGGGGGGCTGTTGGTACTGATAACGCCGATTCTTATCTAATCACCTATAAGAACCTTCTGCTCGCCAGGATATTTTTACCTGTTGAATAGTGTAAAGGAGAGAATCTCATCTGGTTATACAACAATTTGACCAGTTTACCTGGAAGGACCACTGACTCCGAATTCAAGTTTAGGAATTTATTATCGCCAAAAATAACTGAACATGTAAGCACCTCAACACGAGGTTAAAGAAATAAATGGGCACTAATACAAATAATAATCTACGCAGGAGTCTCATCCGACTCAGAATAAGGAGGATTGATAGTTCTAAAAGAATCAAACAAGCAATGATTGCTCCAATTTCTATGTTGCTCTTCATTTATCTAAATAAGCATAAATCAATCTCTGTCCCTACACTAACACTAAGTGACATCCCTACTTAACGATTTTCCCAAGCAAGAGTAAATAAAAGAAAAGGTGTCAGCTGTGAAGACTTCCTAAGAAGTGCAATTACTTAGTACCTATGCTCAGAAATTTAGATGCTCCTTCATCAGGACCCTCTCTGTCCTTCTCTCTGGTCTCCCCTACCTCATCTCTGGCTTCCTCCCTCGGGGCACTATCCCTAAAACAAAATCCCAATACAATTGAACACGCCTTTGTCACGCCTCTTTGGCCAGGTCTTCTTTCTTGTATTTTTCCATCGAAACGGTTACTTCATCCTGGACGGTTGCGATGACCTTGAGTCCCAGGCACCTTCTCCGCTGAAAGTATCATCCCTAAATTCCATTGCACTCCCAGTTCCATGCCTCCCATCTCTCTAACTTTGTGAAACAAAGAGCCAGTCTTTTACTAACGAGGCATGTGTCCTTGCACCTGCAACAGAAGATACGTTCAACAAAAACCCTCTACTGTGCTAATTAAATCTACTGTTGGTTCCCAGAGAGCCTTTCCAAGAGAAACTTTTCCCTGCCTGCAAAATAAGCTAACATAAGAACAAACCAGGCCTTTCCCTGTCATATATGTAGTCCGGCCTTTACACATTTAAACACACAACTTAATTTCTTCTATAAGCATTAATTCATTACATGGCATATTCGGAAAGTGAACTACATGTGCAACTTAATATAGTACACGTTAAACTATTGCAGCTGGATTACACATGGGCTGATTCACCCATGCATTATTTTTCACTCCATTCAATTAAGCATTACATTGCATGATTATCATAGCACAATTACACTACTGATTCACTTTAATACCTGTGAATTATCTACTCTTGCTAAACATACATGAATATATCTGAATATATTGGATACATCTCTGGATATATGTGGGTGCGAACTACCAGTGATTATGCTGCACCCCTACAATTTCACAAGAACATGGCGCTCTATCAGTTCCCCCTTTGATGACACCTGTCATCACAATTTAGTCAACTCCCTTGGAGAAAGAACCGACCTAAACAGAACTCGTTGCCATTTTTCCTGATCGGTGATTCTCCCTTCTCTTAAGCCTCTGATATTGACTGTCCTGCAGTCTTGCCAGTCTCATCTCATTTTCTCTCAAAGCTCTCTCAACTCGGCCTGCTCGATACCACTTGTAGGCCTTGATCGAGACCCACAGACAAACCACACAAACCACCACGATAAGGAGGGGTTTCAGAACATACCCAAGGAATCCCTTTCCCAGATCTGCAAACCAGCTTCCCACTTGACCAAATCCCTTGCCAACTTTTTCCCAAACCCCCTCTTCGGTCAAATCCGCTATTTTTGTGTGGATTGTAGTGATGTTACTTATATATTTCTCCAGATCCTTGCTACGGTCTGGTATATAAGTGCAGCACTCTTGAACCTTCAATATTTTACAGACTCCGCCCTCTTTTGCCAACAAGACATCCAAAGCAAGGCGATTCTGCAAAACCATTGTCCTTATCGACAACATCTCTCCCTCCACCAGTACCAACGATTTTGCTGTATTCATTGATAGTTCGTCTACCACAGTCGCCAATCTCCGAATTTTCACATCATTCAAGATCACTCCCAGACTGGGTATCATGGCTCCAAAGATATCCCCCACCACGATCCCTGCACTCTCACCTCTTCTCGTTCTTGAATGCTTCCCACCTTCCAGAAGTTCCAAGTCCTCAGTATGGTAAATCTTTGGAAATATAGGGGCATATTAGCAAGACCGGCGATAATGGGCTTGCTAAAACGGAATAAGCGTTATAGAATTCCAATAGAAGCCCAGGTTAGATGTGCAGGACATCTAACCTGGGCTTCTATTGAATTCCATAACGCATATTAGCAAGCCCATTATCGCCGTTTTAGCGGCAGTTTCCTGCCGCTAAAACGGCGATAATTTTATCGCCGGTCTTGCTAATATGCCCCATTATTCCCAAGTAACATGTACCATACCAGTTCGCAGGTAACCTCACATAAGCATTCTTTCCACACACAAAATACACCGTTGGTATCACCTGTACAGGGCCTTGGAGAAAATTCTTTGCTACATCTGCCATAGTGAAAACGTGATCACAAGTGCTCTGTCCTACTGCAACCTTTTCATAATAAGTCTGATAACGCCTCACACAAAGCTTGCCCCTCTGCTCCTTATCTAACGCTATAGGACCATAACTTCCCTTTGTCTTATGCAATTTTTCCTCATCTGTCCAATCTAGTCTGCTATGCCCTGTGTCTCGTGAATGTGTCAGTTTCCTATACCTGTCTTCCACCTGATCTACAAACTTCTTCTCCACCTCTGACAAAGAGCACGTCAGATTATGTCTATGAGCGAATGCGGTATCCAATTCCAAAGACGGTATGAAGAACTTCCTGAGTCGATCCTCTGTCTTATAATAATCGTACTTATTCAAATGCTTGTAAGCTGGGACTTCAGGAAGCACAGCATCGTAATTGGAAAAGAAATACTCAAACTGATCTCTTTCATAAAATATACTAAGTAAAAGACTACATGAAATTCCATATGTCAGTGGAAGATGGTGGTACCTAATACCCTCATCCACTGAAGCAGGCAACTGCATACACACATAACAATCTTTAGCATTCATCGCATCAACATATTCATATAGCAGCTTGGCATATGCATTAAGCTTAAAATCACTTCTAGACAAATCTACATGTAACCTACGACTTTCTTCTAATAGCAAAGCTCTATCAGCTCCCATGTTTACCTCTCTTTGGCTAGGTGTAGTAGGTGTAGGTGTCCCTGGCACCCCCTCCACTGCTAGCTCGTGTGGAACAGTATATGAGACTATGATTACTATGATTATAGAAACTATTACACTACTTATAAGTATGCCTACAATCAACTTCGATCTACGATTGGGATCTCCAGCCTCCATGGTTTCGAAAGTTCTCAAAAGTTCTTGGTTTTAGCAATGAACCCTCAAAGGTCTCTGTGTCCTCAACTCGTGACTTGCTTAACCAGCTCGAGCAACCATGAAATCTCTGGAAATTCCCTTTTCGGTCACAACCTTATTTACACAGTCCAGAAAAGACTTACCTAGTTTTCGTTCCTCTTCTGTGGAAAGTCCCTAAGTTTACTCTTCTTCCACTCGGGCCTAGGTTATCTTCTCCTTTAGACTTTTATTTACACAGTTTATAGTTCATCCATAATAAGATCCTCGTTGAGCACTTCCAAAACGTGATACAAAAGTTCAAGACGCAAGATTATCATTTCATGTGAAGACGGCTCAAACCCAAAAGATGGGAATTCAACCCGATGCAAAACCAGTTGTCGGACTTTGCTCAGAAGCGGGGGATTCGGAACTGTGAGGGTCAGTATTCCTTCGACCTCGAGCCCTGGCAATAGCAGCACCACCTTCACTACCACATTCGGGCTTCTGCTGAACACCAACACCGACCTCAGTCTCCCCGTACTCACTACCCCCTGCATCGAACACTGTGTAAGTCCACTCAGGGGTAGAGTATCTCCGGCAGGGTACTCTTGTTCTTTTCGACCTTCGCCGGCTCTCTTGAGTCTGATCTTCGTCACTTGCTTCCGTTTCGGACACCTCAGATACCGGAGCAAGATCTCTTTCGGGTGCCAACCTCAGATTCAACCGCCTCTGTCTTTCAGGCCAACCCTCTTCAGTTCTAGTCGTTCTTCTGTCTTCCTCTTCTATACCCAGTGCACTACTTCCTCTTTCTGTTGAATCTGACTCTTCTCCGCCCACTGCACCATCTCTGTCTTCGGGGTCTGAGTCAGGGTCCGAGCTGTTGAAACCCCCTTCAGCTTGCTCTAGTGCACCACCAGCTGTGTCAGCAACCCTTACAGCTTGACTTGTCCCCTCATGTGGCCCTGCCACATCAGCTGGATTTTCATGTACGAGAGGAGCTGTTTCTTCCAGGGGTGCTGAAACTCTGCGGGTATGGGAGGCATGCACCCAGTTCGGCAATCCTCCACACTTTACTGCTGTGTTCGTGATTAGGATCACCTGGTACGGGCCTCGCCAACGAGCATCCAAGCAACTCTTCCTCACGTGTTTCCGGACCAGCACCCAGTCTCCGGGACACAGGTCGTGACACAGATCATTCGAGGCTGGAACGACTGTAGCCTGCACCTGCTGGGATACAGAACGGACCACATCAGATAGTCCTTTACAGTAATCGAGAATCAAATCATCAGTGATGTTTATCAAAGCTGTAGCTGGTACTGCCGGCAACCGCATTGCCCTTCCCATTAGTATCTCGTGGGGTGACAACCCAGTCCTCCTGTCTGGGACACTTCGCATGCTCATTAACATGAGTGGCAAAGCATCGGGCCACTTCAAGGATGTTGAAGAACACATTTTTGCCATCCGGGCTTTCAAAGTTCCATTAACCTGTTCCACCATCCCAGAAGCCTCTGGTCGGTAACTACAATGGAGTTTCTGGTCAATATTCAATGCAACACAAAGTAACTTCATAATTTCACTGTGGAAGTGCCTTCCTCTATCTGATTCCAAAGAGGTCGGAATCCCGAATCTAGGGATAAGCTCCCTCAACAATAACTTAGCCACTGTGAGAGTGTCACACCTGCGTGTTGGGTAAGCCTCCACCCACCGTGAGAATACACATACTAGCACTAAAATGTACCTCAACCCATTGCATTTAGGCATTTCCACGAAATCTAGCTGTATCCTGTTGAAAGGCCCTCCTGACCTCCCAATGTGACTCAAAGTAACTACAGTTTTCTTTCCAGCATTCATCTGCTGACACGTAACACACCTCTGACACACTGTTTCTGCCATTGCACGAAATCGCGGGTTATACCACGTCTGTCTAAACACCCTCATCATTGCATTTCTGCCAAGATGTGCCGGTCCATGTATCAATCTTGCCATCGGGCTCAACAACTCTTCTGGCAATACAGCTCTCCCATCACTGGAGACCCACACATCCACATCTCCTCTCTCACACCCTGCTTTGATCCATCCCTCTCGTTCCTGATCTGAGACTTCATCCTGCAGCCGTTTGAGCTCTTCCCAGGTGTCTGCCATGGCCAACATCATGTTGAGTTCGGTTCTTTCTTGGCTCTCCCCTGCGTATCTGTCTGTAAATATGCATCCCTGTTCTGCACAGAAACGGGCAACTTCGTCCGCATAATTATTGCCCAAAGACACAAAGTCCTCCCCCTTCCCATGTGCGGAACATTTAACAACAGCAATCTCCTTTGGGTGTTGTAATGCATCCAACAGTTGTCTTACATATTCTCCATTCCTAATGGGTGAGCCAGATGATGTCAAAAATCCCCTCTGAGACCATAACTGCCCGAAGTCGTGCACCGCACCAAACCCATATTGGCTGTCCGTGTAAATCGTGATTCGAATTTGATCAGCGGCCAAACAGGCACGGGTCAAAGCAATGATCTCAGCTACCTGCGCGGAGCGTACTCCTTCTAGGCAAGCAGCCTCAACCACTCCAGAAATGGTACATACAGCAAACGCTGCTCTTAACTGGCCGACACTGTCCCTTAGGCATGAACCATCGACAAAGAAAATTTCATCTGGGTCAGTCAGTGGTTCATCGACAATGTCAGGTCTCGGTTTGGTGCAAAGGTCAGTCACATCGAGACAATCATGGTCCGCACAATCTTCATCATCTGCATTCGGTACGGGCATTAATGTCGCAGGGTTTAAGACAGAGCACCTTTTCAGAATCACATTCTCTGCGGCAAGTATGACTTGCTCGTACCTTGTTAACCTGTTGTTTGTCAGGTGCTGAGTCTTAGTCCTGGTCATCAATAGCTCAACCGAGTGTGGCACATATACAGTCAAAGGGTGACCCATTACAATGCTTTCACACCTTTCAATGCTGACACCTGTTGCAGCAACGGATCTTAGACATCCGGGCAACGCAGAAGCTACTGGATCTAGCGTAGCTGAGAAATAGGCAACTGGTCTACGGACACCTCCATGGTTCTGAGCTAAGACTGCTAATGCACATCCTTCCCTCTCACAACAGAACAATGAAAAGGCCTTGTTATAATCAGGCATCCTCAGTGCTGGGGCACTGCACAACTCCTCTCTCAGTTTCAGGAATGACATCAAGCACTCCTCGTCCCATGGTACCGGATCACTCACATCCTTGTGCGTAAGCCTCTGTAAAGGCTTTGCTCTCAAGGAAAAACTAGGTATCCACTGCCGACAATAGCCGACCATTCCCAAAAACATCCTGACTTCCCTCTGTGTGGTGGGTACTGCCATACTCATTATTGCCTCAATTCGGTATGGTGACACCTTCCTCTTTCCTTTTTCCAGTCTGTGTCCCAAGTACTGTACTTCATTCAAACAGTACTGCAGCTTGTTTGGGGACACCTTATGTCCGTTCTCTGCTAAGTGATTCAACAGGGCTACCGTGTCTATTCTGCAAGCATCCTCCGTTTCCGAGGCAATAAGCAAGTCGTCTATGTATTGCACGAGGACTGAGTTCTGCGGCAATACAAGACTCTCAAGATTCTTCTTCAGGATCTGGTTAAAGATCGATGGACTTTCTGTATACCCTTGAGGGATACGACACCAGGTTAACACACGATTTTCCAGCCTGAATGCAAAAAGAAATTGGCTTTCCTCATGGAGCGGTATCGAAAAGAAGGCTTGACACAAGTCGATGACAGTAAACCACTCAGCTTCGCCCGGGATCTGAAACAATATTACTGATGGATTCGGTACCACTGGACAACAAGGGACAACTATCGTGTTGACCTTTCGGAGGTCTTGCACGATCCTGTACTTTCCGCTCGGTTTCTGTAGTCCCATAATAGGTGAATTACAGGGGCTACCTCTGATCTCCTTCAGAATGCCTTTCTCAATGAAAGTCTCGATTACAGGTTTAATCCCTGCGATCGTTTCGGGCGACAGGTTGTACTGCGGTGTCCTGGGGAAATCAACATTCTGTTTCACTTCTATCCGCACCGGTTCAACCCCTCTAATCAGTCCTATTTCTTCGCCTGTGAAATCCCACACCTCAGACGACACCGTGTCTCTCAAATCCGGTGGAAGTTCCTCCACGGTCACCATTGGATACAGATCTATGCATAGATGCTGATTTGCAACTTTAAAGTCAGCATCATCATCCTTCGTCTGAACCTCCACTCCCTGGGGTGTGCAATAAATCGTGCAATTCAACTTGCACAATAGGTCTCTTCCTAAAAGGCAAACTGGACTCGTATCACACACCACAAACTGATGTTTGGTCTGGAAGGAACCTATCTTTACCGAGATCGGCTCTGTCAACGGGCTGTTTATTCTTTTATTTGCTACTCCAACAACCTGGATTGATTGTCCCGAGAGGGGTAGGTTAGGGACCACTGCTGATCTTACAGTAGACCGGGTAGCGCCAGTGTCGACCAAAAGTGTAGCAGGATTTCCATTAATGTCTGCTTCCACAAAAGGTCCCCTCTGGTCTACCTCTAAGACCGCTCCAAGTGTGCAGTCTTCCTCCCCCCTCAGGCACCGTCAGGATAAAGGGTCTAAGCTATACTCGTCATATCCTTCAAACAGGGGCATCTGTTGGTAAGTCCGTATTCCTTGCGGGATCCTCGGAGCCTGGGGAACCTGTGCTTGAGGATTGTATGTCCCCCCTTTCATCAACCTGGGCCTCGTCACAGTGTTAACTGCCTCCGGCGCAGGTGCCTGGACCCCCTCTACCTCCTCCTGCAATTGGTTAGCTGGGTTCAAGGGGCACTCGTGTTTCCAATGCCCGACCTGGCGACAAAGATGACACGCAGTGGTCTTCTTCAGTGTCGCCACATCCACCCCCGTCTTGGGATCTATTGGTTTTCCTTTTCCTTGTCCTTGTCCTTGTCCATTCTGATTCGTCTGGAAATTTCCTTGCTTTCTTCCTAAGGTCCCTCCATTGGTCTGACCCTGTGCTGTCTGCATCTGAACGAGCATCAACTTGTCTTTTAACTTCCGATGTTTCGAGTCCACCTCATCACTACAGTACCTTGCATACCGCAAAATTTCATCTACCGGCTTGTTCTGCCAACAGATCAAATGGTGCTGTATCATGAGGCTGACTTCTGATCTCAGACCCAACACAGACTTTGAAACAAACTGTCCCATATCCTTGGGGTCTAATGTATCTAATCCACTATACTGTTTGAAAGCTTGCAGAAGCCTTTCGTAGTATTCATGCACAGTTTCTTTGGGTTCCTGCACAGTTCGGTCTATCTTAACCCAATCTATATCTTGGGGTGAAATCTTCAGTTTTAACCATGTAATCACTTGTTCAAATTTTTTCATAACGAGGGGTGACGGACCATTCGTGACAGCATCCCTGTCAGGTTCAGAAGTCGGCCACTCGACCGCGACTTTACAAGCTGTCCACAAATCTCCCGGCACCACTATGTCAAACAAGGTGTTCAAATCAATCCACAATACTTTTGAAATTTTCACGAACCGCTCAACCTGCTTGTACCACTCTACCGGTTTCTCCCTCAGCCGAGGAAAATCATTTGTGAATGCAGCCAAATCACCTCTACTCCACGGCACATGCACGTACCCTCCATTCTGTACTTCCCGTAAAGGAAAGTTTCCAACACCTGTCGCCCCCCTCCCGGAGGCGGCGTCTCTCCTTCGGCTTTCTTTGCTATTTTCTTCTTTGACCACCTTTCTTCCCATTTGTCCAACATAATCCATATCCGCATCCCTACGATCAGATCTCTGGTATGCGTCCTTAACCCCGTAATTCTTTTCTCCTCCAGCTCCTGGTCACTGTATTGCAGCCTATGCGGTCCTTGCAACGTTTTTGTTTTATTCAAATCTACCTCATATCTCCTGGCTAATGCTGTCAAGTTTTCATGTGCTATCCTGGCTTTTCGAGTCACATCCTTTGCTACAAACAGCAGCTCATCTGGCCCATAAATCTCTATTCTTTCCAAAGGCAGGCTTCCACTAATCATTTCGTCTACCTCTGCTTTCAGTCTCACCACGTCCAGCAACCTTGCCTGTACTGCGCTCCTGAGTGTTTCTCGACAAGCTGCACCCTCTCGCTCATCATAGTCACTATTCTGTCCTTGGGACCTATCCGCTTCTGCCATGCTTCTAGAGCTTGGTCTATCTTCTGAAACATTTTGTTCCCTATCTCCTGGCATCCTATCACTTTGATTTCTCACTGTTGGTGTCCACATCCTCAACGCTGACTTAGATTCGTGTAAAGACCTTGGTCTGACTGGTCTCTCATCCTCCTGTCTAAAAGAGGAGTCTGCAGTGGCTGGTAATGGCGTACTTGTTTCTAGTGGTCTTGGGAAATGTACCACTCGTACTCCGAACCCATTCCCATTCCCACTGGTTACTTCTTCTCCTCCCGTCTGTACGGAACTCCCTTCTCTCACTCGATCTGGGTCGTATACCGATACTATAGGACCGATGGTAACCGGTACAGTCAAGGAGTCTGGTAACCTGGTGTTCCCAACGGGAGGCTGTGTTATCAAAGATGTTGTCGCCCCTTCTGTTCCTGTGGAAATTCTTCCCATTACCCTCATGTTAGCCTGACCCTGCGTTTCACCCGATTCTATTGCCAACGTTGGTTTTCCCTCTGCCGCATCCGGATTAAATGGGGGTGGTCTCTCTGCTAGCAGCCTATCTATAAGACTGTCATCTGTATCACTGTCGTCTTCTTCGACTCTTGTTATTTTCCCATTTTGTATTAGCAGTGGGTATAACTTATCACCTTCAATCGTTTCCACCCTCCACCTTTTCTCCAGTGCATCCCACTTCGCATCTTGAAATGCCCTGATTGATTTCTTCACCCTTTCCTGACTCTTGTCTCTTTTTCTTTCATGCGCTGCTCTAATCCATGCATGTAGCGCTTCAAACTGTGTTGGTCTAGGCAGTGGTCGTAAAGAAGCCATTATACTTTTTAGCTGGTACAACACCTCTAACCTGAAAGTACCATAGCGTGGGAAAGTCAATTCTTCCTCTCCAAATGTCATTTTGTGCCAATTTTCAAGCCAAATTATGGTATGCAATCCTACATTCGTAGCCATATAATGTGCTGGCGTAACCTCGGGAGGGGCTTCCTCTCCTCCCCGAACAACCACATGTCTATCTCCTCTACAGAGTTCTCGTAAAACTTTAAAACATTTCATGATGAATCAACTTTCTGTTCACACTCAATATGTCAGCTTTACTTCCTGACTTTAATCCACCAATGCCAGCGCGGCTCACACCAACCGACCTATCACAGCGCGGCACTTGTCTGACGTCACTTTTCCTCCGCTCGCAGCAGTTCCCCTCCTTCCTAATTCACTGGTTCTCGTTCACTCTTGTCCCAATCATACTCCGAAGCAATGTCCGTCCTACCGAACAATTACCTCTCTGACTGTCAGTCTATCAATGACCGATCAGCCTCTCGAGATTGTTGACCTCAATCTGGCAACTGTCTGTCCGCAATACAACCGGACAATCACCTCTAACACAATCGATAATAACCTACGACCTGCGTTGGTTATTCACACACTATCTTCAGTGGGTTTGTCAACGACGTCTCATGACCCCCACGACCTCTGGTCAACGCTCTCAATTCTGGGTGTCTTCTACACCACAATATAAAATCTCTTGGTCCCGCGCGCGCTCACGGTCCGATCCTCAGTCACACAACTCTCATTCCAACTCCGCAAGACATCACACAACAATTAACACCGCAATCTATCAACCACCACTCTTTTCATACTCACTCTACCATGAACTGCTACTTCCGCCACACCGTCACTCTCCGTCAGTTTTCATTGACCGCCGACGTCCTTCTCCTACGATCCACTGGATCAGCATCACTCGGGCTCTATGGGACAACTTAGTCTCCTTATCTTAATCTAGATCTCCCCTTACCATCAAAGGTAACCATCCTACTCTGCTACCAACTGATAACGCCGATTCTTATCTAATCACCTATAAGAACCTTATGGTCGCCAGGATCTTTTTACCTGTTGAATAGTGTAAAGGAGAGAATCTCATCTGGTTATACAACAATTTGACCAGTTTACCTGAAAGGACCACTGACTCCGAATTCAAGTTTAGGAATTTATTATCGCCAAAAATAACTGAACATGTAAGCACCTCAACACGAGGTTAAAGAAATAAATGGGCACTAATACAAATAATAATCTACGCAGGAGTCTCATCCGACTCAGAATAAGGAGGATTGATAGTTCTAAAAGAATCAAACAAGCAATGATTGCTCCAATTTCTATGTTGCTCTTCATTTATCTAAATAAGCATAAATCAATCTCTGTCCCTACACTAACACTAAGTGACATCCCTACTTAACGATTTTCCCAAGCAAGAGTAAATAAAAGAAAAGGTGTCAGCTGTGAAGACTTCCTAAGAAGTGCAATCACTTAGTACCTATGCTCAGAAATTTAGATGCTCCTTCATCAGGACCCTCTCTGTCCTTCTCTCTGGTCTCCCCTACCTCATCTCTGGCTTCCTCCCTCAGGGCACTATCCCTAATACAAAATCCCAATACAATTGAACACGCCTTTGTCACGCCTCTTTGGCCAGGTCTTCTTTCTTGTATTTTTCCATCGAAACGGTTACTTCATCCTGGACGGTTGCGATGACCTTGAGTCCCAGGCACCTTCTCCGCTGAAAGTATCATCCCTAAATTCCATTGCACTCCCAGTTCCATGCCTCCTATCTCTCTAACTTTGTGAAACAAAGAGCCAGTCTTTTACTAACGAGGCATGTGTCCTTGCACCTGCAACAGAAGATACGTTCAACAAAAACCCTCTACTGTGCTAATTAAATCTACCGTTGGTTCCCAGAGAGCCTTTCCAAGAGAAACTTTTCCCTGCCTGCAAAATAAGCTAACATAAGAACAAACCAGGCCTTTCCCTGTCGTATATGTAGTCCGGCCTTTACACATTTAAACACACAACTTAATTTCTTCTATAAGCATTAATTCATTACATGGCATATTCGGAAAGTGAACTACATGTGCAACTTAATATAGTACACGTTAAACTATTGCAGCTGGATTACACATGGGCTGATTCACCCATGCATTATTTTTCACTCCATTCAATTAAGCATTACATTGCAAGATTATCATAGCACAATTACACTACTGATTCACTTTAATACCTGTGAATTATCTACTCTTGCTAAACATACATGAATATATCTGAATATATTGGATACATCTCTGGATATATGTGGGTGCGAACTACCAGTGATTATGCTGCACCCCTACAATTTCACAAGAACATGGCGCTCTATCAGTACCAATGTTGCCAAAGAGTCTGGGCCTCCCCCCCGCAGGATAGCCTGATGCTACGATCCGCTGGTTGGACCCACACTTTGAGGGAACTGCCCCCAACTCACCACGGAAGACTGACAGAGCAGCCGTGGACGACGTTGCAACCTAGTCGGCTCCAGTCGGGAGTTGAAAAAAGTATTCCACCCCTCACTCCTGGAGTGTTCTTATCCTTTAAAGATGTTCTGCTGCTGCATTTAGAGAAGCTATTGATTAGGCCTCACAAGGCTGTGTATCCCTGTTCCTCGTGTGTTACTTACATTGATCTGACTTGAAGTTGTAACCTGGAGCTATCTCAATAAAGGGCCCATATGAAGTAGTCAATTGTGTCTCCATCTATGTGTGCTATCTTCCTTTTGTCAAAATGGCCTGATACTAGGCCTGGGCGAAATATATATTACGCCGGTGTAATTCACATAACAAGCATAACGGGAAATTTTCGATATTAAGTCATTACGCCCCTTGATGTAATTATGTATCACTCATGGTAAAAATGTACAATAAAAACACAATTCCTCATATGGCACATAGGAACAAAAAAACGCAAGTAGCATTGTTTGCAGTGCTTTCGTTTTTTTGCATTTTTTTTACATTGAAATGCATTCTGGTGTCAAAAACTGATGAGATATCAATTTCGTGCTAAAAGCCAGCATTAAATGACGTATTTCAATGTTGCGAAATTATAGGTAATTTAACATAATTTTGCCAAAATTTCATGTAATTAGGCAAATTTTGTGTTATCACTAAACCTAATGCCATTATTCTAAGAATTTAGAAGCCTGCTCATCTGCCCATTACATGCATCGCTTTAGGAAGCGGTGCAACCATTAAGTGACAAAATACAAAAAAAGCCTTTGCATATTAACACATAAAACGAGTTTTGCTTAGCAACAGCAACCCACAGTTCACTGAGAGAAACTAACAATAGAAAACGTGAAAGTAAGAACATTTGACGCATCTACTGGAGAGTGTTGTGCTGTAAAGGTACCACGAGGACAGGCAAGCATTCCCTTAAATTACATTAAAATGTGTGTTCTTTCCGGAGTCCTCATGACAACCACCCACGCGCGCTTTGCAAAGCTCCGCTTTCACTCTAGTCACGTTGGCACCTTCTACAGAGGCTTCAGGCTGGGAGATGGAAAACCGGACGATGAACCCTACAAATATAGTCTGCCGATGAATAATGGATGGGTCACGCAGGTAAAATATTTAAGAGTTTACTTCTTTAGCCGGCTCTGTTAATCAGTCAGTGATGCCATTATTCAAAATCTGCAGAGAATAATTTTACGATCATCAGCACCTGCCTTTCTCTGCCCTCGGAAGTTGGGAATTTTTTTTTACTGGAGGCTTATGCCATGCTGCTCTAAATACATCAACTGGTAAAACCTTAGCACACAGGGTTAAACGGTACGGGTAAATCTAATTAAGTCATACGTAGAAATACCTGCATGTCGGTCGGACCAGGAAAAGCCAGTGATGGTTGCCTTGCCGCTTTGAAAGAGCAGTCCTAAAGGGGACAGGCCACCATAGGATGGGCCACTGGGTCAAGGGTCAAGGGTTTCTGCTGGTGGAACTTGCTAAAGCTCGACCAGCAGAAACCTGTAGTTACATAAGACTTGGTTGCTGGGTGGTCAGGATTTTATTTTGGTAACTGAGAAACCACATTGGAGGAATGCAGTCATGGAAACCCAATTTTAAGTGTAGTCAGTTTTAAGGAAATACGAATAAATCAAAAATTAAAGGAAAGATAATTTGAAAGAAAAATCCCATGTTATATTAAACTTGGTTGGAGTTTAGGGGTAGTGAAGGGTATTTTGTTTCAGGGGTAGATGGTGTTTAGAGGTCATGAGTGGTTTGTAAGGGTCAGGTATAGGTGAAGCTCAGGAGTAGAAAGGGTTTTTAGGGTTCATGGATGGGTGGACTTTAGGGGTAGTAAGGGTTTTTTAGGGGCCAAGAACCGATCGAATTTAGGGTGGTGATGGATTTTTAGTGTTCACGGATGAGTGGAGTATAGGAGTGCTGAGGTGATTTTAGGGTTCAGGGATGCGTGGAGTATAGGGGTGTTTAGTGTCTTTTACAATTCCCAGATGTGCTGAGGGTAGGACTGGTGAGGGTTTTTAAGGTTCAGTGATGTGTAGAGTTTAGAGGTGAGGAACGGTTTTTAGGGTTCAGGGATGGATGGAAGTTTGGGATGGTGAAGGGTTCAGATGTCAGGATGGGTTGAATGTATGAGCAGAAAGATTTTTAGGGTTCAGGAATAGGTGAAGTTTAGGGTGGTGCAGGGATTTAGAGGTTCAGGGATGGCTGGAGTTTAGATGTAGAAAGGGTTTGTTGGATTTCGAGATGGGTGGAGTTTAATTGTGGTGAGGACCTTTTAGTGGTCAGGGATGAGTGGTGTTTAGGGGTGGTGAGTTCTTTTTATGGTTCATGAGGGGTGGAGTGTATGGGTTGTGAGGGGTTTAAGAGCTATGGGATGTGAGGGGTTTAAGAGCTATGGGATGGGAGTGCTTTAGGCATAGAAATCGTTTTTTTAGGTTTCAGGAATGGGTAGAGTTTAGAGGTAGCAAGAGGTTTTAGGGTTCAAACATGGATGGAATTTATGGTAGAAGGGGCTTTTAGGGTTCAGGGATGGGTGGAGTTTAGGTGCGGTGAGTGTTTTTTTAGTTCAGGGATGGGTGGGGTTTAGGGGAAGAAAGAGCTTTTTTTGGGTCAGGGATGGGTGTAGTTTAGGCGTGGTAAGGGGTTTTTAGGCATCAGGGATGGAGAGTGTTTAAGGGCTGTGAAGTGGTCAGGGAGGGTTGATGTTTAGCGGTAGTCACCCCGTATGCAGATGGCACATAACTTACAACTCACATTACATTACAACCTAAACGCATGCACTGCTGCTTGGATGTATGGATGACATTGTGAGTTGACAGATTGTTAGATGCCTGAGTGTGGGAAGATATACTAATGACTAAGGAGATAGTGCAGATCCTACATGAGTAAATAGATGAATGCATGGGTGTAAAGGGATGGATGAATGCATGGATATGAGTGGGTGAATATATGGATGCATGAGTGTGGGTAAGAGGATGAATAAACACGTTAGCGTGCATGGATGGATAAATGCATGAACATTGATGTCTGGGTGGATTCATATTTGTGAGATTGGATACAGATATATAAATTAATGGTTGGGGCACATGGATTTATATATTGAATTATCGAATGGATTCATACATGGGCACTGATGGAGATGTGTGTAGATAGTTGGTTGGATGATGAAAGCACAAGCATGAACTGATGGACAGATGAATGCATGAGCAGGGGTTTAAGGATTGAGGGTGAAAAGGTGAATGGATTGATGAATTCATGGTTGCACGTGGAAGTGTCGATAAATGTGATACATGGTTGTTAATGGGTAGTTGTGTGCATATGTGTGTGAGGAGTACAGGTGGTGTACACACACTTACTCTGGTAGCTAAGCCACTTCTCTTTTCCTTCCGGTTCCTTTTCCCTCAAACTCGTAATTTCCTCATGACCCTCCTACCTTCAACCTCCGGCAGAAAGAGATATACAGCAAAGAGAAAACGTGTTTAGGAAAATACCGACTAAGAGCAAGAATGCTAGACACATATTAAGTAGCACACAGTTCAGTCCCAGAGGACGCCCATGAGTGAGGCCAGTGGGGTACCGTGGACAGCACATGCATCCTCCTGCAAGCAAGTGCAGTCACACAGGTCACCCACCGGTATGGGGATCATCGCCCCTCCTCAAAGTGGTTAGTAGCTCCCCAGTGAAAGAGTGACTACCAGCCCTCCCTTCAATGCTTTGCTGTCTCCAGTGCAGGAGTGAGTTTGCACCTGCAAAGGAGACAGTGCATTTTGTATGTAATGTGGGGAACTGTCCCCGCCTGTGCTGGGCACATCTAATGCATGCCCAGATGTGATCATCTTTTCAGAATGCACAGCTACAAGAAAAACAGCTGTCTTGTGCTACAAGAAGTTGCTTTTTTAGTGCAGCTCCAAATTGACATTGCATGGGGAAGAAGGCATCACCTGTGTACAAGCTATGACATGTGTGCAATGCTCTATTTGTGTCACATTAATGATCAATTATGCTGCAGGACAGCGCCCTGCACCACAAAAAAAGCAAAACTGCAGGAAAGTAACTCGATAGTGAGGGAAGTGAACAGGACTCTCTCCCACCAAAATGGCTGTCTCAGGGAGGCAAGACCAGTAGGAGAATCCAGTGTGTCAGGAACCACGGCCCAATGACACAAGGAAAAGGAAGATAACATTTACAGATGAGGAGGTTGAAATTCCCATCAATGTGGTCAGCAAACATAAGGACAAGCTACTTGTCTCTTCCAAATGTCCATCTTCCAGACAAGCAGCCTGATTGGAACATCATCCTGGAAAAAATAAATTCTGTTGCACTCTCAATAAGGACCATGGAGGAGTTCAAGAAGTGCTGACGTGACATAAATCACTGCAACAAAGAAAGCTGGCCAAAAGCAGAAAGGCAACAATGGCAAAAGAAGTTGGACCCACAACTCCCAAAACGTCCACAGCAACAGAGAAGCAGGAAGCTGTTGTTTGCACCTCGAAGCAGGTATAGTTCAAGGCCAGGACATGCAATACCTTGAGGAAGAGGTTGCCCAAAGTGTGCAATGCAACATACCACCATGTGTAACTAAGATGCATCAAGATCACATATGTAATTATGATCTCCATTCCATGTCCAATAGCATCCCCTCTGACACATAAAATCCATTCTCGTCAGACGTGCTATCATTCCCTTGGACTGGACACGTGTATCTTAGTGAAAGAGGGTGTAGGAGACATGCTGTTTTCCCTAATTATATGTCTATAGCCATGTGAAATGAAACATACTGTCAGAGAACAGCCACAACAGCTGCCAATACTATGCAGCTACTTGATGTCACTCACACTCTGAACTCACCCATGCCATACAATGAATGATGTTGATATCATCATGTTGTTGCTAGAAGATGTCACTGAAGCAGCAACAGAGGCAACTATTGGCAGCTTAGACGATGGGATCATGACCCAAAGTGCTGCCATGTCTGCACCGACAAAAGACAGTCCTCCAAAGTCAAGGCTGCCAATGCCGTTCCCTGAAAAGGAAGATGAGATCCTACAATTTGATATTATAGTAATTGAGTGTCAGACCCATACTCTCACGGCCATTTAGAAAGGGCTTCCAACCATTAATGCATACCTTCAGAAGAGCCACATGAATTTGGAGCCCTTGGGTGTCATGAGCGAGAGCGCAAAAGAGATGACTAACTACCACATGGGTAGATTATTTAAATAGACATTTAGAAGGATCTTCTGTACAATTTGCTTCCCAATGCCATCCAGCAGGCACAGGGTGAGAAATCTGTAGGGTTGACCTATCTATGAAGAATGTCATTAGGAAGCTCTCTAGTCAGGAGCTTTAGGTTGGAAGATCAGCTCGCTCATAAGGGCAGGAAGCATGATAGCGAGATGGAACAAACCCATCAGTGCCCAAATGGCTGAGTCTCAAGGGACATTGCCTCAGCTCGGCAAAGAACACATGATATGCTTAAAGCCACGCCCTACTGACTGTCACGCAAGGAGTGACACAATTGTGTCCTTCATGAACTGTCAAGGAGCAGGCTTCAGAAGAGGGGCAAAGAGATCCTCGCATACATAACACTCCTGCAAATAAATGAAAATTGGTTCTTCCCTAACAATGTGACCTGTCTTTCATTTCAATCTCTATTATGTTATGTACCTATTGACATGGTGATGTTTGGAACAAACACTGCTGCTCAGGTCCTCACTAAGCATTGCCCAGGAAATGGGTCAGTATTTCCCAATCCTTGGAGGCACTGATAGCAAAAAGACTGGTAAATTAGACTTTGGGGAAAATCCAGCCCATTTCAAGTTAAACCTCGATGGTCCACTGAGGGCTGAGGAATTGACAGTGAAACCAGTAATTCCGAGATTGATTATCTAGGTATTTCCTGATTTTGACCCAGACTTTCACCCAGAGATTTGAAAATCTTTGGGTAAAAGTAGAGAGGTCTGCAGTATTCCTGTGGTTCTCATAATTTTGATTGGGCAGCAACCGCTAATCCCCTGCCTCTAGTCACACAAGCTCTGAGCATAAAATACACTTTATGAACAGGCTCTGGAATGTTTTTTAACTTTTTTAACTATCCTTTTCATAATTGCGACAGGGCCCTCTTCTATTACTTATAGCTCCCACATGTTTTATCACTTGAGATCTGTAGGGTCTATTTCTAGTGATGTCAATTTATGAACCAAGGTCAGTTATGGGGCTGTGTGTGAGTATTATTTCACAAGAGTACAACTCACTCGGCAATGAAAAAACTATGCAGCTATACAAACCTCACATAGATTCAGCTTCTGTGTGCTGCAGGGTGCTCTGTCGCTGATCAGGGATGTCATTCTGTATGTCTCAGTACCACGTGGTTCCGGAAACCTCTTCTATTAGTATTGCTTCTTCCTTGCTATAATTCCATTTTAAAGGGGAGGCAGAATCGATTTCCTTTTATAATGGGAATAAGCAACCACTTTAACAAGCAGTAGAAAATAGTCCACTCCTCATGGTAACTGAACGATCAGACAGTCCTTTTGTCTTGGAGGCTGGTTTTGAAGGTCTCCTGGACCTGGAAGGGGATGTGGCCTAGCAGCTAGAGCTAACCACTGAAACAAGGGGGCCCCTGAAACAGGATAGCGGACAGGTCGGACAGGGGTACAAGAATCAATGACATTCAAAAAACCCAACCTGTCTTGCAGTAATATAGAAATTGTCCGTCAGGATCACAGTAAAATAATAATCTCGCTAAACTAACGACTACCCAGTTCTCCTGAACAAACTAGAGGAAATTTATTAGTCAATATAACAAAAATATATTTTTTTATTTATATACTAGTCTTTGATATTCACAGTATTTATATCAAGGTAGAAACCACAATGACATAAGACATAATTTTATAAATGCAGTAGAGCTGCCAACTTGGGAACTGGGGAACCAGGCTCAATTCCTGGCCTCGGTCAACATCCTGTGACCGTGGGCAAATCCCTTATTCTATGTATTCCTAAAGGGAAAACTTGTACTGTCTGGTTCTCATGTAAAGCATTCTAATGCCCACAGGCCAGGTTTGTGATGCAAAAAATTGCAAACAAAAACCTAGAAGAACACACTGCAGCGGCTTCTTGGAGTGTGAGTAACCATAATTTGCACGTTTACACTAACCCTAGAGACTCAGATGTTGAGGCTGAAATAATGTAATTTTAGGGTTTCCACATATACTGCAGGAAAACTACAAACAATCAGAATAGAATCAGAATCAAAGACCTATGCCGGAGAAAAAGGTTTTTGAAAACCAGAAAAGTTGAAAAGACATGAGCCTAAGTAAATCTCCTCTCTTTAAGTCCAACTTAAAAACACATTGAAATCTATGCTTCTTTAATGGATAGATATGATTTGCTTAGATTTATGCATTTCGAAGGATTCACAGATCCTAATCAATTCTTCACCAAAATGTATGCAAATCATAGATCACAAGCTTACTGTTGGTTCACTATGCAATACACTCCAGTTCATTGTGCTCAAGGAGGACAATTAGTGGGAACAAATATAAACAAAATCTGCAAAAGGGATTTTTAAAAAAAGTTTTTTCTCTACGGGATAGATTTTTTCCCCCATGAAATGTGTAGACGTTTCGATTCCATTTCCACACTGCAAAAGGAATTTTAAGGATGGGAACACACTTGCAAAATGTTTGTAAATGCCCACAAAAATATGTTCGTCAGTGTTTATCAACTTTTTGGTGAGTAAGCAACCATGAATACCCTTTTTGCCCGCCCTTAGTTGGAGACTTTCCTTAATAGGCAATCCCCAAAACTGGCTAATTGTCCTCAGGAGAAAATCCAATCTGTTGATGGAATTGTTGAATGATCCTTTTACTGTGATCAGGATCAGTGACTTTCCACCTGTGGTTTAATATTCTGCAGATGTAAGTTTCACTTATGGGTGCAAAGAAATTTGTCAATTGGGCCCTAAGATTTGAGAGTGTCTATATAAATCAGGTCTATTTCAATTCTACCCAATGTAATAAGAGTTGGTATATATATTGAACGTATGTGTTTAATGCTGGAGCGAATAAACATACTAATGAATAAATGAATCATTGTGGTACTCGACCTAGATGGAAAGACTGCTGTATGTTGGAGACTGTAGCCTTGGAGAGAAAAACACTGGATGGCCTTAGTCCTGACTGCAGGCCTAATTAGAGAATTTAGGACTTCATAACAAAGCCATTTTGCGATCACAAATTTTGCAGATTTACAAAATGACTGTTTGCTATGCACGAAACCTGTTTTGTGATTGTAAAAAAAAAAAGGAGATTCGCAAAATAGCTTTTTACTATTTAGTAAACCCCTTTTGTGGTTAGAAAAGCCTGTCTTAATTGCAAAAAAGATTTAGCGACTCGTTAAGAATCGCAATCAGGAGGGGGCACATCAGAGTTCCCCTTCTAACTTCGAATTAAGAGAGATGTATCAGTAGTTTGAGACCACAATTGTGGCCGCAAAGTATTGAAAAATTACTGGCACTTCAAACTTGAGAATTTAGAGTGTCTCCCTCGCCCGCTGCAGTTCTATAGTCGTGAAAAGAAAACATTCCTTCTAAGGGCGAGGATGTTTTAAAATATAATTTGTCAAACAAATTGAAGTTAAATATCTGCCTATATAGGAACACTGCCATACATGTTGCAGCGCACAAAAACACACCTTTATCAGTCTTATCAGTTCTGACTCACTCAGAAATAACTCCCTATTTTTCAGCTAGTTTGAGGTATTTGTGGAATGTTTCACTTGCACTTATGAACACAGTTTTCCCCAATAAGTGTCGCAACTTCAACATGAGTGAAATACACAGAGAAATGGGTATTATGTGCTGATATATCTTCTTAAATATCCCCCCCATGCACATCTAGACGCAGTTTAGTCTGCAGGGAGCGTTCCATTGGTGTTCACACTCACTCATTGATTCATATTCCCAACCTGAAGAGTCAATCATCGGATTTTGCTGTGCAAGGCATTCTCAATCTCCTTCAAAAATATCAAACTAAATGCAAAAGCGATATCCAGTGGAGTCACTATTCAGCCCAAAAAATCCACACAGCGGTCAAGCCAAAATCCATCTCCGGAATTCCTGAGACCATGTGTCCCATCCAAAGTGGAGTTAATAAAAAATATCAGTTTGTATCAGGTGTAAGGACGTTTTACCACTGTAAAAAGGTGCGTCTTCAGAAATTCACACTACATAAATTCATAACATTCCTTAATTGTTTTATCAGTTGACTTCATTTCCGGGCAAATTCTCAATTTGAATTTGCCTGCAGTCAATGGAGCTCAGTCCCTTTTTTGAGAGGAGAATTCAGGGGTTAACAGCAGTGGTTAATTTGTAAAATAAAAAAGTGCCGGGGCTCTCCTCAGGAGGCAGCGCTAACAGGAGAAATGTGCTGGTGCAAACTGCCTCCTGACTAGAGCCCCGGCACTTATTGACCTGGAGAGGACCTGGCCTAATGGGTAGAGCTGCCGATTTCGGAGCTGGGGACCCCGGTTCGAGTCTCGGCGTGGCTCAACATCCTGTGAGTCTGGGGAAAATAATGTGCCGTCTATATAAGTGTGTCCTTAACCAGTGCTATAAGCACCGGTGCTGAGGATTAGGTGACGGTGCTTTCCGGGCTCAAATTAAGCAACAGTACTGGTGGGTTGCTCACAGACAATTTGCTTGAACAGGGCTCTCTTCAAGGCATCTTTTAGGGGTGGAGGCTATTACGACCAGATTTATGAATGTAAAGTTACTATTAGTACCAGGGCCGGACTGGGAACAGAAACCGGCCCTGGCAAACTGCTCTGCCGGCACCCCCTGGGGTGAGGGGGAGTGCAGCCGAGCAGTTTGCGAGGGCCGATTTTGTTACAGGGGGCCGATATTGCCGACCCCCGGTAACAAAAACGGCCCCCTAGGGGCCCAAAACCGGCCCCCACCCTAGCGGTCCACCGGGGAAACGCCTGGTGCCCGCTATGGCCAGTCCGGCCCTGATTAGTACATTTTCAGCTGTTTGTGGAGACCTCTGGACCAGGGCAGATATCTCCATAAAGTAATTAAAAAAATTAATACATTTTAATACAATTTACAAAAATAATTAATTTAATTTGAAAACAAATAAGATAACCTTTCCCTAACTCTTCTCAACCTACATCTAGCACACTAACATACCAGTTCAAAAACTTTACATCCTGTTTAATTATATTTTAAATGAACTTTTTATTAACTTTTTTTAAGGAATTTATATTTTTAAGTCCCCTCCTTACAGTATCAGATGTATTGAATATATTACAAGTTTGGCTGTGAATTATGTGGTAATTTTTTAATTAATATTAAAGTAAGTTACCATTTAAATTAAATTAAATTAAAATGTAATTTAGTGGTTAAAAAATTAACGTTTTAAATTATAATTAACAAGTATTAGATTTTTTAAACGTATTCCAGCATTGCTGGTGTTAGCGTTATTCCCTGTCTCCCTGATTTCTCTTGCAGTGTGTTGCAGTACTAGTGGTTGGCCATGCGTGTGGTGCTTGACTTACTCGAAAGCTTGTTGTTGTATATTTAAACCTGCTTTGTAAGTAGTACTGCTAGACCAGATGTAGGTGTGTATTTTGTGAATTAAAATTGCCTTACTCATTTGTGGGTGTGCTTTACATTGGCATGTCCCACCTTAAACCACTTACATTAGATACTAAAACCTACACCTCTGTGTGCGAAGATCTCCACACCCACAACAGAGATCGCCGCACGGAAAAGATAGGAGTGATGGAGGTAGAGAATCTCCAACTGAAGTTTGTGAATTGCAATTTGAGGAACATAAAGTAGTACTACTTTAGATACTCCAAAGTGGCTTTTGTGAATAGGGCCAAAAAGAATTTGGTCCACACAATAGGTTAGGTGTCAAAATATTTTATATGTATTATTTCAAACTCTATACAATTACCTTTGTAGGTAAAACTATGTCTAAGAATGAAAACATATTGTCTAGTTGTCACATCACTTTAGTATAATTTTCAGCCATTTAGACCGAAGCACATACACATTCCTAGCTCAGACCCTTGGCTCTCAGGGTACTTCAGGAATACACATGTACTTTAAAGTAAAGGGGCTAGCTCTGTTTTCCTAGGAAAATGGACGCAAATAATCAAATCAGTAAACAAAGCGGCCTCTTTCTGATTCGATTAGGGTTAAACTTCAATTAACTCTTGGTATATGCCTGCATATGCGAGCAACTATTGCTAGGGAGATCTTAGGAATTTAGCCCATAAATTCCATACCACATCACTGTGAAACTCAAGAATTAGTTCACGCCAAGGAAACATTTTAAACAAAGGCAAGATTATAGTGAACCATGCAGCCAATGAACATATTTTGCAGCAATTATTTACCTATACGACATCTTATTCAGACAGATCGATAAGATACTTAAATAAAGTTGGTAACTTGGGCTCTTTTACAGATCTTTGGTGAGGACAAAGAGAAGGCTTGTCTTCAGGTTTCCTTCTTTTTGCACTTCTTGGACTCAAGTCTGGTGATTTGATTCCTGCATATATTGTGTGGCCTAGCAGACATCTTGAATTGTTTGCCAGGTAGGAATGTGCGTTGATGTTTATGGCTTGAAAAGGGATGTAGCAGATCTTGAAAGTGACATAGGCGAGCATGAGGAGCCAGTGGAGTTTGTAAGAGGGTGGTGCGAAATGGTTGTACTTTCTCATCCCCTTGGTCAATGATGCGACTGCATGGAGGCCCCTCTTCAAGGACCAGAGGCTGTGCACAGAGGGATAGGCTGAAGCGCCTGTCCTGTTTTGATTTCTTGTAAGAGTTTCAGTGATGCTATGAGTCTGTTCTTGCATAATGCATTTTTGCTACGTTTTGTAGAACAATCTCCCCCACTCATACTGCCGCTCTTTTTTTACTCAGCCCTCCACACTCTCTCTCTCTCATCCTTGATCTCTATGTGTTCTCATCAGGGCCGGACTGGCCGCAGCGGCACCAGGCACCGGGGTATCCCCGGTGGGCCACAGGGTGGGGGGGGGCCGGTTTTGGACTCCTGGGGGGGCCATTTTTGTTACCGGGGGCCGGTTCTATCGCCCACCTATAACAAAAGCAGCTGCATACAAAAGCAGTATTTTTCACGTGGGTTTAGCATGCAGTACTAAGTCCTATTGTAAGTACTAGATACAAAATAAAGCTCTTCGTGGATCTCCATAAAATCCTTGTAACCTTTTTTCAATTTTTCAATTTGAAAAACAAATGCAGTATTTCGGAGAAGAAGCTGCACAGATCCTTAACTCCGTAAGAAATCCTACTAATAGTCAGAAGAAACTGAATTCAGCGAAACCTCCCATCACCCTTTGTGTTAATCACTTCTAAATGTTGTCCCAATCGAATATTTATAAATTGCTTGGTGGGTCCAACAAAGTAATAGGGCCAAATTCACAAACAATTTCCGGCTGTGGACATATATTTGTAGCCGGAAATGACGTCATAGATGCCAGAAGGATATGGACAAAAGTGCATTCACTATCAGGGTTTGAGAGCACCCATAAATGTGTGAGTTTTTGGTCATTCACAAACTCCACTCTGATACTTTCCCATCCCGGCAATGGGCAGAGATTTACTGCAGCAGTAAATCGCCCTCTAGGAAGGGAAGGGGAAAAGAACACCCCCAGACTTTGTGCTGTAGGGAAAGGAGTTTCTCCACCGGGCAAAAATGTTTTCCCCAGGAGAAATAAAAAGAAAAAAATGTGTGATTCCACAGCAGGCTTCCTTTACACAGAGTAAAATTGTACTGTGTGTACAATTCCAAAGTGTTTAAAGAGCAACATCCCACAGTGTCACCTGACATTGCCCGCAGTGTGCCGAGAAACTTGCG
Source organism: Calotriton arnoldi (assembly GCA_963921515.1). Classification (NCBI taxonomy): domain Eukaryota; kingdom Metazoa; phylum Chordata; class Amphibia; order Caudata; family Salamandridae; genus Calotriton; species Calotriton arnoldi. Next base: position 4,727,660 of record CAWUFW010000193.1, read on the forward strand.
GGTGGCACGGGTTTCTAGGCATACTACGTCCAGTATTTGTGAATCCCCAAAAGTAGTAAATATGCACCCATTAGCAGGAGCACTTTTCTGGATGCTTGGGTGAGGAAGTTTGAGGTAACTTTTGGAGAAGAGCAGTGGATGGCGAAGCAGTGTTACAAAACTAGTAAAGGCACTCAAGTCAAGCGAGCTGGGCCTGTAAATTCTCGGCTATGTTTGTTACTTGGAAGTACATTACACCTGCTCATATGCATTTCTCTAATTTATCAGAAGACTATAAGCGGCCCCATTCTGACATCCATCTTCAGCAATTCAACACTGACTAAGAGTCAGATCGACTACTGCCACAGAACACGGCTCATATCATGATGCCCATCAGCATACCAGTGCCGTAAATTAGCAACTCTGCTATTTCCCAGCCATGCCCCTCCCCACTAGCAAGTGCTATTGATAGCTAGGTGTGATCAAATAGCCATTGACCTGCGATAAAGATTTATTTCTCATTTTTCAAGAACCTTTGACTCCTCCCTGCTGTTTCAGTGCCCTCTTTGTGCAACGTTTCATATGTTCCTCTTCACCTGGTTCTTGATAAAGGCTTAATTTTGTTTACCGAGACATACTTATGCTCTGTGTAATTAACGTCTTTGATTATTTCCTATGCCAACTCAACGGCACTGGGCATTAGTATACCTCCTCATCTCATATTTAAAGTTTGAAGAGTTGTTCCAGCCTGACCCTCTTGATAGTATTGGTTCAGACTATTTCTGACATAAATTTTCTGAAGGATCCTTTACCCTGCAGTCTTCAGGGTTTCTGACGTGAAGTTACAGATCTCCTAAATGGCCACTCTGGAGTATGGAGAACAAGTTTAGACAGCCTCAAAAAATAGATTCCTGAACTGATACATTATTCAGGGAGTCCAGCCATGCAGCAGTCAGTGGCAAGTAGTACTGTGGTTGGCGCATTCCAAAATGTGTCTCCTCCCCAAGGCCGTGAAGAATGAAACATCAAAATATCATACCCACAAAGGGTGGGTGGGAATGCTACGTAGTCTCAAAATCTGGCAGATGCTTCTCTATATGCAGGGCAAATAAAGAGGTCTGTCATTTTGCTATAAGAGAGGACTGATGAGGTTGCACACATGATTATTATGTGGGCTGGGGTGCACGTTGAGTCACATGTAATCTTGTACAGTCCTTTTCCCTGACATCCAGAGGTTGGTACTGCTTCCCCATTAACAACCAACTCACTTGCTCGGTGAACAGCATCCTACTGGCTACAGCGATTGCTGACCTAGTCAGAGCATCTTCATTAATCCGCCACTACACCTTATTCACAGACTTTGCTGCCTTCCAGGGCTGCTTAACACAACCCTCTCCTTTTCGTCCACCCCTCCAGTAAGAGCTTTCATCAATTTCACGGTCACTTACTAGTTCGCACAATCTGCTGCCGCTCAACCCAGAGCAATCACCAGAGTGTTCCACTTACCCCTGATATCTAAGGCATTAGATCGAGGGAACTCCTCAACCACAGACTTTCAATCTCTGCTGCTTCTTCGTCTTGGGTGATCACCAACCTCATCAGTCCATGCCGCATCCACCATCACCTATTTAGCAAACTGATCAATGCCAGATTTATAAGCAAGAATAGAATTCACATCTATGACCTATCATCTAATCTGACCATAGACATCACCTGCATCATAGAAACTTGGCTAGGAGAAGATGCTCCACCACTACTATATGAGGCCGACCCTCTGGGCTACCTCACCCTGTTCAGAAGCCTCCCAAAGAAGAGCGAAGAAGGACTAGCAGTGGCATACAAACACTCTTTACCGACCTCGAGCATTAAACAATACCGAGCTGTGTTATGTGAATCCATACAGTGACGTAGCAAGGGGGCCTGGACGCTGGTGCAAGCAAGGAAAATTGGCCTCCTGCCCGCTGGATGGGTAGTAAAAAGCAGTCATAACAGGGGTCCTGTGGACTCCTGTAGCATCTAGGCCCTGGTGCTACTGCACCTGCTCTACTATAGATAGCTACCCCCTTGCTTGTGCATTGCCTATGCTAATGGGATCGAAATACCGAGGAGGGACAGTTTAATCATATGAGTTCTTTTAGAGGAAAATGTTTTTCGTGACCTTTGAGGCTTTCGCTGACCGTGGAACGAGCCACCACGTTTGCTTCCGGTTCTCGGCACCATAAACTGGAAGGCGCTTCTCGGAAGGGTAGATTTAATCATGGCGAAGTGCAACATGCATTGCTGCATGCGCAGTGGAAAGGAAAGACAAAAATAACGTTTGACTAGGGCATTTCTTCAGAAGGGAATGTGGTTAAAGGGGGGCTTGGGGGGTAGCCGACCGCAGGGAGGTCTCCCCCCCGGGCAGTTTGGGAGGGGCGGGGGGGGTGGGGGCTGACTGCAAGCCAGCCATTTTGTGGTTTGGGCTTCTTTTGGTATATAGCCCAATTGGAGCCCAAGGATAAATCCTTTGGGCTCCTGCTCCCGGCCACCATTTTAGTTTTGGTGACCTGGTGGCTGGGATCTTGAGCTTTGGTAATTTTTTCGCGGGGACGGGAAATCTTCTGTGGAGCGGGGTGAGTTGTTGGCTGACCCCAGGGGGCCGTTAGCGGCCTCGGGAAGTGGAGTGAGGGCTGAATCAGCTCCCGCTGGGAGAGGTATGCGCTTGGGAGGGCGGGGCGGCAAGCGGCGTTTGGCATCTCTTTCTCTGGTGCCGGTTTCTGTGTCAGCAGGGGAGGTCGGGCGGGTTGGGGCTTCACGTTTTCTCGGGCGGAGGAGGGTTTGGGAATGATCAGCTGGGAGGCGGGTAGAGGTGTGCAGGAGCTTTCCGTGCGTGCGCCACCATTATTGGGGCACGATGTCAACGTCTCAGGTGGGGACGGTTTCATGCCATTAGTGCCTCCTCCCGGCGTGTTGGATTCATCCAGTGTTTTTTCCCCTTTGCGGGGTAGCGCTGCAGGGCCTTTCCCGGGGGGGAAGGGAACTCGGTTGTTGGAGGGACTGTTTCCGGCCCTTTGCTTTTCTCGCCTCCATATTTCAGGAGGGGGGAGAATGTTTCTGTGGGGGGGAGCTCTGTGGGAGATGGCGAGTGGGCCCAGGTGGGGGGATGGGGAAGTCACAAGAGGGCTTTCTTCAGACCGCTTTCAGTGGCTGGCAGGGCGGCCCCCCTTTTACGGTGGGAAGGGCCTGGGGCTTCCACTTTTGGTGAGGGGGATATGGTGGGGAGCGGGGGATGGGGGAAGTGGATTGGAGCCGGAGTGTGAGAGGCAGGTAAATTTGGACCCTGCTGGGGGGGCCGGCTTGGGAGGGATTGGACATTTTTCCTTCGTGGTCAGAGGGGGTGCGGGGCCGCGGCGAGGGCGAACAGCGGGATATTCAGTGGTCCCTCGGGCGTGGGGAGGATCTGCACAGGGCGGGCTAGGGGCGGGGGAGTCGGACAGGGGGGCTGCTCGGGGGTACCGGCGGCTTGGGGTGTGGGGCCCGGGGCCCAGCTTCGGCGGCGGTTCAGGCGATGTTGGAGTGGGGAGGAAGAAGGAGGGGATTCCCCCCCCGGTGGGGGCATTTAGGCCAGGGCAAGGTAAAGAGTGGCGGGCCAGGGAGTTTTCTCCGGGCTTGCGGGGAGCAGTGGTAAGGGGCAGGTGTGAGGGCCTCAGCACATCAGTCCAAACTTTTTCTTTACAGGGCACAGAGCGTCGCAGCGCAGCCGACTCGGTAGGGCAGGGAGCGGCCCAGTTGCACCGAGATGAAGGGAGGATGGAGCCTTGCGCGGCACATTCCGTACCGGCGGGGGATCCCGGCGCGGCCAGCACACGAAGGTCCGGAGCGACCTTGCTGCCCCGACAAGCAGATCAAGGTGGTCTGACATGCCAGCGAAGGTGGAATCTCAGAGAGGTCAACGCATGGGGGAGTAGCGGCGCGTACAGTCGGCTCCCCCGCAAGGAGCGCATGCTGGGGCCGCTGGGGCCATGGTAGGGCATGCGGGGCCCGGTAAGGCCCGTGGTGTGGCTTTTACTAATGAGGTGCTCCAGGTGGAGGAGCCTATTGTGTTGGATTATGATGAGGATAGCCCCGAGGAAGGGGAATTGCGGGATAATGAGGAGGGGGGGGCCCTCTCATGTGTCTCCTAGTATTTTACAGGCAACGGCTGCGGCGCCGCACAGAAGGGCATCAGCGCCGGAGTCCAGGAGAGAGCGCGGCCCCTTGGTGAGGGCTCCTCGGACAATGGATACTACAGAGCCAGTGGCACGGCGGTCGGCGTCCGCTAGGGCACCCTTCCTAGAGCCATGTGAGACTAATAGACCACAGGCCAAACCTAAAATGGTGTCTGTGGGGACAGGGGGGGAGGGGGAGGGGGAGGGGGAGGGGGAGGTGATGGAAGGGAGACTACACAAGGGAAAATATGTTAAGGATACGGGGGTTGGAACGGGAGGCGGGGGAGTAGCGCAGGGCACCAAAGTAGAGAGCGGGACTCATACAGAGGCAGCAGGGGGGGTAAGGAGCCTTTGCAGAGTAAAGAGTTGAAAATTAAGAAGCTGCCGTATATGGGAGTGACAAAGCCTTTGGGTGCTCATCTAATGCTGGCAACCAAGGAGCGTATTTGGAAAGGAGAATACGTTGAAATGCTGAAGCTTCTACACAGGGAAGTAAGGTCTAAGGAGGGCTCTAAGGAGGAGGAATATGAGTTGGCCAAGCGGCCTAAGGTGCCGTTAACCATGGAGAATTGGACGGCAGCGTTTTCAATTTACGCCAGCGTTTATTGCGAGAAATTTCCTGAGCGCTGTGTGGCCATCTTTAAGTACATGGATGTAATTCGAAAGGCGCAGATCACGGGGGGGTGGTTATGCATGGGCTCAATATGACGAGGAGTTCCGGGCCTGTATGGCCTGGGACCCCGAGGCGAAGTGGGGAGAGTTGGACACTGATTTATGGCAGCATACGATGGGGGCGCCATCGGGGGGAAGACCATTTTTACAGCCAGCGGTCTGCCTTTGGTGTACCGGCCCTTTCAGTGGCGACCCACCCGGGGAGGGGTGGGAAGCGCAGCCACGACACAAATTGGGAAAGGAGCGTGCTGGGACTTCAATAAAGGGCTATGCACAAGGGTGTACTGCAAGTTTCGGCACGAGTGCTCAAAGTGTGGAAAGCGCCATCCCCTTGTTAACTGTTGGGGCGTCAAACCACAGGGGGGACAACAATGGCAGCAGGGAGGTGCCAGCACCTCGGGCACATCCCAGCAATTCCAGAGCAGTAGAGGGGGTAAGGGATCTCAGGGTACTGGGCCCAAAGGCTCCTACGCCAGTTAGGTTGGCGAAGCTGGTGGACGGCCTGCAGGGGTATGGGGATCCGGGGGCAAAACAGGTGCTTATGGAGGGGTTCAAGTGGGGGTTTCGTTTGGGTTACCAGGGGCCACGTCAGAGACGGTGGGCGGATAACTTGAAATCAGCTGCAGAACACAGGTTGGTAGTGCAGGAAAATTGAACAAAGAGGTGCGTGAGGGGAGAATGGCGGGCCCCTTTGATGATTGGCCAACAGAGAACCTCATTATCTCACCGATGGGGGTGGTTCCTAAAAAGGAAGAAGGACAATACAGATTGATTCAGCATCTCTCCTGGTCAGAGGGGTCTTCAGTAAATGATTTTATTGATGAGGAGGCAGCATCAGTTTCATATTCTTCAGTTGACGTGGCCATGTCACTAGTGGTGACCGCGGGCGCAACTGCAGAGATGGCAAAATGTGACAGAGTTGGCATTTCGGTTGCTTCCAGTCCATCCAGACGATTGGGATCTTCTGGGTATCCATTTCGAGGGTAAATGGTACGTGGACAAAGCATTACCGATGGGTTGCTCTATGTCGTGTGCTTTATTTGAACGTTTTAGCACTTTCTTGCAGTGGTATTTCACGCAACGCACTGGCCACACATGGGTGACGCACTACTTGGACGACTTCTTCTTTGTTGGTTCCCTGGGCTCCACGGAATGCCAGATAGCTCTGGACACCTTCCATGAGCTCATGGAGGAACTGGGGGTGCCACTGGCACCTGAGAAGACAATGGGACCCTGTACGGCTCTGTCTTTTTTGGGGATCGAAATTGATTCTGTGGCAATGCGGGCTCGCTTGCCAGCGGACAAAAAAGTGAAAATGTGGGAACTGTTGGACAGAATGCTGTCAAAGCAGAAAGTGACAGTAAAGGACATTCAGGTGTTAATGGGTCATCTTAACTTTGCCTGCAGGGTGGTCAGGGTAGGGAGGACATTTTGTAGGCGGTTGGGGCGGGCAGCAGGACATCATTGGCCCCACCACCATGTCCGCCTCTCGGCAGGGGTGAAGGAGGATCTGCGTATGTGGTCAGTTTTTCTACAGGACTTCAATGGAGTGCCGTTAGCCAGGGAGGAGGATGTCCAGTGGGACGTACACATTTTTTCTGATGCGGCAGGCAGCGTCAGCTTTGGCCTTTACTGGCAGGGCAGGTGGTGTGCAGAGAAGTGGCCTCCACAATGGACGGATGGGGGGAGGAGCATAGCCTTTTTGGAGCTCTTCCCTTTATTGGTAGCTTTGACACTATGGGGTGAGGAGTTGGCACATAAGAGAGTCTTGTTTCGAGTGGATAACATGGCAGTGGTCGAGATCATCAATAGACAGTCCGCAAGGGATGAGCAGATTCTGAAGTTGCGGCGGGTCTTTATGCTAGGCTGCCTCAGACATGACATTGCTTTCAGGGCCTTGCACATACCTGGAGTGGACAATGACATAGCTGATGCTTTGTCTCGTTCACAGTGGGGGAGATTCCGTGGGCTGGCCGAGGAGGCGGACAGGACACCGACACCAATGCCGGAGCATCTTTGGTATGTAGGCAATGTAGGGTGCTACAACTGGTGGTAGGTTCTTTGTCGGCGGCTACATGGGCAGCATATCAGGTGGCTTGGAGGGATTGTTTAGCATCTGGAGCCTGTAGGAGGTCAGAGGATGTGATCCAGTTTATTCTAGACCTCATTGAGAGAGGCCTTTCGCGGGTTTCCATCGCAGGGAAATTGGCGGGCATCGCCTTCATGGGGAAACTCCTTTGGGGTTACACCCCGTCCGCAGGGGAAGTGGGGAGAAGAATGCTGGAAGGCTGGGCTAGGGAGCGGGGAGGGGAGGGGAGCGTTTATCCCGTAGCCCCCTTTCTTGGCAGACGCTGGCCCGGCTAATGGGGGCGCTTCCGGCGGTTTGTAGGGTCGATTTTGAGGCATGTTTGTTCTCCACCCTTATGGTGTGGATGTTTTTGGGGCGTTCAGAGTCTCCGAACTTTTAGGTAACCGGGCCAGGAGAGGCGTTCGTTGGCAAGATGTGTTTGTTGAGGAGAGGGGGTACATGTATGGCTGGCCAGTTCTAAAATGGACCAGAGACGTCTAGGGAAGGGAGTTTGGTTAGAGGCAGCTGCACCGGTCTCTACTTGCCCTCTGCATTGGGCCCGCCGCTGGGGGACTTTGTCAGGAGGATCTGGGGATGATGTGGTTTTTCGGCATTACAACGGGTCCAGGGTGACGGATTACCAGTTGCGCATGGTGCTGCGGAAGGCTTTGCAAAATATTGGGATGGATGGTACTCTGTATGGGACGCATTCTTTCAGGATTGGGGCAGCAACAGAAGCGCACAACAGGGGATGGTCTCAGGGGGACATAATGCGACTGGGGCGATGGTCGTCAGACTGTTTTCGACGCTATGTGCGAAGGAATGCGGAGGCGGCGCTGGCTTCACCCTCCGTGTTGTGAATCTGATTCTATTTTCTCTCATTACAGGTTCAGTGGCTGGGCCCCAAGCGAAGGAACTAGCCATCTGGATAGTGGGGCATTCGTTCGTCAAATGGGCCCAGGTCCAGGCATGCCGGAGTTATTTTGGAGCAATGTTGGGTTTCAATGAGCGTCTGTTTAAGGTTGTTTGGAAGGGCAAGGGTGGGATGCCTTGGAAGGAATTGATACCTGCCTTGAATAAGTGGATGGTAAGGGGCCAGTGCCCGGATGTTTTGTTAATTCATTTGGGAGAGAACGATCTTTGCGGGGTGAAAGGTGTGGTCCTGTTGAGGGCAATGAAGAAGGATTTGTCTCTATTAAGGGAACTTTGGTCTGGGTGCCACGTTTTGTGGACGGAGCTGGTTCCGCGCAGGGTTTGGAGGGGTGCGGTGAATCCCAGGGCCATTGACAGAGCGCGTAGGAAGGTGAACACTGAGATTTCCAGATTTTGTCGGAGTTTGGGCTTTGGAAGAGTGGCGCACAAGGAGATACGCTTTGAGGCAGTGGAATTTTTCAGGGACGATGGAGTGCACTTATCCAGGCTTGGGATGGACCTTTATTTACTGGAGATTAGGGAAGTGTTGGCTAGATGCTTGAACGTCCAGATGCATTTCGCATAGACTGTGAACAGTCGGCCTACCGGTGGGGGGGCAGAAAGGGGGGGTAGTTGCCTCCCCCCCCGGCTTTCTGGGTGACGGGGTTTAGTGGAAGTTTGCCAGGGTTGGCAGAGGTTTGTTGATCATTGTTGAAGTTTGGGGTATCGACAGGGAAAGGGTAGGCAGGTTAATTTGTAGTTAGGACACACAGGTTGGGTGATTGACAGTTGTAAGGAGCAGGCAGGGGAGGTTGTTTAACGAATGCGTTGAATTTATAGGGTTATACGTTGATGCATTGTTTTGTATGTTTTGTAATGTGGTAATGTACGGGTGGGGGCGGGTTCAAGAAAAATTTAGGGGCGGGGGTGTGGTCCAGGGTTAGGAAAATGGTTTGATTAGCGAGGTTTAGTTTTGTAAGGCGCTTGCCGAGGAATTATACTGTTATGTGCACCTGTTTCAATAAAGCAGCCTTTTACACACAGTTCCTGAGTTTGTGGTCTGCTCCCCCCCCCACCCCTCCCTCCCAAGGGGGGCTTGGGGGGCTAGCCGACCGCAGGGAGGTCTCCCCCCCGGGCAGTTTGGGAGGGGCGGGGGGGGTGTGGGCTGACTGCAAGCCAGCCATTTTGTGGTTTGGGCTTCTTTTGGTATATAGCCCAATTGGAGCCCAAGGATAAATCCTTTGGGCTCCTGCTCCCGGCCACCATTTTAGTTTTGGTGACCTGGTGGCTGGGAGCTTGAGCTTTGGTAATTTTTTTTTCCCTCCCTCCCTCCCGTTTTTTATACTTCATCTGGGCAATTTGCCCCCCTTTTGGTTTTTTCTATGTTAGGCGGCTTCTGTTGGGACAGGTGAGCAGGGTTTATGGCTATGTATCGTCGCTTGGAACAGGTGCTGTGCGGGGTTTAGTGGAAGTTTGCCAGGGTTGGCAGAGGTTTGTTGATCATTGTTGAAGTTTGGGGTATCGACAGGGAAAGGGTAGGCAGGTTAATTTGTAGTTAGGACACACAGGTTGGGTGATTGACAGTTGTAAGGAGCAGGCAGGGGAGGTTGTTTAACGAATGCGTTGAATTTATAGGGTTATACGTTGATGCATTGCTTTGTATGTTTTGTAATGTGGTAATGTACGGGTGGGGGCGGGTTCAAGAAAAATTTAGGGGCGGGGGTGGGGTCCAGGGTTAGGAAAATGGTTTGATTAGCGAGGTTTAGTTTTGTAAGGCGTTTGCCGAGGAATTATACTGTTATGTGCACCTGTTTCAATAAAGCGGCCTTTTACACACAGTTCCTGAGTTTGTGGTCTGCTCCCCCCCCACCCCTCCCTCCCAACAGGTTCTTTTGTACTTCGGCATTTTGATCAGTTGCTCTGGCTGAAACGTGCTTGTTTAACTATTTAGTGACAGCCACGGCTTTCGAATCTCCAAACCTGGAGATTGCATTTGTATCGAAGGAAAATGCCAAAGTGTTGTAGCTTTTGATACAGCCTGTTTATTACCGTTGATAACAAAACGGAGTGAACTTTGCCTCTCTGGGAAAGGAACACATCATAGCTTGATAAAAGTTTTTTATTTGCAGGACGTGCTTCGTTTCTGGCAGGTATGTTTGGCCCTGCATGGCCCTTTTCTCTGTTTCGTCTCTCGGGCGCGTCATTTAACAGAGGTCAAACACAAAACAACTTTTCTGCTTCTGGGATCTTTTCTCGTATTAAAATGAAATATTACGGCACATGATGCAAAGAAGATATGAAAAATGTAACACTCATTATCCATGTGACCAGCTGATATCAAGGCAGAGACAGAATGGGAAAACGTCCGTAGACGATAATTCCTTCTCAAAGTCACCTTGTAGTTCAGATTATATCCGGAATGCTCGCGATATTTGAATCGCTGACTGTGGGAAGGTAATTGGGTCACCTGGCCGCGCCTCATGCCAGCAGTCCCTGCTAGATCAGTGGAGTCTGACTGAGCAACCCTTCTGACCTCAGGCCGTACACAGGAGGCAAGTCCACTTGACCAGTTTAAAATGTTTAATACTGGAAGGAATTGCTGTCGTCAGGAGCGAAAAGTGAATCCCGGCAGTGCATGGGAGCCACACTGCTGGCGGGACTGCCTCTCAGATGAAGGCCTTTCTAAATATGTTCACTGATTGCTGTCTTAATGGGTTGAAAGTGGAATTTTATTTTCATATTCCTTGTATTTTTTCTGCTGATCATGTATAGAATAATATCCAAACACTATGTGCGCTGTAGATTAATCTAGTTGAAATTAATTGTATAAGCTAGTGTAATATATCTAGACTTCACCTTCTACTGGTTGCATAGGGGTTTCTTTTAGTTTCATTTATCATCATATATAACCTAGACATTTATTTTGATGCATCTCTTTGAGATACATGTATCAAAAGTTACTAGCATACGCTTTTGCCAACTTCGAATTTTGTTTTACCATTTATCAATAAAGAAAAGCATATTTTCATGACTCTGTACTTGGATGCATTCGCTCCTACACTACAGCAACTTGATATATCTGGCTCAGCTCTTCAAGACAAACGGATAAATAGGTTACAACTGGTGTAAAATGCACCTGCTAGTGATCTGCCTATCACCAGAGGAGGCCATATTACTCCCATCCTTAGATCTCTTTCTTCCCTGGCTCCTGGTTCATCAACGCATTTTATCTAAAGTGCTAGATATTGTTTACTACACAAAACAGAGAGCCTTCCCAGAATTCATGGCAGCTACATTTTTACATTACGCACCACAACACACCCTAAAGTCATCAAGACAAGAGAGACAAGGACTTTCTGGTTTGGTGACGGGGCTTTTTCTGATGCAAGAGGCAAGCCTTTCTCCTGAGCTCCCGTCACTTTCCTCCATTCAAGCTTTTCACAGACAGCTGAAGACTTGACTTTTTAATTATTAAGGATCTGTTAGTAACTTGAAACCCATGAGTTTTCTTTTCTTCCTTGTCTGTTCTGTGGTTATGTTTGAATCAATAGCACCCAAAAAGTTCAGTGTACGTAGCCGTCTATTATTATTAAATAACAAAACATAACATGCCTCCAGGGGTGCCAGAGGTTTGGGGGCGAGGTATGAAAGACACTTATGTTATGTTGACAGCTGGGTTCATGTTGCAATGCAGAGCACTCTTCAAATACACATTTGTTCGCAGACTTGTGCATTATATTAAATATCTTGAAGAACACCCTTACACGGAAGAAACATGGTAGTGTGGAGCTGTGTCTGGGCAAAGGCATGTTCCCTTTGATATCTACGGTGCTTATTTTGAACCAGTGGTTGCAGGTGGGGCCCCCCGGCACTCATTTTTGGGGACCGGCACTTATTCTTGCTCATCAGACTTGAATTAAAAACAAAAGAGAGAAAAACACAAATGGGGGAAAGAAGGACTAAGAGAAAGATGGAAAAAACATGACAAAGGAATGAAAAAGAACCTGCAAGAGTGAGATAAAGGGGTAGCGAGTGCTCGGTGATGGATTAAATAGGCCTGAGGTGGAATCAAGACTATGCAGTCGTGGTATGCAGCACGCCAATGTCCAATAATACCGGCCATGGGCTTCTGAGCAAAACCTTGGTCCCCGGCCCATATTCTTTTACAAATTAACCACTGGATATCTGTTCCCATACATGTGTGACATCACGTTCGGGACACCGATGTGTGGATCCCATAGTCAATCTACTTCACAAATCTAAGAATCCTGATGGGCAGGTCTGTAACGTCACTTAGAACCTATTCTTGCAGTTTCTGCCTGTTTGGGAAATTGATGATTTTTAGAATACTGTTCCACTCAATGAAACATGCCCGCTCACAGCTCAGGTAATCAGGAGGTTGCTGGGCTAGAAGGACTAGGAACATAACACATAGGTGCAGAGTGCGTGCATAGAGTTTCTTGAAACACACATGTGTGAAGTTCCTTTCTGCTTTTAAGTACTGGAAGACGGTTCACATGTATAGCAGGGTAGTTTCCGGTGCCCCTAATATCCACCATCTCATGCTCATTCCAGGGCCACTAGTCGAAGAGGTGGAGCTCTTCTCTTCCGCTACTGCACCTCTGGAGCAGGGAACTCTATGGCGTTCCGACAAAGCACCCAATGGGACTGGCGGCCATCTTGCACCACCTCCAAGTGGGGAGCGAGTGAGGTAGGACGTCCTGGGTTCCTCCCTGTCTAAGGTTGCAATAGTTTGCAGTCGTGCTTGAAGTGTGGAGGTACATGGGCGACCCCAATCACACTTAAGAATGGTAAACAAGGACTGTTGATAACCCTCTTCCACATGTCCTGCTACAGCACCATCTCTCCCAAGCCACTGCACTTTTATTCACACATATAACTGTGCTACTAATAGTCTCCCTATTTCTTTTAAATTGCACTTTCAAAGTTGTCCAAATCCTAAATAGTGTGAATCATTTTTCCATCCATAAATTCCAAGAAACCGAAGTCTGAAATAGAAAAAACGAAAACAGCCAGTGGAATATTGTTGTTTCTCCGAGCAGTGAGTAGGGGGTCCCACCAGGGACAGAAACATGCATGCCTAAATGTGCATGAGGCTTAAATAATATCCAGCATGAGTATACATATGAGGAAGGACTTTGAGGTTTATTGTTTCAAAGTGGTGGAGCACTCTCCTGTGGAGAGTTTGTAGGTGGAATCCTTCTCCTGCTTCAAGAAATGATTAGGGAAATGCTCGCCCATGAACTACATACTTTGGTTAATTGTGTTGTCTGGATGATTTTGTTGGTATTTGTTTTTTGGTATCCAATCTCAAAAAGAACCACTTGTGCAGTAGCCATCATAGTGGACTGGTTACATAAAGACTACCATAAAGGAACCTGCAGTGCTGATCTAAGCTGCCACAATTTTTCTAATCATAAACTATGCTTCTCTCTCTTACACTTACTCATTCATCACACCACTAAGCACTGCATCTCATTCACAATAACCGCACCTTGGTGATGCATGACATGGAAACACTTTCCACTTAGTATCACTAAAAAAATACATCTTTCCAACCACACAACCTACACAATGTAGTGTGCTACCCATGAATACAAGTGTTTCAGCACCCCACGTAGGGGTAGTAAGCGCTCTATAAACATAGCAACGCAATGCAATTCAACCAATCTACGTGAATGCATTAAAATTGCTTGTGCACATCAGAATTATTTCCAATTATAGTGTCTCCATCAGCTTAAATACTGGAGCCCTGATTTACATAGATTTTGCGTCAGGTTTGTGATACTTTTTCAACACAGACCCTTCGCAAAATCCAGGTTGGTATTTACAGACCAATGTAAATGACGATTTGTGTTGGTTTGTAACCAAAAGTAATGTAAGGCTGCACAATGCACGGACTTGCATTACGTTATGTGAAGTGGGCATTCCATGGGTAGTGCATAGCCGTTCTCGTGCATCTTTTCTACACGTCGATTTTGATGCAAATCCATATCTACAAAGAATTGTGGACATGGATTTGTGCAAAAATCCTGTGCCTCTGAGGCAGGAGCAACAAGGAGAAATATTCGTATTTCTCCTCATTTTTTCCTCTTTATACTGCATACTTTTTGTGCAGGTAGGGATCCCTTCCTTCATAAAAACTATAATGACCACAACGCAGACTCCCTTGCACTAAGGCGGAAGGGTGCCTGCATTGGTGCACAGCTGGTGAAAGTGCGCCAGCAAAAGGGGAGAGCAGAAAAGGGCCACCTCTTTGTAGATATGGCACAGTTCTGCTCTCTTCAGTTCATGCAATGCAGCACAGCAACTTTACTAGCCACCGTTCATTTATGCTTCAGAGTGAAAAAATACAGCTAAATCGAGCCATTATTTATTTTTTTTCTGGTATTTTATCCACACTATGTCGCGTTTTCTCTGGAGCTAACTAGTTCTGCCTGGTAGTTTTAGATATGAGCCTTTATTCTTGTGACAGCAAGAGCTGCTCGGTGAGAACAGCCTCGAACAATGCTAGAGGTCGCCTTATCACCATGTACAGTGGAAACAATAAAAGCGGTTAAACAAGAAAACAAAGGTTGATGACTGCACGCGACCACGTGCACTCAGGGCTCAGGTGCCTTTCAGCGTGTGAAGATCACCTTCCACAGGAGTGCCAAGACTATGAGCACTTCCACAGCCAATGAAACACCAGAGTATTGCATCACGTGCTCCGCCTGGTCATAACCCAAGACCTGGGTTTCTCACATAAACTCCCAGGACCGCTCTCTTTACACCTGATCCGGGGTTGTCCTGCTGAAACGTCTGTGGACCTATTCTCAAGATTTCACTTAAACTTGAACGTGCAGTTTTCCCCTTCAAATTCATGAACGGTGCAAATTCCTCATACCTTTATTCATTACGATCTAGTTATGCTGCTCGCACACAGATGCCCAATGCACAGCAATTCTCTTGCCTCTAAGTTTGAGTTCAGTCCATCATCCTCAAAGAGATGCACTACCCTCCGCACGCACTTTTTTTTTACGGATTTTTATATAGCGCGAACTTGACCCGAAGGTATCGGGTTTCAGAGCGCTTTACTCGAGCACCAGTTGCGTTACATGAGGACACATTCATTTTTGTTAGGCACGGGGAGATTAAGTGATTTGCCCAGATTCACAGGATGTTGCGCGTCCTCGCCGAGACTCGAACCCGGTGCCCCAGATTTGAGGTCGACCGCCCCACACCTGTCACAGGATGTGTAAAAAAGTATTTGGGGTGTTTATGACTCAGAGCCACTTAATGGCAGTATGAGGATTTATGTGGGGACTTCATCTCTATGTATGTGTAATGGGTTGATATATTCCATATCAAACATCGCAGTGGGCTGGTCCATTAATACCCTTTATCTGCGTTGAGCCCTGTGCACCCACATGATTGGAGGGCTGAAGGCCTTCTCTGGTCTTCAGTCCTTGTCCCTCCGCCCAGATGCAGACTACAGTACATCACTATGTAGAAGGCTCTGCTTGATGCTTACACCTACATTTTTTTTATCGTACAGCATTGAGCAAGGGAAATGGAAAGAAGCGTAAAGTTTAGCGTCAGTCAACAATCTGGGCCAATTGGAGATTTGCGCGAATACTCAGTGTTAGTGCTGCATCAAATGGCATGGTGTTGGGTTGCGCCTGAGCCCCAATAAAGCATGGAAAAGGGTGTAACCGATAGTGTTGATAAAGCAAAATCCCATGACCATTACCACATCGTCAAATTTACCAAACCCACACAATGCAGCACTGTTTAGCGCTGGCGATAACAGCACCAAAACCTTGCACCAAATGCAAATAAGTGAAATCAATGGTCAACAACTAGAGGCATCTAAAAGTCACTTAGAAAACCACCCTCTTTCGCTCCTTTATATACACGCACACACACAGACACACACACTCTCCCTCTCTCTCTCTCTCTCTCTCAAGGCTGTCATGCAGAGACACAAACAGTGACTTCTTCAGTTAACCAGAGACCACCCCAGGAGCAGGCTGAGTAGAGAAAAATATTCTGAGTGCCTGTGACACTGTTTGGCAGTGGACACCACTGATGAAAGGTATAGACTACCTCTAACCAGTTCCAGTATATCAAGGTTTCCTGAACAAATATCATCGTCCGAGACCCAACAACAGATAGGTCGCATTAAATATACAGCACATGTCAAATTACTTGCTGTGCTGCACCTCCTACCAAAAGGCTACTTCCAGAGTGCACGCGCATCCCTACATTCAATTATCCTGGTGCCAAAGTCAATGAGATGTTCTTGTGTTTCTGTGGAAATCCCAACTGGGTTCAATTTTTGGAATATAGCTTCACTAGTGCCTGACATGGATGCTGATTTTGATTGTGAGTCCTGAGCCCGTAGGATTATTTGCTATTTATGGAGATTTAGTAAGATTCTCAGGCATTAATATCCCAGTGTCATCATCTTTACAGAATTTGATTATAAGCTGTGACCAAGCAATGTCTCGAGCGAGTTGTGAGTCGTTATTTGCCCAACTGGCTTCACTTACATTCACATGTGTGAAATGTTATGAAAGTTATTGCCCACGGTTTTCCTTTGACATGGCAAGTCGACACCCAGTATTTGCATTAAATGTTTTCGAAGGTTCATACAAATAGGAAAACACTTTTTGATCTGAATTGCAGTCGACTACAGCCTCAAAGATGTACTAGTTGTGTGAACAATTGGATACAATGTGCACCTTTTTTAGATGAAAGTGTTTCCTATTGCTTACTAATTCACAATAGAAGGATGTGGTAAAAGAGCTGCACCAATTCCAGCGGCGGCTCATCCATAGGGGCAAATGAGGGTTGCCCCGCCACTTAGAATCTGCCAGTGCCACACAGTGCCTGATCATGGCTGTGCATTGTGCAAAACAACAGTAAAAACATTTATGTTAAGCTGTGGCGGCCGGCACCGCAATGTTAGAGAGATGCGCAGGAGGAGGACGCCGGGCCCTCCTCGCGTAATGTACGTAATGTGATTTCATAATTGATCAAAGGGCTGCTGTAAATTAAAGTGCGCATGTAAGGCTGGACAGAAACTCAGGCGAGTCCAAACAGACATGCGCATTTTAAAGGCCTCTGGTACCGCACTGTTAGAGAGCCTGGGGGGCAGAGATGGCAGGTCTCTGGTCTTCGATGGAGCGCTGGGCTGCCCTGCTCAAGCCAATCCCAATGCTACTCTCTTACACTTCAATGAAAGTGTAATACTCTGTATTTTAAAGAGCAGCATTGGGATTGGCTGGGCTGCGCTTGGCCGACGTCACCAGACTCCACCTAACTGAATGAGCGAGGCCAGCGGAAAAACATGGAACTCTGAGAAGGGGAAGAGTGAGGCATGGAGGCCTTTCGGATCGGAATCTTATTGATAAAGGTAAGTAATATTAAGCCACAATGCTGAGTATAGGTATACGTTCTTTTTGTGTCACTCCAAGAATGAACAGAATGCAAACTATTATCGCTTTCTACCTGCGTTATTGAAATATGAGTTGACTGAAAAGGAAGCATACACATATTTCAATAACACAGGGAGAGGCCACGGTACTTTGCATTCCGTTCATTCTTGGAGTGACACAAAAGGAACATGCAGCCTCACCACTTTTAAATGGCACCAGCCGCTGCTTCCAATTAGTAGTTTTCTAAACTTATATCAGCTGTTAGTGCCCACCTCACTAGATCAACCATCATAAGGCCAAAAAGCAAATAGCTTAATATAGAATGAGAGAGGCGCTCCCCAATATTGTTTTGTTCCACATTTCATATTACTTCAGAATCCAAATCTTGTGCTTGTGTCTTCTTAAGTCTTTGCAATTTGAACAGTTACATTTAACAATACCATGAGTTATTCTTTAAAACATTTCTTTAAATATTTCTTCAAAATATCCATATCATGGTCACAGCCAGCACATTTCACCCCATTAGGAAAACTTCTTCAGGGCCTAAAGGTTGAGCATTAAGACCTGTAGTCTGTTTATAATTGCTTTTTGGCCCATGTTTGATGTATCCCAGAGTGTAAACCGTGCAACAATAGTCTGCAATCCGTATTGTGTGGCGTCAAGTGTGTCACCTGATTCCTCATTGTATCACTTTGCTTCAGTCATTGGGAAGACTGGCATATAGCTGATGCATGCCTCACAATTCAAGTTTGAACAGGAGCATTTCCTGCATGGTATAGGGATGGACATTCCTGCTCTGAGTGACCCAACTGCCTTTGAAACTGGTATCCTGACTTTTAACCAGTGTAGCCAACGTGCTAATCTAGCATGTGTGCTCTGGCCTAGGATTGTCCTTGGTAATGGCAAGGTCTAGACTCTAGAACTTATTCTGTGACCACCAAGCGTGCCCTCTTTTGTCATCCTTTGACTACTGTCCACGTCCTGGGATATTGACTTGTAGCGGTGGTGGCAGTATTCCGATTTTTGCCAATTCATAGTACCGAAAGGACCTTTTTTGGTACAGTAAAGAGGATCGTGGTCTACTGGCCCCACTTGGGGAAACTTTCTGCTCCATCTGTACCAAGGCTCTTGCGCTAATATTTAGTGTGCCTGCATGCTTGATACATACATGACAGTTACACACTGTGTGCAATGTGGGTATGTTTGCTGTGGCGAGTGGGATCCATTTTGGATTGCCCTGGTTTAGCATGCTAGAAGACGGATGCTGCTTCCTCAGGCTGTGAAAGTGTATTGCTTGCCTCAGGGCCGGCTTTAGTACTGGCGGTGTCTTGTGCGACATTGTTTGATGGCTCCCCCCCCCAATGACCACCTCCCCACGGATTCCCTCACTACCACCATTTGACAATGCCCCACAAGTCTCCATAACCACTGTCTCTTAGATTGATTTAGTTTTATAGCGCCACTCATACCAGTTTAAGGTGTCAGAGCACTTTACATCTTACATACGTTGCACGGAGACAATCATACATTTGTAAATTAGTATATAGGAAATGTTACATAAGACAGAGGCCTACAAGGTGTGGGAGTCACGGCATCCACACTGGTAGGCAGTATAGTTTAAGAGTCCTTAGTATGGAAAAGCACAAATTCAGAATTTAAAATGTAACACAATTGTTAGGGGTTTTCTTTAATAATAAGAATTGATTTCTACCCAAATGAACCCTTTCTGCAATATTAGGATAAGGAAAGACTGGGCAAAAAACATGTAGCTGTAATATATTCCTTGCAGTTTGCATGCAGCTCTTTGAGGACAGTTAATAGCTCACTGCTCTATATTAGGATTTTAACTTTTAAACTGCAAGTAACAAAAGGATCGCTCTGACAAAAGCGATAACCCATTGACCTATTTATAGTGTATACACTTTGTGATCTGAATGGGACACGTTCTTTGCAGCAGGCATATTAACCTTCTGTGCTATGATGAGTCAAAACTTCCACTGCCAGACAAAGCTCCAGTCTCTCTCCAGGAACAACATTAATCACTGGAGTTATCGTGATATTTTTATTGATGCTTGAAAATTGCTGGGACAAGGAACGTGGCATCTGGTGCTTTTAAAACAATAAACATGGCGCCCCCACCCCAAGTCAGCGCCCGGTGCAGTGGCACCGATCGCACCGCCCTAGAGCCGACCCTGGCTTGCCTTTCTGGGGCTGGGGGGTGAAGACCCAGAAGCCCAGAAGTGAGGGAGGATGGAGACAGGGCTACACTAACAAATGCTGTGAGTAACCATTAGCAGATTAGATTTTCCTGAGTACTGCCATTTGGTGGCTGGTAATGGAGAGGGGAGAGTGAGTAGATTCTGTTGTTAAAGGTGGTGATGTTTCTGGGCAGGGCCTGCCCTTTTATCTGTCCCTGACCGCTACTTCAGAAATGCTGATGACAATCAGGTGCAGGGTCTTCACTCTTCATTATGCCTATGTCTTGAATACTCCTACTGATTGTATGAAGGAACCACGCATGCTATTACCATGCATGTCTTTACAATGTGTCGTTAACAACACATATGCCTTTACAATGCATGCCTTTACAACGCAAAATTTTACCACGCAATTGCCTTTCTCATGCAAGCATTTACAACAAAAATGTAAGTGTTTTGCAGGTAAGTATAAAGCATCTATATATATATATATATATATATATATATATATATATATATATATATATATATATATATATATATATATATATATATATATATATATATATATATATATATATATATATATATATACCACGAAAGATTCTTGAATACTAAGAACCGGAGGGACACAGCGGGGAATGCAGGAAGGATCTTTATTGCACAAGAGCAATGGCATTACGCGTTTCGGTCTGTGCCTTCATCAGATGCCTGCTCCAACGAAGTTCTCCCGCCAAATGTCTCACAGATATAATCCCGATCGTTCCGCCATTGCTGGCTATTCAGGTGGGTGGAGTTAGAGTCCCAAACAGTACTGCAGCCGCATTGGCAAACTACAAGTACCAGCATGCACCTCTCACGGCTTGCAGGTAAGTTACTCCACTCAAGTCCAAGTATCCTTTCAAGGGCCCTGAATTAGGTTACGAACGTGGTTTGTGATCTTTGGCAGAACTCAGCTGGTGAAACAAGTATCCCTCCTGGGTCCCCAAGACTCCTCAACCACATGTGTCCAATTACAGCTGGGCCTGGAATCGTTAAAAAATATAGTAATCCCGGTTCCTCCGTGCAGTCACGGATTGCATTTAGCAACGGCACATTTGCTGAAAGTGGATGCAGTGGGTCAGAGCCTGTCCAATACCTTGGATAGTCGAAAAGAGCGCCGAAGCTGTCCTTGTGGCTCTGTCCTCTTGATGAAGCGGGTCTCCTCCAGCGCGCCCAGGACTAGTGCGCGAAATATGCCACGAAAGATTCTTGAATACTAAGAACCGGAGGGACACAGCGGGGAATGCAGGAAGGATCTTTATTGCACAAGAGCAATGTCTCACAGATATAATCCCGATCGTTCCGCCATAGCTGGCTATTCAGGTGGGTGGAGTTAGAGTCCCAAACAGTACTGCAGCCGCATTGGCAAACTACAAGTACCAGCATGCACCTCTCACGGCTTGCAGGTAAGTTACTACACTCAAGTCCAAGTATCCTTTCAAGGGCCCTGAATTAGGTTACGAACGTGGTTTGTGATCTTTGGCAGAACTCAGCTGGTGAAACAAGTATCCCTCCTGGGTCCCCAAGACGCCTCAACCACATGTGTCCAATTACAGCTGGGCCTGGAATCGTAGATATAGTAATCCCGGTTCCTCCGTGCGGTCACGGATTGCATTTAGCAACTGCACATTTGCTGAAAGTGGATGCGGTGGGTCAGAGCCTGTCCAATACCTTGGATAGTCGAAAAGAGCGCCGAAGCTGTCCTTGTGGCTCTGTCCTCTTGATGAAGCGGGTCTCCTCCAGCGCGCCCAGGACTAGCGCGCGAAATATGCCACGAAAGATTCTTGAATACTAAGAACCGGAGGGACACAGCGGGGAATGCAGGAAGGATCTTTATTGCACAAGAGCAATGGCATTACGCGTTTCGGTCTGTGTCTTCATCAGATGCCTGCTCCAACGAAGTTCTCCCGCCAAATGTCTCACAGATATATATATATTTGTGTGCTTTTATATCTATCTACATACATATACTTATTTATAGATAAATATATATATATATATATATCTATTACCTAATCGACCCCAACCCCTAAACCCTACCCACCCTAACCATACCCTCACCTACCCTAAACCCTAAAAATACCTTAGCCACCCAATACCCTTACCCACCCCTAAACCCTAGAAACTGCTGGCCCTAAAATAAAAAATTTCACCATTCGTGCAGTATTTATATATATGACACTTGTTCCTGAACCAGCACGCCCCTGATACATACTTCCAATTCCAGGCTTAGGCAAGAGACGAGACAGTTCAACAAGTTTCCACAGGTATTGTTATTTTCTTTTTCTCTTACAAGCCATGGTGCATTGTGCTAAACAAAACAAAAGATAGCCTACGCATTTCGGCTGGAGCCTTCAACTGGGCCATAGAGTGGTAACCTCAAGGGTGTCTACTTAAAGGGAAACATCTCTCATTCCCCCCACCTGTTTATAAAAAACACTGGACCCTATACACTATTTCCTGTTTGTCTGTTGGTGGCCACTGTGTGCAATTAATTTCCTGTAGTAACTATATCATTTTCATAAAGTGATTTTTGATTTTAAAACATCCATATCCCATTGATATATATATATATACAGTATGTACATTGTGCTTTTTTGTAAAAAATGCCTGCTCAGAGATTATCATATCTCACGAGTTATACATGCAAGATCCTCATTTTTTCTCTCTTTCTTTCTCTTTCTTTTTTTTTAGGTCGAGCCTCGAGTAGCACGCAAGCGCTGCTAGGCGAATACTTTATGTAAGGGGGTTTGAAAAGCTGACCAGACGCTCGTGCGTCGTGGCCTTTTTCGGGCGGTTACGCGCGCCGCAGACATGTGTTTCCCATTATCGTGCCCAGACGCGGGCGCGATAATTGAAAACACATGCCGGGAAAAGGCCATGACGCACGAGCGTCTGGTCAGCTGAGCAGGCTGCCGCGCTCGCTCGCCCTCGCCCCTCTCGTCCCCGCTCCTCTCTTGTTACATTGGCTGCACCCCTTTGACCAAAGTGCAAAGAGATTGTTAATTCCTTTACTGAGGTGCTCTGAAGAGTCTAGCTGCTTGCTGGAGGAAGAGAGCAGTCAGTCGTCCGAATTGTAGGACTGCTGGTAAGTTGTCTCGTCACAAAGGGTTGCCCAGCCTGCATGTCTCCGGTATAACGACGTTGCAGCGTCTGTGGCGCACCCCGCTGCTGGGAGCCTCCAGGGCTTTACCTTTCACACTCAGTGCGTCACCCCTTGCGCCCCTCTGTCCCCATCTACGCGTGTACCTGTCCTGTTCAGCTGTCAACGCTTCACAGCACAGCGCGATAACGTCAGGGCCCTATGCCCCCGTCACTTCCCAACCTCTTGTATTCGTCCAGGAATAAGCAACGTAATTAAAGCATCCTACACAAGTAATCAAAAGTAGTATTGATAAAAATAAAATGACGCTTGGCTCTTAATACAGCTGCTTTTGTTGCGCAACGTGATGGTACTATGATTGGCCTTGCAATGATGAAGTACAAAGCCCTGCCGAGATTCCGTCCCTTGACGCTGTGGCAAGACAAAATGCACGTGCTTAACTCAGATCCATATTTTCTGTGACCCTACACAATGTAACTGGTGCTCATGTAAAGCTCTCCAGTACTTCTGGGTTGGGTTCGCGATATATATATATCTTATCCACAAAAAACCAGCAGGGTGGGTCTTTTTTTCGGTTTCACGCAGACGCTTGTTTTCTCAGGGGATGATCAACTCTCTTGAGCCATCTTTTGGGCATTTTACATGCGGGAGAAGGTGGTGGTAACACTGAAGTCGGCTGAGCCAAAAGGGGTGGTGGGCAGCAGTCTTCTAAGAATAGATTTCGGCACCTGCACCTTTTAAAAAATATATATAATAAGCACTGACTATGGGTATTAACACCACTGAAGTCAGATAAAGAAATGTTGCTTTTCCTATTGACCCAGCCTATGGCTTACCTCCTTAACAGTTTCAGTTACGGGTGACGGGCCGTAGTGAGTTATATGACTCTAGACAAAGAAGTGACCAACTTCTTATAGACAGCCAAGAGACACCACCTTAAGACTAAAACAGGAATAAACACACATGGGATGAGTGCAATGGAACTTACTGCATTTTGACTTCAGGAAATGTGGATTAAAGTCATTTAACTGATCGAGTTTGGGTTAGGTTTCTGGAACTAGTTTTACACTTTTGATTTTAGCTTTAGTGGCTCAGTTTGGGGTATTAGGGGCCAGAGCATGACGGCTTAATATTTAAGGAGACTGTATATTATATAGTAGGTTTACTTGGTCAGTCTTTTCTACTTGCAGGATTTCACAAAGGGACACAATTACTAAGTAATAACAAGCATTGGCATAGCCAATAGGTCTCGCCTTTGGGACCTTATAAGTGTTTAGCCATGCAACAGTTGTTGTTGCACCACGGATATTGTGCTGCATAACTAAATACTTATAAGGTCCCAAAAGCGAGACCTATTGGCTATGCCAATGATTGTCTGACCTAGAGCAAGCATTTCACTTTGTTCGTCAAGTACTTTTATCCTTTACTATGGCACTCGCCATGCTATGTACAGGACAGATTTATCTATGAACAAATAGTAAAGTTTAAGTTGACCCTGTCTAATCTGTCACTGTGTCGTTTTTATTTTCTTGTTGGTTCCTGATATCTCTTTACCATTCTTTCTGCATAAATGGAGTGTCTCAGAGCTGTCCTCTGGGTAAGCTTCTATTGATCAAATTCACACAGGGTCAGTACATCCCACATTTTAATCTACTTTTACGATCTCCATCCTCTGGAACTAAGACCTTGTACTGGAGGGACACTGCAATGATGTGGTTATGGCCTTTTCCGAGTAAAGTAGTTCAGCCGCGGCCCCTGTAGGGAAGAGCGGTGGGGCCGGGTGGGGGGATTTCGACAGACGATGACAGCGACAAGGAGGGAAAATTAAATAAATAATACATTTTCCCTCGTCGCCGTCTGTCGAAATACCCCCACCAGGCCCCACCGCCCCAACGCTCTTACCTGCACGGGCTGCGGCTGTAAAGTACTCATTAAAGATCAAATCTCACCACATCCTTTTATATAAATTCCTCTGTGTGATCTGTCTACAATGAATTGTGAGCATTGGTTACTGTAATCTGTGAAGATTATAGCCAATCTTTCCTTTCTGTTTCAGCCATCTTCAATCATAGAGAAAAATAGGAAGTATTCCATCCTTTCTGGCTGTTAAATCAGAGTTATTGATCACTCATTCTGGTTTAACTAAGGTGCAATAGTGTCAGAGTTAAGGTGTCGTATTATAAAGTGCATAAGACGAAATTCTCATTATTAGATCTACATTTCTCAGGGTTGTCCTAAAGTGCAAATTGCTTATTCAAATGCCTGATGACATACATTATCTCAAACTCCGGTTACTATTTAGCACACAGTAAAAGTGCTATATCTTCTTTTCTTCCATTCTGATTGACTAAAGTGCAATAGTATCAAATTTTAAAACATAATTAAAAAAAGTACATAAGCCGAAGTTCCCTATTATTTGATCTAAATTTGACAAGGTTCTTCTAAAGTGCAATATGCTTCAGTTAAAGTGCTTAATTCACTTATTCTTCCTAAAGTGCAGGATGCTTTCTGACGTATAGTACTTGATCTTAAAGTGCTATGCAATAAAGTACTATACATTCCTTTGCTTTCTTTTATCTATGAGTACCATGGAAGTTCTAGAAACCATGTGATTAAACATCCAGATAAGATAACAAGTGACAAGAGAGAAAAAATCATTGTACCTTAAATACCCATGTCTCAAACAAACACTAAGTTGTGCTTTCCTTATTTCATATATAAATACACATCATAAAACCTCTCAAGTGCAATGCAATAATCTAGATATTCATATCCTGTATACCAGCGCAAAGCTAAGAGTCATAACTCCTCCGAGAAAAGAGCAGAGGATGGATAAAAGGGAGGTAACTTTTCATTTTAAAGAGGTAAAAACCTTAAATAAACAGTCCCATCAGCTAATACAGCGAAGGGAAAAAAAACGGGGGAGATGATGTTCAAAATTGTACATATAGTTCAGCATCTGTATTTCGGCCCCACAGTAGTTCACTCCCAATGGTAATGATCCACCTTGACTCGATGCTTCTTAATGCTGACTCACAATCTCCACCTCTTGGTTTAGCCCGGATGTGTTGGATTCCATAATAACATATTCCACTTTTGTCACCATTGTGTTCTTCCCAAATGTGCTTAGCCATCACATAAGTGTAATCTCTGTTAGAGATTGCTCTTAAATGTTGAGGTATGCAGAGTCTGAGTTTGTTCACAGTACTTCTGACATACTTTTTGCCACACCTGCATTCTGGCACATAGAGCACATGTGATGTTTCATGGAGTATTCATTCTTTATTATTTCTGATCGTACCATCAAAAGATTTAAAAGTTATTCTGTTTTGTCCATATTGGCAGGCCGTACATTTTTGACATCTAAAAAAGGCTGATTTTTTTGACTAGTTGCCATTCTCTGCCTTTCGGGCCGGTAGATAGCTTTGAATCAGAATGTCACCCAATGAAGATGTTTTTCTGTATGTCATGTTTGGATAGTCTGGAATCCATTCTTTTAAGTCTTCATCCTTTTTTATAATACTCCAATTATTTCTAAATACCTTTTTGATTTCTCCAACTGAGAAGTTGAAATACATAATGTATCTTGTTATTTTTTCCTTTGTATCATTGTCTGTGATTTGTGGGAACTAACAAGTCTTCTCTGTTTCGTGCCCTCGTTCTCTTCCATGCGTCTTCCAATACCGATGTTGGATATCCTTATCATTTAAACCTCTAGAACATCTCTTGCCCTTGAATCTCAAATGCACGTGACTCCGAACATATATATTGCCATTGGCTGGCGAGCGTTGAGCCCCCCCCCCCACTTGTCCTGGAGCCGGGGCTTCTCGCCTGTGAGGAAGGTGCCCGCCATCTTCCCTGAGGTTGGTGAGGGGATCCATCGGTCCTCTTGTGGTTGACACTGGCGTGTCTCGCCCAACCTGTCTGCCTATGTCGTTTATCATCGGTCTTTTGAGACCCAAAATGATGGGTTTGCCCTCAGCAACGCTGCAATGGTTTTCGGCAGCTCCCAGGACTCAGTCCACCCAGACGTGCTAGAGGCTGCAGTCCCGACAATCGCTTGCCTGCGGTGAGCGTCCAGTTGCGCTCATTTCTGCAGCTCACCGGGCAGTTTACCTCCCTGACTTCCACGAGACCACAAGGCCCCCGCCCTGGCGCTCGCTAGCCTAGGTGAGCGCTACAGTGAGAAATAGTGGACCTGGACACTGCAACGGGAGCCGGCCCACACACCACATACCTGACTCTGGGGTTGCCACCATCCTGGGAGTGGACTAGGCAGAAGATACAAGGACACCATTTTGAGCTAGCTCTCCCGGCTAAACCCACGAGGACTGAATAAAGATGGCGCTCCCCTCACACTCTGTCTAAAACTAATGTAGGACTGAGGCCATGAAGTGTATAGAAAACATCGAAGGACTAAGTTCCATGGTATGTTTATCCCTAGTTGCTAAAATACCGGCCATTTTGTAATGGTTTAGATGGTGATACCCTATTCTATTTATTCAACCTCTACAAGCCTTTATGGTGCAAGGTCTTTTGCACATTTTTATTATGTGCTATAATTTACACTTTCATCACCCCCTTATACATACTGGACCTGATTCACAAAGGTAAACTTAGACCAAAAGCCTAAGTTTAGACCTAAAGTCTAACTTTACTACTACTAATGTTAGACTTTTGGTTTAAGTTTAGACCAAAAATCTAACTTAGACCAAAAGTCTAACTTTAGTAGTAGTAAAGTTAGACTTTTGGTCTAAGTTAGACTTTTGGTCTCAGTTTACTTTTGTGAATCAGGACCAAAAGTCTAACTTTACTACTTTTAAAGTTAGACTTTTGGTCTAAGTTAGACTTTTGGTCTAAACTTAGACCAAAAGTCTAACTTTATTAGTAGTAAAGTTAGACTTTAGGTCTAAACTTACACTTTAGGTCTAAACTTAGACTTCAGGTCTAAACTTAGACTTTTGGTCTAAGTTTACTTTTGTGAATCAGGCCCACCATATCTGTGAACATCTAGATGCATTTCACGAGGACCTTTATGCCTGTTAAAAGTTGGGTTCATCCCTCTTTATCCTAGCCCCCTGTTTCACACACCATATCAGTAGGTGAGATCATATTTGCCTTTCCCTAGGTCCGGGGCACGGTTGGTACGTGCACCTGCCAGGTCCATTGTTAACCCATTACTTGGGACGCATATGGCATGGAGAGTAGTCTGCATCAGTACCATCTTCACCCCAAAACCAGGTAAACTCTGCTTAGTCACTGGGATAACAACAGAACATGATATCAACAGTTATAAATCGGTCCCAATTGACCCCGTCCATTTAGAGGCTCTTATTCTGGTGACCCAGATGTAGAGACTAACCACACTAGAGCTCCCGACATTTTTTTGGAACAGGTAGGCTACAATGCCTTTAGACTTATTTATCCTCCTAATCTATCAAAAAATGCTCCCAAAACCTTAAAAAACTGATTTCTCAAATTACTTCCAGAAACGCAGATTTCGGGCCCTTATTTCTTCACTAAAAAAGGAGCTGTAATTACAGATCTCATTTTCTACACTAAAAGAATAGCACAATGGAGGAAAGCCTCGCTCTCAGCTCAGGATGGCGACATCTAGGAAAATTCCACATGGACTCAAACTCTCGGTAGCCCCCTCACTGAATTTCAGAGCTGATGCAACCATCACTCTATACAGTAATGGGATAATCCTCATACAATCCTCAGACCACAACCCAGAAATGTTTGATGAAACCTTCTCTATCATCAAAAAACCCTATAAATAGCAATGATCAGGCCACTGCCCGAGGTTCTCTTGTCTCCAAGGACACCCTTGCCTCACTCGTCTCCCCCATGTTTACAACACACATTACATCACCACTGAGCCTACACATGTGGAACCGGAGACCCTACCCTTGAATCAACAATCTGGAATAAGCCCTTACTACAACTCTTTAGGAACGATCGCAGAGATACACACCAATAAAAACAACCATTTCACCATGACTATCCCCTTGTCGGCTGAACACACTCCTGAGGATACAGCGACTACAAGACACTACACAGGACCCAAACAAGTGCCCCTGCAAGGCCTGAAAACCCTAATATGAACAATACCTTACACCAAAAGACCCAAGTGCTCCTACCCAACCAGCTCACGTGCTCTCCGCCTCAACGCCCCATGTCCCAATCTATCCACAATCCAACCTCTACTCCACTGGTAGGCCCTGGCCAGATGCATCCTTACACTACAGGCATGAGCACCCTCCCTTACCCGGGCATTTGGACTCATTCATCGTCCACCTGTTCTTACACATCTTTAGAAGCCAGGCTTAGCCTGATGGCACAGGACCTCCAACTACTTAGGTCAGATCTAAAAAGCCTCATAAGCATCACCTCAGAGTTGGCAAACAACAGAGTTAACAACAACATGCCTGAGAGGATTAGACTCAACCATATCCTAGATTTTATTTACCGCACTAGGCCGAATTCACACCCCACAGACAACAGTCTTGGCATACCCCCAACTGAAATGGCAAACGATACCCTACCCCTGCGCTTATTCGCGGCACCACAGACTGAAGGATCACCTTTCCGATAGGGACATTCACTCCCTCCTCCTCTCATATGATCCTACTTACTCAGCTAACAGAGGCGGTGTGGCCCTAATCCAAACAGTCCCTACAGACTCACTCAGAGATACAAGGCACAATCACAGAGCCATACACAAGTCGAAGCTTAAGCAAGTGCCCAGCACTTAACCATCCTCCGCTGCCACCAAACCACATCTTAAATGCATGCTTTTCAATTGCAGATAGGCAGTAAAAAACATGCAGCGGACATCAGTGACCTCATCCTCACACACGAGCTAGACATACTAATCCTGACTGAAACATGGCTAAATGAGGCCTCCTCACCTACCCATAACCTTCTAGTTCCACCTAATCACAACATCATTAGATTAGATAGACCAAGCAGACCTGGCGGAGGTATCGCCTGCATACACGGAAACAATATTGCAGTGAAATAGTCAAATAAAATGGACATATCCTCATGCGAATACCTACGCACTGACATTTGGAGCAACAAAAATCCATGGTGCAAACTGCACACAATCTATCACCCTCCAGGTGACAATACCTTTATAGAACAAATGATAGAAACCATCTCAACCAGTGCAGGAAAACATGGTACCCACATTTCCCTCTGTGATTTTAACTTGCACTGGAACGACCCTAATGACCAAGCAGTCAACAGCCTGAAAACCTTCGAGCTGACTTCATCCTGACTCAATTCTGTGACGGTCCTACTCATAACTTGGGTGCGACCCTGGACCTTATCATTGCCAAAAGTAACACCATCCAACTGGAGTCTATCATCCTCTGTGACTGGATAGCTCATCACTGTATCACCTTCCTCATCACAGAATCAGTGAAGACAAAAAAGGGTCAACCAAAGAAACCCAAACAATGGAAAAGGAGCATGCATAATATTAACTGGAACAATCTGACATCCATCAGCAACAACATTCTGACACCTCCTTTGGATATGGCAGATGTCCATGCCCTCACAAACCATTACAACAACTACATGTTGAACATTTTAGACTCAATAGCACCCTTACAGCTAAAAAGAATGTCTACCAAAGACTCCAAACCTTGGTTCAATGGTAGCCTTAATACAGAAAGACATAAACTTAGACAAGCTGATTGAGAATGGAGAATCGCACCGTCCCTCGAAAACCTTAAAACCCTGAGAGCACGGAGGAGCATCTACAAGAAACAAACCAGAAGCTCAAAAGCGACCTTCTTTAGAAGCCAATTAGACAATGCTAGAAATCATCCAAAATAACTGTTCAAACTTTTTAAAGCTACAATCCAATAAGCAGCTCAATACTTCCCCACGAGTTCTAAACCACAGCCAAATTGCGAGGATTTTGCATCCTTCTTAATTGAAAAGACAAGAAAGATCGAAAATGACATGCGGTCAGCTACAGAGCACCTTCCTCTCACACCTCCTTGTAACCCCCCCACACCCCTGATTGCTGAGATACCAGGTATCCCAGCACACACCACCAAAACCAATGCTACTTGGAGCATATTCAAAACATTTGATGAAAGTGTCATCCTCAAAATCCTTACTACACTGAAACCTTCAAACCACTTTATCAACCCTCTACCAACGAACGTCTTTAGTGAGATCAAAAGGTCCTTACTCCCTCTCTGGACTAAAATAGTCAATGACTCATTACTTCAAGGATCAATATCTGACTGCCCTAAAGCTGGGCAGGTTACCTGCATTATAAAAAACCGACGGCGGACCTCTCAAACCTAAACAACTTCCGCCCAATCTCCACGATTCCGACAATAGCAAAACTCCTTGAGAAATGTGTACAACTGTGCAACCACATTGACCAATTCAGTCTCTTAGATCAATTCCAATCCGGCTTCCGCCATGGCCACAGCACTGAATCGGCGCTCACACACATTGTTGATGATGCACTAAAACTTTGGGATCAGAACAAATCCTGCCTTCTTATCCTCCTTGACCTCTCCTCAGCCTGCAATACTGTCAAACATGAAAGCCTCCTAGACCTACTTAAATGTAGGAGGGGACTATCGGGGTCCTTTCTTAACTGATTTGCCTATTTTCTCCAGATCAACACTTATAGAATCAAGGTCAATATGTCCCAATCCACCCCCTCACAGGTCACTTTAAGAGTCCCTCAGGGATCTGCGATCTCACTTACTGTCTTTAATTTATTCATGGAATCTCTAACTCATTTGCTGAATTTATCTAACATCTACTATCACATGTACATATGACACCCAAATGTACTTAAAAATCTCTTCCCCTGAAGATATTAGGTCTCTAAACTCAACCCTACAAAAAACACAAAACTGGCTGACTTGTAACCACCTCCAACTAAAAGCTCTCAAAAGAGAATTCTTCCTAATTTCCCCAACCAAGCGTTCTCCGGACATTGCAGAATGGATGAAACAACTAACAGCACTGAATTGTGTCCCACACATTATAGAGTCATCAAGATCTCTGGGAAAAACGCTGGACAAGAATCTGACCATGCAGGAGCACATCAGCTCTGCCACCAAAGGAGCGAACTTCCACATGAGCATCTTAAGAAAAATGAAACCCTTTCTTCCCCTGGATGACCTCAAGTCTGCTGTTCAAGCTCCAGTGATTCCCAGGTTGGACTATGGGAGTGCAACCCTTTGCGGCCTACCCAGAGCTAAGTTGGCACCACTAAGGTCCTCTCTTAACTCTGCTGCTAGGCTCATTACAGGATCAAAACGGAACAATCACATCACTCGTGACCTGAAATCACTTAATTGGCTTCCATATGAGGCTAGGACTCATTTGAAAATTGCCTGCATGACCCATAAAGCCCTACATTTCGACACTCCGAGATACCTTGCACAAAAACTAGAGCTGTCTGGTGGCGTAAGAGCATCTAGAAGCACCAGTTCCCTACTGCTGAAACCACCAACATTTTCATAAAAAGAAAACTTACAACCAAACCTTCTCAAGCATGGCCCGAGAATCTGGAACTCCCTTCCCCCGGAAATCAGAATGAATCCCTCAACTGCTTCATTCAAGAAAGAAGCTAAAAGGATACTGATGAGCAAATCTATGCTGGTGAACACATGAACTATACTCCAGAACATGATTTATCCCTTGCCTGCAAGCATGATTATTTCTCGCAAACTATGATCTTACTCTGTTTTACTGGTTGTTGTCCACCTGGAACCTGTGGTTTTCTCTCTAGGAGATTCTCTCATACCTTGCCCCTCCTTGATGCACCACCCTGCTGCAAACACACCTCCTGGTTCACTACTGGTTGGGGATGAAGTCCCCTTGAATGCTAAGGGTCCTTGGGGGCCAGGAACCCCTTCTGTTACCTCCAGTGTTCCCACACAGAGGGATTGCTGAGAGGTGTTCGGAGGCCATGCCCCCTTTTTCCACCACTCTGCAAACGTGCCTCCTGGCGCACTACTGGTTGGGGGATGAAGTCCTCTTGATTGCTGAGAGTCCTTGGGGCCAACAACCCCTCCTGTTACCTCCAGTAAGTCCCACACAGCGGGATTGCTGACAGGCCTTTGACGGCCACGCCCCCTTTCACCACCACTCTGCGAATGTGACTACTAGTTAAAAAACCATAGAAATTGACTTAAAAAACCAAAGGTTACAGGGACTTTATATTTAGGAAATAGGATTAAAAAAAACTTAGGAATTCACTGAAACAACAAAAGGTTACAGGGACGTTATAGTTAGGCTTCAGATACATATATGTACACAAATATATGCTATACGACAGCGGGCAGGGAAACAGACGAAAACTCCGCTATAAGCAAGCGTATTCACAGCTCTTGCTTGCTGAGATGGAGTTCGTGTTTACTCTGACTTGGAGGGAGCTGTCAAAGCTCCCACCAAGACTGAGCAAACAGCAATGTCTCGGGGTGGCAACCCCGGGACTTAGCAGGAGTCGGCCCTGGGTGGTGGCTGTCCCCAGGGCCATTATTGGCTCCAGGAGGGGGCCGTGCGCACCCCTCCTTTGATCTGCATGGGTTGGGCCCGGGGAGGTGGTGGTCCCTGGGCCGTATATGGCTGGGGAGGGGGGCAGCACAGCCCTCTCCCAGTTTTTTAAGTGATTTGGCCACAGGGAGGTGGTAGCCCCTCTCCTTCGATCTGCCCAGGCCGGCCCTGGGGAGGTGGTGGCCCCCGGGGCCATATATGGCCACCACCTCCCCAGGGCCAAATCTCCTAAAAAACTGGGAGGGGGGCTGCTTTTATATTTAGCCCCCAGTGGTGGTCACCGGGGCTTGTAATAAGCCCAGGAGAAGGGTCTTCAAGTCCCCCCTCCATAATTATAATGAAATCCCCAGGGGAGGTGGTGGTCCCTGGGGCTCTGAGTAAGCCCAGGAGAGGGGTCTGTGCTGCCCCCCTCCATTATTTAAATAAATCCCCAGGGAGGTGGTGGTCCCTGGGGCTCTAAGAGCCTTAGGAGGGGGGGCCATGTGCATCCCCTCCATATTTTTAAAAATGCCCCCGGCCTTGGCCCACCCGGGGGCTCATTTCAAAACAAGCACGGGAGACCATGCTTGTTTTTTTTTTTCAATTTTGCTGCAAATCCATGGAGCCACCCACGATTTTGTGGCAAAAATGAAAACAAAATGTTTTTAAACCCCAGCGGGGTCCCTCTGGGACCCCACCACCACATCTAGGGGGTCATCTAGGGACCCCACCACCACATCATATTTTTGACATTTTTTGTGGTACTCGGATGAAGCTGAGTCCCAAGATGGCTGCCAGCACTTCCTGGTTGAAGTGTTGGCAGCCACTCAGATTACAGCACGGGGACTGCCAGATCTGCGGAAGATCCGTGTCCCCAGATATACAAATTTGGATTTCAGTTAATATCTCTGAAACTACTAAACAGATTTACACCAAACTACCAAAAGGCACTACTCTGGACCAAGATCTACCTTTCTGCCAAATTTGGTGTAATTCCATCCAGCGGTTCAGGCTGTAGTCATGTCTAAAGTCCCTATGGGAATTAACACGGAAAAACATATTTTTGGACCCCACCCTTTTTCTCAGCCCCTGCTTGATGGACCACCCTGAAAACCTCTAGACAGCAGCTGAAGAGAGCATTGAATTAGTTTGGAAAATGTCATGAGGATTCATTAAACAGAGCCAAAATTATGGGCAACTACCTAATGGCGACCGGCAGTAGGTTTTATATATATAAAAAAAAATATATATATATATATATATATATTTTTTTTTTTTTTACACACAAGTGACATAATTTGATCTGCTTGTCTACATTGAAGATAACACTCTGCAAACCACACTTTATCGTAAACCTACGGCAGGGAATAGCACACTGCACGCAGGTAGTTTCTACCTTTGAATAGTGATCAGCAGTGTCCCCTATGGGGAAATACTGAGGATCAAACGAAATTGCTCCTCCAAAATGAATTTTTGAAATCAAGGGATCAAGCACTTCAAAGATTCAAAGAAAGAGGATATACCGAGGGGATTAAGAGAGGCAGTGAGAAAATCGGATTGCCTACATAGACAAGATCTCCTAGGGGATAAGAAAGAGAAGAAAGATAGCACAGGGGAGGTACGAGGTGACAAGGGATCGATAAGAATGATCACTGAATTTACCACAAGTTCTTCCGAGGTCCATCGTATCTTCAGTAAGAACTGGAAAATACTAAAAGCAGATAACATTGTGGGTCCACATATCCCGAAAGCACCACTCATCACGTACAGAAGAGGCCCCGCATTAAAAGATCTTTTAGTCAGGGGCCACTTCATCAAGGGGCAAAGGAAGAAAGATATGGTGACTGGGTTTTTTCCGTGTATGATTTATTTATTATTTAAGAGTTTTATATAGCACTAGCCAGACCCGAAGGTATCAGAGCGCTTTACTTTCATAGTTGACCACGAGGCTCATACACAAGACATATCCACAAAGTATGTTATAACAGCACAATTAAAAAAAATAAAAATAAAAACATTTGTACGAATAAAATATACAGCTTCATGAATTAATTGTGCTGTTATAACATACTTTGGGGATATGTCTTGTGTATGAGCCTCGTGGTCAACTATGAAAGAAATGTTGGTCAGTTAGAGGTTGCTTATAGTCTGTTTGTTTCCCCCTCCTCTAGGACCTGAAAGTATTTAGGGGGTACCTCCGTTTCTTTTTGATCGGAGAGCTTTACAGCATTGGTCACTCGTAGGACACATTATAGCAGTAGTATGTACAATGACTCAAGACGCATCACATAATATCGTCGTAAAAAGCACAATGATTTGTGACAAGATTAGTTCAGGGAGTGGGGCTGGAGGAGGGAGTCATGAGGAGAGTGAGGTAGAAGTCTTAATATCAAAGTGTCTGTGTGCTGCTGTGGGCAGGCTTCGGCGGTTAGGCGGTAGCTATCCATTCGGGAGAGATCGGTTGAGGAGGAGGTCTTTGAGCTGTCTTTTGAATTCTAAATAGCAGGGGGTGGTCCTGATCTGGACTGGGATGGAGTTCCAGATTTTGGGCGCATTTCCTGAGAAGGATCGAGATGCGTTTTTTTGTTTGAGAGTTTTCGGAGGGATAAGGAGTAAAGTGTTGGTACTCCTCAGGCTCCTTGTCTGACCGGCCTTCTGGAGTTTGGAGGCCAGGTAGGCGGGTTTCCCTGTGTGCAGAGCTTTATGAGTGAGGCAGGCAGTTCTGAAGTAGGCACTGTGGTAAGTGGGTTGTTATTGTCGGGGAATACCGCTTTATGGAATGTAAGAGAGATAAGGTTCTTAGGGTCATGTGTTGTATTCTGGAATGTTGTAATGTGCTCATTATACTGTTGGCTGCTACCTGCACCTGTCGTGGGTCCTCAGCTCGGAATAAAGCTATATTCATGGATATCTACTTTACCCATGCTTCCTGAATTCATTTCCGATCCCCTTGCTACAGGCACGCATTTCGATTGGGAGCCATTTTAGCTCTCTGAGTGTAGGCGAGATGTGTTCATATTTCTTCACTCCGGTGACCATTCTGGCTGCTGCGTTCAGAGTTGATCTGAGGGGAGCTAGGTGAGATTTTGCTGACCCTGTGAGGGTTGCATTCCCGTAGTCCAGTCTGGACAGCACCAGGGATTGAGTAGCTTGTTTGAGGTCATTGGGAGGGATGAAAGGTTTTATTTTGTTGAGTAGTTTAAGGTTGAGGAAGGCGCTCTTTGCGGTGTTCTTGATGTGTTTGATCATGTCTAATTTTGGGTCCAGAGTGATTCCCAGCGATTTTACAGAATCGACTGGGGTGAGGTTGCAGTTGAGAGCATCAATAGCTTTTAGCCATTCTGTGATTTGGGGGTTCTTCTCCTTGTTGGAGATGAGGAGGATTTCCGTCTTGTCTTGGTTTAGTTTTAAGTGGTTGAGTGATAGCCAGTGTTGGACTTCTCTAAGCGTGTCGTTCAGTCTCTGAATGTCATCAATGGAGGAGGTTTCCAGATAGATCTGGGTATCATCTGCATAGAGGTGGAAGGGAATGTTGGGTTTTTTGAGTATGGCGGTAAGGGGTTCCATATAGATGTTGAAAAGTTGCGGGGAGAGCACTGATCCTTGGGGGACAAGATGAGAAGTTTTTGATTTTTATTTTTTGGGTGCGGTTCTGTAGAAAAGAGGTGAACCACTGTAAGACCACCTCTTCTGCTCCTACCCTTTCTTGAAGTGCCTTAATGAGTAGTTTGTGGTCAACCGTATCGAAGGCTGCCGATAGGTCCAGGAGTATGAGTAGGCAGCTTTGGTCTGTGTCGAGAGACTTGTGCATATCATCTATTACATTTAGGATCGCTGTCTCTGTGCTGCAACCTTTTCTGAAACCCGATTGGTGAGGGTCTAGAAGGTTGGTGCTGTCCAGGTGTTGAGTAAGTTGGAGGAGAACACATCTTTCCAGGATTTTCACTAGGAGAGGGAGGTTGGAGACGGGTTTGAAGTTATTAAGGTCATTTGTGTCAGAGCCCGTTTTTTTCAGTAGAGGTGTGACTTGGCCGATTTTGAGACAATCAGGCATGACTCCAGTACTCAGGGAGCTGTTTATAATCTTGGTCCAGAGCGGGGCTAGGGTGAGTTTGAGCTTTTTGGCCAGTTGGGCAGGTATGGGGTCCAAGACGTGTGATGAGGGTTTGGAGTTGGAAATCATTTTGATGAACTCTGCTTCGGAGATGGGGTTGAAAGATTTCCAGAAGTTTGGTGGGTGCTTGAGTGTGATATCTTCTGTCCCGGTGGGCGAGTTCTGTTGTTGAGAGCTCTCCTGTGGGGATGGGGAGGAGAGAGCTTACCCTTTCATCTAGGTCAGCAAGGGGAATCAGACTTAGATTTCTAGCCCAGCAGGGGGGGTCCTGCGTAGGGGGCTGGCATTGGATCGTTTGGTTGATGTGGAATAGGATGATATGGTGATCAGACCAGTCAACAGGCAAGGTGTGGTCGATAGAGACTATGTATGCTTGAGCGGTAATGGCATCCAGGATTGAGCTTCTGTTATGGGTTTCCTCTGTGCAGTGTTGGGTGAGGTTGTTGTTGATTAGAAGATCGTTCAAAGTTTTGATTAGCGAGTTGTTTTCCTCATTCCAGTGTAGATTGAGGTCGCCTAGAATTATGTTGTTGGAGTCACGGAGTGAGCAGTGAGTTATCAGGTCGGAAAGGTGTTCTCCGAATGAGGAGGTGTTTCCTGGCGGATGGTAGAGGAGATGGCAGAGTATCCGGATCACCAACCGACCCCTGCCCACACCACGTCTTCAACAAAGCCGACGCCACCATCGCACCCCATCTCCGGAACATCATCAACTCCTCCTTCCACACCGCCACCTTCCCGGAGAGCTGGAAGCACGCCGAGCTTACCGCCCTCCTGAAGAAACCAACGGCGGACCCCACCGACCTCAAGAACTACCGTCCCATCTCGCTCCTTCCGTTTCCGGCCAAAGTCATCGAGAAGACCGTCAACAGACAGCTTGCCGCCTTCCTCGAGACAAATGGATCCCTCGACCCCTCGCAGTCCGGGTTTCGGGCCAACCACAGCACCGAGACCGCCCTTATCGCAGCCACCGACGACATCAGAACCCTAACCGACAACGGGGAAACAGCAGCCCTCATCCTCTTGGACCTCTCCGCGGCGTTCGACACCGTCTGCCACCGCACCCTAGTGAAGCGCCTCAGCAACATCGGAATCCGAGAGAAAGCACTGGAATGGATCATCTCGTTCCTCGCCGGAAGAACCCAGAGAGTCCGCCTCCCCCGTTCAGATCCGAGGCCACCGAAGTCATCTGCGGCGTTCCACAAGGATCTTCACTCAGTCCAACCCTCTTCAACGTCTACATGAGCCCCCTCGCAGCCATCGCACGCCAACACAACCTCAACATCATCTCCTACGCCGACGACACCCAGCTGATCCTCTCCCTCACCAACGACCCCACCACCGCCAGAGCCAACCTACACGACGGGATGAGAGACATCGCCGACTGGATGAGGAACAGCCACCTTAAACTGAACTCAGACAAGACGGAAGTCCTCATCCTGGGCTCATCACCCTCCGCCTGGGACGACTCTTGGTGGCCCCCGGCCCTGGGCACCGCGCCCAAGCCAACGGACCACGCACGCAACCTGGGCTTCATCCTGGACTCCTCCCTGTCGATGACCAGACAAGTCAACGCCGTCTCATCTTCGTGCTTCAACACCCTGCGCATGCTCCGCAAGATCTTCAGATGGATCCCCACTGAAACCAGGAAGACCGTCACCCAGGCACTCGTCACCAGCCGACTGGACTATGGGAACACCTCTACGCCGGAACCACAGCCAAACTTCAAAAAGACTCCAGCGCATCCAGAACGCCTCCACACGACTCATCCTGGACATCCCCCGACACAGCCACATCACCGGACACCTGAAAGACCTGCACTGGCTCCCCGTCAGCAAGAGAATCACGTTCAGACTCCTCACCCACGCACACAAGGCCCTCCACCACCTGGGCCCCAAGTACCTCAACGACCGCATGACCTTCTACACGCCCACCCGGCAGCTACGATCAACCAGCCACGCCCTCGCCACCGTACCACGCATCCGCAGAGCCACCGCCGGAGGAAGATCCTTCTCCTACCTGGCAGCCAAGACCTGGAACTCCCTCCCCACTCACCTTCGGCGAACCCAGGACCATCTCTCCTTCAGGAAGCAGCTCAAGACCTGGCTGTTCGAGCAGTAACTTACCCCCTCCCCCAGCGCCTTGAGACCCTCCCGGGTGAGTAGCGCGCTCTATAAATGCCGTGATTGATTGATTGATTGAGTAGTGTTTTGTTGTCACTCGTCTTAATGGTGGCAGTAAGACATTCAAATGAGTTGTATTTAAAGGCGTCAGTTTCAGTGACGGCGATGTTGTTCTTGTGTATAATTGCTATACCCCCTCCTTGCTGGTTTTTTCTGTCTTTGTGGATGATTGCGAAGCCCGGGGGCACAAGCATGTCAATAATTGGGGAGGAGAACTCGTTTATGTATATAACAATAGGAGAGGAAGGGAAAATAAAGGACACTCCTACTCCCCTCAAACTAAGTCAAATAAACAACAAAGGAGTGTAACACTAAAGAGAAGAGCACTCATGTATCCTTCTTCACTGTAGCGTTTTGCTAATAGAAAAAAACCTCTTTAGGTTTTTCAGAAAGCCCTCACTCACCAACCTAGTTGGTGACATGCTTCATCATCGGGCCCCACCAGGAGTGGCCGAATGCCACCCTAGTGTGCTACAACGCCAGAATTACTGCGGAGCTGGTTCAGTGATTGGTGAAGAGTGAAAAAGAGTTTCTTCTTTATGGGGGCCCTGGGGATATTAGTGAGGAAGGCTGGGTGTCTTGAGGATCTGGGGGGGGAGTGGTCTCTTCCGAATCCAGTGATAACCTGGATCTTGGAGCTAGAGGTGACAGTAGTGGATGTGCCATACGAGGTGGCAAGATCTATCGCTTCACTCAAGGACATTGCGGCTCTTGTTCTTTTGGGTCTCTGTGTCTGGTTCCGAAGGGGGGTTGTGATCCAGCTGAGCCGTTGGGTCTTGGGAGGGCTTGGGTGATTAGTGCTGGTGAGTGTGGGTGTCGGGTGTGCGTGTTGGTTTGGCTTTCGGGGTGTGGTGAGGTTCAGTAAGATTTCGTTGAGGCCCAGTATTACCGTTTCTATCTGGCTTTCCAGCAGGGTAAGTCGCTGAGTCGTCTCTAAGGAGGAGGGGGTGGGGGCGTCGCAGGAGGACATTGCGGCTCTTGTTCTTTTGGGTCTCTGTGTCTGGTTCCAGAGGGGGGTTGTGGTCGAGCTGAGCCGATGAGTCTTGGGAGGCCTTGAGTGATTAGTATCAGTAGATGAGGGTGTCAGGTGTGGGTGTTGGCTGGGCTCTTGGTGTTGGCTTTTTGTGTTGGTATTGCTCATGTTGTCCCTATGGGTAGTTCTGGATATGGGGTGTGGAAGATCACGGCGTTGTTCAAGCGGCCGTCTCTTGTGTGTCGGTGGAGGGAGAGATTTAGGAGTCATTGACTGCAGATTCGGTTCGCTGGTTGTTTGTTGGGAGTGGTGGTTTAAGGATGAAGGGGGTGGGTGATGGTCGTTAGGGGTTTGGAGAGCCTCATCTG
This sequence comes from Calotriton arnoldi, assembly GCA_963921515.1. Classification (NCBI taxonomy): domain Eukaryota; kingdom Metazoa; phylum Chordata; class Amphibia; order Caudata; family Salamandridae; genus Calotriton; species Calotriton arnoldi. Next base: position 4,768,429 of record CAWUFW010000193.1, read on the forward strand.
TGACGGGCCTCCAATTAGTTTTGGAAGGGGGGAATGTGTTGTGCGCTATCGGGGAGGGGTAGACGGAGGGGAGGTTGGTGTCCGGAGGGGGGAGGTTGGCTTTCTTGGCAAAGGTCTTGGGATTGATTTGTGCGATTTCCTGGAGGGGAGGTCTATCAGGGGATAGGGAGTTGGTCGGGCGGGAGTGGTGTGAATGCGAGGGGGCGTTGCGGAGCGAGGGGAAGAGGGAGTCGAAAGCTTCTAGGTTGTCATTATTGGCTTGGATCATGACTGTGCCGTTGGTGTAGATGGTCGCAGAGGTGTTACCGCTACGTATAGGGCGGTTTGGGAGTGTGATCGTTAGTTTGCAACTGTAGGGGGTGTTAGTTGTTTTGGATATGTGCAGATGTGTTCTGAGGATGGTGTTCCAGTTTGCCGGTCTTACGGTATGGAAAATGAGATCCATTTTCAACTGGCCTTTGGAAGAACAATGGTATATGTCAGCGAATAGTGTTTCTGGGTGTTGTCTAATCAGTCTGTGTTTGAGGTTTCTTTTTGCTTTTGGTGAGAGGTTGGGGGGGAAAATGATGGAGAAGGAGTTCGGGCCATGAGGTTTCAGGCAATATGGGGCTGAGGGAGGATGAGGTGGGAGGTGCCATTTTGTCTTAGTTAGGAGGGTGGATGGTTACCCAGGGCTGTGTTCAGTCTATTGGTCTGAGAGGATAAGACTGGAGGGAAATTGGAGCTAGTATCCTTCTCCGTGGCTAGGTAACAATTGGGGCTGGGTTTATTGCTCTTTCTGACAATATGTGTTCAGCATTTGAGCCAGCGGCGTGAGTTAGCTTAGATTGGAGGTGGAGAACTACCGCTCTGCTTACCTCTTCGACCCTCAGGTGAGGTCAGGTAGCTGGAGTTGGAGTGAGGGAACTGCCTCTCCGACCCTCAGGCGAGGTCAGGTAGGTGGGAGTATTGCTAGGGGAGTAGAGGAGGATGGATAGGGGTGTTGTGGCTTGCTTCCCCTCGTTAGTGGTTTAGGAGCAGTTGAATATGGTATTGACTTTTGTGGCTGGCTGTTCTTTGCGGCCGGAGACCTTCATCTTGGGGCAGGCAGTGCGTTTTACATGAACTTCTCCTCCGCCTCTCCTGGGCCAGCACGACTCAGGCGGTTGTTTTAAGGTTGAGGAGAGAGGATGTCATGGGTGGCTTGGGAACCGTTGTTTAGAATACTGACTTTTAGGGTAGGATGATCATTCCGGCCGGAAATCACTCTTTTGGGTCCAGGCAGTGAGTTGCCATGATCTGTGCCTCTGCCTTCCAGGTGGCCGGGGCGACTGAGGAGGTTGCTTTGTAGATGATTTGTCTGATCAGAGGGTGATTAAGGACGGCCAGCCGCCGTCTTGGGGACAGGCACCAGGTTAAAGTAGGGTGATGGAGTGTGTCTCCTATTGCTGTGGCCAACACGTCTAAGTTGGTAGTTGTGGGGCTCCAGGGGATATGATTTGGCTTGTCCGATACAAAGATGATTATGAGCGGACAGCCGCCATCTTTGGGACAGGCATCCGGTTGAGTAGGGCAAGGAGATGTGTCTCCTGTTGCTGTGGGCAGTGCGTCTATTGTTAAATTGTTTTGGGGCTCCGGGGGATATTCATTGGGTTGGTTTGAAGCGGTACTGAGGAGAGGATCTGGTGTGGTGTCCGTTATATCGAAGTTATTTGCGTATAGCCGACATCTTGGGGGCAGGCATCTGGTTTCGGTTGTGTGTAGACGTGTGCTGTGCCTCTCGATTTTTATGGCCCGCGCGTCTGAGTTGATTATTATGAGGTTTGGAGGGGAGGGTGGGGGCAGTAGGGGGTCCGGTGAGATTGACCGATGTATCGGTGTAATGGGCGGACGGCCGCCATCTTGGGGGCAGGCATCGCGTTGCAGTGGTGTGATGGCGTGCGCTGTGCATCCCGTTTCTGAGGCCAGCGCGTCTGAGATTGTTATTTTCACAATTTCCAGGGAGAGGGTAGGTGCGGTAGAGGGTCCGGTGAGTTGTCCGGTGAATCGGTGTTAGGGGCGGACAGCCGCCATCTTGGGGATTGAGTTGTAGTGGCGTAATGGGGTGTGCTGCGCCTCCCGTTTCTGAGGCCAGCGCATATGGGCTGAATTATTCTCAGGATCGGAGGAGAAGAGTCTAATGGAGGTGGTGAGGGAGTTTTAGGGGGTTGCTCTGTAGGTGGGAGATTAATTAGTGGTTGGACGCCGCCATCTTAGGTATGAGATGCAAGGCGTGCAAAAATAGACAAAAAATCAAAGAATTTGAGATACCAGGTAGAAGGACAAAACGTAGAATCAACAAACTACTGAATTGTAACTCCGAATATACGATTTATTGCCTTACCTGCCCGTGCGGAATGCAATATATCGGGAGTACAATTCACCCCACTAAAAAAAGAATCCTAGAGCATATGCGGGCGATCAAAAATCATGATCCAACATATCCGGTGGCCCGCCACTTTCAGGATAAACACAAAAGCAATCATAATCTCCTGAAATTCCTTTGCGTAGACCATATCCCCAAAGAAGAAAGGGGAGGTAATAGAACAAAAAGGTTAAGAGCCTAAGAATCGAAATACATCATCGAATTACAGACAAAAACTCCTAGGGGTCTTAATAATGAAGAGGAGTTGTGGGTACACATTCCGTAGCTGTGCGACATATTGTAAATAGTTGGAGGAGAGAAAGATAATGAATCAATGCTATGTGTAAAGTCTTTCAATTTCTCATTCTTTGTATCTTAAGAACAATGAAATCAAAGGGTTTGCCTATTCAAGGCAGGATTGTACACCATGATATGAATTTTTATGGAACATATGCTAACATTCAGCAAAAGAATGAATTAATAGTTAAGAAGCGTTTGCCCATTCAGGGCCAAATTGATTTATATTATATTATATGAATTAGCGCATGTGAGACATGCTCACTACGCCACTGGAGTCAAGCTATCCTGGCTGATGAAGGCTGATAGCCTGAAACCGGTCCTAGGATGCTTGATTCCGGTCCAGGGAAGACATGGCTTGGCAGTTCGGTCTGGACTGTTCCCATGAGGCACAGGGTCAAGACTGATTTGCATATGGCTATGTCTGAACTGGGGTGGTGTGGTGAAGCAAAATAACGATGGATTAAACCCAGATCTGTGACTGGGGGTGAATGTTTGCCATTGTGCAGCATTCCGTCCATCATCTTGTGTGTTTTGCATTTCGCCCTAAGTGGGAAGGGTATGCCCAAACGTGGGTCCCGTGCTCACTACGCCACTGGAGTCAAGCTATCCTGGCTGATGAAGGCTGATAGCCTGAAACCGGTCCTAGGATGCTTGATTCCGGTCCAGGGAAGACATGGCTTGGCAGTTCGGTCTGGACTGTTCCCATGAGGCACAGGGTCAAGACTGATTTGCATATGGCTATGTCTGAACTGGGGTGGTGTGGTGAAGCAAAATAACGATGGATTAAACCCAGATCTGTGACTGGGGGTGAATGTTTGCCATTGTGCAGCATTCCGTCCATCATCTTGTGTGTTTTGCATGATAAGATGGCTAACAACAAAATCCCTTCTGCAATCCGAAAGAGAACCTTTTTTCTATGTTTACCAATAGAATGAAGTGCCTCCTTTGTCTATGTTGATTATTAAGTTTATTTAAGTTGTTAATTGACAAAGCCACGCCGACATTGAAGAAGGCGTTAAGCCGAAACCCATCTGTTCGGTGCTCTGGTCGTGTTGCTGATTAAAATTTAAAAATAGATACATCTCCAGTGTGCGCCTCGTTGTTTCGATCAAGATGAGATTGATGTTTTGGGAATATATATATATATATATATATATATATATATATATATATATATATTTTTTTTCAAACAATGTGCCAGAGCTACGAGAGGTCACTCGACAGCCTTCTGCCACCTGGCTTCACAATGCAGACTGCTTTTCTGCTCCAATTAATATTTTCATTGCCAACGCGTTTCAAGGTCAAAGCCTCTTCATCCTGGGCTGCAACAAACATGACATTTGAGTCTCGCATTTCATTTCCGGCTTTATTTATCTGCCTCCAGTGGGCGTATACTTAGTGCAAAAGATTCTGATGCATGATGGGACTTGGATTCCCTTACTGCGAGCATTGGTGTTACTTGCGGTAAGTTCAAATGTTCATTTGTATTTTAAAAGCTTCATTATTTCCTCTAGTAGGTTATGAAACATCAAAGCAGGCTAATTTTAGCATATAGAAAGCTGTGCCCAAAGTCTTTGAAAGTTCAAAAACTGCAGCCTCACCGAGCTAGAACAGTATTCCTTCCCCAGCTGGTGATGTTGCTCCTCTCCACGGCCGGGCTGCCGTGTGCAAATTTTTCAAACAATGTGCCAGAGTTACGAGAGGTCACTCGACAGCCTTCTGCCACCTGGCTTCACAATGCAGACTGCTTTTCTGCTCCAATTAATATTTTCATTGCCAACGCGTTTCAAGGTCAAAGCCTCTTCATCCTGGGCTGCAACAAACATGACATTTGAGTCTCTCATATATATATATATATATATATTTATTCACTGAAAAAAACAAAAGTTCCAGGAACGTTATACAACTGATTGGCCCAGGCAATGCCCCCTAACCACCACTTTGAAGGCTTCTCGCTCTATCCCGGATCATGGCAAAGTATTGAGTTACGCGGTCATATACGGAGGCCCGAAAGTTGGCGTCCGCTAGATGCAGCCTCCAAGTAGGAATTATGAAGCACTCCTCAGTCAGATGGAGTGTCAGCAGGAGTGGGTTGTGGTCTGACATGGTATGAACAAGGTATTCTGGGGCAAATTTACAAGAAACTGACACATCTCTGCATCATAGCAGAGATGCGTCAGTTTACTTGCGTCGCGCAAAAAAACCCTTGCGTCACCATGGATGCATCACATTTACAATGCGTCACACATCTGTTGGCGCAAAGGCCACGCATTGCTGGAGTCGTGTCGCAAGCACGACGCAACTCCAGCAATGCTCAGGAAGGCCTATACCTATTGTGCTGTGTCACTCCTTACGCCTGCTTCAAGCAGGCGTAAGGTTTTGACGCAGTGGCATCGTAGAAGTGGCGTAGTGAAATCTTGTAGATTTCACTGCGTCACCTTTATGAGGCTTTCTTGTGTCAGAACGCCCACCCTGCATACATTATACCTGACGCAGGTATAATGTGGCACAGGGCTTTGCAACGTAACATATCTCTCTAGATGCGTCACGTTGTAAATGTGTTGCAACGTGGCACATTGTTTACACCGCCGCTGCGTCACCAAAATTGGTGCAGGTTAGTGCTGTTAATCTCTGAAGAGATTAACAGCACTAACCTGCACCAACTTTGGTGAAATACTTAAGCAAAATTTCAAGCAAGCATTTAAACTGAACTGCATTTACCAGGATGCTAAGGGGTGAACTGTGCTGGGAGGTGAAGCAGTGTGCTCCCATCCCCCTTCTATCAATTTGTAAGTTGCAAATGTGGAGGTCATGGTGGGTGTTGCGTCTCAAACAGAAGCTTGTCATCCCCCACCCCGTCCCCCCATAAGTTTCATTCACCCCTGAGACAGCACTGAACAAGAAAAGAAATCAAAAAGCTCAACTCCCCAACCCGAGAGCAGCCCAGCAACAGCTGACCACCCAAACTGTAGTGTTCAAAAGTGCAAAGAGCGCACCGCATCACCATTCCAATATCTCTGGCATGGCGATATGGGGGAGAACAAGTACCGGACAGTATCGCAGCCTATGTAAGCTGCACCAGCACTAACCTATTGTGAGAAGCTGGCCTGGTATATGATTTCCACTTATGTAAGTGGGCACCTTGCACCAGTCCAGACAACCCTAATGGTGATTTAAGAGGTCTTAGACAACCTTAGAAAGCTCTCTAAGTGGTAGCTGTGGAGAGGAGCCTTCAGGCTTAGTCCAGTTGGGGAGTGTAAAGCAGCTTGTTTTTATCAAAATGCAATCTTATAGTATAGATTAAGTGAAAAAGAACCACACAAGGTATTTATAAAAATATGTATTTATTATATAATACTCTCTAAGACATAGAAATATCTCTTACCCGGAGATATACACAATGCACACAGTAAATAGCACTTAATACACAGTGGACCACAGGGGGGGACCACACCATATACTAAGAAAGTGGTATAAGAACCACAACTCGGATCAAGACAGGGTCGAGAGGACGTAGAAGTGCTGGGGACCCAAGGAACCACCCAAGGTGAATAGATAGGGACCCCATGGAGACTGTGTGCAGTGTGGGAACACGACTGCGTGCTCCGTACAACTCTATGTGTAAGTCGCGGTTGGATTTTTAAAGATTAAGGACCCTTCCCAGTGGACCCTGATGAAACCCTGTGGAAGACAGAAGGTTGGAGAGCCACCCCACCCATGAATACCCTAGTACCCACATTACCTACACCAGGGAAGACGAGTGCATACGTGTGAAGTGGTGTCGGAAACCGCCGTCGAACCCAATGGAGGACTTATGGAAAGTGCTGCTGCTGATGAAGGAGAAAGTGTCTGGTGGAATCCGAAGGTAGATTCAAGATGAGAGGTACCTGCAAGCAGAGAGGACAGAGTCTATGTCACTCAGGAGTGACCAGGAGACTTGGAAGACGAATGCCCTCCGATGTCGGGTGTTGCAGGATGAGTGACGATGACCTTGACTCTGCAGCTGTGAGGAACAGGCGATGCTGAGGAGGACCAGGAGCCATGCACGAGCTGCCCCACGAAGGATGTCGAGTGCTGAGGGGTCGGTGTCTGGCGGGAGCACCAACAAGCTTTGGCAAATGCAACCAACACAGGAATTGAAGAAGGAGCAACGTCGGGACCAGCAAGGTTCAGGGGACTCACCACAAGCAGGGGAGTCAGGGCAGGCCCCGAGCAATGAGGGGAGCCCAAAAGAAACAAAGGTGACCCTCAAATGGGCCTACAGGCCGGAGGCACTGGAGTCGCAAGAGGACCCCAAGCAGCTCACCAAAAGAAGCAGGCCACGATGCACACGATGTGGTGTGGCTGGAGATTTTGGTCACTGGAGGTGCTCGAGGTTGGGGTTACTTGGAGGCGTAGGTTGCTAAGAGCTTCCCAACGTGGGGGACTGATGAGGCCTACACCAACACAATAAGATATGGACCACGTGGTGGGCCTGCAGGTGGCAGCGGCACTCACCGGGTGAAGGCCTCTGACACTGACGACAGCGGGACTTCAGGGCGCCACTCCGAAGATGAGCAAGTAGCGTATCGCCTCCACTCACAATGCCCTCTTCACCTCCAGGAAGGAAGCTTGCTTGGCCTGAACGGCTGCCGTTAAGTCTGGAAACATTGATGCTTGGCTCGTTCTCCACTCGGAACGGGCCAGCCTCGATTGCTTGTTGTAGCAGTGAGTCCCTCTCCCTATAATGCAGGAATTTGCCAACCACGGACCTAGGTGGGTGACCGGGGCAGGCGGCCGAGCAGGGACTCTATGCGCTCTCTCAAGGGCAAAGATCTGTGTGAGCTGGGCCGGGGCCACTTCTGATCAGATCCAGGTTTCTAAGTATGCCACCATATCCGGCCCCTCTGAGCCCTTAGGGAGGTCTACGATGCACACAAGGCCGCACCAGTTACGGCCTGCAGCGTCTTCAGCGTGGTGCTCCAGACTGTGCACCCACTCAGTGAGATGTTGAAGCTGTGTTTTCAGGGCCTGATGTGATGGCTGCAGTTCTGTTAACAAGGTTTCAGTGTCTTTGACTCTATCCGCTAACTTGTGGTGGTCAGCACGTAGCAGGCCCAACTCCACTGAGACCGTGCCTATCTGACTTTGGAGGGTAGTCTTCAAATCTTCAATGGCCTGGAGGATTTTGTCCAGTGTTAACTGCAGCATTGGAGGAGGTGGGTCGGGAAGCATTTCAGTTTCCGCCAGATCTGGTTCAGGGGGCTGGGCTCCCTGGTGCAGCACCTGTGTTTTGACCTTTAGTTTGCCGATGGCTGTAGTCGGTGCTACCTCTGGCTGGCAATACCCCACGCAGGGTTCCACTGTGAGTGTCCCTACCCTCCAGCCCCAGAGTTGGTCCCACACAAGGCGGGTGGAGGGAGCTCCTATATCACGCTGGTCAAATACAGGGCTGAGGCACTGTCCGCGCTGCTCGTTAGGGGTCCCCAACTCGGAGCGGGCTATGTCACCCTACTGGCAATCACCAGGTCTCTGGATAAAGGTTCGGATGCTCCAGGACAGTAGAAAGGTCTGAACACTGGGAGAGCCATTTAGCAGGGCCCCCGTACCTCAGCAAGTACTTCCAAGGGGGAGGAGGGCGCAGAGGGAGGAAGGGGGAAGCATCCAGCCCCACAGTAGATGAAGAGGCCCCTGGCAAGCGTTCTCAGTGCTATGTGTTGGCAATACTTAGTTGGGTCAAAAAATGGGGAGAACCAGCCTGCATGAGACCGTTGGGACCTCCCCCTGGTGCAGTTCAAACCACTGTGGTCCCTGCACCTGCCAATGTCGCACTTATCTCCAGGGGGCTACAGTGTAAGTCAGTCCCCGTGGCAGGATTGCTCACTTCCAGGTGGCAGCCTCTCACATATGCAGGCGCACCAGATGCCAATTGCTCTCCAGAGGTGTTGTCCAATGGGGAGAGAACCCCTGCATGAAGTCCAGCGCTACCAGCGCCTCAGCCCACTTGGCCCCAACAAATAGCAATCAGGGACAAAGGGGCCTCAGAAGCATGGCCACATGGATGGGAGGGGGAGATCCCCCACTCACCACTAGCGTGTTTCCCAGGAGCCTTCCCCCCCACACAAGCATTTCCCAGGAGCCTTCCCCCCCACACAAGCAAATGGTCCGCTTTAGGGGCCGTGGCCCAACGACGTCTCCAGTATCGGTGGCTGGATTCCCCTGTGGGAACACAGGAAGCGCAGTGTGCCCAAGGGTCGATGGTCCCTCAGTGCACCACCATCTGGTCACCCCTTCTCAGCTGTCAGGCGAAGCGGGCCGTGTGGTAGCGCAGGGCCAACACCCCAGGGCCGGTTCACTGAGTCAGGCACGGTCGGTGCAGCCCTCCGTTTCCGATCGGCAGCAGCAGGCCTTCGCCCGTCGTTCAGGCCGTGGGCTCCCACCAGGCCCCAGCCCTCTCCGGAGGTGGGGGAGTCTCAAATGGGACCTCCAGCGTGCAGGTGGGGGAGTCTCAAATGGGACCTCCAGCGTACATCCTCCACTGTCGCAGGAACAAGCACAGTGAGAGGATCGAGTTTTGGGACGGATTTCTTCAGGATTAAATTTGGCCTGCGCTGAGCACTGGGCTCACGCATCTACCCTGTCAGCCATCTTGGCCACGCTCCGCCCAATTATTTGACCACTGATGTCATCATTTAAGTTTACATACCTTTGCGATATATATGGCTGTTGTAAATCTGTTTTCCATTACACTTTTACCATGATGATACCATGAGTCGCAAAACCTGATTTACAACAGTGTCTGAGACACTGTTTGCGATCCCCAACTGGGTTGCAAGGGACCTGCCTCATTAATATTCACAAGGCAGGTCACAATTTGTGACCCATTGGGAATGGCCGTCACTCACAGGGATGGTGGCCTGCTGGGGTCAGCAGACCACCATGTCTGTGGCTGCTTTTTAAATAAAGCAGTTTATGTTTTTTGAAATGCAGCCCGTTTTCCTTAAAGGAAAATGTTTTGCTACCACATTCATGGTTGCAAAACATTCCTACATACCAGTGCGACTCGCTATTAGGAAGGGACGCCCCTTCCTAATAGTGACTCGCAAACCCGATTTTGCGAGTTGGTAATAGTTAACTGACTCGTAAAATAGGGTTGGTACATTTGAAAATGCATTTTACCAGTCTCAAACGGCCCAATAGGCCATTTGCGACTGGTGTAATGTGTTGTACATCTGGCCCCTAGTCCCATATGTTGCAGGGTATGGAAGTGGACACAGATTAGTAAAGGCATCCAGGTATATAACCATAAGGTTGTGTTGTAAATTCTACATGTGTGTCAATCGACATTATTACCCTGAGCCAATGGAGCTCTGAACGCTCCAACATTCTGATGTAACGTTCTAATAAGCGATTTATTCCTTCATGACAATGATCCTGGACTATGTATATGAATTATTTTATTGGAACATTAAAAGGTAAGGAACTCCCTTGAAGACAATGGAGTGGCTCAGGGCCAATATTGGATTGTATAGACCTTCTGCTTCAACATTCCAGTGTTTGTCTTTCTGGTGTCTGGTAGAGACAGAGATGAGAGAGAAAGAGAGGAAGATAAAGAGAGACAGAGAGAGAGATAGAGGATAAATATGTATATCATCAGCAGACTTAGGTGGATGATATGGTATCACTTTTGTTATCTTAAACAATGTAATTGGTTTCTTGGTCTCATCTGGTTTGGCTGCGGATGCTAAAAATGTTTTAATTTTCACATTTGGGACTTACATTAATTATTGTGCCATTTTGTCATAATACAATAAATGGCAAATTATTTTCTTTGTATGTATTTCTAGTGATTTGATTTTATGCCAGCTAGGCCTGCAAAGAGCTTTTTCACTACTACTAGTCTATTACACTACTATAGCAACTAGGATCACATCTATCACAACACCTGTCAGTGATGTTACTGCTGCTGTTGCTACTATTACTGCTGGTACTGTAATAATAATAATAATATGTTTTTTTCTTACGAAAATAATTGAGAAGTGTAGTACCATTCATGTATTCAGTCTAAATGTATTCCTTTCCCCTCTGGGTGAAAGGTAATGAGAGTGGCAAGTGTGCTCATCTTTTTACATCTCTCAGCACATCTACCTGCAGCAGCCATGGGCACTTTCAACCATCCTGGTCACATGGGTTGGGATAGTGCTTGAGTCTGGGAGACTTCCAGAGCAGCAGGCATTGTTAACTGTTCAATGCCCCACCAGAAGAATGAGTTCTATCAGACCCAGGTATAGTCCAACCTTGACAGGTCGGCCAAGATAGCAAAATCACTGACAAAAGGTGGAATAGAAGAATGGGCTTCTTTGCAGTGAGGTCTTTGAGTATGAGTCTGTTTCTAGCATGACTCTGATTGTCCTGGAACACCCTTATGCAGTTAGACTGTGAGGTACTTGTAAAGACAAAGTAATGCAGCAGAGTAGAAAGAACAACTTTATTGTATCTCCGCAAGGGAGAGGATGTGGAGAAGATGTGGTCTAACGGCTAGGGCGGTCGTCCTCAAATCTGGGGAACCGGGTTTGAGTCTCGGCAATGACGCTCAACATCCTGTGATTCTGGGCAAATCACTTAATCTCCCCGTGCCTAACAAAAAAAACAAAAAAATGAATGTGTCCTTGTGTAATGCAACTGGTCTAATGTAAAGCGCTCTGATACCCGATACCGTCGGGTCAAGTTCGCGCTATATAAAACTCCGGGGAAAAAAAGAATCCACCAGTCCAAAGAAGTGAGACCTTCTACTGTGATTAACAATCTTACAGTGCACATAAACAAACCACAGTTTAAGGTTCCAGAACTCCAAACCCAGAAGAGACAGAACAGAGACACACCAACCAACTCTGAAGAAGTAGTCTGGTGGATGTAAGTGGAGTGGCATTAGCTCGACCTTAGAAGGGACAAGGCTGGCCTGTCATGTTTGAATGTAGTAGATGATTTTGGAATGGGATCTGTTAATGGAGAAATGGCTTCTGATCCTCAGCCAAAGTCACTTACAGAACTAGGCTTTTTTCAAGTATTATTAATTAGTTTGCTGTGGAATGGGGAGATTGCTCTTTCATTAGGAATATCTCTATGATCCCTATTGTAGAATGGTCACCATTCTTATGTACAACAACAAAAATCTTTATTAGCATAAATATGCAATAGCACGACAAACTAAATTGCACAGTAATAGACACAATAATAAATATTCAACCATAAAAAACTTTAGAAACAAACAGCAGCCCTCCTTTTCTTTGAACCACCAGTTTCCATAATTCAAACTACATAGTTAGCTCCATAAAGAGGCATTTAAAAATAGAAAATGAGGTTTCCGTTGATTAAATAACACTCTATGAAACAATAGACATATACTTGGTGTAAGGAAAATATCAGCCTAGTAGAACATTAGCTCGGACCTAAGCTGTGAAATGAGTTCTCGTGAATGTCCAGGTAGCCTGGATATATCTGGACACTGCCATGTAAATCACCGCATTATCCATTCCATAGCAAAGTGCAAGTGCTTTAGTGCAAGTTGCAATTGAGAACTGCTTGAACAGTGGTACAAGCCATTTAATGCGAAGGTGCTTAATTTTTGCGCAAAATAGCATAAAGTATATTAATGTCTCCCGCCCTCCAAACTTACAATCACAGAAATCAGTCCTGAAACGTTTTTCAGCAAACTTGGCCAGGAACACTCTGGTGGTAAAATGCCCAACTGATATTTTAAAAACAGAGTACGGTGTGTTTCAGGGACAATTTCATTTAAATATTTTTCAATGCCCAATGTATATTTTACGTGCAAATAGTTAGCAGTCAGGCATGAGGAGCGAGCCTGTCCATTACGAAGCTTCAGTTTCCAGCTCCTGAAGATGTCTTTTACCAAACCAACCATGGTACCATCTATGAGAGTTGGATTGGACCAAAGATGACAAAGTCCAAGTTCATTCAGATACCTTTTAGACTAGACTAGCCAGGGATTATCCTGGAAATTACATGGGGTCGATGCTTCCATAACCATTCTCAGATATGACGCCCAGTGGTGTCCTTATGTAGATTCTCTTGATTTAGACAGGGAGTGGCTGCTCACATTGCCACCCATTGCATGGTCAATATGGTTAAACAATCATAGTTGCTTGACATGTACGTGTGTTATCCTTTGTAGTGTGATGCCTATATATCTGTGAGAGACCAATAATTAAATGGGCTTTGACACACCACACTTTATACACCTCAAATGTGACTTTCTCTACAAAGGAGTGAAAGATTATGGCCCTCATTTAGAGTTTGGCGAAATAGGAAGAATGCCATTAAGCAGCAGTAGAAGTGTTTCAAATATCAAGAAATAATGTTAATAAATATGCAAAGCTAATGAGACATGAAACATGATTTTAATGCAGAGGTTGCACTAGGCAATACACTTAAACATGCTAGGCCTAATACACTGAGACACTGCCATATTAAATTTAATAGAGCTAAGAAATAGTAAATTTAGCATTTAAACTTGATCTTGACCTTTTAAACACAATTGATTTTATAATGAATGGTTGCTGTGCAAAATGTTTTCTTTTCCTTATATGGAGGTTTCGACTTCCAAAAAAGACCATTGTTAGCTAATGAGTAAACTTGTTATTTAGAAGGTTAGGAAGGAAGTTTCACACATGGGAATGCAGACTAGAATGGGAAAATGGATTATGAGAACTTTATTGATGATGAGACTTAGTTGCAGTATTAGAAGTTACTGTTCCCATGAAGATTGAAACAATATTTTGTCTATTTATAATAGTGTGTGTTCTTAGAGTACACATGAGACTCAGTGTTCCCCATGTTTACACTTTTTAGCTATTTAGAGACTCTACTAAGTTCCTTGAACCTCTCTTCATGAGAAGTTCTGCTTTGATTCATTATTGATTTATTAAATTGACTTTTAATGCTGAAGCTTTATCCTTTATGATTTCTCTCGATAACAGAACTCTATATGGGTCACTGAGACTGACACATGATCCTTCTTATCCTTAGAGTAGGGATTTTCTTTCCTTTATGGAACACAGATAAAGCACTACTTGGCGATTTTCTGATTACTTATTGATTTCTAATAGGATTCTAACAACTGAGATTGATGAATTTAACTTGTAACTCTAATGAAGATGACTTACTAAGATTTTGAAAAATAAAACCCTTTAACTCATAACAACTCTCTTTATTGTCTGATAATAGATAGAAATTGTGATAAATTTGACGGCAAATATTCGTTGACCCAAGTAGAAAAATAAGAATAGAGCGGAGATTAGAAGATACTAATTTAAACATCTCCGCTCTAGCACAGCAGTCCTCCTATCATGCTGAACCAGTAGCGCCCAAGTTCCATTTAGAGGTGTAATCACCATTTGGTTAGTATTGGCAGAGCCTCAAATGGCTCCACAGATGATAACCTCAAACCTGGCAGTCCATTTGCCACAAGATGACTCAGTAATAGGGTTGGTCACCACACTGTATTTAGGGCGACAGAGCCATCGCGGACCAGTGAAGAAAATGCATGTGTGTCGGGCCATTCGTTTGTTTTGTTTAGAGAAAAACAAACTCCAGCTTTAGGTCTTTGTTTTTTTTAAACAAATAAGTGTGTTGAGCGTGTGTTTTAGATATGGCACTCATTTGGCAAACCTTCAGTGCTATGAAGGGAGACACCACAGTTGTGCCTCGCCTTACGGCAGAGTTATGTCCGCCAGGCAGGTGGGACTCTTTACATAAGGTAGACAGTCTAACACCACGGTGGCAGAGGCCATGTTGTGCAGAGCACTGACACATCAGCTGCTAGGGTCTAAACGGCCCCCTAATCATCCATCTGTCCCACACCATTAACCCAGCCATCAATCCATTTAACCATCTGGACATGTGTCTGTCCCACCCTCTATGTGTGCCTGGCTGAATGTTTTCTGTATCTGTATGAATATTCTCTGTGGCACTATATTGTATGAGTGTGTGCATGTACATGTGTGTTCTCATTTTGTATAAATACTGTTAAATGTGGCAGATTTCAGGGGGACCTGTATGTTGGTTGGTCTTTGTTCAGGGGTGTGAAATGCCTGTGTGTCTTTTGGTCTCTGCATAAGAGTGCCTGTCAATCTGTTAATCTGTGTGTGTGGATGTCTGTAGGTATAGTGGCCTATGTGCGGGGATACTGGCAGATCAGTTCCTTTATATATACAACTGCCTCTATGCCTGTTAGTATGTGTGCACAGGTGCCTGTAAGTCTTTATCTGTGAGTATTTCAATTCAGTACACAACAGAAAGGTTTCCACCACACACACTACGCAGATACTTTTCCCCAGATGATTGTTTCACCTGTGCAGCTTAACTCCCAACACCCTTTTCCTACTTTTAGGCCTTGCCTACAGACAGCTTTTTGCTGTTTGTTGTCGAAGACCTATTGTGGAAATACCAATACTTACAGTGGGATTTGGGTAAGCACAATGCTTACCATTGCTAAGCTGTCTTGTCAATCTCATTTGCTTGCTTCTTGATCATTGGTTGTCCTTCCTATTCTTGTATTTGTTTCTGCTCTGGAGCTTAGGTCTGGTGCTAGCATACAATATACTTCCTTGTAGGAGCTTTTAACCAGCTCTCTTCATCCATTGGTCTATCAATGTGTTTTTCACAATTTTGTTCCACCCACCACAGCACACAGCTGGAGTCACAAGGTCAGCCCACTACACACACTGGCTTACCTCTCTTTGAATGGTGGCATTCTGCTTTTACACAACGTGCACTTAAAAGCAAAGTAGTCCCCTTGTCCAGTTTTACAAGAAACACTCACAAACATTAGCAAAGCTAAAAGTTGGTAGCCAGCGCCAAACACCTTGGCTTCTCTCACTGAAATACCCCTTGTGCGCTCCATGTCTCTTCCCCCTCCTTCTCCAAGCTTGTCTGTTGCTTCTCTAGCTCATCCCCATCTTGCATCCTTCTCTCCCCTCCACTGTTTGTCTTATGCTTCTTCTCTGTCCCTCGCTGGTGTCTTGCATTTTTTTTGATTCATTTTTGCAGGGCTTGTCTCATTTTCCCCTTCCTCTGCTTTTTTTGTTTACTTGGATATGTCTTCTATTGCCCTCGTACATTACTACTTTTTAATTTGTAATAGGGGTGCACCCCTGAGCCCCCACTTCTCCATTTTTTTCCTTTAATGGAGGTCCCCCCACCTTTACTATTTTGTTATGAATGATACAGCAGGTAAGTACTGGTGGGAGAATCACCCAAAGTATGCTACTGGCGGTGAAATGACTGCATTCCATCTGTGTGCATCTATGTATGATCTATATGCAGGGCCACTGGAATTATGTGTAACGATGTTTTTAACAGAAACGGTCTTCCCCACAAGTAGTGTTTAAACTTTTCCACACTCCACATACATGGCAAAAGCTCTTTTTCAATGATAGAATATTTGAATTCAACTGGGCGTAAAGTTCTTGAGGCAAATCCTATGGTGCTGTCATTTTTTCCTTCAGTTTTAGACAATACAGCTCCCAAACCATACTCACAAGCGTCCACTGGTACAACAGTTTGTTTACCCTTCAGAAACAGCTGCAATGCTGGTGCTTTGGAAATTTTCTCTTTTATAGTTTGAAATGCTTCCTCACAATCTTTAGATCATTTAAAGGTTGGCCCCTTTTTTTAGAAAGGCCCTAAAACACTCAGAGATCTTTGCTAAATCTCTCATGAATTTAGCATAGAATTCACACAAGCCTAGAAATGACATAAGTTGCTCTTTATTGTTTGGAGCAGGAGCCTCTACAATACTTCTAACTAACCCACATCTGGGCCTAACTGCTTGCTCCGAAACAATGTGTCCCTAATGTTCTATTTCTCGAGGTTTAAAAATACATTTGTCCATTCTCAATGTCACTCCCCTTTTTTCTAATACACTGAAAACCTCAGTGAGGGCTTGATCGTGCTCTGCTTCATCCTTCGAAAAGATGAGGATATCATCTTGAAAGACATCTACATGAGGATTGTTTTGGAACATCTCTGTTATCAATCTCTGAAAGACAGCTGCTGCCGAAGCTAGACCAAAAGGTAACCAGCAAAATTGAAAAACTCCATCAGGAGTAATAAATGCTGTGAGGTGACGGGATTGTACATCTAATTCTACCTGGTGATAGGCAGCCTTGAGATCTAATTTTGTAAACCAGCTAGAAGATCCAATTTTAGTTATCAAGTCCTCAATTCTTGGAAGAGGCAAGTTGTCAACCCATATGGCTTCATTCACACTTCTCAAATCAACACACATGCATAAGTCGCCAGTGTTGTTCTTCACAAGAACTATAGGAGAAAGCCACAATGTTGCCTCTACCTTTTCAATAATGCCTTGGTCACACAAATCTTTCAAAACCTTTGTTAAATCTGTTCTAATACTTAGCTGGACATTGCACAATTTATGCTTTACAGGCTTTGCATTATGCTTGACTTTAAAGGTGTGAATAAAGTCTTTTATTTTGCCCGAACACTCTTGAAACACTTTTTCAAACTTCTGTTCCCACTCATCCACAGTATTAGTACTGACAAGAGAATTTACATCCCTTCTATCTATAAAAACAGGCTTGTCCCATCCAGATTTAACAGTTAAATTAAACTCTACCTGGTGCGCCCAACCAAGAACATTGATTCCTTTTTTCGCAACATACACTTTACCCTTAATGGTCGTTCCTAAAACTCCAATAGAGGCCCAAAAGTACCTAAAGCAAATTGATTTTGCTCCCTTCAAAAGCTACTGTTAATTAAGGGTGGGCGGAGTTGGTGGAGTGGCACTATGTGGAATTCCGAGGAGTTGCCTTAAAACTCAGTGGAATTCCGCAGTGTTCCGCTCAGCCCTATGGCAGCAGCAGACTGCCTCCAGCTGTCACCGGCTTACCTCTCAGCCGGTCTAGGTGCACGGTGCTGCCACCCCTCCAGCTGCCATGGTGGTGATCTGCGGTGTTTCTTCTCCTACAACTAATGAAACCTTGCAGGACTCGTGAGGACTGCGCATGCGCATGCATGGAGAGTGGAGACCTTAACCCGATCTCCACTCCATGCGCGTGCATGCGCACTCCCCGCGAGTCCTGCAAGAAAGGGGTTTGCTTAGTTACAGAGGAGAAGAAACACCGCAGATCACCACCATGGAGAATGCCAGCAACTCACCGCAGAGAGCGAGGTAGGGCAACGACTCGAGGAAGCTCTAATTGTAAACTCGGTGTCTTCAGAGTCCTTGTCAAGCATGGGAAGCAGTTGATTTTTGTGCGACGGTTCCTTTGATGCCCACCATGCAGTGGTGGGCGCTTTTTCAGCCGGAGGGCAGCCCTTGCCTCTGATACGCCCTCAAGCTGCAGAAAGGGGTCCTAGTTCAGATACTTTAGGGAATCTGGCTATTGAACTTGATAAGAGGTGAAGTTCTGCTCCCTCTAGCCTAACGGAAAATTATGCCCCCCTTCGACCCCGTTGCAGAATGTGAGGCACCCACGAGCATTCCATACCTCACAGATATCGCAGGGGTCGGCGGCGGGGGCAAACTCCGCTACACGGCGGAATCAGAGTTTTTTTGCCAAACTCAGTTGGCAAAACTTTGCAAACTCCACTGGCGGAGCGGAGTTCGCCACCCACCCCTACTGTTAATACATCAGGGTGATGCAATTCCTTCTTTTCCCAGAATTGAAAAAATTTGTCTTGTGAAATAATAGTGATGCCGGCACTAGTGTCCACCAAAAGCTTGATTTGAATCTTGTCAATTAAAAAGTGCACATCGAGATCAGCAATCATTCAGGTGTTAAGATCTTTGGTATTTTGATCCTTGGTATCTTTAACTCCTAGGACATATTCCATATTACTATTGGCTTTGTCAAAATCAGAATCTCCAGTATCATTTAGTACACACCTAACACCATTACTTTTTACACCCCTACAAACTCTTGAAAAATGTCCCATCTTCCCACACTGTCCAAATTGTTGATTAATAGGTGGACAATTCTTGAAAGATGACACGTAAGAGGGCGAACCACATCTATAGCAACTCATTTTTTGGTTGAAAGATCTGTTTTGACTAAATGATCTAGCTCCTCCTGTAAAATTTTGTTTCTTCATGTCAATAATCTTGTTCGGTAACACTTTATTTGCTACCACTCCTGATATAGTGGAGTTAGATAAAAATACCTCTAGTTGTTTTGCATCTTCCAAAGAACATTCAATGCTTTTTGCAATGTCAACAGCTTGATCTAGAGATGAGTCTTTACATGTAAGCAACCTTTCTTGTATTTTTGTGCCACCTGGCAACTAATGAATCTCTTATTAGTTGCGAAGTGAAATATTCAAATTCGCATTTGGCTGTCAAAACCTTTAGTGTTGTAATAAAAGTGTCAATGTTTTCAGGAGGCTTTTGCACTCTTGTAAAGAATTTATACCTGTGTACAACAATGTTTTTTGTTTTAGTAAAATATTTGTCTAACTGGGCTATTGCTATTTCAAATTCATCTGGATCTTCACCTTCTGGAGGCTCGAATTGTGGTAAATGGTCCATTTTGACCTTCAATCCCCAAATAATAATACATTAAGCTTTTCTTTCTTTCAGGTCTAAAGCTCTGTCCATCAATAGCACCTAAATACACCTTAAAAGATCTCAACCATAACTTCTATTCCAGTGGTGGATCCCCAGGTTCTTGGAGAAAAGGTGCAGGAGGACTGACATTTTGCATTTGTATTAAATAGTACAAAGTCAATGACAGTGAAATGTAGGTACCTGCAAAGCAATTATGGTTAGTACAAATAATAATTATTGCCGGAAACAAGAAAAAAAAAAGACTAAAAAAAAAATGTATTTCATGTAGAGAGAGAAATAAAGAAAAGAAAGAGAGACAAAGAAAGAACAAAGAACAAAAACTGTTCTTAGTCCTATATAAAACACCATTCAACAGTATTGTTTGTTAAATTTGACCCAAAGTACTTGTCCTCTGTTTATTTCTACGAAATCATCCACAGTGGTCCAATAGGAACAATGGAGAGATGATGCAAGTGTACTGGAATCTGTGCTTTCCAAAGCAAGTTGCTGATTCGCTAGTCAAAGTCAGCTGACAAGAACTAACAGAAGTGAATGTTTCATTGGTGATTCCTTGGTAGTGTTGCGCACCGCCATGGCATAACAGGTTGAATAATAGAAACGTAGCTCATGAGCACCGCTGCGTGCCGGAATCAAAATGCGACTTTGTCCTGAAACATGCGCTGTGCTTGAACATCACTGGACATCGGATTTAGCTTTGTGCCTATGCTGTCCTCTGCCACCCTCTTCAAGCTCACTTGATTAACACTGAGGTAAGCTGTAAAGTGCTTGGGCCGCACAAGCTCAGCTGTTGTAACCGGCTAGTGGCGAGGCGGAAGCCGGTTGCATGAATAGAACGCATTGGCTCGGTGAAAACAGCTGACAAGCGGAGTTGCCACGCACAGGTCGGTCGCGAGCTCCGTGAGAGAAACGGATTATGGCCACTGTAACCGCCAGCCAAAAATCAGAACACTTTTGCTATAAAACATACAGCGCTTCGAAATAGAGCAAAATAGTAGAATAAACGAGTAAGTGACGCTCTCTGTGCTCTTTCGCTGTGCCCCCTAACAAAACGATGTACGGTAAACTGAACAGTGAGTTAATAAAATGCTGTACTTACGATGCCGTCTTCACAGATATTGGTTTTCCTCTGTTGCCACTGTAAAGATGCTCTACACGATCTTTAGAGGATTGATGAATACATTTATTACAGAGACACAGAGAAGAGTCCTATCAAGGGGTGGAACAGCAAGCAAGTGTGAGTTGAATGGAACACTCATACGGCGATACAAAAGGGGATGATGTACGGAACGTTTGAGCCAATCAAACACTCACCCCCAGTCAACTGATCTGGGTTTAATCCATCATCATTCTTTAGCTCACTCCACCACCCCAGTTCAGACATGGCCATATGCAAATCAGTCTGACCCTGTGCCTCATGGGAACAGTCCAGCCCGAACTGCCAAGCCATGTCTTCCCTGGACCGGAAACAAGCATCCTAGGACCGGTTTCTGGCATTCCAGCCGTCATCAGCCAGGCTTGCTTGAATCCAGTGGCAAAGTGAGCAAGGGACCCACGTCTGGGCATACCCCCGCCAACTTAGAGGCGAACAAAGCGATACAAAAGGGGATGATGGACGGAACGTTTGAGCCAATCAAACACTCACCCCCAGTCAACTGATCTGGGTTTAATCCATCATCATTCTTTAGCTCACTCCACCACCCCAGTTCAGACATGGCCATATGCAAATCAGTCTGACCCTGTGCCTCATGGGAACAGTCCAGCCCGAACTGCCAAGCCATGTCTTCCCTGGACCGGAAACAAGCATCCTAGGACCGGTTTCTGGCATTCCAGCCGTCATCAGCCAGGCTTGCTTGAATCCAGTGGCAAAGTGAGCAAGGGACCCACGTCTGGGCATACCCCGCCAACTTAGGGCGAACAAAGCGATACAAAGGGGATGATGGACGGAACGTTTGAGCCAATCAAACACTCACCCCCAGTCAACTGATCTGGGTTTAATCCATCATCATTCTTAAGCTCACTCCACCACCCCAGTTCAGACATGGCCATATGCAAATCAGTCTGACCCTGTGCCTCATTGGCAAACATTCACCCCCAGTCACAGATCTGGGTTTAATCCATCGTTATTTTGCTTCACCACGCCACCCCAGTTCAGACATAGCCATATGCAAATCAGTCTTGACCCTGTGCCTCATGGGAACAGTCCAGCCCGAACTGCCAAGCCATGTCTTCCCTGGACCGGAAACAAGCATCCTAGGACCGGTTTCTGGCATTCCAGCCGTCATCAGCCAGGCTTGCTTGAACCCTGGCTGATGAAGGCTGATAGCCTGAAACCGGTCCTAGGATGCTTGATTCCGGTCCAGGGAAGACATGGCTTGGCAGTTCGGTCTGGACTGTTCCCATGAGGCACAGGGTCAAGACTGATTTGCATATGGCTATGTCTGAACTGGGGTGGCGTGGTGAAGCAAAATAACGATGGATTAAACCCAGATCTGTGACTGAGGGTGAATGTTTGCCAATGTGCAGCATTCCGTCCATCATCTTGTGTGTTTTGCATTTCGCCTAAGTGGGAAGGGTATGCCCAGACGTGGGTCCCGTGCTCACTACGCCACTGGAGTCAAGCTATCCTGGCTGATGAAGGCTGATAGCCTGAAACCGGTCCTAGGATGCTTGATTCCGGTCCAGGGAAGACATGGCTTGGCAGTTCGGTCTGGACTGTTCCCATGAGGCACAGTGTCAAGACTGATTTGCATATGGCTATGTCTGAACTGGGGTGGCGTGGTGAAGCAAAATAACGATGGATTAAACCCAGATCTGTGACTGGGGGTGAATGTTTGCCAATGTGCAGCATTCCGTCCATCATCTTGTGTGTTTTGGAACACTCATACCTCATACAGTTCCAGATGTGATAGCATTCCATACTCCAGCAGATACCTATTACAATGACATCACCACATTATGCGATTCTGCAGCGTGGCATTCTATACATAATTATGGATATACTGCACTACAATTTCAACTGCAAAGACTTTTTGTTTCTAGCTGAAACAAATCACAAGTGTTAATAATAAACGTGGTGTTGAGCAGAGGCATACTGTTAGAAATGGGATCTCTAGTTGGCAAGGGCTTGCACCTTTGTCCAAGTAGGGACCCTTCTTCCTAGTCAGGGTAAGGGTGTTACACTCGTGAAGTAACCCCTGCTCACCCTCGTGGTAGCTTGGCACAAGCAGTCGGGCTTAATTCAGAGGCAGTGTGTAAAGCATTTGCACATAACCAACAGTAATACAGTGTAAGCACTACAAACGGACACCACACCAGTTTAGAAAAATACCCAATATTTTATATACTCAAGACAAGACCAATTACGACAAAAATCCACAATACTATACTTTACGAATGAATGCTTGATACGGTAACTTCTTCTTTGCAGGAATAGCACAAAAGCAAAGTTCGTACGAGTCGGTAGCTCCGTCCGAGCCTACCGTGATGCTGAAAACCACAGAGTCTAACAGTTCCAGCCGACCGCGTCGATACGGGCCAGCAGAGTTGTGAACAGACTCGGTTACAGTACCTTTCTCGTTGTGGCTGGTACGGAGTGTACGAGCCGGTCGGCGTTCGTCGCGGTTGCGGTGCAAGACGGAGCGATGCAAGGTGCAGTGTCCCTCGATGCGGTGCAGGCAGCGGCTCGATGAGCGTCGTGCAGACAGAGTCGGTGAGTCCAAGGCGTGCGATGCAGGGTGAGACGATGCTCGATGCGGTGCTGACAGGTTGCGATGCAGGCGACCTAGCCGGAGTGCGGGAGCTGGCGTCGGACAGCGGTGCGAGTCGGAGCGGTGCGTCGCAGGCGTGCGAGCGGTGCCCCAAATGCGGTGCGGTCACGACTCTTGAGCCAGTTGCAGCGACCTCGTCGGTCGGGTCCGGTTGGTTCAGTGAAGCGATGCGATGCGAACTGCGGTGCCCACAGGTCACGGTGCAAGCAGCGGCTCGGTGTTGGCGGCGTCGGACGTCGCCCACGGTGAGACCAGGGTTGCGATGCGAAGCGGGGCGATGCGGTCTGCAGTGCAAACAGGTCACCGGCCAGGGATGGATTCGGTTGACGGAGTCGGTTTGCGGTTCCCTTCCTCTGTGGCAACTGAAACAGCGTTCCAGAAGCGGTACCCAGAGGCTTGTGAAGTCTTTGTAGTCCCTGAGACTTCTTAACAGGAGGCCAGCTCGGTTCCTGGCCCTTGGAGATACTCAGCACAAGTTTGTAGAAAGTTCAGTCCTTTCACTGCCCAAGGCAGAAGCAGCAGCTGCAGGCCAACCCACCAAAGCAACAACACAGCAAAGGGGCAGTACTCCTCCTGGCAGCTCTTCCAGCTCTTCGTCTTGGCAGGTTCCTTGATTCCAGCGAGATCTAAATTCATGGGGTCAGGGCCCCAATATTTATATCCCAAATTCCTTTGTTCTCTGAAGGCAGAGAGGCCTTTGCCTAGTCCAAACCAGTTCTGGAGCACTTTGTTGACAAGTCTCCGTTCCTTCTTTCAGTGGGTAGGCCAGGGACATCAGACGCACCACAGGAGGTGGAGCCAGCATTGTGGAGGGAAGGCACTGTCCTATTCAGGGCCCAGGTGCGACCCCTCCCACCCATCTACATGTAGATCTTGCTATTCAGCCCTGTGCTGACTCACCCTGTCTCCTGGCATCCCCCAGCCCCTGTCACTCACATTCCAGACAAGGAATACACAACCTCGCAGAGGCAGGCTTGGATGGTTAGACAAGAAAATACCCACTTTCTAAAAGTGGTATTTTCAAACACAGAATGTTAAAACCAACTTCACTAAAAGCTGCATTTTATCATTCTGAGTCCAGGCATACTAAACTCGAATTTCTACCATGTTCCCGGGGTCAGTTAGGATTATAAGCTGTAATAATCAAAACTGCCCGTTCTGGCCTAGGGGGAACAGGTAGCCTTGCAATAGTGAAAAACGAACTAGGCTGTAATTCACTATCAGGACATGCCGCACACACCCGGGCATGTCCTACCTTTCGCATACAACGCACCCTGCCCACAGGGGTACCTTGGGCCTACCTTAGGGGTGACTAACATGTAGCAAAGGGAAGGTTTAGGGACTTGCAAGTGTGTGCACTTGCCAAGTCGACATGGCAGCCCCAGGCTGCGCACAGGCTCTGTGGCGGCAGGCCCGAGTTACATTTTACGGGCTGTTTGCGTGGGTGGCACAATCCAGTGCTGCAGCCCACCAACAGCATTTGGTCTATAGGCCCTGGCACTCGCAGTGCACTTTACAAGGGACTGACAGATAAACCAAATAGGCCAATCATGGAAACACCAATCCATAACACATTTTATACAGGAGCACTTGCACTTTCCCACTGGACCGCAGTGAGGAAAGTGCGCAGAATCATTACACCAGCAAAAACAGAGTCAAAACCGGGAGGTCAGAAAGCAAAAAGTCAGGGGAAACACGCCAAAAGATGCCAAGTCTAACACATGTCCCCTCCAGCTGAAAGTAGGGAGAACTACCCAACCCCATTGGAGTTTTCCTCACTAAGGCGGAAGAACCTGGACAGACCATCTGCGTTGGCGTGTTCTGTACCAGGACGGTGCTCCACCGTAAAGTCCATTCCCTGTAGGGAGATGGACCACCTCAGCAGTTTTGGATTCTCACCCCTCATTTGCATCAACCATCTGAGGGGCCTGTGGTCTGTCTGAACCCGGAAGTGAGTCCCAAACAGGTATGGTCTCAACTTCTTCAGTGCCCAGACCACAGCAAAAGCTTCCCTTTCTATGGCACTCCACCTCTGTTCCCTGGGAAGTAGTCTCCTGCTAAGGAAGACTACAGGCTGATCCAGGCCCTCTTCGTTCAGTTGTGAGAGCACCGCTCCCACACCATGCTCTGAAGCGTCAGTCTGCACGACAAATTCTTTGGAGAAGTCAGGTGCCTTGAGCACGGGCGCCGTGCACATGGCTGCCTTCAGGGCATCAAAAGCTTTCTGGCAGGACTCAGTCCAGATCACTTTCCTGGGCTGCCTCTTAGAGGTCAGCTCTGTTAAGGGGCAACGATGGTGCCATAGCCCTTAACAAATCTCCTATAATAGCCGGTGAGACCTAAGAAGGCTCTCACCTCTGTCTGGGTCTTGGGGGTTCCCAAGCCAGAATGGTGTCAATCTTGGGTTGTAGGGGCGCCACCTGGCCGCTTCCTACCTGGTGTCCCAAGTACACCACAGAACCCTGCCCGATCTGGCACTTACTGGCCTTGATCGTGAGGCCTGCACCTTGCAGAGCCCTCAACACTTTCTCAAGGTGCTGCAAATGTTCTTCCCAGCTGGAACTGAACACAGCAATGTCATCCAGGTAGGCGGCACTGAAATCCTCCAGCCCAGCCAACACCTGATTGACCAACCTCTGAAAGGTGGCAGGGGCATTCTTCAACCCAAAGGGCATCACCCGGAATTGGTAATGACCTTCTGGGGTTGAGAATGCTGATCTCTCCTTGGCCCCATCGGTTAAGGCAATCTGCCAGTACCCAGACGTCAAATCAAACGTGCTGAGGAACCGGGCAGCTCCCAACCGATCAATGAGCTCATCAGCTCTGGGGATGGGGTGCGCGTCAGTCCTGGTGACGGCATTGAGCCCACGGTAGTCCACACAAAACCGGAGTTCTGGAGTGGCACCGGGCGCCGCAGCCTTTGGGACCAAGACCACTGGGCTGGCCCAAGGACTGTGGGAGGGCTCAATCACCCCTAACGCCAACATCTTAGAGACCTCCTCCTTGATGCTGGCTCTGACCCGGTCAGTCAACCTGTAAATCTTGTGCTTCACAGGAGGGCTGTCACCGGTGTCCACGTCATGGGTACACCAGTGAGTAACACCGGGGGTCAGAGAGAACAGTGGGGCGAACTGTCCCAACAACTGGTGACAGTCCCCCTGCTGCTCCTGAGTCAGAGTAGGGGAGAGGATCACACCCTCTACTGACCCATCATGCTCCTTGGTAGACAGGAGGTCAGGGAGAGGCTCACTCTCCTCTTCCACCCCATCATCTGTCGCCAAGAGCATACTCACTTCGGACCTCTCGAAGTGGGGTTTGAGGCGGTTCACGTGAAGGACCCTCAAAGGGTTCCTTGGAGCCTGCAAATCCACCAGGTAGGTGACGTCACTTTTACGCTCTTTTACCTCATATGGCCCAGTCCACTTGTCCTGCAAGGCACAAGGTGCCACTGGGGCCATGACCCACACTTTTTGCCCAGGTTGAAATTCGACCAGAGTGGCATTCTGGTCATACCATCTCTTCATTTCTTCCTGGCTTGCTTCTAGGTTTGCCTGAGCGAGTTTCCTGAAGCGGGCAGTTTGGTTTCTAAAGGCCAGCATGTAGCTAAATACATCCTGGGGAGTTTTCCTGGGAGCTGCCTCCCAGCCTTCCTTTACCAAACTCAGAGGTCCTCTGACAGGGTGGCCATACAGGAGCTCAAAGGGGCTGTACCCAAGAGACTTCTGAGGCACCTCCCTGTATGCAAAGAGTAGGCATGGCAAGAGGACGTCCCACTTACGCCTCATGGGTTCTATTAGACCCTTGATCATGCCTTTCAAGGTCTGGTTGAATCTCTCCACCAGACCGTTTCCTTGTGGGTGGTAAGGAGTGGTGAACTTGTAGGTTACACCACACTCCTTCCACAGGGATGTCATATACTTCGATATGAAATTGGTCCCCCTATCAGAAACCACCTCTCTGGGGAATCCCACACGGGAAAAGATCCCCATTAACGCCCGGCCCACCACTGGCGCCGTCGTTGTCCTGAGAGGGATTGCCTCCGGGTACCGGGTGGCATGGTCCACCAAGACCAGGATGTACCTGTTGCCCATGGCTGTCTTGGGATCCAGTGGCCCCACAATATCCATCCCTACCCTTTCAAAGGGTGTTCCAACAACAGGAAAAGGTTGGAGAGGAGCTTTGACCTTCCTCCCACTCTTACCACTTGCCTGGCAAGTTTGGCAAGACCTACAGTGTGCATCTGACTGCCTTCGCATTTGGGGCCAAAAGAAGTGGGTGACAAGCCTGTCAAAGGTCTTGTCCTGCCCCAAATGTCCTGCCAAAGGCACGTCATGAGCCAGACCCAGTAGGAAGGTCCTGAAGCGCTGGGGTACCACCAGCACAAGGCTGACCCAGGCTCAGCAACCTTAGGCTCACTGTATAGGAGACCACTCTCCCAGTAGATCAGATGTGACCCGGACTGATTACCAGCTGCCTGGTCTGCAGCCTGCCGCCGCAGACCCTCCAGAGTAGGGCACTCGTTCTGCTCCCTGCAGAACTCCTCCCTGGTGGGACCCCCTTCTTGCTGCCAATGGGTCAGCTCAGAGATGTCTCCCAGTTCGGCTACCTGCTCCCCTGTAGGCACCGGGCGTCCCCCTCGAGGTCCGCCTCCTCCCGGTCCGTGGGAACCTCGGGGGCCGGTTTCCCGCGCCCCTGCCCTTTCTCTTGGCAGGGACTTGGGCCACTGTTTCAGGCTCCAAGTCCTTTTGATCACCCTTTCTGGCTGCCATTGACCGAGTAGACACGCATGCCCACTCTGGCAACCCAAGCATCTCCAAGTGAGACCTGAGCTCAACCTCCTTCCATGAGGACTGCTCTAGGTCGTTTCCTAGCAGACAATCTACAGGCATGGTAGGGCTCACAACCACCCTCAAGGGACCTGAGACCCCCCATTCAAAGGGAACCTGCGCCACCATACACTGGCGCTCAGAGTTGTCGACAGCAACTACTTGGTGGAATGCTCCTGGGACTACTTGCTTCTCAGACACCAGGTGACACCGGACTGAGGTCACACTGGCTCCAGTATCTCTGAGAGCCTCTACCCTGTTCCCATTAATGGTCACCCAGGTGCTATATTTCTTTGTGTTAGGGGGCACCTGGTTTCCTGGGACCATCTCACTGTCCCCTAGTGAGACAAGGGTCATTTCTGCGGGATCCCCACCCTCCTGTGGGCACCCCTCCTCCCCAAGCGCTACACTAGCCAACACTTTGGACTGTCCACCGGTGGGCGGCTGTGTCCCCTTCGGGCACTTGGGGTCCCCCTTAAAGTGACCTACCTGGTCACATGCATAACACTTGCGGGGCCGGTCTCAACAGGCTTCCCTGTAGAGACCCCTTTCTTCTTATCACCGGGGGGCTGGGAACCTTTACCCTGGGTACTAGTTTGGGGCCCTTTAGAGAACTCCTGTGCTTTATCCTTGTCCCCCCACCTTTCTGCTGGGGACCCTGCCCACCTTTGGCTGAGTCTCCCCCAAACGCTTTCTTGTGGATCCTGGTACTCACCCAGCGGTCCGCTTCCATAGCAAGCTTCCTGGGGTCAGTTAGCTTACTATCAACTAGGTGCTGGCGCAGATCTGCAAAACATAGACTAGACAAGTGCTCCCATGCAATTAAGTTGTAGAGCCCCTGAAAATCTGTTACACTACTGCCCTTTACCCAACCATCCAGCGACCTGCAGAACACATCCACACATTCCAACCAAGTGTTGACATCAGACTTCTTACTGGACCTGAACTGATCCCTGTACTTTTCAGGAGTAAGACCATACTTCGTGAGAAGGGCATCCTTCATGTCAGCATAGGTGAGGTGATACCCCTTACCCAAAGCTATCAGAGCATCCCTTGCTTCTTCAGGAAAAAGTGGCCACAATCCTGCTCCCCAATTCTCCTCAGGGACCCCATTCATGTGTATGGCTGCCTCATAACCCTGAAACCACTGTTGTATGTCATCCCCCTTCTTGAACTCCTTGCCTACGTTCTTGGGAATGTGCACAATCCTGTCTGCCTTTCTGGACGAATTGCTGCCACCATCTGAGCCTGACTTACTCCTAAGTTCTAGCTCCTTCAGTTCTCTCTCATGCTCTAAGAGCATCTTCCTCTCCTCTATGGCCAATCTCTTCTCCTCCCGCTCACTCTCCAGCCTGAGCTTCTGCAGCTCAAACTGCCTTGCCTCCCTCCTGTCCTCCAGCTCCTCTGGGGACAGACTGCTGCTGCCTGACCTGGCGGGTTCCCCCCTACCCAAAAGCACATCCACCCTGGAAATAGGCTCCTCCACCTCCTCACTGAGATTACCAGGCTGCCCATTGGCATGTCTGGCTGCTACCCAGGCCCTCAACGCCTTCTGTAGCTCCTCCTTCCTTGTGAGGCCTTTAATTTGGACTTTTAGGTTTTTACAAATCGCTCGTAGCTCCTTTACGGCGTAGGATTCCAACCTATCCTCCTCAAAGATAACTTCCAGAGATGCAACGGATGATGCAATTGATTCAGGCATGACAAAAGTAGTGAGTTGAAAGCTGGCAAGATCAAAAATAGGCCAAAAGAAAAAGAACCAGTATGTGGTACGTAATGGTCTGCGATATGGTAGTAGTGCACACCAATCACTGTAAGTCAAGTGCAAACACAAGTCCTATCCTCACCGCTGACAACCAATGTTAGAAATGGGATCTCTAGTTGGCAAGGGCTTGCACCTTTGTCCAAGTAGGGACCCTTCTTCCTAGTCAGGGTAAGGGTGTTACACTCGTGAAGTAACCCCTGCTCACCCTCGTGGTAGCTTGGCACGAGCAGTCGGGCTTAATTCAGAGGCAGTGTGTAAAGCATTTGCACATAACCAACAGTAATACAGTGTAAGCACTACAAACGGACACCACACCAGTTTAGAAAAATACCCAATATTTTATATACTCAAGACAAGACCAATTACGACAAAAATCCACAATACTATACTTTACGAATGAATGCTTGATACGGTAACTTCTTCTTTGCAGGAATAGCACAAAAGCAAAGTTCGTACGAGTCGGTAGCTCCGTCCGAGCCTACCGTGATGCTGAAAACCACAGAGTCTAACAGTTCCAGCCGACCGCGTCGATACGGGCCAGCAGAGTCGTGAACAGACTCGGTTACAGTACCTTTCTCGTTGTGGCTGGTACGGAGTGTACGAGCCGGTCGGCGTTCGTCGCGGTTGCGGTGCAAGACGGAGCGATGCAAGGTGCGGTGTCCCTCGATGCGGTGCAGGCAGCGGCTCGATGAGCGTCGTGCAGACGGAGTCGGTGAGTCCAAGGCGTGCGATGCAGGGTGAGACGATGCTCGATGCGGTGCTGACAGGTTGCGATGCAGGTGACCTAGCCGGAGTGCGGGAGCTGGCGTCGGACAGCGGTGCGAGTCGGAGCGGTGCGTCGCAGACGTGCGAGCGGTGCCCCAAATGCGGTGCGGTCACGACTCTTGAGCCAGTTGCAGCGACCTCGTCGGTCGGGTCCGGTTGGTTCAGTGAAGCGATGCGATGCGAACTGCGGTGCCCACAGGTCACGGTGCAAGCAGCGGCTCGGTGTTGGCGGCGACGGACGTCACCCACGGTGAGACCAGGGTTGCGATGCGAAGCGGGGCGATGCGGTCTGCGGTGCAAACAGGTCACCGGCCAGGGATGGATTCGGTTGACGGAGTCGGTTTGCGGTTCCCTTCCTCTGTGGCAACTGAAACAGCGTTCCAGAAGCGGTACCCAGAGGCTTGTGAAGTCTTTGTAGTCCCTGAGACTTCTTAACAGGAGGCCAGCTCAGATCAGTTGACTGGGGGTGAGTGTTTGATTGGCTCAAGCGTTCCGTCCATCATCCTCTTTTGTATCGCTTTGTTCGCCCTAAGTTGGCGGGGGTATGCCCAGACGTGGGTCCCTTGCTCACTTTGCCACTGGATTCAAGCAAGCCTGGCTGATGACGGCTGGAATGACAGAAACCGGTCCTAGGATGCTTGTTTCCGGTCCAGGGAAGACATGGCTTGGCAGTTCGGGCTGGACTGTTCCCATGAGGCACAGGGTCAGACTGATTTGCATATGGCCATGTCTGAACTGGGGTGGTGGAGTGAGCTAAAGAATGATGATGGATTAAACCCAGATCAGTTGACTGGGGGTGAGTGTTTGATTGGCTCAAGCGTTCCGTCCATCATCCTCTTTTGTATCGCTTTGTTCGCCCTAAGTTGGCGGGGGTATGCCCAGACGTGGGTCCCTTGCTCACTTTGCCACTGGATTCAAGCAAGCCTGGCTGATGACGGCTGGAATGCCAGAAACCGGTCCTAGGATGCTTGTTTCCGGTCCAGGGAAGACATGGCTTGGCAGTTCGGGCTGGACTGTTCCCATGAGGCACAGGGTCAGACTGATTTGCATATGGCCATGTCTGAACTGGGGTGGTGGAGTGAGCTAAAGAATGATGATGGATTAAACCCAGATCAGTTGACTGGTGGTGAGTGTTTGATTGGCTCAAGCGTTCCGTCCATCATCCTCTTTTGTATCGCTTTGTTCGCCCTAAGTTGGCGGGGGTATGCCCAGACGTGGGTCCCTTGCTCACTTTGCCACTGGATTCAAGCAAGCCTGGCTGATGACGGCTGGAATGCCAGAAACCGGTCCTAGGATGCTTGTTTCCGGTCCAGGGAAGACATGGCTTGGCAGTTCGGGCTGGACTGTTCCCATGAGGCACAGGGTCAGACTGATTTGCATATGGCCATGTCTGAACTGGGGTGGTGGAAGTGAGCTAAAGAATGATGATGGATTAAACCCAGATCAGTTGACTGGGGGTGAGTGTTTGATTGGCTCAAGCGTTCCGTCCATCATCCTCTTTTGTATCGCTTTTTCGCCCTAAGTTGGCGGGGTATGCCCAGACGTGGGTCCCTTGCTCACTTTGCCACTGGATTCAAGCAAGCCTGGCTGATGATGGCTGGAATGCCAGAAACCGGTCCTAGGATGCTTGTTTCCGGTCCAGGGAAGACATGGCTTGGCAGTTCGGGCTGGACTGTTCCCATGAGGCACAGGGTCAGACTGATTTGCATATGGCCATGTCTGAACTGGGGTGGTGGAGTGAGCTAAAGAATGATGATGGATTAAACCCAGATCAGTTGACTGGGGGTGAGTGTTTGATTGGCTCAAGCGTTCCGTCCATCATCCTCTTTTGTATCGCTTTGTTCGCCCTAAGTTGGCGGGGGTATGCCCAGACGTGGGTCCCTTGCTCACTTTGCCACTGGATTCAAGCAAGCCTGGCTGATGACGGCTGGAATGCCAGAAACCGGTCCTAGGATGCTTGTTTCCGGTCCAGGGAAGACATGGCTTGGCAGTTCGGGCTGGACTGTTCCCATGAGGCACAGGGTCAGACTGATTTGCATATGGCCATGTCTGAACTGGGGTGGTGGAGTGAGCTAAAGAATGATGATGGATTAAACCCAGATCAGTTGACTGGGGGTGAGTGTTTGATTGGCTCAAGCGTTCCGTCCATCATCCTCTTTTGTATCGCTTTGTTCGCCCTAAGTTGGCGGGGGTATGCCCAGACGTGGGTCCCTTGCTCACTTTCCCACTGGATTCAAGCAAGCCTGGCTGATGACGGCTGGAATGCCAGAAACCGGTCCTAGGATGCTTGTTTCCGGTCCAGGGAAGACATGGCTTGGCAGTTCGGGCTGGACTGTTCCCATGAGGCACAGGGTCAGACTGATTTGCATATGGCCATGTCTGAACTGGGGTGGTGGAGTGAGCTAAAGAATGATGATGGATTAAACCCAGATCAGTTGACTGGGGGTGAGTGTTTGATTGGCTCAAGCGTTCCGTCCATCATCCTCTTTTGTATCGCTTTGTTCGCCCTAAGTTGGCGGGGGTATGCCCAGACGTGGGTCCCTTGCTCACTTTGCCACTGGATTCAAGCAAGCCTGGCTGATGACGGCTGGAATGCCAGAAACCGGTCCTAGGATGCTTGTTTCCGGTCCAGGGAAGACATGGCTTGGCAGTTCGGGCTGGACTGTTCCCATGAGGCACAGGGTCAGACTGATTTGCATATGGCCATGTCTGAACTGGGGTGGTGGAGTGAGCTAAAGAATGATGATGGATTAAACCCAGATCAGTTGACTAGGGGTGAGTGTTTGATTGGCTCAAGCGTTCCGTCCATCATCCTCTTTTGTATCGCTTTGTTCGCCCTAAGTTGGCGGGGGTATGCCCAGACGTGGGTCCCTTGCTCACTTTGCCACTGGATTCAAGCAAGCCTGGCTGATGACGGCTGGAATGCCAGAAACCGGTCCTAGGATGCTTGTTTCCGGTCCAGGGAAGACATGGCTTGGCAGTTCGGGCTGGACTGTTCCCATGAGGCACAGGGTCAGACTGATTTGCATATGGCCATGTCTGAACTGGGGTGGTGGAGTGAGCTAAAGAATGATGATGGATTAAACCCAGATCAGTTGACTGGGGGTGAGTGTTTGATTGGCTCAAGCGTTCCGTCCATCATCCTCTTTTGTATCGCTTTGTTCGCCCTAAGTTGGCGGGGGTATGCCCAGACGTGGGTCCCTTGCTCACTTTGCCACTGGATTCAAGCAAGCCTGGCTGATGACGGCTGGAATGCCAGAAACCGGTCCTAGGATGCTTGTTTCCGGTCCAGGGAAGACATGGCTTGGCAGTTCGGGCTGGACTGTTCCCATGAGGCACAGGGTCAGACTGATTTGCATATGGCCATGTCTGAACTGGGGTGGTGGAGTGAGCTAAAGAATGATGATGGATTAAACCAAGATCAGTTGACTGGGGGTGAGTGTTTGATTGGCTCAAGCGTTCCGTCCATCATCCTCTTTTGTATCGCTTTGTTCGCCCTAAGTTGGCGGGGTATGCCCAGACGTGGGTCCCTTGCTCACTTTGCCACTGGATTCAAGCAAGCCTGGCTGATGACGGCTGGAATGCCAGAAACCGGTCCTAGGATGCTTGTTTCCGGTCCAGGGAAGACATGGCTTGGCAGTTCGGGCTGGACTGTTCCCATGAGGCACAGGGTCAGACTGATTTGCATATGGCCATGTCTGAACTGGGGTGGTGGAGTGAGCTAAAGAATGATGATGGATTAAACCCAGATCAGTTGACTGGGGGTGAGTGTTTGATTGGCTCAAGCGTTCCGTCCATCATCCTCTTTTGTATCGCTTTGTTCGCCCTAAGTTGGCGGGGGTATGCCCAGACGTGGGTCCCTTGCTCACTTTGCCACTGGATTCAAGCAAGCCTGGCTGATGACGGCTGGAATGCCAGAAACCGGTCCTAGGATGCTTGTTTCCGGTCCAGGGAAGACATGGCTTGGCAGTTCGGGCTGGACTGTTCCCATGAGGCACAGGGTCAGACTGATTTGCATATGGCCATGTCTGAACTGGGGTGGTGGAGTGAGCTAAAGAATGATGATGGATTAAACCCAGATCAGTTGACTGGGGGTGAGTGTTTGATTGGCTCAAGCGTTCCGTCCATCATCCTCTTTTGTATCGCTTTGTTCGCCCTAAGTTGGCGGGGGTATGCCCAGACGTGGGTCCCTTGCTCACTTTGCCACTGGATTCAAGCAAGTCTGGCTGATGACGGCTGGAATGCCAGAAACCGGTCCTAGGATGCTTGTTTCCGGTCCAGGGAAGACATGGCTTGGCAGTTCGGGCTGGACTGTTCCCATGAGGCACAGGGTCAGACTGATTTGCATATGGCCATGTCTGAACTGGGGTGGTGGAGTGAGCTAAAGAATGATGATGGATTAAACCCAGATCAGTTGACTGGGGGTGAGTGTTTGATTGGCTCAAGCTTTCCGTCCATCATCCTCTTTTGTATCGCTTTGTTCGCCCTAAGTTGGCGGGGGTATGCCCAGACGTGGGTCCCTTGCTCACTTTGCCACTGGATTCAAGCAAGCCTGGCTGATGACGGCTGGAATGCCAGAAACCGGTCCTAGGATGCTTGTTTCCGGTCCAGGGAAGACATGGCTTGGCAGTTCGGGCTGGACTGTTCCCATGAGGCACAGGGTCAGACTGATTTGCATATGGCCATGTCTGAACTGGGGTGGTGGAGTGAGCTAAAGAATGATGATGGATTAAACCCAGATCAGTTGACTGGGGGTGAGTGTTTGATTGGCTCAAGCGTTCCGTCCATCATCCTCTTTTGTATCGCTTTTTTCGCCCTAAGTTGGCGGGGTATGCCCAGACGTGGGTCCCTTGCTCACTTTGCCACTGGATTCAAGCAAGCCTGGCTGATGATGGCTGGAATGCCAGAAACCGGTCCTAGGATGCTTGTTTCCGGTCCAGGGAAGACATGGCTTGGCAGTTCGGGCTGGACTGTTCCCATGAGGCACAGGGTCAGACTGATTTGCATATGGCCATGTCTGAACTGGGGTGGTGGAGTGAGCTAAAGAATGATGATGGATTAAACCCAGATCAGTTGACTGGGGGTGAGTGTTTGATTGGCTCAAGCGTTCCGTCCATCATCCTCTTTTGTATCGCTTTGTTCGCCCTAAGTTGGCGGGGGTATGCCCAGACGTGGGTCCCTTGCTCACTTTGCCACTGGATTCAAGCAAGCCTGGCTGATGACGGCTGGAATGCCAGAAACCGGTCCTAGGATGCTTGTTTCCGGTCCAGGGAAGACATGGCTTGGCAGTTCGGGCTGGACTGTTCCCATGAGGCACAGGGTCAGACTGATTTGCATATGGCCATGTCTGAACTGGGGTGGTGGAGTGAGCTAAAGAATGATGATGGATTAAACCCAGATCAGTTGACTGGGGGTGAGTGTTTGATTGGCTCAAGCGTTCCGTCCATCATCCTCTTTTGTATCGCTTTGTTCGCCCTAAGTTGGCGGGGTATGCCCAGACGTGGGTCCCTTGCTCACTTTCCCACTGGATTCAAGCAAGCCTGGCTGATGACGGCTGGAATGCCAGAAACCGGTCCTAGGATGCTTGTTTCCGGTCCAGGAAGACATGGCTTGGCAGTTCGGGCTGGACTGTTCCCATGAGGCACAGGGTCAGACTGATTTGCATATGGCCATGTCTGAACTGGGGTGGTGGAGTGAGCTAAAGAATGATGATGGATTAAACCCAGATCAGTTGACTGGGGGTGAGTGTTTGATTGGCTCAAGCGTTCCGTCCATCATCCTCTTTTGTATCGCTTTGTTCGCCCTAAGTTGGCGGGGTATGCCCAGACGTGGGTCCCTTGCTCACTTTGCCACTGGATTCAAGCAAGCCTGGCTGATGACGGCTGGAATGCCAGAAACCGGTCCTAGGATGCTTGTTTCCGGTCCAGGGAAGACATGGCTTGGCAGTTCGGGCTGGACTGTTCCCATGAGGCACAGGGTCAGACTGATTTGCATATGGCCATGTCTGAACTGGGGTGGTGGAGTGAGCTAAAGAATGATGATGGATTAAACCCAGATCAGTTGACTGGGGGTGAGTGTTTGATTGGCTCAAGCGTTCCGTCCATCATCCTCTTTTGTATCGCTTTGTTCGCCCTAAGTTGGCGGGGGTATGCCCAGACGTGGGTCCCTTGCTCACTTTGCCACTGGATTCAAGCAAGCCTGGCTGATGACGGCTGGAATGCCAGAAACCGGTCCTAGGATGCTTGTTTCCGGTCCAGGGAAGACATGGCTTGGCAGTTCGGGCTGGACTGTTCCCATGAGGCACAGGGTCAGACTGATTTGCATATGGCCATGTCTGAACTGGGGTGGTGGAGTGAGCTAAAGAATGATGATGGATTAAACCCAGATCAGTTGACTGGGGGTGAGTGTTTGATTGGCTCAAGCGTTCCGTCCATCATCCTCTTTTGTATCGCTTTGTTCGCCCTAAGTTGGCGGGGGTATGCCCAGACGTGGGTCCCTTGCTCACTTTGCCACTGGATTCAAGCAAGCCTGGCTGATGACGGCTGGAATGCCAGAAACCGGTCCTAGGATGCTTGTTTCCGGTCCAGGGAAGACATGGCTTGGCAGTTCGGGCTGGACTGTTCCCATGAGGCACAGGGTCAGACTGATTTGCATATGGCCATGTCTGAACTGGGGTGGTGGAGTGAGCTAAAGAATGATGATGGATTAAACCAAGATCAGTTGACTGGGGGTGAGTGTTTGATTGGCTCAAGCGTTCCGTCCATCATCCTCTTTTGTATCGCTTTGTTCGCCCTAAGTTGGCGGGGGTATGCCCAGACGTGGGTCCCTTGCTCACTTTGCCACTGGATTCAAGCAAGCCTGGCTGATGACGGCTGGAATGCCAGAAACCGGTCCTAGGATGCTTGTTTCCGGTCCAGGGAACACATGGCTTGGCAGTTCGGGCTGGACTGTTCCCATGAGGCACAGGGTCAGACTGATTTGCATATGGCCATGTCTGAACTGGGGTGGTGGAGTGAGCTAAAGAATGATGATGGATTAAACCCAGATCAGTTGACTGGGGGTGAGTGTTTGATTGGCTCAAGCGTTCCGTCCATCATCCTCTTTTGTATCGCTTTGATCGCCCTAAGTTGGCGGGGGTATGCCCAGACGTGGGTCCCTTGCTCACTTTGCCACTGGATTCAAGCAAGCCTGGCTGATGACGGCTGGAATGCCAGAAACCGGTCCTAGGATGCTTGTTTCCGGTCCAGGGAAGACATGGCTTGGCAGTTCGGGCTGGACTGTTCCCATGAGGCACAGGGTCAGACTGATTTGCATATGGCCATGTCTGAACTGGGGTGGTGGAGTGAGCTAAAGAATGATGATGGATTAAACCCAGATCAGTTGACTGGGGGTGAGTGTTTGATTGGCTCAAGCGTTCCGTCCATCATCCTCTTTTGTATCGCTTTGTTCGCCCTAAGTTGGCGGGGGTATGCCCAGACGTGGGTCCCTTGCTCACTTTGCCACTGGATTCAAGCAAGTCTGGCTGATGACGGCTGGAATGCCAGAAACCGGTCCTAGGATGCTTGTTTCCGGTCCAGGGAAGACATGGCTTGGCAGTTCGGGCTGGACTGTTCCCATGAGGCACAGGGTCAGACTGATTTGCATATGGCCATGTCTGAACTGGGGTGGTGGAGTGAGCTAAAGAATGATGATGGATTAAACCCAGATCAGTTGACTGGGGGTGAGTGTTTGATTGGCTCAAGCTTTCCGTCCATCATCCTCTTTTGTATCGCTTTGTTCGCCCTAAGTTGGCGGGGGTATGCCCAGACGTGGGTCCCTTGCTCACTTTGCCACTGGATTCAAGCAAGCCTGGCTGATGACGGCTGGAATGCCAGAAACCGGTCCTAGGATGCTTGTTTCCGGTCCAGGGAAGACATGGCTTGGCAGTTCGGGCTGGACTGTTCCCATGAGGCACAGGAGTCAGACTGATTTGCATATGGCCATGTCTGAACTGGGGTGGTGGAGTGAGCTAAAGAATGATGATGGATTAAACCCAGATCAGTTGACTGGGGGTGAGTGTTTGATTGGCTCAAGCGTTCCGTCCATCATCCTCTTTTGTATCGCTTTGTTCGCCCTAAGTTGGCGGGGGTATGCCCAGACGTGGGTCCCTTGCTCACTTTGCCACTGGATTCAAGCAAGCCTGGCTGATGACGGCTGGAATGCCAGAAACCGGTCCTAGGATGCTTGTTTCCGGTCCAGGGAAGACATGGCTTGGCAGTTCGGGCTGGACTGTTCCCATGAGGCACAGGGTCAAACTGATTTGCATATGGCCATGTCTGAACTGGGGTGGTGGAGTGAGCTAAAGAATGATGATGGATTAAACCCAGATCAGTTGACTGGGGGCGAGTGTTTGATTGGCTCAAGCGTTCCGTCCATCATCCTCTTTTGTATCGCTTTGTTCGCCCTAAGTTGGCGGGGGTATGCCCAGGCGTGGGTCCCTTGCTCACTTTGCCACTGGATTCAAGCAAGCCTGGCTGATGACGGCTGGAATGCCAGAAACCGGTCCTAGGATGCTTGTTTCCGGTCCAGGGAAGACATGGCTTGGCAGTTCGGGCTGGACTGTTCCCATGAGGCACAGGGTCAGACTGATTTGCATATGGCCATGTCTGAACTGGGGTGGTGGAGTGAGCTAAAGAATGATGATGGATTAAACCCAGATCAGTTGACTGGGGGTGAGTGTTTGATTGGCTCAAGCGTTCCGTCCATCATCCTCTTTTGTAAGGCAGAAGCAGCAGCTGCAGGCCAACCCACCAAAGCAACAACACAGCAAAGGGGCAGTACTCCTCCTGGCAGCTCTTCCAGCTCTTCGTCTTGGCAGGTTCCTTGATTCCAGCGAGATCTAAATTCATGGGGTCAGGGCCCCAATATTTATATCCCAAATTCCTTTGTTCTCTGAAGGCAGAGAGGCCTTTGCCTAGTCCAAACCAGTTCTGGAGCACTTTGTTGACAAGTCTCCGTTCCTTCTTTCAGTGGGTAGGCCAGGGACATCAGACGCACCACAGGAGGTGGAGCCAGCATTGTGGAGGGAAGGCACTGTCCTATTCAGGGCCCAGGTGCGACCCCTCCCACCCATCTACATGTAGATCTTGCTATTCAGCCCTGTGCTGACTCACCCTGTCTCCTGGCATCCCCCAGCCCCTGTCACTCACATTCCAGACAAGGAATACACAACCTCGCAGAGGCAGGCTTGGATGGTTAGACAAGAAAATACCCACTTTCTAAAAGTGGTATTTTCAAACACAGAATGTTAAAACCAACTTCACTAAAAGCTGCATTTTATCATTCTGAGTCCAGGCATACTAAACTCGAATTTCTACCATGTTCCCGGGGTCAGTTAGGATTATAAGCTGTAATAATCAAAACTGCCCGTTCTGGCCTAGGGGAACAGGTAGCCTTGCAATAGTGAAAAACGAACTAGGCTGTAATTCACTATCAGGACATGCCGCACACACCCGGGCATGTCCTACCTTTCGCATACAACGCACCCTGCCCACAGGGGTACCTTGGGCCTACCTTAGGGGTGACTAAAATGTAGCAAAGGGAAGGTTTAGGGACTTGCAAGTGTGTGCACTTGTTAAGTCGACATGGCAGCCCCAGGCTGCGCACAGGCTCTGCGGCGGCAGGCCCGAGTTACATTTTACGGGCTGTTTGCGTGGGTGGCACAATCCAGTGCTGCAGCCCACCAACGGCATTTGGTCTATAGGCCCTGGCACTCGCAGTGCACTTTACAAGGGACTGACAGATAAACCAAATAGGCCAATCATGGAAACACCAATCCATAACACATTTTATACAGGAGCACTTGCACTTTCCCACTGGACCGCAGTGAGGAAAGTGCGCAGAATCATTACACCAGCAAAAACAGAGTCAAAACCGGGAGGTCAGAAAGCAAAAAGTCAGGGGAAACACGCCAAAAGATGCCAAGTCTAACACATACCCTTTGTAAAGATCAAATGGACACCTTTCAGCTGGTGATTGCTGAATTCAGTGTTAACCTGATACTAATTTGGTAAAACATTTGCCGAGACAGTATCAATGCATGTTAAAATGACAAAACACCAAAATAAAACTACCTGAGGATGTGCCCAATTGTGCTGCATAGTTTACCCTTTGACCTCCTAGTTTAGCTAATCGTGCCACATAACCTGGTTCCCCATTGGGGCCTAATTCCAGTCTGTATGTTAATGAGTGTATCTGCGTTGTTGTAATGACCCAACACAAAGTGTTATGCTGGGAATTACTATCCAAAGCAAATTAAGAATTGCATTGGATAATTTTCTGAAGTATCGTAAAGTTTCAATACGCGCAGCTTTGCATTACTTTGTGTCAAGGGGTGACATGGGTGGTACATTGGCATTACAATGCAACCACCCATGGGTTTTGACTCAAATCCCATTTTACAAACATTCGTAGCCAGGGATTTGTGCCACAATCTTTTGCCTCGTCCAGGCAGGTGTAAAAAGGGGAAATGTTATTTCTGCTCCTTTTTTCCTACTTTGCATGTGTGCTGCATTGTACAGCACACATGCAAAGCAGGAACAGTGTTAAAGGATAGTTTTGTACAGGAAGAGTCCCCTTCCAATACAAAAACTGTTCCTCAGAGAACGCACAATCCCTGGCGCTATGGCGCCAGGGTGTGTGCTTTGGCACATGGCAGCTTAAACTACGCCAATGCAGGGAGAGAGAAAAACACTGCCATATTTTGGTAGATATGGTGCTTTTTCTGCTCTCTTCCTTTCACACAACGCCGGATAGCAACTTTGGCTGGGTTGTGTGTATTTTTCCTAAACCTGGGCCTCAGTGTGCACAGCTCTGTGGGGATAGACTGTTCTCCTGCTGCGCTTAACATTCTGCCAGGAACATGATGTTGGTCAGGATTCTCCTTTCCTTCCTCCAGAATGCTGCAAACAAGGGCTTCAGGCATTGATTATCTCAGGGCTTGACTATTGTGTAATAGACTATACGTCAGTGCTCTAAAAAAACGTACAATATCACTGTTCGTATGACTTTTGCACGTCAGTCGTTGTGAGCGGCAGTTCTGCCAGCATCCAGTGGAGAAAATAACTTTATTTACCAGATTGTGCCTTAAACCATCCAGCAGTAACCAAATCAAGGCCCCAATTACCTTCAGGAAAATTTCGGAGATATATTCCCAATCACGCTCTTCGCTCGACTTCTGTTTCTAATTTGATGACACCACTTTTTAGGAACGCACAGGGGTGGGCGCGCTTTTAGTTTACAAGCAGTCTAGCATTAGAACTCCCTCCCTCGATTTCTAAGGGTCATGAGTCATCATTTGCAGTTTAGGAAATCTCTAACAACTGTTTTGTTTGAACAAGTCTTGTGACGTTTATTTGGCTAGTCTCCCAGCTCGTTAGCTCAGAGTCAGGGCACCCTTCTGGGAGCAGAGCACTCTACACATTTTAATTACTTAACAGGGTCCCACTGCTAGTAACTGGAGGTTGTTGGGCCTCTTTGCAGCTGCAATGGTGGCTCTTTATTAAATACTCCTACTTTAAATACTTCTTATTGTCGTTTCTTCAGTTGCCTGCCTCTATGTATATGCACCATAGAACAGAAAAACTTATTAATTTTGTCAGTGCTTGTTCTTTCTAGCCTTGGTGCCAGAATACCAGGGAAATAACCGTTAACCTTTGGCATGGATTCATATTTTTATTGCTTTGACATAAACAGTGTTTAAAATATCTACAGTGTCTGTTCTGGTAATAAGTGGTCCCCTTTGAGAGAGCTCAGGCCGGATTGTAAACAGTTCTGTGATCAAGTAAATATGTGCTTCATTATTGGTTTCCCACATACCCTAACAAGTGAGCTTGAAAAAAAAGTGGCATTGAAAGAGTTGGAATTCCAAGGCCAAAAATAAATGTACATTTTCAAAAACAAGAGAACAATGAGGCGAAAACTCCTTCCAGCTCAATTTAATTTCTTGAAAACTTGGCCACAGTTGTAGAATTGTATAACCCCCCTCCCATTGCCTTTTTTTCCATGAATCGAGTCCAAATAGTGCATTCTTTCTATTCACTGAAAGGAAAACCGTAGTCTGAACAACAGAAACTTATAATTCTAGCTTCTCCCTCGCTGACACTGCTCTTTTCTTATATCGTGTTGCATTATTACTGTCATATTTTTATGACTTTGTGGTAATGCCTCCATTGCGCCTGATCCAGGAAGTGTGACAGATGATGTGGGGCTGTTTCTAGGGATACTTTCTGTCAGTGCTGTAATCAGTGTGTGCATTGTGACAAATCAGTAGCCGCAACACATTTCCCTAGGTGCCAGAAAATGGTGCTCTCCCGCCCATTTAATGCTTTTCTGGCCTGCTCTTTGTGTTTTTCCTCCTCTGGATTCAAAGTCAGCGATCTCACTGCAGGTTTCCCACTTTGTTTTTTCTTTGCCAGCCTAGGATCAAGCTGTGTTCAACACACATGTCCACACATGTCCACAAAATGTACGGCACCCACAGAAGAGGGTGAATACACTTTAGGGAGAGTGACCGTAGCTGCTGAATTAGTAGTTCAGGGTCACATTGCTTTTTTACCTGGACTCTTGGGAGAGGGGCACTGTCCCATAACTGAAGACTTTACTTGGCCTGGGAGTATGTCGTGGGTTGTAGCATGTGCTATGACAGCTGTATTTGTTTGTCTACATGTCACCTCTGTATGGGCACAGTGATTGCAGAAAAAAAGTGTAACCTCCTTCAGGTGGTCTTTGTGATTGGGGTAGTCTGCATGTGGATCCCTCTAAGCCCCTTGGCCTGTCTGGCAAGGATGGGGAAATCTAAAGGCGCATTATACCTGGACAAAGTTTACTCATGAATAAAGGATTAACCAAAATTGGTTTGGTTGCATGGGCAACTTTGTACCCTGATCTGCCTATTGACACTTTAACCCTGCTGAGCATGTCTGGCCTGTGTGCCCGGATCCACAATCCTGTGAATACCTGTGGCCTCCCCTTTGTGTTGTGCTGGGAGCAGAGAAGACCCCACTCAGTCTGCACTGTTTCTCTCCAGTCCCCACCCACCTTGATTATTTGATGCTGCTCTCATCCCTCCAGTGAAAAAGATGTAACTTGCATTGGTTGCCTGGAAATTTGGAAGTTGAGCATGGTACAACTTGTGATTGGACCATAGTGCCCCCTGAACTTTAAAATAAGTGACCCTTCTGAGCCAGTTATTTGTATTACTTTGTAAACCTAAGAATGATCAACAGTACCTTTTAGGACAGATATCTGACCATGAGAAGGACTTTGGAAGACTGAGCCACCTTTCTTCCAGCTGGAATGAGGTCTTGGATGCCATAGGAACCGT
The DNA here is from genome assembly GCA_963921515.1 of Calotriton arnoldi. Taxonomy (NCBI): domain Eukaryota; kingdom Metazoa; phylum Chordata; class Amphibia; order Caudata; family Salamandridae; genus Calotriton; species Calotriton arnoldi. Next base: position 4,812,186 of record CAWUFW010000193.1, read on the forward strand.
GATGTTGTGCCCTGCATTGAAGACATGCTGCCAGACTGCCCAAAAGAGGAGAGAACTACCCTGGACCAAGGGACAATAATAAGGCCCGCTGCATTGCTTGGAAGGTTATTGGAAGAAGTGAGCCTGTTTATAAGCCATGTGTAAAGACGAGAGGCAGCAATAAGGTAAGTTAAACATGAAGTTTATTCGAGGTGCGGCACAGTACATCCAGCTCAGGAAGGCAGTAGATCCAACTGCCATACCGTGATTCTGGAACATGGAACCGCAGTTGTACAACGCAGGTACATGGTTCCATGCATGAGACAAGACAAGGGAAGGGGAAGCAAGGATTCAACACATCTCATCCCAATAACAATGAAAAAAAAAAAAACACAAGTGAGCAGAATACAACAGGCTGAAAGAGATCAAGACAAAAACCTAGCAGGCAAAGACCTGGTCCTATTGTTCGTCTTGACCCTAGAGGCTATGGTACGAGCGGGTTGGGTTTGGCCATCTTTGGAATTGGGACTGTTACACAATGGAGATTCGTTGTCACTATCCTTACTTGACCCTGAAAACCTGCATTTGGCAACTTTTCTCACGTTCCACACTTTGCCATCTTGTGTAACAATGCTGTTCTTGCAAACTTTAACAACTTTAATGGGATGACTGAACTTGGAATCCCCTTTTACCATGAAACCAGGCTTTTTGATTTTAACCCAGTCTCCCACGGCAAAATCAGGAACTCTCACGAACATTTTAACATCAAACAGCTCTTTCATTTTGTCCTGTTTATCCTTTACACGCCTAGCAACAAGATTTAAGTCAACGTTATCAACAGTTTTGTTTGATTTCTTGATCCACCATGGGCAGATGTCTGAGACAGGTTCTCTCCTTTTCAAGAGCTTAAAGGGACTCACCCCAGTAACGGTGTGAGGAGTAATGCGGTACATCCATAATCTTTTCCTTAGCACATCCCTCCAAGGTTCACTGGACCTGCTGACCAATTCTATCCCTTCCTTAAGGACACGGTTGAACCGTTCCACTTGCCCATTCTCTCTCGGTTCGTAAAGGGAAGTAGTCACATGCCTGATGCCACATTTACAGAGAAAATCCTCCATTTCCTGTGATGTGAGTTCTACCCCATTGTCCGTTATTAAAACCTCGGGAGGACCTTCTCGTGCAAAAATCTCTTTTAAAAAAGTAATGACGACCTGAAAAGTGGCATTGGCTACAAACTTTACCTCCGGCCACTTAGAATGGTAGCCACCAGTACAAGAGCAAAACGGGCATTAGAAGGTAAACGGTTGAAGGGGCCAGAAATATCAAAGGCCACTTTTTGCCAAGGGGACTCACGCTAGGTTACGGGCTTGAGAGGAGCAGAAAAGACTTTGAGCATCTTATCACTACTGATGCAGTCAGAGCATTCTCTAACAGTCCTGTCAACCATTTTGTCGAGGCCAGGCCACCAAAAGTTAGCTCTAACGAGACGTTTCATTGAGGACATACCTAAATGTCCCTCATGAGCAAGTTGTAAAATCTTGCTTTGCACAGACGTGGGAGGGATAATCTTTCCCCCTTTGAACAGTAAACCGCCATCTTCTTCAATTTCATCTGAGACTTGACAAAAAGGGGCTATCTCAGCAGTGGCAGATTTTTCTTTGGACCAGCCTTTCTTCAGATACTCACTGATAAATTGACATACTGCATCATTATTCATCTCACTCTTCCATTCACTCTCGGATAAACCCAAAAACTCACTGGAAACTAAATCTTTGATAGTGGCAACCATGTCTACATCTTGTTCATCGTGAAGATTACAATCATCAGAACAGGGCAGCCTAGACAAAAAGTCGGCAGTGACGTTGCTCTTACCGGGAACATACACAACTTCAAAGTCATATTCTTGCAATCTAGACATGAGTTTGGAAATTCGTGCAGTGGATTTCCATCCCCCTCCCCCCCCCCCCGGGAGATAAAATACCAATGAGGGGCTTATGATCGGTTCTGAGCAAAAATCTGCTACCCCATATGTAATTACGGAAATGTTCGATGGCCCAGATACACGCCAACAGCTCTCTTTCAATTACAGCATATCTTCTTTCCGTTGCCGAGAGAGTTCTAGACGCAAAGGCAACACACCATTCATCCTTGCCACAACATTGACTAAGTACGCCTCCCAATCCATACAAACTTGCATCAACAGTAATTATGCACTTCTTGTTCAAGCAAAAGGATTTGAGAGTGGGAGCGTTCACTATCTCATTCTTAATTTGCTGGAAAGCTGTTTCTTGTTTACTCGACCAGACAAATTCGGTGGATTTCCTGGTCAATTCTCTGAGAGGCTCCATCTTAGTAGCGAAGTTCTGTATGAATTTACTATAGTACTCACATAAGCCCGCAAAAGAGAGGAGCTTCTCTCTATTGTCAGGTGAAGGTGCATTGATAATGGCATCAACCAGTGATTTTTTGGGTACAACACCATCACCAGACAGGGTGTGACCGAGATATTCAACTGATTTGCAAAAGAATTACACTTTCCTGCTTTAAGTGCTAGGCCGAAGGGCATTCTCTTGAATTGGAACAGGCCATGAGGCATAATGAAGGCAGTAAAATGTTTTGAGTCTTCAGTGAGTTCAATTTGGTGGTACGCAGAACGGAGGTCGAGAGTGGAGAAAATGCAGGCACCATCCAACATGCACACCATTTCATTGATGTTGGGTAGGGGATGGCAGTCAACTACTAAATTAGCATTTAATGCTCTCATATCAACACAGAGCCTCAAACTTTTATCAGGTTTTTGGGCCAAAACAATAGGGGAAACCCATTCAGACGACTCAATCTCTTCTATGATGCCGCCTTCAATCATGTCATCCAGCATTTTCTTTAATTCACCTCTCACACTGATAGGAACCCCTCTAAGTTTTTGTTTAACAGGTACTGAGCCCTCTTTGACTCTGATTTTGTGGCTGAATCCATTAAGCTTTCTGAGTTTCTCAGAAAAGACATCGGGGAAGAGCTCAGTAAAGTCAGCGCTGGTGGGACATATGGCAAGGACGGACACAGGTTCCTTGTCCCTAGGATTCAAAATTATACCAAGCTTGGCTTGATCACGCCAACCTAAAACATTCACTCCTTTAACGGCCACATAAAGCTTAATAACAGCTACTCTTTGTTTAAATTCAATGTGTACCTCTTTAAAACCAATAAAATCAATTTTGGATCCATCAAAATGATGAGCAATGATGCCAGGTTTACAAAGGGTACTTAGGTCCATTGAATCACCAAAGGACTTGAAACAGTATTCTCTAGTGATAATAGTCCAACGTGACCCAGAGTCTGCCATTAACTCAAGCTGTCTGCCCAAAATATACACAAAACATTTGGGGGGGTCAATCTTATTTGCCATGGAATCATCAAAGAAATCACGAATGGAAACCACTATACCAGTTTCTAAACTATCCTGGGTATCGTCATCATAATGTGGATCACGAGAAACACAAAAAACTTTTCCTTTGGCAAAATTGACAGAAGTGATTTTCCTCACATCTTTACACATTTTAGAGAAATGGCCCAACCGCCCACATTTACTGCACTCATTCCCAATGGCAGGACAACGTGGGAAAGATGCTATATGTCCTGGGTTGCCACATCTGAAACAATAAAAACTCTTGGAATTATTCTTGTGGTTAGAAACCTTTTTAGAAGTACTAGGAGTAACACTACTAACATCCCCAGTAATAAGAGTTTTCACCTCTTTGTTAAGGGACTTCAGCCATTTCTCTGACTGTTCTAAGGCTTTAGCTGTGCTAATGGCAGCTTCTAAGTTAGGGTCACCCATTATCCACAATTGCTCTTGTACTTTTTTGCTTCTGACGTGAACTATGATTTGGTCCCTGATCATTTCATCAGTGATCAAACCAAAGTTGCAATGTAAGGACAAAGCACGCAAAGCCGTAAGGAATTCATCAAAACTCCCTCCCTCTTCTTGGGCTCTAGTATAAAATTTAAACCTGTTGAGGGAAACACTGGTAGTGGGTTTAAATCGGTTTTCAATGCGTAAAAAGGCCTCATCGTATACATTATAATCACCCCCCGGAACTAACGGGAGTTAATGTTCTATAAACCACCGGACCTTCAGAACCTAAACAATGGAGAAAAATGTTTTTCTTCCTCTCAGCTGACATACGTTCTCCGTCAATCGCCTTTAAATAGGCGATAAACTCCTCCTTCCATCTGGTCCACGGAATGGGAGGTTCTCCTTTGTTCTGCAAAAACTTGCAGGGTGGATCAAACTGCATGACAGTTAAATTAGAGAGAGCTACAAAGGTATGTAAGTTAATAGTTATAGGAGGTTGAAACTATAACTAAACTTAACTATAATTAAAATTAGCATAAGAGTCTTGGTACAATTGAGGTGAAAAGGAGAACAAGAAAAAAACTCGTAGGTATAGGAAGTTGTAACACAGTTAATAGTTTGAGAGGTGTGTCAGTCACCGGAATAAGGCTACTTGATAGAGACACAGTTAACTGTTTAAGAGGTGTGCCTGTCACCGGAACCAGGCTGCATTACAGTGCAGTGCAGAGTAAAATCAGTCAAGGTGTGCCTATCACCGTGAATAGACAGGCTATTCCTACCTGGATGAGTAATGGGAGGTGTGCTCATCACCGTGTGTGTGTCCGAAACATGCTGAAGAGCGTTCGGAGGAAAGTGGAGCAAGGAATCCCATTAAAGTTGTAGGATTGAAAGTCGAAATGTTGGATGGTCACAAGCGTGACAACGCATTGTGTGACTTACGTGAAGAGCGGGATACTGCAGGATTCCAAAATTAATATGTCGGGTCTGATGTAGACAGCTTGATTTAAAATGGCCACTAGCTTGATGACGCGCTGCGTGACCTGCGTGAGGAGCGGGATTACGTAGAAGTGAAAGATAGAATCTTCGAGCTTGTAGTCTCCGTTGCCAGACTCCGGGCATTGTCAAGGGAAGCAGAGTTAGGGGAAGACTCGACGTCACAAAGGGCACACTGCGCAATGGACGTCAGCCCCAAAATGGACAACGAAATGGCCAAAATGGATAAAAATCCACAGGGAGAGCGCAGATGGAGTCAAGGGACTGGACTTTCAGGAGCAGATCCGGAACAGTTAAAGGATGAATCCAAGGGTGCTCCAACAAGCAGGATTTGACAGGAACGGCGTAGAGATATATAGCAGAAGACGTCGCCGCACCTGTGCCGCAGGGGAAATGTAGCAGGCGAAGTCTTCTTCCAGTCGTCGCCACTTGTAAAGACGAGAGGCAGCAATAAGGTAAGTTAAACATTAAGTTTATTCGAGGTGCCGCACAGTACATCTAGCTCAGGAAGGCAGTAGATCCAACTGCTATACCGTGATTCTGGAACATGGAAACGCAGTTGTACAACGCAGGTACATGGTTCCATGCATCAATCAATCAATCAATCATGTCACTTATAAAGCGCACTACATACCCGCGAGGGTCTCAAGGCGCTGGGGGAAGAGGGGGGTGGTGCTGCTACTGATCGAAGAGCCAGGTCTTGAGGAGTCTTCTGAAGGCCAGTAGGTCTTGGGTCTGTCGGAGGTTGGTGGGGAGGGTGTTCCAGGTCTTGGCGGCGAGGTGGGAGAAGGATCTGCCGCCGGCGGTCGTTTTCCGGATGCGGGGGACTGTGGCGAGGGCGAGGCTGGTCGAGCGGAGCTGGCGGGTGGGGGTGTAGAAGCTGAGTCGTCTGTTGAGGTAGGCTGGTCCGGAGTTGTGGAGTGCTTTGTGTGCGTGGGTGAGGAGCTTGAAGGTTATCCTCTTGTTGACAGGGAGCCAGTGCAGGTCTCTCAGGTGGGGTGTGATGTGGCTGCGTCGGGGGATGTCGAGGATAAGACGTGCAGAGGCGTTCTGGATGCGTTGCAGCCGTCTCAGGAGCTTAGCCGTCGTTCCTGCGAAGAGGGCGTTTCCGTAGTCCAGCCTGCTGGTGACGAGGGCCTGGGTGACTGTTTTTCTTGTTTCGGTGGGGATCCACTTGAAGATCCTGCGGAGCATTCGGAGGATGTTGAAGCAGGATGAGGAAACGGCGTTGACCTGCTTAGTCATGGAGAGGGTGGGGTCGAGGATGACCCCTAGGTTGCGTACGTGGTCGGTGGGTGGCGGGGCTGTTCCCAGTGATGTTGGCCACCAGGAGTCGTCCAGGCTGAAGGGTTGGAACCAAGGATGAGGACCTCCGTCTTGTCCGAGTTCAGCTTCAGGCGGCTGGTCCTCATCCATTCGGCGACGGCCTTCATTCCTTCGTGGAGGTGGGCTATGGCGGTGTGAGGGTCTTTGGTGAGGGAGAGGATCAGCTGGGTGTCATCGGCGTAGGAGATGATGTTGAGGTTGTGCTGTCGGGCGACGTGGGCGAGGGGTGCCATGTAGATGTTGAACAGCGTTGGGCTGAGGGAGGAGCCTTGGGGTACGCCGCAGATGATCTTGCATGAGACAAGACAAGGGAAGGGGAAGCAATGATGCAACACCATGGCTATCTACAGCGAGTTGCAGCATAAAACTGATGATGTTTGCACCCTCAGTGGGCTGAGGATGTACTGATATCACCAAAGCACTATGTTTTTTGATGCACCAGCATTGCCTGTTGACCTGCTTGACATTGTGTGAGCCTGTATCCCCCTTTCCCCTGTTTGAGGGACATGAGAAGTTTTCCCCTCACCCTAGGCATTTCCTTGTGGTATATTTCATTGGTTGAGGCTGGTTGCTTGGATTCCAGAATCCTGTGATTGCTTCACTATGTCTTAAAATATCAGAGATAGATGGATTTCTAGTTCTAGTACATTCTAAACTGTTAATAAACAAGTGCTTCCCACAGTCACTGGTGGGTGATCCAGGTCCCTTACATGTTCTTGCACTAGAACAGTTTGGCCATGACCAGCTACTTACAAGCTACAGGCCCCAAATTTGGTACCCAAAGGGAGGTTGTTGTTCAAGATGATATGTGTCTGAGAACACGTTGTCTCCTCAAACATTGATTTGTGACCACCCTGGCCAAAAATAATGTAAACTGTGTCAAGTTCCTCTATCCACTGATCACCAGATTCTCAGTGCACAATATGGGCACTGTCTTTGAACTCAGGATTCTTCCTTGTACCTGGGGGAAATTGGTTAAGCGACAGCTGAAAACTATTTACAGCATCACAGCAGGCCTCAAGGAAAAAAGGTAGATTCAGAAAGAAGTCCCCCCTAGGAGGGTATTTATTTCCAGGAAGTTAAACCTAATGGTGTCCGTTGTTGGTGCAAGAAGGTTTGGTGGTATCCAGGCTGTCTGAAGATGGTGGTGGGCATGGCTGTAGGACTTAACGACTCTGTGGTGCACTCAACAAGGGGAATTTAGAGCTGCCAGTGGTTGCCAAAGTGTACCACAGTAGTCTGGACTTCAGCCCAAAGTAGACTTTAAGTCCGGGAGGATCGGGGAGAGTGCTTAATTTGATGATTGACGGTGGGGCACACCGGCACTCATTTTTGGGGACTGGCACTTATTTTTCCTCATCAGATATTGACAGTGAGCATAAAAGGTAAAATAACACAAATGGGAAAGAAAGAGGAAAAGAAAGATGGAAAAAACGGGCAGAAAGGGAGTTAGCAGGGACCAGCAAGAGTGAGATCAAAGGGAAGGTGTGTCTGGTAGTGGATTAAAGAGGCTTGAAGTGAATTAAACACTATGCGGCCTTGGTATTTGGTGCGTCGATTTTTTAATAGCACTACCTGAGCAGAGCTTTAGGCAGTGGTGCTCATTCTTTTATAAATTAAGCACTGATCAGAAACATGGATGTTAAAAAGCGTCAATCTGACAATGATGTAGTCTCTTTGCGGAGCTACCTTGATAAGATCTCCTGATGTTACGATGGAGTCAGAGCAAAAAGGCATGAAGCAGCATTGGCAATATGATTTCAGTCATCCTTCCAAATATTACTGTTCTGGAAAAACAGTTTGACAGAGCCTCATGGGTGATTTCCTCCCAGAACCATGACTCCTCTGGGTGGGCATGATAGGTTACTCTCTGGGTCCTCATTCACGTAGATTGGGAAAATAGGAAAATCCTTAGTGTCTCTCTGAAATTCTGCAACAGAAAGCAAGGTGGATGAGTATGGCAGCATATTCAGGAAGGTCAAGCTGGCTGGGAACACAGGTAGCCCCAGGCCTTCCAGAAAGTGGCAGAATGTCCACCACAATTCCAAGAAGTTCCAGTCGTCCCCATGCACTCTTCAGGCTTCCTGCTGGCAGCATGAGATAGGGAACTAATCAGGGCCTAGCATCCGGTTATGTTTCCGTTTCCATGTGTGAAAAATGGGGCTTACCTTGAATTGGAATGTCGCAGCCCAGCATCTAAATTAGTAAAGCCACCTGCCCATAATGAAACTGCGATGGGTGAGGTATTTGTTAAGGCGTGTGGCACTCTAAACGGTCTATACATATAGATTTAGTTATCTCTAATTCTTATTGCCGTGCTTTGAGGTAGGGAGATCACCCACTCCCCAGTTGTGTGACCGAAGTCACCAGAAATGTCAATTCTTGTATCCTCAAGCACACGCTAATATTATCATAAAAAAACGTATTAATATAGTGACATGAAATAACAAAATCTCCAATTTCTTGTTCTTCTTGTATTCTTTTTAATTTGTTCTTAGAATTCTGGTCTCAAGCCAAGCCAACTCGTGTTTTATCGCCATAGGAAAACACCCGCGACTTACTCAAGGCTGTTTCCTTAGATGAGTTTAGCTTTATCTTTGAGCCGGTTTTACTTACGTCCCGGTTCCCCCATTTTCTTGTAATTTGGGTATAGATCCCCGTTTTCTAAAAGCACGTTTTAATCTCGTTTCAGCAGCTGTTTGCCTCGTTGATGTTAGTTCGGTGAGAGTGCCGAATCTGATTATCGTGGTGCAAGCGAGTACGCTCGAATGGAACCATACAAGAAAATGGGGGAACCGGGACGGAAGTAAAACCGGTCCCAGGATGCTTGTTTCCGGTCCAGGGAAGACCTGGCTTGGCAGTTCGGTCTGGACTGTTCCCATGAGGCACAGGGTCAAGACTGATTTGCATATAGCTGTATCTGAACTGGGGTGGCAAAGTGAGCTAAAGAACATTGATGGATTCAACCCAGATGAGTGACTGGGGGTGAGTGTCTGAAAAGTTTCAGCGCTCCGTCCATCATCTCCTTGTGTTAGCCCGAAACCGGTCCCAGGAGGCTTTTTTCCGGTCCAGGGAAGACATGGCTTGGCCGTTCGGTCTGGACTGTTCCCATGAGGCACAGGGTCAAGACTGATTTGCATATAGCTGTATCTGAACTGGGGTGGCAAAGTGAGTTAAAGAACGATGATGGATTCAACCCAGATCTGTGATTGGGGGTGAGTGTCTGAAAAGTTTCAGCGCTCTGTCCATCATCTCCTTGTGTTTGCTTTGTGCCCTACATTGCCTGATCACACATTACCAGGCTGATGAGCCTTCTTGAGCTAGAGATGTGGGAGGAGCTGACACTTGCACCTGAATAGGGCTGTGCCTGTCCCCACACAAAAGAGTCTCAATCCCCTGTAGTGTGTCTGGAGCCAGGGCTAGGAAGGGCAGGGTCTTGCGCACTACACTACAAATACCTTTCTTTGAAGTCTCCCTACATCAAAGGCTAAAATGGGTATAAGTACTGGACCCCTGACACCATATACTCAGAACACTTCTGGACTGAGGACATTATGCCAGGAAGAAGAGCTTTTGGGCTGCCAGGAAGGACTGCCACTTTGCTGTTTGCTTTGCTATGTTGGCCTGCTGCTTCTGCCCTGGGAGTGAAAGGACTGTACTTTGCTCTCTACATCCTGCTTTCTAAAGATTCTCCAAGGGCTTGAGTTGAGCTTGCCACCTGCTGGAAATCTCAGGGCCATCAAAGACTTCACCTGTAGTACCTGGGCTCATCTGCTGAGAGACTTACTTGCCAAGTGTTGCCAATTCCAGTTCCTGGGCCCTTGGAAGTGAGTTTCCGCTCTACAAGAACAAACCAAAGCCGAGTGACTTCGGAACTGGCGCATGTCTGCAACTTTGATGCCGTGCCAGTAACTGCACCGAAGCTGTGGTCCCCACTCGATGCAATGACCTCGACTAACAATGCAGGTTCCGACGACTCCACAGCACCTAAAAAGAACCGTCACTGTGGGAGTCCCGAGCCCCACGCCACCGATGTCTGTGTCGCACATCTCTGACTCTGATGCCGCAGCTGTGGCCCAGTGGTTTGACCTCGATGCCGCAAAACCGAGGCCTCGCGGCTTGACCGCCGACTTCGTCATCAATACCGCACAGCAGTAAGGAACCCAGGCATCGCACCTGCAACTGATGCATCACCTCCCCAGTGTCTCGCATCGTCCCCGGGCATTAGCAGCTCAATGACCCTGCACCGCCTCCAGGAACGGACGCCTTACTTGCTACAGTGATACCTCACCTCATTTGCGCAACGCACCGTCCCCGTGCACCAACGACCCTGCCCAGCAGTAAGGAACTAATGCATCACCTGCTTTCGCAACGCCTCAACTCCCCTGCACCTCGCATCATCGTTGATTTTTGGCATATCCAAGGTACTGTGCTGGGGTTTGCCTGACTCCTGTATCCGGCCCGCGTGCCCTCGTGGTCTGACTGAATTTGTGGATTTGTGTTGTTGAAGCACAACCCGATAGCCTCAGTCGGGGCTATTATTTCCAAAGAACTAGAAATTTGCTTAATATTGAAAACTTCATAACGTGATTTGTGTATGTTGGATTTTTGTCGTTTCGGTCTTGTATTACTCAGATAAATATTGGCTATTGTTTTAAACTGGTGTGGAGTACGTTTGTGGTGTTTTTACTGTGTGACTGTTTGTGAGTGTACAAATACTTTACACATTGCCTCTGGGGATAAGCCTGACTGCTCTTGCCAAGCTACCAAGGGGGTGAGCACAGGTTATTCTTAGTGTGTAACTTACTTACCCTGACTAGAGCGAGGGACCCAACTTGGACGGGGTGCAAACCATTGCCAACTAGAGATCTCAATTCTAACAATTACCATCTTGAATTTCTACAAAAATGAGGTTAGCTGTAACCCTGCAATCTTCTTGTCTTTGTGGAACCACACAGAGACACCAGGGAACCCTTACAGCACACGTCATAGTTGCTATCCTTCCCTCTCTCAGCAGGCAGGCAGGCTTAAAGGTACTGGGTAGACCCTCAGTTCCTCCAAAAGACAGTGCAGATTTCTGGCGGTGTCCCCTTCACCTCTGGGAGATTGGCGCCATCCATGGTCACACAGCAGCTTTTTGAATACTCTGTAGAGCGCTTCCAACATTGGTCAAGGAGAACTTGGAACTGGAACAAAGTAGGGTGGTTTAATACACATTTTCCAGATAGCGGATATGGATCCACTGCCTACAGCTTCAGAACTGGGTTGGGTAAGTTCTCTTTCCAATGTTACCTTCTGGCTGTTTCTCAGACAGGGAATGAGTAAGTTGTTGTCTCATACAGCACATAGCAGTGGGGCGGCTCCTTTAAGGCATATCTAAAACAAGGGCACAATGGCATGTGAGTCTGTGCACCTGGCTGTCATCAGCCTTCCTGAAGCAATTATCAGAGACAGACAAAAGGCCAGGCTGTGCCTATAAATCTTCCCAGCTTGAACAACAAAAACTGCAGTCCCACCCCTCACCCCTACAATCTACCAAATGGAAGGGCTCAGGAAGAACAGATCAGTAGCCCTTTGCTTACAAAGTGCTCATTGAATTTCAAACTGAAATGCTGTCTACATCCTCCCTCACTTCAGTGTCTGGGTCTCTACCCTCCTGTCACATGAATACAGGCAATACACTACCACTGTTTGCGGATGTTTTTCGTATCCTCCATAGTGTGCCATGCTAAACCAGGGACAACAAAAATGAATCCCACAGGCCCCAGTAATCAGGCTCATACCACACCGAGCCCTACTACCATAAATGTACTACATATGTACTGTAAACACATGCACTCGAAATGCACACAGGATGTATGTGCTAGATTTTAGGAGTTCCCATAACAGTGACACGAGAGGGGTCAGTAGACTGTATTCTCTTTGGCACAGAGAAAAAAGGTCTGGTCACGCTAAAGATTCACACAAAACAAAATGCCATCACCGCTTAATCTGATTCACCCATGGCAGAGACAGTAGTCCTATGCCTACTCTGAAGGCAGCTTGGTGCACCCCTCCAAAGCACAGAACTGGTTCTGGACATTGTTTACCGTGAAACTAGGGCCAAACAAAAAGTCAGGATACTAGTTTAACATGGACTCAGGTACTCAGACATTGGGTATGTAAATGTTTACTACGCAAGGGACATTTCCATTCCCAACAGATGTACATTCTTCTCTGCTGAACAACAAATCTTCAAGCAGAGATGTCTCCAGTAGTAAAGATATTTGAGATCAAACTGGTTTCAATGGTACAGCAGGACAGAATTTCACAGCCCAAAAAAGCCAAATTTACTATCGAAACCTTCTTAGGTTTTCTCAAGGTGAGAAAACCATTAGAAGAAATACATTATGGTTCTCTGTTCAATGTTTAAGGGGATAACATACCACTGCATATAAATCACCTTTATGTGATAATGAATGTTCTGGAAAATGTATCTTCATCGTCTAGTTTTGGAATGAGGACAAGCCAACATTGATGTAGGGGAAGCTTATTGTTTCCTAAAATTAAAGTATTTTTTAGAGTAGATCTGGAAATGCTCAACATGTCTGCTAACTCTGATAGGCCAAAAAAGACAGATGTTCTTTGGAATTAGATAGCCCTTCCTTCCTCCAAATGTTCTCATGGCAGGAACAAGTTGACTGTCTCTGAAACACTACATGAGGACAAATGTTTCTAAGAATTTCTTGTAGGCAGTTCCTGTGGAAGTTGCAAAGACAGTCAATTTATGATAGGCTGGACAGTCTCCTTTCTGGTGATCAACAATTCTCGCTGAAAGTCAGACTACGACAATTTTAGAGGCTTATGGGATTACTCATGCCCATGGGCTTTCTTGTAAAGCAAGGGATAAAACAACTGGAAAAGACTTGTCTTTAGTCAAACTCCAGCAAAACTATAGTTGTTCCTGTGCTTTTATGGAGGACCAGGGAGAAGAGTTGTGCGCAACATGGAGAACACAGGGACATGATGGCGAAGCAGCATATGGGGGCGAGAGCAAACATCTACCACATGCAATCCCATGGCATGTTCAAAGAAAAAGAAAAAATTAGTTCCCTAATTTGAGCTGTGGAAGGATAAAAGCCATCTAATCAAAAGGATGGTAAAGAAGCTGTGCTTCAGATGAATGACAAACAAAAGAAGAGGAATGAATGCCTTCAAATAAGAACCAATCAAATAAGATTAGCAAGAAAGCCTACCAATGATAAGCGATGAGCTGGCACTAAACCCACTGTAAGTTTTTGGAATGGCACACAAAGTCTTTCGAAGTCTGTAGGTGAGACCTAAAAACAGGCTTGCACCAGTCCACCCATTCAAGATTTGGCTTACAGTGTAATGTGGGCATCGATTGTTGTTTCCTAGATGTGTTTCGTACACAGAGAGCCACTTTCTCTTGAAAAAATTACCACGTGGTTATTTTTGCTGCAAGGCCATAAAAGCTTTTTCTTTAGCAAGATACAAATAATAATGAGCGGTAAAACCCATTTCAATCATCTATGTTTTGCAGTCCGATTTTGTACATATATACATGTAAGGTTTCAGCTTTTAAGCCTTTCTAATCTGAATGTAAGGTCGGGATGATCTGGTAAATAGAGGACGAACAGCCAGCCTGATCACTTTCGAATTGTGGCTCAGGTATTAGTTGCCATTCATCATACAGAGAGCATGCCTATTTTCGTACCCGTGTATGTACACACACGCACAGACACAAACACTGAGTGGGGAGTAGCTAAGAGCCAATGTATCGATTGGTTTCAATAATGACTCGACGAATTCAGGGCTTCCCTTTTAAGGAAACTGCACAGGCTAGTGAACAAAAACATGAATTAACTGTATCCAATTAGAAAGCAAATGGATTTCCCAGAAGCCAGCTCTTAGCACAAAGAAAAAATGCTGTGCAATCAAAAGAGGAAACTAGATATCTCGTTGCTTGGCAATCAAGCCTCTGATCCATTAAAATCAACTCTCAGCTGTACACAAAGGACATACAATTATTGTAACGGGATAACAGTGCTCGAGCACTCAAAAGACGCACATAAAAAAAATACGATGCAATGCATAGAACCATTAATGATGCAGTACAAGCAAACATGATCTCTAAAAACAATTGTAGCTGCAGCGTTAATCTTTCCTCTGTCAAACGAAAGAGAAAGGAAGCCACACGTTACAAACGAAATATAAGAACAGCAACACTAATGGAGAATCCCTAAGAGGATCCAAGGTCAGGCAAAGGGCAAGACACATCTGTTGTGAAAGAGTTCCTGAAATTACAGAATTTTTTTAGCTGTATCCTGATCCAACGCTGGGCCAACCTCTTACCATTGATTATCCATGGGTCTTTCTTGTCGGTCTACTGAGAGGTGGAACAGGGTTACCATTAGTCAAACAAATCTAATTAACAGTGTAACCCATTTGGCTACACCAGGCTTCTCCAACGAGTAGCTCGTGAGCTACTGGTAACTCTCCAGCTGCCTCTGAGGAGCTCTCCTGTGTGTGGCCCCGTCTCTTAAATTAGAAGGTTTTGCTTGAATTAATATATTTATACTAAAATTGAAAAGTATGTATTCAAGATGAAAATGTGCTTATTTTCAGAACTCATAAAATGATGTCTGAAGAACAGTTGTTGAATTTACAAAATAATTTTAAAGCTGACATTTGAGTGATAAATCATGTGGTATTGAGGAGATTTATTACTTATATTACCTTGGTCCACGAGCATTGCAGCTATGGCTGTTAAGTATTACCTATGTAAAGGCATTCCAAATTAACAGCACTTTTTTTACATTGCTGCTGGTAACACTTCCTGACGCACTTAGGTGATCACTGCTGGTAATCCTGCAAAGGATGGCCACTAATATAATCTTGTTTGATGTTGTTACTATTACAACACTAATAATATTAGTAGCTCTGGATACTTTTCATTGAACATTAGTAGCTCTTGTTACAGAAAAGGTTGGAGACCCCTGGGCTACACAATAAGTCCTGTGAACGAATATCAACCTTGGGCACCAGCAACTCCTCGGTACATTACTGAATAGGGACTGTCAGTTAACGCTCTGGCTCTCCATGTTCTTTGTCAAGGTCCTCTTCTCAGGGTCTCTATCACTTGTACAGTGTTACATCTATTCTCACACTAACAAACCATCTGTACGTACCGGCAAGGAAAAGACGTGCAAGCAGAAATGGAAAAGCAGAGTTTAATGCAGAAAGAAATACAGGCCTACTTGTGTCAAGCTTAAACGTATTATTCAATGGTGCATATTTAATATGTGTCATTGGTGCACCCATAACTACAAACAATAGAAAATATCAGTACATAAATTCAGAATTAGATTCATGTTGAATGTAACCTGAATACATGAGTATAAATGTCAATGCAAATTATATTCTAAAATCAAATGTGAAAACATTAGTGCACCCGATTACATAAATCTTCCTAATTTCTAAGTAAATACATTTTAATAGTGTGAGGATAGTTTTATCCAATCTCTAAAGACTATATTTCATTTTAATAAGGTTAAGATACACAGGGGGAGATTTACAAAAAAGTTGCGCAACGCAGTGCAGCCCCCCACGAGGCTGCGCTGCGTTGCGTGACAGGGAAGGAGCAGGGGAGCGCCATATCTTCAAAGATATGGCTCTCTCCTCCCCTTTCCCTTGCGCCGGCGCTGATTTCAGCAGCCGTGAGCAATGTACACACCTTAGCGCTGTAGCGCTAGGGTGTGTGCATGAAGGTAGCATAGGTTTTGTACAGGAAGGGTGCCCTTCCTGTACAAATACTATGCTAGACACGAGGGAAAGCTTTTCCCACTTTGTATGCATGCTGCACAGTGCAGCACGCATGCAAAGTCGTAAAAGGAAGGAGAAAGGAAAGCCTTTCTCCTTCCTTGAGCTTAGTTGAAAGGGCGCAGCTTTCGCACGCTAAACTCAATCTACTGTTTTTAGTAAATTGGGTTTAGCGTGAGAAAGCTTGGGTGGTTGCATGGGAACGCCCATGCACCACCCTTGGCACACCCCCACGGCGCAAAGTAATGCGAAGCAGCGCAATGCGCTGCTTCGCATTACTTTTACGTTATTTCCAGCGCTAAACAAGTTTAGCGCTGGAAAGTTAATTAGGAAAAAAAGATTTTGCGCCATTTTGCATCACTTTTGTGACGCAAATACGGCGCAAAATCTTAGAAAATCTCTCCCACAGTGATTATGAATCTCTAGTTCTACAGTGAATGCACTTCAGTACTAAGTTCAAGTGCAACACTTTACATTAGTAACGTTAGGACACACAAAGTATGCAGTGCTGGGGCGTGGCCAAGCTGCCGACCAAGATGGCTGCGTAGCTCTGGAGCTCTGCCGAGCTCCCCGAGATCCTGGCAGTTTGGGTGGCATCCGCCATTGTCAACGAGGCAGCGGAGCACAACACATGGACCCGACTGGACTATTGGCTCCTTGTGTCCAATATGCTCCCAATGGCTTTACTCGATAAAGCACCTGTCCGACCATGCTCCAGTGCTTCTACAGCTGCGAATTCCACAGGCGGGGGTTGGAAAGACACTGGAGGTTTCCAGACATGGCCCTCCAGGATGCACTGTTTCATGCAGAGCTCCACACGGCAATTATAGAGTATTTCAAAATCAACGTGGACACAGTAAAAACTAAAGCCACGTTGTGGGAGGCCTTTAAGGCATACATAAGGGGGATATGCATCTCAAAAAGTGCCGGAATCCTGAGAGACCTAGGCCGCACACTGTCGCAGCTGGAGGTGCAGTTGTTAACGTTAGATCAAGATCACGCAACGCTACAGCACCCATCCAGTCTACAACGCCGGGCTACCCTAATGTCTGAGTTTCATGAAGCGGCAGAACGCGAATCACACTATCTGGGGAAATACGCGGTCGCCAGGCGATACGGGGAGGGTGAAAGACAAGGTCGCACACTGGCAAGACTGATGCAGCAAACCAGGGGTCAGACATATATCTCGGTCCTTCAGAGTCCCGAAGGCACACACATATCAGACAATATGGGCATACAGAGGGTGGTTCTAGACTACTACACTGCAGTGTACACGTCCAGAGTGGCAGCAGACACCATGGATAATAAAAGCTATCTGGATGAAATAGCCTTGGTATGGCTTAACTCAGCCCACCAAGTTTTTTTTACCAGAGCCCTTCACAGAGGAAGAAGTCACCCTAGCAATAAAGGCGATGGATGGCGCAAAGACGCCGGGCCTTGATGGATTCTCAGGCAGCTTTTACAAAACCTACAAGCAATTGCTCACCCCGTACCTCCTTGAAGTTTATCAGGAGGCAGTGGAGACTGGAGAGCTTCCCCCCACACTTAGAGAGGCGGTCATAACACTACTCCCCAAGGCAGGTAAAGACCTACAATAATGCGGCTACTATAGACCGCTCTTGTTACTAAATTTTGATGACAAGATATTGGCTAAACTGTTAGCCACTAGACTTTCTCTTATCATCGACCAGATTATATCCCCAGCCGAGTCAGGGTTCATCCCACATAAATCCACCGCCATGAACCTGCATACACTTTTCGCTACCCTACATAGAATTGCACCCACTGTCCCTGCCGTAGCGGCCCTGTTGGATGCAGAAAAAGCCTTTGACTCTCTTGAGTGGCCATTTTTGTACTCCACGCTGAGTAGACTGGGAATACCACAGGGGTTTATCTCCATCATTAGGCTGCTATACACGAACCCCACGGCACGCATGCGGCTGAATGGTACTCTAACATCTCCTTTTGCACTCACACGTGGGGACGCGCCAGGGCTGCCCGCTCTTACCGTTGCTGTTTGTAATAGCACTGGACCCCTTGGTGCGTCACCTACAGGAGAAGCATCTACACAGAGGCCTGCAGTTTAAAACAGGTCCGCTACTCATTACTCTCTATGCAGATGATATCATCCTATACGTGAGGCATCCCGATGATAACTTGGGGCCTATACTCTGAGAAATCACTCGTTATTGGGCCCTGTCTGGACTACACATAAATTGGGGCAAATTGTAAATTTTCCCACTAACAGCAGCTCACTGCGAAAAAACTACTGAATACCCACTGACATGGTGCGAAGATTCGGTCAAATATTTAGGCATCCATAAAGATCCGGACCAAATACTACAGCTTAACTATGGCCCGGCAGTGGAGAAATTGGGCGGGAAAATTGAACGCTGGTTGAAACTGACTCCCACCATGGCAGGTCGAATAGCAATAATCAAGATGGTCGTGCTGCCCCAATTTTTATACCTGTTTCAAAATATTCCGATTCCGCTGCACAAAGGATTTTTCTCTACATTACGCTCATACTTATTGAGGCTTGTGTGGGGCGGTAAGCAGCCCCAGATTAGTTGGGACACATTAACATTGCCGTATGAACGTGGTGTGTTTGGGGTCCCGAACTTTCACATATACTACCTAGTGGCCCAGTGCAGTTGCGCAAGGCAGTGGTGTCACTCTGACGCTCGGATCCCCTACCTTAAACCCAAGGCGGATCTCGTGAACCCCACACCATTAGCGGCAATGCTACCTGCAGGCTGGCCCCGCGACCCACATGACATTCAAACAATCTCTACAACCAGTTGGGCCTGGAAACGACTTATCCGGGCAACCGGGAACCACTTTCTGTATTCTTCTGCTATACCATTGGCTGGGAACCTATGGCTGCCGATCACACAGGAGGCCCTAGTAAAACGCACTCTGTCTAAACCGAACTTGGTAATGTTTGGGGACCTGTTCCCCAGTGTGCATATCTTTTCAAGTACTGAAGACGCCCGTCTGAGGGATGCCACATTGATGGACCAGTTTGTATTGCGTAGACTTCAGAGGGCACTCAGATCCCAAATTCCCAGTTACCCCCTTGAACCACCTGAATTCCCACCTCTAACGCTGCTCATTAAAGATACCAGTGGGGATCACATGATGTCCAAAATGTATAAATCTTCCGTTGCTCTGTTACCCAACAGGGATGCAGGGGTACGTGCTGCTTGGGAACAGGATTTGGGTCAACCCCTCACTGACTTTCAATGGCGTTACTGCTGTGAACAGACAAGCAAGGTCTCCTTTAATCATAAACACAAATTGCTGCACTTCAAGTTTATATGGTGTGCATACCCCTGTTAAAGTACACAGGATGGACTCGGCATGCCCCACACTTGCCATAAGTGCCACTCCCCAATGGCAGACTTTGCACATATGACGTGGACATGTGGGAGGATTGCCAAATATTGGAGTGAAATATTCAGAGAGCTATCCCGCATGACGGAATCGGAGCTCTCGCCCAATCCACTGCAGGCCCTTATGAGGTACGTGCACGATCTCCCAAAATCGGCACGGCGCTTCACTGCAATAGCTCTAATGCTTAAAAGAGAAGTTGCGGTGTACAGGGGAAGTAAACACCCACCGACACTAAAAGCCTGGTTGTATAGTATGACACACTGCAACACGAACAGCGACCTCTACGCTCAACTGCAGCCTCCAGACCACTCGATATCTGGCAACCGCTTCGCTCCTACCTGCTTAACTTACAGGTCACGGCGGGCTCGCAAACAAGACATGACATGCCATCGCAGCCCACTGTGAGAAATAATGCCGCACCCCCCACTGAACAGTAGGCATTGGCACATGCAAAGGTATCGTAGACCAACCCCTTGGTAACACAGGAGAGACACCGCTGCGGAGATTATGGTGTCTTTTATTCATGGAAATGGACCAAAATTGAATATTCTGTATTAATCATGGCTAACTTGTACTGTATTTTTTCACTTGTCATAAAAATTAATAAAGTAAAAAAAAAAAAGTATGCAGTGCTAAATGCACGTATATATTGCGTATTTGTGACATGTAAGTATGGAGCCAAAATTACGCTGTTCCAGTCCCCCTTCTGATGGCGAATCAAGCCATCACATCAAGATATAAATCTCTTATGAGATGGACCAGTTAAGACCTCATGGGCTTCATGAACGCTGGTCTGGATTCCTTCAGATGCTTCATGTCATCATTGTATCTGCTCTGTCTGTCTTCTTGTTCTATGTCTGCTTTTTTCTCTTAACTGCCTTCTTCACTTGTGCATGTTTGTATCCCATATAGACTGCAAACAGGAATAATCCACAAAGAGCAATTAATAATAGGGGTCTCAAGATGCTTCCAACAATTCCACTCCCTAAATTTCCAAACCATCTGCATAAAATCCACTCCCTATTGCTTCCCATGCACCTGTTGCTTCCAATCCTTTCACTTCTTTGTTCAGATCAGTAATGTTCTTAATATATTTCTTAAAATCCTTGCTCTTATCAGGAATGTATGTACAGCACTGCTGAACTTTTAACATCCTTGACTCCGCCCTCCTTTGCGAGGTGAACGTCTAACGCAAGTCTGTTTTGCAAAACCACAGATCTAATAGCTACCATCTCATTATCTACAACAAAAAATGCTCCTGCTGTATTAGACAGCTTATCAACCACAGTAAACAGCTTCCTAATCTTGTGAGAATTCAGTATCACTCCTACAGATGGAGTAATTGCACCAAAGATGTCTCCCACAATTTTACTAGCACTTGCACCTCTTTTTGTCCTCGCATGTTCTTCCCCTGTTGGGTCATCAAGATGACCCACATAATAGATTTTCTGAAAAACTATTCCCATATAACATGATCCATACCATATCCTGGGTAACCTGTAATAAGCGTTTTTCCCAGACATAGTAAACTCCAGGAATAACAGGATCTTCTACATTTAAATACAATTGCCAATTTCCACTGCTTTAAAAAGTGTGATCACATTCACTCCTGCCCACAAAATTAGTGTCTAATTTGGATTTTCTAGTATATGCACACAATTTCCCATGATGTTGGCAATTTAATGCTAAAGTCATTATGTTTCCTGCTACTTTATGCTCAAGCTCCTCCTTTGCCCAATTTGATGCACTTCTATGATTTCCTGCTCTGGCCATTAAATTCTATAAATGTCTTCTCAAGATCTGTCAATATATAAGTTAGGTTGTGTTTAGGAGCATAAGCAATGTCTAATGTCATTGTAGGTTTAAAAAAGTGTCCAACTATTTCTAGTGTTTTAGCATTAGGTTGACGATTCAAATGTTTCAGCAAAGGGATTTCTGAGAAAACTAAGTCATAGATTGAATAATGATATTGGAGATGTCCCTTTCCATATAAAAGGCTTATCAACAGACTATATGACACACGATAAGTTAAAGGAATATGGTGATACGTGATGCCCTCTACAGTAGAGGCAGGCAATTGCATACACACATAGCAATCCCTAGCGTCCATATTATCAACCTACTCATAAAGCAATTTAGAATAAACATTCAGTGAATAATCTTCTCTAGATGTATCTACATGAGGTCTTTCTCCTCAAAGGAAGGCCAACTATTGTCAGTACATTAGAATGTGTGGTAAACTCAACCCTACAAGCAAAGCAATTAATACTCGGGCCTAGGTACTCTTCTTTCTTCCCTACAAATCTATTTAAATGTCTCTAATAAATGCACAGTTCAAATTCACTAATGATCACATCTAGAATAAAGTGTCTCAGTCTGTTTAGTGGCAATGCAATTTCAAAACTCAGTTCAGCCACAAACTTCAATTCAAGGAGGCTCAGTTGAATTCAAAATGTCCCAAATTCTCTCTCCCAGTCATTGGCAGCAAGGTATGTCCATTCAGGTGAGGAGTACCTCCGACAGGGTACTCTTGCTCTCTTTGAGCTCCTTACTACTGGCTCTTCAACATCACTGCCAATTAGGCCAGATTCCTCAGTATCTTCTTGGATAGTGTGTGGCACTCGCACTGGTCTCCAGGCACTACTCGCGTTATTGTGGCACTAGGTCCTTCGTCTGGGTCTGAATCTGGAAGAGTCAACACTACAGGATGGGATCCTCTTGTTTCGACTTCAACTGTTGAATCATTCAGACCCCTCTCAGGCCAAACATGTGCTGTCCCAGACTCTTGCTGGTCCCCAACAGCTTAACTAACCTGCTCCCTTTGTCTAATGGTAACGACCAGCACTTCAGCGAGAGGTGCTGTTATATAATCAAGGGGACCCAAGGCTCTGTGAGGATGCAGAGCGTGCACCCAGTTGGGGAGACCTCCACACTTCACAGCTGTTGTACATTTTGCGCAGGTGCTTCTTCACCATAACCCAGTCGCCAGGACTGAGGTTATGGCACTGCTTCTGTTGAGGCGGGGCTGTAGCCGCTATAACCTGATGAGACATAGAACGCACAACATCAGCCAGTCCTTTGCAGTAATCAAGAACCATGTCATCTGTAATGTTCAAAAGCGCATTCGCAGGCACAGCTGGCAATCCCATCGCTCTGCCCATGATTATCTGATGAGGAGAAAATCCTGCAAAGATTCATCAACACAAGGGGCAAAGCATCAGGCCATTTCAAAGATCTTGAAGCATGCACCTTAGCAAGTCTGCATGTCAGCATCCCATTGACATGCTCCACGATACCTGAAGCCTCAGGTTGGTAACTACAATGTAGCCTCTGCTCCACTTGCAATGCTGCACACATCTTCAGGATCTCCTCATTAAAATGTGTTCCTCGGTCTGATTCCAGAGAAGTCAGGAATCCAAATCTTGGAATTAAATTTCTCAACAATGTAGCTCCTGTGAGACTGTTATTTCTCCTGGTTGGGTGAGCTTCAACCCAGTGCGAGAATATGCACCCAGTCACTAGGACATATCTCAGCCCATTGCACACAGGCATCTCGATAAAGTCCAATTGCATCCTGTTGAAGGGACCTCCTGATCTCCCTATGAGACTCAGCGTTACTGCAGTTTTTCTTCCTACATTTATCTGCTGACACTCAACCCACCTGTGACACAACCCTTTTTTTTTCTCCGTAGTTTTATATAGCGCGAACTTGACCCGTAGGTATCAGAGCGCTTTACATGAACACCAGTTGCATTACACAAGGACACATTTGTTTTTTTGTTTTGTTTCAGCCATCAGTCTAAATATAGGGTTAAACCACATCTGCCTAAACAAACGCACCATGGCATCTCTACCTACATGAGAAGATCTACAATAATGTCTCACCATTGGGGATAACAAACTGTCTGGCAACACAGGTCTTCCATCTCCTGAAGCCCAAATGTCATCCTCATCTCTCTTGACACAACCGGCTCTAACCCATCCTTGCTGTTCTGCTTCTGATACTTCCTCCTGAAGTCTCTTAACTTCCTCCCATGTATCAGCTGTGGATAACAAGAGGTTGTAATTGGTCTCATCTGTTTCCTCATTTTGATATTTACCATTAAACGTACAAGCATTTAACCCCTTCCATGCTCATGACGAGCTCAGCTCGTCATGCTGCGCAGTGCTCGTGTGCGCATGACGAGCTGAGCTCGTCATGAACCCGTCCGCTTAATGAAACGCCTCGCACAGGGCGAAAATCGACCGCGCATGGAAGGGGTTAAGGCACAATATCTGGTGATCTCATTAGCATACCAGTTGCCCACAGTTACATAATCCTCTCCTTTGCGGTGTGCAGAGCATTTCATGACCGCAATCTGGGCAGGTCGCTGTAGTACCTTTTACAAGCTAAGCACACTTTCTCCATTTCCTACCGGAGACCCTGAAGAGGTCATAAATCCCCGTTGTGACCATAACTGTCCAAAGTCATGGACGACACCAAAGCCATACTGACTATCAGTGAAAATGGTCACTTTCAGCTGGTAGGAAACTCAGCATGCTCTAGTAAGAGCAATCTATTCAGCCACTTGTGCAGAAAACACTCCTTGAAGCCAGGAGGCTTTGAACACACCTGAGACAGTACAGACTGCATAGGCAGCTCTCAGGCTTCCTTCATGGTCTCGTAAACAGGAGCCATAAAAAAACATTACATAATCTGATTCAGGTAGTGGCACATTTTGTATGTCAGGTCTTGGCTTGGTGCACAGTTCAAGTTCAGTAACATTGAGACAGTCATGCTCAACTTCACCTTCAATAGCATCATTACCAGGAATGGGCAACAAGTTAGCAGGTTTTAAGGTAGAACGTCTTTGAAGAGTGATATTGCTAGCAGCAAGTATGACTTGTTCATACTTAGTTAAACAGCTATTAGTGAGATGTTGAGTTCTGGTACGGTACGGGTTAACAATGTTTCCACAGATTGGGATACAAAAACATTCAAAGGATGACAATGCTTTCGCACTGCTCCATGCTGATACCGGTTGAGGCTACAGCTTTGAGACAGCCGGGTAAAGCAGCAATTGGGTCAAGGGTAGCTGAAAAATAAGCAACGGGTCTGCAAGCATTCCCATGCATCTCGGTAAGCACAGAGAGAGCGCAGCCCTCCCTTTCACTGCAAAACAAAGTGAAGCATTTATTGTAATCAGGCATTCCCAGTGTTGGGGCACAACAGAGAATTTTTTGTCAGCTCTAAGAAGGCAAGCATTCAAATGTCATTCCATGGTTCCGGATCTGACACATCCTTGTGTGTCAGTCTCTGTAAAGGCTTGGCCACTTGGAAAAAGTTGGGAATCGACTGTCGACAGTAACCCACCATTCCCAAGAACATTTTGACCTATGTCACAGTGATTGGCGGATTCATTCTCAGAATCACCGAGATTCTCTCTTGTGACACCTTCCTCAATGTGATGTCCGAGGTACAAGACTTCTCTCTTACTGTCTTACAGTATTGAAACTTGGTTGGGGATACTTTATGTCCATTCTCAGCTAAGTGGTTCAGCAGGGCAATGGTATTCTGACTACAAGCTTCCTGTGTATTTGATGCCACTAATAAGTCGTCAATGTACTGGGCCAAGACATAGTGACAGGGCATTACCAGGGACTCCAGATTCTTTTTAAGGATCTGTTTGAAGATGGACAGGCTCTCTGTATACCCTTGTGGGACTCAGAACCATGCCGAAACATGGCAACCTCCTGCAACGGTATGGAGAAATATGCTTGACAAAGGTCAATGACAGTGAACCTCTGGGCCTCACATGAAATCTGAAATAAAATCACAGCTTGATTCGGTACCACAGGACAAGTGACTTCAATGGTACTGATCTTTCTCAGGTCCTGCACTATGCAATACTTGCCATTGGGTTTCTGTAGGCCCATAATCCATTTGATATGTCTGCATTTTCCTCCCCATCTGACTGAGTCCTCAGCTCTCAGCACTAGAAGTTTGCACCCCGAACTAAAGTGCTCTCTAGGAGAGTTTCCTCTGTTAGACGCAGATTCCCTGGATTCTCTTATTTCTAGGGTAACCTCGGGCTCTCCCATGGATCCCGCGCCTCCGCAGTACCTCTCATTAGTCACCAATGCTATTCGCCCAGTTATCTTAGATGCCTTAAACTCCTCCATTATTTCCGGCACGGTACCCCTGGCATGGAAATGTGCTCAGGTTAGAGCCCTTTTGAAAAAACCCAATCTAGATCACTCCAATATGGCCAACTACCGTCCCATCTCTCTCCTTCCATGGCTGAGTAAGTTGATTGAGAGACACATAAATTCCACGCTGGTACAGTACTTAGAATCCAACAACTTGCTTCATGTCTCTCAAACAGGATTCCGTCCTCAGCTCGGGACTGAGACGGCCCTTCTGGCTGTAACAGAGGAGGCAAGGAGACTTCTGGACCAGGGCGGCTCAGCAGCAATCATTCTTTTAGACCTCAGTGCCGCCTTCGACACTGTTGATCATAATATCTTGCTTGAGCGCTTAAAAAATCTTGGAGTGACAAACTTGGCACTTACCTGGTTCCAGTCCTTTCTAAAGGATCGGTTCTTTCAAGTCTTTGAAGGAACTGCCACATCAAACCGGCGGCCTCTTAGCTGTGGGGTCCCCCAGGGTTCTTCCCTGAGCCCCACGCTTTTTAACACCTATATGGCCCCATTGGCAGAGATAGTTAAATGGGGACAAGACCGAATTGATGTTTCTGGGCAATTCTCCATCACCCTCCTCGTCACTTATATGGCCGACCTGTCTTGGCCCTATTCCTACCCCAAAGCAGCAGATTAAGAGCCTAGGCATGTGGCTTGACAGTTCTCTCTGTTTTAATCATCAAGCCACTAAGCTCTCTGCTACATGTTTTGGTCTAATGAGAATGTTAAGAAAGATCCTCCCCCTGCTCCCTTTCCAGGCGAGGAGGATTATGGTGCAAGCCCTCATACTATCCAGCCTGGACTACGGGAACGCGTTGTACTTGGGCGCCCCTCAGTACACAATCCAGAGATTACAAGTGATCCAGAATTGTGCGGCTCGCCAACTTCTCCAGATTCCTCGGAGACAATCAGCAAAACCTGCCTTGAGGAATCTTCACTGGCTTCCAATTCGGTCCAGGATACATTTCAAGGCCATGTGCCTGGCCCATAGAGCTATGTGGAAATCAGGCCCAGCCATCATTCAGTCCCTGGTCACCCCCTATCAACCACCTAGGAGTCTTCGTTCCAGCTCCGCTTTTCTTGCCACCCCAAGGAAAGTACGATGATCCAGATGGGGTGGACGCTCTTTCTCCCTGAATGCCTCCAATCTTTGGAATTCTCTCCCCCCTACCCTTCGAGGGGAACCAAACATACTGGCCTTCCGAAAACTTCTCAAAACTCATCTTTTCAGTACTTCACGTTAGCATGACATAACTATCTGTCTGTTCGCTCCACAAGCGCTAGGAGGCCTCAGGGTAGCTACGCACTATAGAAATCCAATTTCATTCATTCATTCATTCATAATAGTTGAGTTACATGGAATCCCCATAATCTCTTTCAGAATGCCTTGTTGAATCATTCAGCCAATTACAGGAATAATCCCAGCAATAGTTTCAGGGGTCAGATTATATTATGGGAACCTTGGATACTCAGCATTAGGTACCATTGTTATGCAAATAGGTTCAGCACCTTTAAGGAGACCTATGCCCTTCCCTGAAAAGTCCCATACTTTAGGTAGTACAGTGTCTCTCAGTTTTGGGGGCAGATCACCTCTTGTCAACATGGGATACAATCTGACATCTGAACTCTGACTTACAAGTTTGAAGACAAAATCTTCATCATGAGTTTGGAACTCAATACCCTTCGGGGTACAGTAAATAGAACAATTTAGCTTGCACAAAAGATCTTGTCCAAGCAGGCTTACGCGACTCGGATCACACATCACAAATCGGCGATTCTCCTCAAAGGGCCCTATTTTAACAGGTACTGCTTCTGTGACAGGGCAAGCCAATTGTTTGCTGGTAACTCCTACAACTTGGATTCTTCTTCCCGAGAGGGGTAGGTTGGGAACCTCTGCTGTTCTAACAGTTGAGCAGGAAGCACCAGTATCAATCAAGAATGATATTGGGTGGCCATTCACCTCACCATCCATGAATGGACCACTCTGGTCTACCTCTAAGGTTGCGCCAAGCATGTAATCCTCCTCCCTTTCAGGCACCGTCAGTGTGACAGGTCTGAACTGTAATACTCATCTGCTTGTATCATAGGGTACTGCTGAGACAAACCCTGATTTACAAAAGGGTTATTGTTTGGATTGGAGACCTGATTTGGGTTAAATCTGGGAGCATTTGCATTTAGTTTTGGCATTGGGGCTTGTGGAATCTAATTTACCTGTGATTGGGGAGCATGAACCTTTTCTGTCCTTTGCCTCTGTGCATGCTGTGTCTGAACCAAATTATTATTTTGGGGTTGCACAAATCTATTATTCTGAGTCTTATTCCCAACATTGAGACAAGATTCCCGCTTCTAATATCCCAACTTGCTGCAAACATGACAAATATTTGTTTTCTTCAAAGTAGGTCCATCAATCCCTCTACTCGGGCCAGTTAAGACACCAGGACCTCTACCCTGTTGTTGAAGCCCATTACCACCTTGTATTGTCAGAACCCCCTGTTGATACACTCCCTGCATTAGGACCAACATTCCCAACAAACTACTGATTCTGACTCCATTGTGCAGCTTTTATCTGTGCCACCATCAACTTCTCTTTCAATTTCTTCTGGTTCATCTCCAATTCATCACTACAATAATTTGCGTACCTCAAGATTGCATCAATAGTCTTACTCTGCCAACAAATCAAATGCTGCTGAATCATCATGCTCATCTCAGATCTCAATCCATGCACAAACCTGAACACAAAATGTCCCATATCTTTGGTTTCAATTGTTGCCATCCCACTATTCTGCTTAAACGCCTGCAGCAGTCTTTCATAATCGGAGTGTATTAACTCTTTGGACTCTTGGGTTGTTCTGTCAATCTTGACCCAATCAATGTCTTTAGGAGATACCTTTGATTTAAAAAATGTAATCACCTGATGATACTTTCTCATTCACTGGTGACAGACCCTTCGATATTAGATGTCCCATAAGTTCCTTCTCAGGCCAGTCCACAGCTATTTTGCATTCAACCCACAAATCACTTGGGACCACAATCTCAAACAAGGTATTCAAATCTATCCACAGGACATTTGATATTTTCACAAACCGATCAACCAGTCTGTAGCATTCCACTGGTTTTCCCCTCTATTTTCATTTGTGAATGACGCAAGATCACTTCTGTTCCAGAGCACGTGGACATAGCTTCCAGCAGGCACTTCTCTCATTGGGAGAATCTGTATATCCTCCTCCTCTTCCTATGCTCCAGACGGAGGTGGCTCTAGTCTGACTTTCTTTGGTTCTTTCTTCTTTGCCCTCCTGCCTTCCTATCTATCCAGCTCACTCCACTTTCGGATATAGCCAATTTATTCCCTGATATGTAATTTCATTCCTGACGGTCTCATGTTAGTGAGATCAAGGTCATTAAAACTTAAACAGTAACTTCTCTGTAAGGCTTTGGATCTATTCAAATAGAATTTCCTACCAATTCAGGTTTATACAAAGGAACTACAGGACCAATTGTGACAGGAATGGTCAGTGCATCTGGGATATTTAAGACAGATACATTTGGAGGGACTGTCATCCCTGAATCCTCTCCCATTGAATTAGAACTTACATCTACTGGTGCTGTAGGCACATCAGAGTTCCCACTAGTATTTGCATTACTCAATCTTCCAGCCTGGGTCACATTGTTTGGGGGTGGACAGTTTAACAATAGTTCATTTATGAAATCCTCATCCGGATCACTATCAATGTCCTCACCTCCATTCCCTGTGTCATCTATCTCTTTATTCCTTTTCTTTACCTTTCCCATCTTCCTCACTCGTCAATGCAGGGTAGAGTCTAGCTCCCTCAATCATATCAGTTCTCCATGTCTTCTGTTCTGTGTCCCACCTAGATTCGGCACAAGTGCATATTGCTTTCTTGATCCTTCACTCATATCTTTCCTTGTGTCTAATGTGAACTATGTTTTCCCAAGCATTAAGTGCTTCATATTGTGTAGGTCTAGGAGACAGTTTCATATCATACAGCGTCCAACTAAAAAACATCTCCGCAGAACACCACACAATCACTGGAAAACACTGCAATCCTTCGAACGAACCATGGGCTTTAGGGGTTTGGACTGGGTTTGGGCAATTTCTGAGTAGGACACCCTAACTCCCTCACTTCAGTGAAAATCTACCCGACAAGCTACCAGTTGATCCAGTGCTGGGCCAACCTCTTACCATTGATTATCCAATGGGTCTTTCTTGTCGAATAAGAGGTGGAAGGGAGTTAGCATTAGTCAAACAAATCGAATTAACACTGTAACCCATTTGGCTACACAATGAGGACTAGAAATCAGAGGATAAGGTTAAGAAGGTTTATTACAAGTTAACAGTCAAATTAATGTAAATGGATCTCAATGCCATGCTGTAGAGGTATAAGATAACAACAGGATAGCCAAACATCCTAAAGAAGTTCAGGCGCAACAGTATGAGACAAATGGGAAGTTCAGTCACAGCAATACAGAAAATTTGTAAGAGAACCTAGTACTCAGAGAAGAGAGTCCGATCCTCTCTCCTAAAAATGAGTAATCTCTACCTTACCAGGCTTCGATTAGGTATTGCACATCATCTTGTAGCCATTCCAAAAAGAGATGCATGGTCTAATAGACTCCCCAGATGCCCGTGTGATGCAGTGTTGGTACAGTCTTCAGTGCATTTTATATTATTTTGAGCATCCTAGCATAATTAGGAAACACTTTTTAAGGCTGGCCTTACTAACTAGAATTTTTTAATGCATCAGGAAGCATACAAGTTTTTATGTAGCCTTGTGACTAACTATATTTCCATGCTGTTTCGCTTTTTATTAGGGGTGCTATAACAGTAAGGGAAACCCTTTCTTTGTATGACAAACTGGGGTATGAGTATGGTTAGTCGTATCATTATATATTTGTGTTCTATTATTTATCTTATATATATATATATCAGACAGCATCGTGTCTTTTATATTGTAAATATTCTGGTTTTTTAACATGTCTTTTTAATTTGGAATTTTATCTATGGTATTAGAAATCTTGATAAACGTATTTAACTATGTATGCTTTTATGATTATCATAACATGAAATCGAATAAAGCTGATTTTGAATTGAATTGAATTGAGTAATGCCTAAAGTATATCTAATTTAAGTTCTAAACCATCAAGGTTGATTAAGTCTAAAAGGTTGCAGAGCAAACACAAGGACACTCATCTCCAGTCACAGATCTGAGTTGAATCCATCATCATTCTTTAGCTCATTTCGACACCCCAGTTCAGACCCAGCTATATGCAAATCAGTCTTGATCCTGTGCCTCATGGGAACAGTCCAGCCCGAACTGCCAAGCCAGGTCTTACCTGGACCGGAAACAAGCATCCTGGGACCGGTTTCGGGGTAACACCCCTCATCAGCCAGGCTAGCTTTAATCCAGTGGCAAAGTGAGCAAGGGACCCACGTCTGGGCATACCCTGCCAACTTAGGGCGAACAAAGCAAACACAAGGAGATGATGGACGGAGCGCTGAAACTTTTCAGGCACTCACCCCCAGTCACAGATCTGGGTTGAATCCATCATCGTTCTTTAGCTCACTTTGCCACCCCAGTTCAGACCCAGCTATATGCAAATCAGTCTTGACCCTGTGCCTCATGGGAACAGTCCAGCCTGAACTGCCAAGCCAGGTCTTCCCTGGACCGGAAACAAGCATCCTGGGACCTGTTTCGGGGTAACACCCCTCATCAGCCAGGCTAGCTTGAAAGTGATCAAGGTTGGGAAAATGAAGAAAAAGAGAAAAATTTGGAAGGTGTCAGCATTTCAGAAGCTCGGTCAAGAGTCTTCTAGGGTTGGGAAATAAGTGTTAGCCTAAGCCACACTCAGCAAAGAATCCAAGGGAAAAGCATAGAGGTCTCTACCTCTGAAGGTACAAAGGAATAGTGGCCAAAATAAACTTGTGAGAACACCAGTTAATTCCACACAAACCTTCTGAGTAACACCCCTTCTTGACACCATCAGGGGCTCCATTGTGCTTTCCATTGTCACATAGTGAGCTGCAACACTAGTGAGTCCTCCCAGACCAGTCCTGGGAACGAATATCAACCTTGGGCACCTGCAACTCCTCGATCCGTTACTGAATAGGGACTGTCAATTAACGCTCTGGCTCTCGATGTTCTTTGTCAAGGTCCTCTTCTCAGACTCTCAATCACTAGTACAGTGTTACATTTATTCTCAAACTAACAAATCATGTGAACGTACCTGCAAGGAAAAGACAAGCAAGCAGAAATGGAAAAGCATTATTTTATGCAGAAAGATATACAGGTCTACTCATGTCAAGCTTAAATATATTCAATGGTGCAAGTTTAATACGTGTCATTGGTGCACCCATAACTACAAACAATATAAAATGTCAGTACATAAATTCAGAATTAGATTCATGTTGAATGTAACTTGAATACATGAGTATAAATGTAAATGTGAATTACATTCTAAATTCAAATGTGAAAACATTAGTGGACACAATTACATAAATCTTTCTTGTGGCTTAAGTAAATACATTTTAATAGCGTGAGGATGATTTTATCCAATCTCTAAAGACTACATTTCATTTTAATAAGGTTAAGATACACAGTGTATATGAATCTTTAGTTCTACAGTGAATGCACTTCAGTAATGAGTTCAAGTGAAACACTTTACATTAATAACGTTGACACACAAAGCATGTAGTGCTAAGTGCACGTATATATTGCGTATTTGTGACATGTAAGAGTAATAATTAGAAGTAAAATCCATTCATCTATGCTTTGCAGTCCGATTTTTGTATGGTTTCAATTTTTAAGCCTTTCTAATCTGAATTAAAGGTCGGGATGATCTGGTAAAAAGAGGATGAACAGTTAGCGTGTTCACTTTCAAATGGTGGCTCAGGTATTAGTTGCCTTTCACCATACAGAGAGCATGCCTATTTTCATACCAGTGTATGTACAAACACATGCATAGACACAAACACTGAGTGGAGAGTATCAATGACCCAATTTATTGATTGGTTTCAATAAAGATGGCGGTACGCCATGACTCGAATTCCGTGCTTACCTTTTAAGGAAACTGCACAGGCTAGTGAACAAAAACAAAAACATTATTTAACTGTATTCAATTTGAAAGCAAATGGATTTCCCAGAAGCCAGCTCTTTGCACAAAGAAAAATTCTGTGCAATCAAAAGAGGAAACTAGATATCCCGTTGCTTGGCAATCAAGCCTCTGATCCATTAGAATGGACTCTCAGTTGTACACAAAGGACACAAACTTATTGTAACATGATAGCTGTGCTTGAGCACTCAAAAGACACACATCAAAAAAAATATATGATGCAATGCATAGAACCATTAATGATTCGGTGCAAGCAACCATGGTTTCTAAAACAATTGTAGCAGCAGGGTTAGTCTTTCCTCCATTAAACAAAAAAGAAACCAGGAAAGCTACACCTTACAGACAAAATATAAAAATAGCGGCACTAATGGAGAATCCCTAGGAGGATCCAAGGTCAGGCAAAGGGCAAGACACATCTGTTGTGAAAGCGTTCCAGAGCTCACAGGTGTTTTTTAGCTGTATCCTGATCCAGCGCTCGGCCAACCTCTTACCATAGATTATCCGATGGGTCTTACTTGTCGACTGAGAGATGGAACAGAGTTACCATTAGTCAAACAGATCTAATTAACAGTGTAACCCATTTGGCTACACAATGAGGACTAGAAATCAGAGGATAAGGTTAAGAAGGTTTATTACAAGTTAACAGTCAAATTAACGCAAATGAATCTCAATACCATGCTGTAGTGGTACAAGATAACAACAGGATAGCCAAACCTACCAAAGTAGTTCAGGCGCAACAGTATAAGACAAGCAAGAAGTTCAATCACAGCAATACAGAAATTTAGTAACAGAATCTGGTGTGAAGAGAAGAATCTCCAATCCTCTCTCCTAAACATGAGTAATGTCTAATTTAAGGACTAAACCATCAAGGGTGATTAAGTCTAAAAGGATCTCAAAAAGTTGGGAAAATGCAGAAAAAGAGAAAAATTCGGGAAGGTGCCAGCATTTCAGAAGCTCGGTCAAGAGTCTTCGCGGGATAGAGAAATAAATGTTAGCCTAAGCCACACTTAGCAAAGAATCCAAGGGGAAAGCATAGAGGTCTGTACCTCTCAAAGTACAAAGGAACAGTGGCCAACATCAACTTGTGAGAATACCAGTTAATACCACTCAAATCTTTGAGTAACACACATTGTTTGCACCATCAGGAACTCCATTGTCTTTTCCATTCTCACGTAGCGAGCTGCAACATTAGCAAGTTCTCCCAGACCAGTCCTGTGAATGAATATCAATCTTGGGCACCTGCAACTCCTTGAACCATTACTGAATAGGGACTGTCAGTTAACACTGTGGCTCTCCATGTTCTTTGTCAATGTCATCTTCTCAGGCTTTCTATCACTAGTACAGTGTTACATCTATTCTCAAACTAACAAACCATGTGAACATACCTGCAAGGAAAAGACAAGCAAGCAGAAATGGAAAAACAGTATTTTATGCAGAAAGAAATACAGGCCTACTCATGTCAAGCTTAAACCTATTATTCAATGGTGTACATTTAATATGTGTCATTGGTACACCCATAACTACAAACAATAGAAAATGTCAGTACATAAATTCAGAATTAGATTCATGTTGAATGTAACT
Source organism: Calotriton arnoldi (assembly GCA_963921515.1). NCBI lineage: Eukaryota > Metazoa > Chordata > Amphibia > Caudata > Salamandridae > Calotriton > Calotriton arnoldi. Next base: position 4,846,450 of record CAWUFW010000193.1, read on the forward strand.
TGAATACATGAGTATAAATGTAAATGTGAACTACATTCTAAATTTAAATGTGAAAACAGTGCACACGATTACATAAATCTTTCTTGTGTCTAAAGTAAATACATTTTAATAGCGTGAGGATGATTTTATCCAATCTTTAAAGACTACATTTCATTTTAATAAGGCTAAGACACACAGTGTATATGAATCTATGGTTCTACAGTGAATGCACTTCAGTAATGAGTTAAAGTGCAACACTTTAGATTAATAATGTTCGGACACACAAAGTGTGTAGTGCTAAGTGCACGTATATATTGCGTATTTGTGACATGTAAGGGTAATAATGAGAGGTAAAATCCATTCATCTATGCCTTGCAGTCCGATTTTTGTAAGGTTTCAGGTTTTAAGCCTTTCTAATCTGAATAAAAGGTCGAGATGATCTGGTAAATAGAGGATGAACAGTTAGCATGATCACTTCCGAAGGGTGGCTCAGGTATTAGTTGCCATTCATCATACAGAGAGCATGCCTATTTTCGTACTAGTGTATGTACACACACGCATAGACACAAACACGCAGTGGAGAGTAGCAATGAGCCAATGTGTCAATTGGTTTCAATAACAATGGCGGTACTCCATGACTCAAATTCCACGCTTACCTTTTAAGGAAACTGCACAGGCTAGTGAACAAAAACAAAAACATCATTTAACTGTATTCAATAAAAAAGCAAATGGATTTCCCAGAAGCCAGTTCTTTGCACAAGGAAACAACTCTGTGCAATCATAAGAGGAAACTAGATATCTCGTTGCTTGGCAATCAAGCCTCTGATCCATTAGAATGGACTTTCATTTGTACACAAAGGACATCAAATTATTGTAACATGATAACAGTGCTCAATCACTCAAAAGACACACATAAAAAAAAAATATGATGCAATGCATAGAACCATTAATGATTCAGTGCTAGCAACCATGGTTTCTAAAAATATTGTAGCAGCAGGATTAGTCTTTCCTCCATTAAACGAAAAAAAAAACAGGGAAGCTACACCTTACAAACAAAATATAAGAATAGCGACACTAACGGAGAATCCCTAGGAGGATCTAAGGTCCGGCAAAGGGCAAGACACATCTGTTGTGAAAGCGTTCCGGAGCTTACAGGTTTTTTTTAGCTGTTTCCTGATCCAGCGCTGGGCCAACCTCTTACCATTGATTATCCGATGGGTCTTACTTGTCGACTGAGAGATGGAACAGAGTTACCTTTAGTCAAACAGACCTAATTAACAGTGTAACCCATTTGGCTACACAATGAGGACTAGAAATCAGAGGATAAGGTTAAGAAGGTTTATTACAAGTTAACAGTCAAATTAATGCAAATGATCTCAATACCATGCTGTAGAGGTACAAGATAACAACAGGATAGCCAAACCTACCAAAGAAGTTCAGGCGCAACAGCATAAGACAAGCAAGAAGTTCAATCACAGCAATACAGAAAATTAGTAACAGAATCTGGTGTGAAGAGAAGAATCTCCAATCCTCTCTCCTAAACATGAGTAATGTCTAATTTAAGGACTAAACCATCAAGGGTGAGTACTTCTAAAAGGATCTCAAAAAGCTGGGAAAATGCAGAAAAAGAGAAAAATTCGGGAAGGTGTCAGGATTTCAGAAGCGTGGCCAAGAGTCCTCTAGGGATAGGGAAATAATTGTTAGCCTAAGCCACACTCAGCAAAGAATCCAAGGGGAAAGCATAGAGGTCTGTACCTCTCAAAGTCCAAAGGAACAGTGGCCAACATCAACTTGTGAAAATACCAGGTAATACCACTCGAATCTTTGAGTAACACCCCTTGTTCACACCATCAGGAACTCCATTGTCCTTTCCATTCTCACGTTGTGAGCTGTAACATTAGCATGTTCTCCCAGACCAGTCCTGTGAACGAATATCGATCTTGGGCACCTGCAACTCTCCGATACATTACTGAATAGGGACTGTCAGTTAACGCTCTGGCTCTCCATGTTCTTAGTCAAGATCCTCTTCTCAGGCTCTCTATCACTCGTACAGTGTTACATTTATTCTCAAACTAACAAACCATGTAACCACCACTGATGACCTCAAATCAGCCGTGCAAGCTCTAGTGATACCCAGAATAGACTATGGGACTACAACCTTATGCGGTTTGCCGAGATCCAGACTGGCTCTACTAAGAGCCTCCCTCAACCCGGCTGCAAGATTCGTCACCGGCTCCAAAAAGAACAACCACATCACCCCTGATCTAAAGGCACTGAACTGGCTCCCTTATGAGGCAAGAACGCAGCTAAAAATTGCCTGCATGACACACAAAGCCCTGCACTTCAACACCCCAAAGTATCAGGCCAATAAACTGGAATTATCAGGCGGTGGCAGAACTTCGAGAAGCACCAGCACCTTGCTATTGAAACCTCAAAACCTTCGGAAAAAGAAATCATACAACCATACCTTCTCCGGACTAGCACCTAGGATCTGGAACGCCCTGCCCCCGGAAATCAGAATGAACCCTTCAATCACTTCTTTCAAAAAGAAGTCAAACTACTTTTAATGAAAAAAATTCTACCCTGATCCCAGTTCTTGAGCTAGTTGGGTACTAATCAGATGCAGCTCACCTACCAGGATCTGCGCTTGACTCTAAGTGAGAATGGCTAACTCACTCTTGAATACCTTCCGGATCTACAATAAGTACTGACAATATTTATGTTTTACTGTTATCTACTCATATATATGTTCCTAGTTTCTCACTCTATCTATTTGATGTAACATTTATAAAGCGCTCTGATACCCTTCCAGGGTCTAGTTCGCGCTATATAAAGATTTATAAATAAAAAATAAAATGTAAACGTACCCGCAAGGAAAAGACAAGCAAGCAGAAATAGAAAAGCAGTATTTTCTGCAGAAAGAAATACAGGCCTCTCATGTCAAGCTTAAACCTATTGTTTGATGGTGTACATTTAATACGTGTCATTGGTGCACCCATAACTACAAACAATAGAAAATGTTAGTACATAAATTCAGAATTAGATTCATGTTGAATGTACCTTGAATACATGAGTATAAATGTAAATGTGAACTACATTCTAAATTCAAATGTGAAAACATTAGTGCACACAATTACATAAACCTGTCTCGTTTCCAAAGTAAATACATTTTAATAGTGTTAGGATGGTTTTATCCAATCTCTAAAGAGTACATTTCATTTTAATAAGGTTAAGACACATAGTGTATATGAATCTCTTGTTCTACAGTGAATGCACTTCAGTACTAAGTTCAAGAGCAACACTTTACATTAATAACGTTAGGACACACAAAGTATGTAGTGCTAAATGCACGTATATATTGCATATTTGTGACATGCAAGGGTAATAATGAGCGGTAAAACTTATTTCATCTATGTTTTGCATCTGGTAAATAGTGAATGATCTGGTAAATAGTGAATGAACAGTTAACATGATCACTTACGAATGCTGACTCAGGTACAAGGCCGTACTGGGAATCCAAAGCAGTCCTGCTATTTTCTCTAATCAGCCCCTGGGGAGGCACTGCCTGGTCTCGGGAGGCTGGAAACGCTTCCTTGCTGCATTTGTTACTGGGGGCCGATATTGCAGCACCGCTGCAAAACAGGCCCCCACTGCTGCAAAATGGCCCCTCCCTTCCAGCTTCCCGGGGAAATGCCCAATGCCTGTACGGCCACTCCTGCCCTGCTCAGGTATTAGGTGCCATTCATCATACAGAGAGCATGACAATTTTTGCACTAGTGTATGTACGCACACGCACAGACACAGAGTGGAGAGTAGCAAATAGCCAACGTATCGATTGGTTTCAATAACAATGGCAGTACTCCATGACTCGAATTCCGTGCTTACCTTTTAAGGAAACTACACAGGTAGTGAACAAAAACAAAACATTAATAAACAGTATTAAATTAGAAAGCAAATGGATTTCCCAGAAGCCAGCTCTTTTCACAAAGAAAAAATGCTGTGCAATCAAAAGAGGAAACGAAATATCTTGTTTCTTGGCAATCAAGCCTTCTGATCCATTAGAATCGACTCTCTGTTGTACACAAAGGACATTAAATTATTAAAACGTGCTAACAGACACACATCACGAAAAAAATACTATGCAATGCATAGAGCCATTAATGATACAGTGCAAGCAACCATGCTTTCTCGAAAAATTACAGCTGCAGGGGCTAGTCTTTCTTCGGTCAAACGAAAGAGAAAGGAAGCCACACTTTACAAACAAAATAGCAACACTAATGGAGAATCCCTAGGAGGATCCAAGGTCAGGCAAAGGGCAAGACACGTCTGCTGCGAAAGCGTTTTTAAACTTACAGAATTTTTTTTGCTGTATCCTGAATGGATGCAACTTCTGTAGCTCTGTCATGGAGAACATGTGCTGTCAAAAGGACAGCTCTTGGCACAACAAAGCAGATGTTGCATGCTTCAAAAATGGTTTGCAAGTGTTGGCAGTGCTGTTTTATTATCTTTATAGTGCTTACTACTACTGGCCATGCATTCAAGTGCTTTGTAGACGAGGAAGTCAGTGTGAGTTGGTCAGACCTCGTTCGGTGAGCCACTGGGCAAGCAGGGGCTACTGGGCCTCAACCGTGCGGGTTGAGGTAGTTTGCTTCTGATGTCCCGGGGTCCATCCTACTATGTGGGTCCTGTGCTCACTACTCCACTGGATTCAAGCTAGCCTGGCTGATGAAGGGTGATGCCCTGAAACCGGTCCCAGGATGCTTGTTTCCGGTCTAGGGAGGACCTGGCTTGGCAGTTCGGGCTGGACTGTTCCCACAAGGAACAGGGTCAAGACTGATTTGCATATAGCTGGGTCCAAACTGGGGTGGTGTGGTGAGCAAAAGAATGATGGATTTAACCCAGATCCCTGTGACTGGGGGTGAATGTTTGCATTGTCCAGCATTCCATCCATCAATTGTTTCTTTTGACTATAAAGAATAGAACATCACATCGCTGAACTTTTCACCATCCGTTCCCAGGACAAGTTGCTACGAATTGGCTTCCATTCAAATGTCTCGTCATTGACCTTCATAGCTTCACTCTGTAGGCATGCGCAAGTGTTGCGTCATTTCATCAAGTCTGGTCATACGAGAAAGACCCAAATGCACACTAATAATAAAGTCAAAAGAGAAATGTTCACAAAATATATGGTCTCACTGTATACCTCCCACCTCTACTCTATTCCCGTTCTTTTATTAATATTTTTCCCGCATTAGCATTAGTAAAATAGCCTGTTTTAGTTTTAGCTGAGCAGATGCCATGCACGCGAGTCTTCGAGACTCCATTTTAGTATCTTCTGCTCATGCGCTAGAATTTCCCTCCAAGCGTTAGTTCGTCATATTGCGTAGATGCAATTGACGCATGCGCACAACAGTTTCCCCGTTTAAAGCGGTATTAGTCCGTTTTCATTGTTATCTGTCGTTAGTACATACATAAGCAAGCTTCGCTAACCCGCGTGTTTTATGTGGTGCGTATTAATTATTCACAGGACATGGTTAGTAATTCTGTTAATGAGTTAAACGAGAGGATTGTCTCAGAGCAAGTCTCTTTCTTACGAGACCTTGCTCCATCAATCCCCTCTCAGATGGCATTTTGAGCCATCACAAAATTACCCATCCCTTCCCAGATGCCAACTTTAGCACATCTCAATTTCTCCTTCTTTTCTTTTTATGTCATCATTTACTTCTTTCCCTTCCAAATCTTTAATCTTTTTGTACAGTTTTCCTTTCATCTCTTCTAGCTGGATTTCTTCATATTCTCTCTTTCATTTCTTTCCTCTTCCTTCACTTTCTAAATGTATTCTTCTCTTTTCCTTTCTTCTGCAACATTTACAGGTGATCATTACTATCATAACAATTGTCATTACTATAACTACTGGCAATATTATTTGACCTAGAAAACTCCTCCCAAAATCAATAAACCAATTCCCTATTGATGTTATACTTTTTGTTAGTTTTCCCCATACACTGTCAACCTCCAGTTGGGTCAAGTCATTATGCATTCTTGTAATATTTCCAATATACCCCTTAATTTCCTTGCTTTTGTCCGGAATATAAGTGCAGCAATGTTGAATTTTCAACATACCACAGACTCCGCCCTCTTTTGCCAATAGAATATCAAGAGCAAGACGATTTTGTAAAACCATAGACCTTATCGCAACCATTTCTGTGTTAAACATTAAGAATCCTCCTGCAGTATCTGTAGAAAGACGATCAACTATGGTTGATAATTTACAAATTTTGCGCAAATTTAGAATGACTCCAACTGAGGGTATTAATGCACTAAAAATATCACCTATTATTTCAGAAAAACTAGCTCTTCTTCTCCTGTGTTAGTCTATTAGAATTTTCATTGATTCCATTGATTCTGTCTACATGGTAAATCTTTGGAAAAACTATTCCAAAATAACAGCTCCGTACCATCTTGCAGGTAACCTATAATAGGCATTATTCCCGCATACATAATAAACTCCTGGAAATACAGGATCAGTTCCCCCTTTTAGTCCCTACCCTCCTAGAATTAGGAAGTTGTGTTCACACTCACTGGAACCAATGAAATTGTTATTATAATCTGTCTTTAACCTATGGAGGCAGAATTTTCCCCTTTTCACAAAGTCTAGGGACATCGCAGCATGAGCTTCACCCTTTGCATAAATTCCCTCTTTCTCAGCCCATGGAGGTACATGGGATTTCTGTTCAGCAGCTTTCTTTGTTAAATCCTGTCTCCTTCCTTCTACTAAATTCAAAAACTCTTTTTCTTCTTCATGTAATATACATGTTAGGTTATCCTTGTGAGCTTGAACTATATCTATTGAACTCATTGTTAAAAAAAATTCACCCATGAATTGTGCATTTTTACTACTAGCTACTGGATTCATTTTCTTTCTAATAGGTAATTCTGAAAATACTACATCTAAATTTGAATAAAAATACTGAAGTTTCCCTGTTACGTAAAATAAACTTGATAAAACACTACATGATACACCATATGTTAGAGGTATATGGTGATTCGTCACCCCTTCTGACACTGATGAGGGTAACTTCATACATACATAACAATTACTAATTTCCATTGTGTTAACATACTGAAATAACAATTTAGTAAACACATTTAAAGACGAATCATTGTCGGATTCATTATGATAGTTTATCTCATCTTCTACCCCTATTTCTATTTTAGTTCCTTTTACTCTATCTACCTTCTCATTAGTAATTATACTATTCTTGTTACTTGTTTCTATCAACAAAGGCACTCCTACTGTTAGGAATAACCATACCAATACTACTAATATAATACTACATAAACAGAATCTTAAACATTTTCTTTTTAAACTTTGTTTCGGTCTTTCAGTATTTTCAATTTCTGCCATCTTTAATCAGAGAGAATTTCTTTTTCTCTTTCTTTTGTCTAAACTTTTCTAAAAAAAAAAAAATCCAGTCTTTTATTTTAAGGAGGTCTTAATTTGCTTTCATCAATCTGTGCAACATGAACTCTTTCTGATTCTTCACATAAATCTAAGTTTTCAAATTCTTCAAGAATAACATAAGTCCACTCAGGGGCCTTGTATTTTCTGTTCAGAATTCTTAATCTTGGGCTTCTTCTTGTAAGTTTTACTAATGTTTGTTTGGATTTTGTCTGACTCGTGATCTCATTTACTTGCTCTGGTTTCTTTTCTGCTCTTCTCAAATGATATTTTAGTCTCTTCACTCCTACAGGCCAATTGTCTCCTTTACTAACTCATTTGACCTGAACTGCACTTTCACCTTCTCCGTCTTCTTCTAAAGTTCTTTTATTTTCACTTAATCTAGGCACAATCTGTTCTTGTTCCTCTTCTCTTTCTAATTGTCTTTGTTTTGTATTCTCTGTATTTTGTTCTTCTTCTACTTGCACCTGTTCAGGTCTTATGACAGTTTGTTCTTCTTCAGCCTGAACTTGTTTATTTATTTAATTTTTTATTTATAGAGTTTTATATAGCGCGGACATGACCCAAAGGTATCAGAGCGCTTCACAGTTGCATGATGTAGATCTTTTAGAGAACGATGGGTACAGCAGTAATATATATATGGTTCTGGTACGTGTCTTTCGTATCAGTTTCCACGATAACAATTAGGATCAATAAGGTGTACAAGGTATAACAGTAGTATTATACGAAAGGATTCCGATGTGTGCCTTCATATCATTATTATCAACAATATTACAAAAAGATCCATTAGTTGTATTAGTGTACAGTCTACAATGTCTTCGCCGCTAACTGGTGAGTTTGCCCTTATATTCGTTATTGATCACGATGCAGATGGTGATCAATCATTGTTTAGGGTAGGAACTTGTTCTTCTAACTCTATCTGATCCTGTTCAGGTCTTATTTCAATTTGTTCTTCTTCTGCCTGAACTTGTTCTTCTAGATCTACTTTTCCCTGCTCAGGTTTCTGAATGGCTTTGTTTATTTTTACCTGAGTGTGTTCTTCTTTCCCTGTCTTTTCCTTTCTACCTTCCTGTCTTCTTAGTTCAGTTCTTCTTCTTGTTTCAACAACAGCATCAGATATTTCAATCACTGGTATCCACTCTTCCTGACTTGTACTTGGCTGTTCGTCATATAGTTGTCTTTCAGAATCTATCACTCTAGATTCTTCAGCGTCACAGCTTACAACTTCTGACGTCTCAGCTTGTTCAGTCAGTGGCTGCTCTTGTTGTTCAGATGGGCTCGGAACTCTTCTGGTATGACTAGCATGAATCCAATTGGGTAAACCTGCACACTTCACTGCTGTGGTAGTGACTAGTATGACTTGACGTGGTTTATCCCACCTGGGTGCTAGAACACGACTTCCTTGCGTGTTTCTTCACTAACACCCAATCTCCAGGATTCAAATCATGCGCTTGGTCTGGCTGTCTTTCAACTGCGTCTTCTCCAACCTGATGAGAGACAGAACGCACCATTTCAGCCAATCCTTTGCAATAGTCCAATACCAGATCATCAGTTATATTCATCAATCTATTTCCAGGAATATATGCTTGTCTCATTGCCCTTCCCATGAGTACCTCATGTGGACTCAATCCCGTTTTCCTGTCAGGAATACTCCTGAGACCCATCAATACAAGAGGTAATGCATCTGGCCATTTGAGCATTGTGGATGCACACACTTTCCCTAATCTTGACTTGATTGTGCCATTTAGCTGTTCAACTATTCCAGAAGCCTCTGGACGATAAGCACAGTGCAGTTTTTGTTCAATGTTAAATGCAGCACAGATTAATCGAATTATCTCATTATTAAAATGAGGTCCTCTATCTGATTCCAAAGTGACTGGAAAACCGAAACGAGGAACTAACTCTCTCAATAGTAGTTTAGCAACTGTGAGACTGTCATTTCTTCTAGTGGGATATGCCTCTACCCATCTTGAGAACAGGCACACTATGACAAGTACATATTTCAGTCCGTTGCAAGGAGGCAACTCAATGAAATCTAACTGCAATCTGGTGAAGGGTCCTTCTGCCTTCCCAATCTTTCCCCACCTAACCACTGTCTTCCTGCCTGAATTCTGCTGCTGACAGATTAAGCATCTTTGGCAAAGGCTCTCTGCGACTACCCTAAACTTTGGATTGTACCAACTTTGTCTGAATAATCTGATCATCGAATCCCTGCCAATGTGTGTTGTCCCATGGTATACTCTTGCCATTTGAGAGAGTAGGCAGTCTGGCATAACTGGTCTTCCATCTAAGTACACCCACACTTCATCTTCTGATCTCCTTGTACAACTTGATTTTATCCAAATTTCCTTCTCTTTTTCCTCAACTTCTTCCTGTAACTGTCTGACCTCAACCCATGTTTCTGGAACTGAGAAAAACATAAGTTGGCAGCTGGTTTCACCCGTTTCAATCTTTCTGTTAATTGCCATTGTATTTCTTGCACAGTATCGAGCAATTTGGTCGGCATATCTATTACCAGCCGCCACATAGTCATTTCCTGACTGATGTGCAGCACATTTAACAACTGCTACTTCTTTTGGCAATTGTAATGCTTCCAACAAAACCTTGACATTTTTACTGTTTCTGATAGGAGATCCTGAAGAAATCAGAAATCCCCTCTGCATCCAGAGTTGGCCAAAATCATGCACAACCCCGAAACCATATTGACTGAGCATAAATATGGTTATTCTCCAATTTTTCCCACTTTTGCATGCCTTTGTTAAGGCCACCAATTCGGCTACTTGTGCGGATTTGACTCCTGGTAAACAGGATGCTTCAACCACCCCTGTTACTTTACATACAGCATATGCAGCACTTAATCCTCCTTCTTCAGTTCTTAAGCAAGACCCATCCACGAAAAATTCATGATCAGCTTCCTTCAATGGTGTTTCTTTTATATCTGGGCGGGGCTTAGTGCACAATTCAGTTACATCTAGACAATCATGATCAATCTTATCTTTCACTTCTTCACAACATGGATCTGGCAATAATATGGCAGGATTCATTATGGTACATCTTATTACTGTCACATTTTCTGCTCCCAAAATCACCCTTTCATACTGAGTCAGCCGACTGGGAGTGAGATGCTGTGTTCTTGTTCTTGTCAAAAGAATCTCAACTGAGTGTGGAACATAAACCTTTACGGAATGTCCCATCACTATGGACTCACTTTGCTCCAGACTCATACAAGTAGCAGCTACTGCTTTTAAGCAGCCAGGTAAGGCTGAAGCCACTGGATCCAAGGTGGCAGAAAAATACGCCACTGGACGTCGACTCAGTCCATGCCTCTGGGTTAAAACTGAAAGTGCACAATTTTCTCTCTCACAACAAAATAATGCAAAGTCTTTTGAATAATCAGGCATGCCCAAGGCTGGGGCTTCACATAAACAATTTCGTAGTTTCACAAAAGCTTCCAAACATTCATCATTCCAATCGATGGGATCTTTCGCTCTTTTCCGCGTTAATTGTGTCAATGGCTTTGCTAACATGGAGAAGCCATTGATCCACTGCCTACAGTACCCAACCACTCCCAAAAATATTCTCATCTCTTTTTGTGTCTGAGGTAATTGCATTTCTTTCATTATTTTAATTCTTTCCAGTGTCACTTTTCTAACTCCTCTTTCTATTTTATGCCCTAAATATCTAACTTCTTGTTGACAGAACTGTAATTTTTCTAGAGACACTTTGTGTCCTCCTTCGGCCAAATGGTTCAGTAATGCAATTGTGTCAGTGACACCATCCTCTCGTGTTTTTTGATGCCACCAATAGGTCATCGATATACTGAACCAGAACTGATTTCCCGGGCATAATCAATGACTCCAGACACTTCTTCAATATTTGATTAAAAATATAGGGACTCTCTGTGTACCCTTGAGGAACTCAGCACCATGCCAAAATACGATCCTCAAACCGGAAGGCAAAAAGATACTGGCTGTCTGGGTGCAAAGGAATAGAAAAGAATGCTTAGCACAAATCAATTACCGTAAACCAACCTGCATTCCAGGGTATCTGATAAAGGATCACCGCTGGGTTTGGCACTATTGGGCAACAAGGCACTACAATTTTGTTAATTTTTCTTAAATCCTGCACTATCCTGTATTTTCCGCTAGGCTTTTTAAGTCCCATGATTGGTGAGTTACAAGGACTACTCATTATTTCTTTTAAAATGCCCTGTTTAATCATTCGGTCAATTTCTGGAGCGATTCCTGCTTTCACTTCTGGACTCATTTTGTACTGTCGTGTGTTTGGGTAAACTACACCTTCTTCTACTGTCACTTTAACTGGATCTACATTTGACATTAACCCAATATCCTTTCCTGTAAAATCCCACACTTATGGATTTACAGTGGTTCTCAACTCTTCAGGTAATTCACTCTCAGTTATCAATGAAAACATCTCGTCTACCTCTGTACCTTGCTTAGCTAACATCATTTTGTATATGACATCTTCATCAGGGGTTTGGAAAGCAACACCATCCGGTGTACAATAGATCGTGCAATTCATCTTGCACAGTAGATCTCTTCCCAACAGATTTACAGGACTGGAATCACAAACTACAAACCGATGCATTTCTTTAAAATTTCCAATATGTACCTCCATTGGTTTTGTAATTGGGGTTCTAATCTGTTGATTTGATACTCCTACAACTTGGATGGACTCTCCCGAGAGGGGTAGGTTTGGGATGTCTGCTGTTCTCACAGTAGACCGGGTAGCACCAGTATCCAATAGAAAAGTGATGTCTTTACCTTCCACTTTCCCATCAATAAATGGACCTGACTGATCTACCGGCAAGGATGCGCCAAGCACGCACTCCTCTTCCTCCCCCCTCAGGCACCGTCATTGCACGCAGTCCGAATTTTCTCCATCATTCTGCAAAAAATATTGTGTAACCACTCTGTTATTCTTACCACTTTCTCCGTGAAATCCGGTGTTCGCACTGTATTTTTGTGCACTCACAAAGTTTGGCATAGGAGCTGGTGGCACCTGATACTGTGGAGTAACTACCTGCTGCGGCTGACTCATAAGTACTTCATTCTGCATCTGTGGAATTAAATTTTGATTTGGCCCATTATTATTCTGAATACTCTTACACTCGTTCTTCCAATGTCCAAGCTTTCCGCACGCATGACAAGGAAACTTCTTCTTCGCTTCCTCTCTATTCATTCGTCCTCTTATTTTACCACCATTTGCCGCTTGATCATTCTGACTCTGCTCTTTTATCTGATTTTCAGTCTGGGAATTTACTTTATTCTCCTGCTGTTCTGCCAATTTTACTTGTGCCCACATCATTTTCTCTTTTAGCTTCCTACGCCTTGCCTCAATATCATCACCACAATATTTTCCATATTTCAGAATTTTGTCAATCGACTTACTCTGCCAGCACAACATGTGCTGTTGAATCATCTGACTAATCTCCGGTTTCAGACCATACACAAACCGATACACAAAATGTCCCATATCCTTATCACCAATGTTCTCCAAACCACTATACTGTTTAAACACCTGTAATAACCGCTCATAATATGCATGAACAGACTCATTTGGCTCTTGAGTTGTTCTATCTATCTTTACCCAATCTGTTTCTTTAGGAGGGATTTTCCCTTTCAGGTAAGTAATTACTTGGTGATATTTCTTCATCACCTCTTCTGAGGGTGCTCCTGTCTTCCCATCCCTAGCATACTCCTCACTTGGCCAATCAACTGTGATCTTACATTCTGTCCACAAATCAGCAGGTACTACAATATCAAATAATCCATCCAGATCCTTCAACAAAACCTCTGGAACCTTCACAAATCTGTCTACTTGTTTATACCATTCCACTGGTTTTTCTCTCAACCTGGGAAAATCATTCGTAAATGACAAAATATCCTGTCTACTCCTGTCTACTCCAGGGGACATGAACATATCCACCACCAGGAACTTCTCTCATTGGACACAATTTCTCAACCTTATTTGATTCTCTCACTGGAAATGCAGATGATGCTTCTCTTGCTTGTACTTCCTCTCTTTCTTATCCACCTAATTCTCCATTTGTCAATGTCTCCCCATTTTCGTAAAATATTCATCAACTCTTTTATCTGTAGTCTTTTACCAGAAGCATTTACACTCTCTAAATCTTTGTCAGTAAAATCCACCCGATATGGTTTCTGCAACAGTTTCGATTTTCCTATATCTATTCCAATCTCAGAGGCAACTTCTGTTAATTGCTCATGAAATACTCTTGCTCTCACAGTAATACTCTTACATAAAAATAATAACTCCTCATCGTCGTAAACATTCAGTCTTTCTATGCTCACATTGCCAGTTATCATTTCTTCCAATTCGACTTTCAATTTACTGATATCTAGTATCTTTGGTTGTGGGTTCCGATTGTCTATTTCCTATGCCCACCTTTCTATATCCTCAGGGGTAACTACTGTTGAACTTCCAGTTCCTATGGGAACCAGAGATCTCTTTTCTCTCAAATTTATAGGTATAATCCTCTTCGGAGTTTCAGTTAATGGTTCTACATTCGGGAGATCCATTAATGAAATGACTGATTCACACTCACTAGTCTGATCATCCGTAATTATTACTTCTTTTCTGGGACTTGTTAACGGAATTGTCACAGTTTGAGGTTTCTGGCAAGTCTTTTTATCTCCATATAATGGGATTACAGGACCAATATTCACTGGTACTGTCAAAGCTTCAGCATTTAAATTTAATTGGTTTACTTTTTGAACTAATTCTTCTCTAGTTTTATTTAAAGCTTCTCTCGCATTATCCTGCAACACTCTATTAAGTGGTACATCATGTAAGATTTGTGGGGTTAAAGGCATTCCTATCACTGGTGCACTTGGGGTAACCTTACTAGGTGCTTCTTGATTCGCCATAACCTGTCGTATTCAGGTGTTTCGTTTTTTCTTTACATTTTCCTCCTATCTGTTCTTCAGCCATTAATACTGGATATAAACCCTCGGTCACCACAGCTCTCCTCCAACGCTTCATTTGTTCTCCACTTGACTCATACGGATATCTAGGTAGAAACCCTCTAAATCTCCCTCCACTTCTATATTTTTCACGATCAAATGCCTCAATTTCCCATTCTTTCAAAGCTTCATACTGTGTCATTCTAGGAGTCGGTTCTAGCATATTCATTCGATCTCTCAAATTCTGAAGTATTTTTAAATTAAAAGTACCATGCTCCGGAAAAGCCAAAACTCCATCACCTTTAGTATATTCCACCCAATTCTCCAACCATACACACGTGTGATATCCTTTCTCCATCATCATAAAGGAAGCAGGTATTTTGGGTGGTGGAATAGGAATTCCCTCTCTAGTCATTACAGGCTTGTCTTTCTTAAAGACATTTTTAATTTTCTTCATTAATGTCATTTTCTTTGGTCTTCCGAACATTTCTGAAGTTCGATATAGGAAAGAGTCTTCCGTATATCTTCTAGCTCTATTACCTACGTCGCGTCCTATGTCAGCACGAGTCACTCCCGCGGTCAAATCAGGACTCAACATACAACTCTTTTCCCGACCAATCCTAGTGCGGTTTCTATCTATCAACCAATCGGACTCAGGCTCACGCTCGTGGTCTGACCAATGCTAGCACGGCCTTTTGTGACATCAGTATTACTCCTCACTACTACTGACCCCTCCTTTACAATCTGCTTCTGTTTCACGCCCGCTGTTTCAACCAATTCCAGCGCGGCTCTCTGTGACGTCAGTATAACTCCGGCGACTGACCCTCCCTTCACAAGGTAATACGAAAACTTATTTCTTAATACTTTTCATTAAAATTCTTCATTAACAACAACATAAAAACATTCGCTACTCTGTCTGTTCCACTAAACAAAAGGATAGATTTCAATTTATTCTTGAGTTTCAGAAATTACTCTTCATCTTACTGCGAGTAAAACCCCTGTTTACTCTTCATTTAAGCTCAGGAGAACCCGTTACTTCTCCAGTGTCACCCGTATTGGGAAATGAGACCGAAGTTTCACCAGCTAACCCCTTTCGCTACCATCCACACTATACTTTTAGACGAAATAGTCCCTAGTTTAATACTGCCAGCCCTGCGTAGCTTCTCAGTATTATTCCAACAGACGAGTAACCTCACTGCAGTGTGGCTTCTGTCACCACCCGCTATTCATTTCCCGGGATTCTGGACAACATAAAACAAGACGCTAACTCTTTTTGTTAAACATAAATCAATAATCAATAGTTATCACCAAACTAATCAATAATAACCATAGCTCTGCTACCAGAAAACTGATCCAGCGGTAAACCAACAACAGATACTCCACTACCATATACTCACCTGGGCCCATAAAACACACATTGAGTAAACCGCTGGAGTGGTTTTATTTAGTTTATGTTTCTCAAGATTAGTTATTTAATTCTCTTAACTAACCTTTCACTGATCAAAAAGTTCTTTCCTCTGGTCGATGGACCATTAGTTGGAACTAGTTGATGGTGATAATGAACTTAACCCTTAACTATTCTTAGTTTGACGAAAATAATCACAGACTCAGGAAAGTTTTAAATCTTTATCTAAAATAAAGTGCACGTGAACCATTTCAAAAATACAGTGTAGACACCCTCACTTCAGGAGAGGAGTTCAATTGATTAAACATCAAAGCCATATACTTCGGACTCATACAATAATTAATGCTCAGAAAGGGAGAGGACAGGGAGAAAAGTACATTTGCAAATAACATGAAATTATAGTTACCAAGAATGGTGTGAAAGACCAACCCCCTGGCCAAAGGGCTGGTGAAGGTCCCCAGGATAGGTCAGGAGACAAAGACTTCAGGACAGGGTTCAGGACAGGATAGGTCACCTCTTTAGAATACCGACGACTGCGTCGCACCCCTCTCTGACACTCTCTTCCTCCTCGAGATTCTTCCGCAATCTTCTTATCTAACCCAATTAAATTAGGATAGAAGGTTCTGCATTCTACTTCTTCATCAGCATCTCACAGCATTCCTCCCTGCGTCAGCATCTCAGCAACACGAACTTTCTAACTAACTAAAACTACCTCAATTATACCTTTCGTTCACCATGTACCACCCACTAAAGTTACAATATCGTAAAAATACGAAATCTAATTGGTCAGGCAAGGGGGGGATGATCATCACACCATGCTTACATATCACTATACTCTATTAGACTATTGTTCGCAAACCCATCCCCTTAATTCTTATTCAAGATTTTATTCCCATCCACTTCATGTAGCAAACTTGCAACATTTATGACACTATAATGAATAGAACATCACATCGCTGAACTTTTCACCATCCGTTCCCAGGACAAGTCGCTACGAATTGGCTTCCATTCAAATGTCTCGTCATTGACCTTCATAGCTTCACTCTGTAGGCATGCGCAAGTGTTGCGTCATTTCATCAAGTCTGGTCAAACGAGAAAGGCCAAAATGCGCACTAATAATAAAGTCAAAAGAGAAATGTTATTTTCACAAAATATATGGTCTCACTGTATACCTCCCACCTCTACTCTATTCCCGTTCTTTTATTAATATTTTCCCCGCATTAGCATTAGTAAAATAGCCTGTTTTAGTTTTAGCTGAGCAGATGCCATGCACGCGAGTCTTCGAGGCTCCATTTTAGTATCTTCTGCTCATGCGCTAGAATTTCCCTCCAAGCGTTAGTTCGTCATATTGCGTAGATGCAATTGACGCATGCGCACAACAGTTTCCCCATTTAAAGCGGTATTAGTCCGTTTTCATTGTTATCTGTCATTAGTACATACATAAGCAAGCTTCGCTAACCCGCGTGTTTATGTGGTGCGTATTAATTATTCACAGGACATGGTTAGTAATTCTGTTAATGAGTTAAACATGAGGATTGTCTCCGAGCAAGTCTCTTTCTTACGAGACCTTGCTCCATCACACTGACATCAGTGTACACAGTTAGCTGGCCGGAGTCCTACTGTTCTGGAACCCCAACAGCTCCAGGGTCATGCTCCACTTCAATTCTCCTGGAGAGACACTCGACGGTTGCCATGCTCCTTACCTCTCTCAGGCTGGCTTCTAGGGGATTTATCTCAGGTATACAACTATTCCAACAAGGAGTAGACTCAGGTGATGCCTCCTCGCCTCTGGGAAGCTGGCTGTCAGGTAGACACCAGCCCTGGCAGCACAGCAGTCCTCCGAGTATGCTCTGTGGTGGAATCCACTCCTTAGTCATACAGAACAAGGAACTAGAAAAACAAAGGAGGTTGTGGCGTCCCACTTTTATACAGTTACAGCAGATAGGAGATGTGGATCAACTGTCTCCACTTTCAGAACTGTTTTGTGGTAGTTCTCCTTTCAAGTGTCCTCTCCAAGCTGCTCTACAGACACAGCCTTTGCGTACAGTGATGCTTCTCACAATAGGATTGTTGTCTCCAGCCTAAAGCAACCACAACAAAGGTACACAAAGGTGTGAGCTTACGGCAGTTGACTGTCATCAGCCAAACTGAAGGAGTACTCAGGGAAAGACAAAAGGCTCATCCTTACCTGTATTCCCACCCTTGCCCCTGCCATCCACCAAACAGCAGTGCTTCAAAAAGAAGAATCAGCAGCCCCTGGCTCAGCAAAAGGTCTCATTGAATTGCTAGAAGAAACTTGACTCCTCTGCCCTCGCTTTTGTGTCTAAGTCTCCTCTCTCCAGCCTCAGGAATGTCAGCAATACACTTCCACTGTCTGTGAAAAAACCTCACCTCCATCTTGTGCTATAGGCCAGGCCAGGGGTATCCAAACTTTATCCCACAGGCCTATTTTACTCTGGTTCACTCATGCCATGCATGTACCACAGAGGTTATGCACACAAACATGCAGCACATACACTTGGGATGTTAGTGCTAGTAGTCAAGTACGTTCATAGAAGCAGAACTTTACATGGTTGAGCTAGTCAGTATTCACTCCAGTGACAGTTAAAAAGGCCTGGTCACAAAAAACAGTAAGCTGCCACCACTGTTCTATGTGCTAAACACATGAGAGGGACTGTAGTCCACAGTGTGACAGCAGTGAAAAAATCTAAAACAAGGATATCGAATACATGAGGTTGGACACTGGGGGCAGAGGAACACAACTGTACACCATACAGGAGACAATCCCATTCCACCCCAATTCAGTGGTTTATCAAGCATAGCTAGTGATTGTGGCTTTACAGGCATAAGGTTACAGAATTAGTCATGTTGTTTCCATTCAGCATCACGCATTTCATGCAAATCTTGTTAATTTCCATGTATTTAAGTTAAAGAGATGCTCCCTTACTAATTAGAGACCCAACAGTGTATGCCGGTCTTACAATAATAATAAGTAATAAATAAGTAAATAAGTAAGTAAATTCTTTATTGCTGAATAATAAAAATCATTGCAATGTACACATCAATGATAAAAATTACCATATAGCATAGATAAAGTTACAGCAATTTGTTCGTAAACAATTTGCACTGTGAAGGTTGCCATATAGTTAAAATCCAATGCTAACATTGGGTGCATTTAAAACATTTATGATGAGGAACAGTCACATGAACAGCTGTAGTTTAAAATACGATACAGTGCAAAGAGTTTCGCATTGAGGAGTTCATGGTGCTTGTGGGGTGGCCAACTCTGCAGCTGGCGGAAAACAATCAACAGAATTTTTTATGGGGCCGGGGTTTGATGTAGACGCAGCCTTTTCACTTGCAGCACAAACTTGGTGGACCTGCAGGAAAGCTGAATGCTTTGACCGTTCAGGAGCGCCATCACTGCAGGGCGACAGGACCTAATTTGAAGGGCCCTCAGGGCAGGACATAACAGTTTCCATCTGATGTGTATAATGGCTGGGCAGACGCAACAAAAGTGTAATACATTTTCTTCTGTGTGGCCACAGAGTCGACATTGAGGGTCCGACCAGGACTGCTCCCACATGGGGACCTGGTCTTTTGATGGAAAGGCACCCATATGGAATAAGAGAAGTGATTGTTGAATGGACACTACAATATGGGTTATGAGGTACTGTTGTGGGCTCCAGGCAGTGTAGGCGTGCAGGACTCTTCATCCGTGCCTTTCAAGGGCGAGCTCTGCTTTGTCGGTGGTCCAACAGTGAAGTTTTACAGACTTGTTGGTGATTTTTTTGAAGGCGGCAAAATCGAGATTAGATTTCCAAGCATTGTCCAACTGGAGGTGGCTTAGGGCTACCTCTTCATTTCCGACGAACACAAGGCAGCAAGTAAGGCCGGTGGGGCTGCTCTGAGCTTCCAGCATAGTTTGATGACTGCGCCCATCCTGACCGGGTCTTTGTAGAACAAACCAAACTCCAGTCTCACCTGTGATTGTTATATATTTTGCTGTAGCCGAAAGATATGTTTGAACAGGGTTGATTGGAGTTGCTTTAGAGTGGTTGCGTCGCTCTCCTTTAATAGTTCAGAGCCGTAGGTTAGTGAGGCAGTCGCGGCTCCTGGAGGGAGTGCTGCGGGGCCAAATGGCGATGCGGCGCGCGCAATGTAATTTGTTTTATTTATGTACTTAACTCCGTTTGGCCAAATGCCGGATTTTACTACCCCCCACCCTGTCCCTCCCCCGCCCCGCCTCACCGCCCCGCAGCACTCCCTCCAGAAGCCGCAACTGGAGTGAGGGGAGAATCTTTGCCCCAATGACCTGGAGTAGATAATACTTCCGATCGTTTTTTGCAGCATGTTAAAATCAAAGCGTAGTCTGTTGGCAAGGGCTCTCCTTTGGTTTAGGGGCTCCCTAAACGATAGTCTGATGTCCATTACCACTCCTAAGTATTTGTATGTTTTGGTCAGCTCTTTCCAACTGCTTTCCACTTGAACTCGGGATGGGTGCAGTTAGGGTTTGTTGAAAAGCATATTACTTTTGTTTTGTTGTAATTAAATTCCAGCCCCAGCGTATGGGTGAGATGAACCAGATGGGTGATTAGGTGCTGGAGGCCATTCAGGGTTTGACTGAGTAAGACGATGTTGTCAGCGTATTGTAGACATCTAAGTGATTTATTTGCTAATTTTAGGGGGTCATGTGCTGCTTCCATTAGTCGTGTGTCTAGATCTGCCATGTAGATGTTAAATAAGCAGGGAGCTAGGACGCACCCCTGCTTTAGACCAATGTGGGTGGCGCTCTTGCGGGTGATTCTGTCGCCATTGCCAATTTTAACCTGAACCCAGATGTCTGAGTACAGATTGATCACAGCCTCCAGTAGTTTAGGTGGGACACCCCAGCTGACCAGTTTGGCCCAGAAACGGTCTCTCAGGACCCTGTTGAATGCTGCTTTCAAGTCCACGAAACAAGCATAGAGTTTCAAGCTTTTGATATTGGCTTTTTCGGCAAGGAAGCTGACTGCAAGAAGGTTGGTCATCGTGTTCATGCCAGCCCAAAAACCTGTCTGCATTCCTGGGATAATATTTGCTGAGGCGGCCCAAGCTTCCAAGTCTGCTAAAAGATTGGAGGTGAAAAGCTTAGCTTCAATATCAATGATAGCGATTAATCTCTAATTTTCTTGGTCATTCTGCAAGCCTGATTTAAAGATGGGATGCAGAATGCTACCTCTCCAGGATGCCGATATGGAGTTGGTTAAAAAGGCATGGTTCAACAGTGGGGTAAGGTAAGTGGCCAAAATTGTTGATCAAGTTTAAACAGGGCATCTGGAAGGCCATTGGGGCCTCGAACCCCGTCTGATCTCAATCACTTAAGAGTGAGCCGGACTTGCGAGTTGTACAGTCATTAACCTTCTGACGGTTTTGGGGACGGTGCTTCTCGTAAAGTGCTTTTCGCATTTTTTGTGACAGTCTACATC
The DNA here is from genome assembly GCA_963921515.1 of Calotriton arnoldi. Taxonomy (NCBI): domain Eukaryota; kingdom Metazoa; phylum Chordata; class Amphibia; order Caudata; family Salamandridae; genus Calotriton; species Calotriton arnoldi. Next base: position 4,867,711 of record CAWUFW010000193.1, read on the forward strand.
TGATGGTCAGGGAGATCTGAGGAGTAAGCGGCAGTGATGTGAGCTATCCAGTCTGCCTCAGAGATGCAGGCATTGTGATGGCGAAATTGGTCGTTTGTAAGTGTGTTGATTTCGACCCAGAATTGTTTTCTGTTTTTCAATGTGCTTGTGTAGAGAAGCTTTGACCATACATTTGCCTGATATGATTTTTTTGATTGTCCAGATAGCCTTTCTATAGGTGAGCCTCAGACCTGTTATTTGCTTCTTCGTGTCTTGACTGATCTTAGGGTCTGTGTTCCAGAGTCTTCGAGTCTTCCTATTAAGCTCCCTTTTCCCCAATAGGAGCGATGTGGTAAACCAGGCTGCCCCTTTCCGAGCATAGTTTATTTGATGAGGGGAATTTGATGGGAAGTTGCCAATAAGCGCACTGGTTGGGATGCCCAGACTTGAAGCGTTGTTATCCATTGTGTGAAGCTCAGTTGTACTTGTGATGTGGTTATGAGGTCCATGATTGTCTCCATCATATTGTTGTCATTTTTCATGTCTATTATAGTCCTTTGACCTTTTGCTAATTTCTGCTGTTGCGGATATTGCTGAAAAATGTGGAGCTTGTAGTCTCTTCCATCTTGTCTATTGGTTGAGGATGGGATGAACACTTGAGATTAGTATTGAGTTTGGATGCTTTTGTTTGTGGTGAATATGATTTCTGTGGTTCCTATTTTGCTGGTCAGTCAGCAATACAATATTGGTTTATTAAATAAATAAGCACATCTTCACCATCCTCCTCAACTCCAAGTGCTTATTGATGGCTCACATCTTTGCTGGGATTGATTGCCATTATTTGGCAGCTTGGACAGTGAAGGAGATGCCGCCAATCATTTCCCTCTTGCAGGCTAGAATGGTTAAATGGGGTGTTTTCTGAGAATATGTCTAGTTTCATCTGCAGAAAAACAGGTTCAATAATGTTTATTGCAATGTGAGTAAAGCATAGTAATTTGAAAGTGGATCTTCCAGTAATAGGGAGCCAGTGGAGGGCCTTCAACACAGAGTAGATGTGGTCACATAGACCAAAGTGTAAGAGCTGTCTTGCTACTTTGTTGTAAATCCATTGGAAACGTCTCATAACTACAACTAATACTCCTTGAAAGAAGTCAATGGCACAGTCCAATCATGATATGACGAGGAAATTACTGGCCTGGATCTTCTGTACTAGCCCCAGATGTGGGAAGATATGTCTTAGTGTTATACACAAACAAGCCACTTGAGTGAATCTTTTGAGATTTTTATATAATCTAACACATAATGCAATATGCTTATGCTACATCAGCCTGCTCCAAGACATACACAAAAAATGTGATGGGATGTCCTTACACACCACCAGGTGTCATGCTTCATCATAGTGCTTCTCACGCTCTTCAAAAACCTGGTTTGACGGAGAGTGGGCCTACACCCTGCAGTCAGGTGGGTACTTCTAACTAAGTACGGACTCGTGAAAATAATAAATTAAAAACCAATGTGGTACACCAATCTGACCTTTATACTAAGTGGGGTACCACTTGGCATTAAAAATACAGTGTGGAAAAGATGGAAACTAGTACCCCATCAGCACTCAACCATCAACATGTTTCTGCCTGTTGGCTCAAAAGAGTCCATTGCATTCGTCAGGACAGAACACAGGATCCTCTTATGGCACATAAACAATGTATATGCCACTGTTTTGGTGGTCTGACCTTTGTCGCTACCCTATGTTCTTAGGTCAGTGGTACCCTAATTACAGGTCATCTGGGCCACATGGAGGAAGGACTCAGGAACCCCTGTAGTCACACATACCCCAAGATGCGTTCCTCGTTGTTCACCTACTGGTACTGGCTCCTTCCTCCCGATGACTAGATAGGGTGTTAATCTGTGATGCAGCATCTTTTTCTGAGAGTATGTCTAGTTTAATCTGGAGAAAAACAGGTTCAATAATGTTTAGTGAGTAAAGCATACTACTAATTTGAAAGTGGATCTTCCAGTAATAGGGAGCCAGTCGAAGGCCTTCAACACAGAACAGATGTGGTCACATAGGCCAAAGTGTAAGAGCTGTCTTGCTAGTTTGTTGTAACACATTTGGAAGTGTCTCATAACTACAACTGATACTCCTTGGAAGAAGCCACTGGCACAGTCCAATCATGATACGACGAGGAAATTACTGGCCTGGATCTTCTGTACTAATTTCAGATGTGGGAAGATATGTTATAGCGTATGCAAGGTGTAAAATGAAGATTGTGTTACTTTATTAACAAGTATTCATTCAGATAATAATTAGGTTTCTTACTTCTTTGGAAATCATTAGTGGTGCTATAGTTCTTCAGTCCAGGTTGTCAACGAAATGGGGTTTTTCCAAACTCTGCACGCTAGAACTTCAGTTTTTGATGTGTTGAGTTTGGGATGGACTGTTACCATCCAGTAATCAGTAGCTATGAGACAATCAACTAATTTAGAGAAGATGGTCTGCAGACGATTGCCAAATACACCCAGTGTGTTTGTTTATAAGGCATAACAATTTTAAAAATAGTCATTTAGACCAGCCGCGGTCCATGCAGGTATTATTATTATTATTATTGCAATTTGTAGAGCGCACGGCTACCTCCAACGGAGGTGTCCCGGCGCTAGCAGCGGAAACAGCAAAGGAGGACTCACGGACCGGTGTAAGATCTCTAGGGTAGGCCAAAGTAGGTAACAGCGGTGGGGCTGTGGGGCCGTGTGGGGGGGATTTCGAGGGACGATGCAGAGGGAAACTTAATTATTTATTTTATTTTCCCTCTGCATCATCCCTTGAAATCCCCCCCTCCCACCCGGCCCCACTGCTGTTACCTACACGGACCGCGGCTGATTTAGACCAATTACATACTAATGCAATTCTGCTAGGAAACCACGGTGGAACCAAAATAATGTGTGTTGCTGTTTGGTGATGTAAACTTACTTTTGACTATGTTGACAATATTTGTCCGGCATTGTAGAGATATGTTTAGCCTCTCCAAAATACTGAGTCTAACTGCATTTTTTTAGTAGGTATTCCTTAGAGTAGAACATAAATGGTATTTGTGTGCTGGAACCGAATTTTCAACAAATATCTACTTTTAGGGTTTAGCAGTCAAAACACTAGCATTATGCTGTGACATCTTAAAACGTCTTTACAGAATGATAATTTTGTTTGTCATTGCCTGCAGAAAGGTAAGTCTTACCACCGTTTATGCCTCATTTTTCAGCTCAAAGAGGTAAGGCCCAGTGTAGTCAGTAACTGCACTGCGCTTTTTGCCTCCCAATTTAATATCAAATATTAAGTGAAGTCCAAATATGTAGCTTTTTTCTCTCTGCAGAAATAGGGTAAGTAGTAAGAGATAGAGAAAGCCCTTGGAATGTGATGGACAACACGGCGAGTGTTTTTAACTCCCTGCTTTGGCGAGAAGATAGTCTGATGATATGAAGGAGTTCTGGCATCCTGTAAGTAACCCTGGGCGGAGTTCGCGGAGTTGCACTACGCGGAACACCGCGAAGTGCATAAAAAACTCTGTCGCACAACGCAGAGCTCCGCGAGCGGCGGAGTATGACAGAAAAATGCTGTTCGCGGTGATTGCACAGTGCCGGATGCTTGTCCGCACTGTGCAATCATTGCGAACGGCACCATGCACAGCGCAAGCTTTCCTTTTCTGCCGCTCGAGTAGATTTTTACTCGAGCAGCACTTTCTCAACGCGAACGGGCAGTTTCTCAATGCGAGCGGTCGCGAGCATACGCGACCATTCGCAATGAGAAACCTGACCCCCCCCCCGTTGAGAAATCTCGCCGGGATGTTGATTTTCCACGCTCGCGCTCGGCAACTTGATGTTGATGAACGTGAGCGAGGAAAAAAACTCCGCTCCGCACCGCGAAGCGGAGTTTTTCGGAACTCCGCGATCTCCGCGTAACAGGGAATGCAGAAAACTCCGCAAACTCCGCGAGCGGAGCGGAGTCCACCACCCAGGCCTACCTGTAAGTAGAACCTCACCTTCATCATTTATCCATTCACCTGAATTCCCAAGTGGGCCATAGTCCCATTTTTGCTCTGCCAGGTGTTTGGTTTACAAAAGATAGAGATGGAGATAGAAGCAAAGAGCAGAAAGGCTTCCTTGGCTCTACCATACCAAGTCAGTCGTCAGTGGGATATACTCTAGCGGCTTAATCAGTGGTTCCGGGACCCCATAGGGTTCGTGGCGCTTACTCAGGGGGGCCTCGACTGCTTAGAAAATTAAATAATGGAAACATATTAATAAGGTGTAAATGAATAAAGAAGCAAAATGTGAAATTGAAAATTTTAAAATGTTCTGTGAATTTGAAGGTACTTTAAATTGGAGGCAAAAATATAAGTTGGTATATTCATTTGTGGGACCTGTGCAAGTGCATCAAGCAGAAAATATAAACTGTGGATGATGTGTGGCTTCAGTTGAATTTAGAAAAACTCCAACCTTCCCATTAAAATTAAAACATTTATTTTGTTTATATTTGTTTGTAAATTAAATTAAATATGCCATAGTTTGTGTATTTGTTTGAATGATTATTTCCCCATTATTTTAGTATTGTTTTCTGATTCAAATCATCGAAATTGCTTATGCCATGGTCCACAGATTCCAATAAAGACTCAGGGGTCGATTCCGATTCGGGCCGGAAATTTCTCCGACCGAGCCGGACCCGGAGAGATTTCCGACCGAATCGGACCCGTGCAGTCCGACCGAACGAGTACGATGCGTCCGTATGTTATCGGACTCGAGTCGGTCGGACTCCCATTGAAGTCAATGGGAGCCGGTCGTACAACGCGTACGCGGGCTCCCATTGACTCAATGGGTGCGAGTCGGACAAGGGCGCCCCTACAGCGGGTACGCGGCGAAGCGATTCGCGCCGTACACGCACAGGTAGGGGGACCCATGGGTCCCCCCTGTGTGCGACTCGCGCGGCTACGCGTACAGGGGGGTCCGACACGGACCCCCAAAGTACGGCTCCGACAGCTCTTACGAGCCGGAGTGCGCGGCTCGGTCGGACTGCTCGCGGCGCGCATCGTACTTACCCGGCCGGGAAACGTCTCCATTGCGCGGTGCGAGTCGAGTCCGAGCGAGTCGGTCGGAGCGGTTCGAGCCGGGAGCGAGTCGGTCGGAGCGGTCGGGACGCCCGGACGAGTCGGTCGGCGATTTCGCATCGTACTCGCTCGGCCGGACCCGCGTACGGTTCGGTCGGGAAACAGGGCTCCGAATCGGATCCGGTAAAGCCGAATCCGATTCGGAGCCCTACCGGCCGAGATCGGAATCGGCCCCTCAGTGCCAGATTTATAATACTTTCATGCAACGCAAAGCAGCAAGAAACCATGCTGCGCCGTGTGAAAGGGAGAGGGCAGGTATGCGCCATATTTAACATTATATGGTGCATTCCTGTCCTCTCCTTGCACTGGTGCAGAATGTGCTGCCTTGCACCAATGCAGGCACCCTTGCACTGTGGTGCAAGGGTGTCTGCATTGTAGGCAGGATTGTTTTTGTGCTGGAAGGGTGCACCTTCTTTCCCAAAACAAATCCTCAGAGGCATTTTCCTTTTTCTTGGTGTCCTGCAGAATACAGCACACTTAGAAAGAGGAAACAACGAGGAGCAATAAAGATATTTGTTACGCCTCTCCTGGGAAGGCAAATCATTTTGACACACTCCCAGGTTTACCTGTCTTGGTTAATCTGGGAATGCACCTAAATCCATGAGTGGATGCATGGGAACACCCACACTCCACCCATGGAAAGCCTTCCTAGGGCAAAGTAATGCAAGGCAGCGAGTTGTGCTGCCTTGCGTTACTCCAGATTTACCAAGCCAATCAGGGCCGTGCAAGGTGACCTTGTGTGGCTTGGTAAATCTCATTCTATGTTTTGCGTCACCCTGCGTCGCCTAGATAAATTTGGCCCTCAGTGAGGGTCGCCGGGATCCAATAATGATTTAGTGGGGATCCCCATATTTTAGTAATAATTAAGTGGGGGTCCACAGAAGTCAAAAGATTAAGAACCATTGCTCTAGGTTGTAAAGGAGGTACAGAGAGCAAGCCTCTAGACCTTGACACAGGGCTGACATATCCACATTTTCCAGATCCCAAGGCTTTCCTGTCTTTCACGACGAGGTGTTCTACCACTATATTGAGTTGTTTTGACCGCCCTGCAATAATATCATATACTGAATATCGACTATCATTAAATAGTCAAGGTAAGAATTCCAAATTCCATATCTACTACCATGTCAGCATTCATGGTACAACAATATGGAGTTAAGAATTGCAAATCTTCACTTCCATACATATATTTACCTAGACGATATGTTGGTAGCCGATATTCTGCACACGATAATATTGCAAGTCGATAAAAATGTACTCAGTATTTTGAAGTACAATTCATATGGGAACCACAACTGGGCCCATGGATGGGTTGTAGAGTTGTGCAGTCATAGTGCTTCCCCTGGCCAGGTACTGATAGCTGTAATGTATGGAGGTCTTGAGTAAAGAATTCCAATAAGCCACCTAATGGAATTTTCACAGTTTACTATACTAGTGTGCCTTTCATGAGGCTTGCATTGTATACAATTTCTAGTTACGAATCGTAGAAGAGATTTACTCTCCACTTCTGGCATTTCACTGGAAACGTTTTTTTTAAGTTCAAAAAGAAGTTTATTGAGAAAATTCAAAGTAACAATACAAAAAAACATATAAACAGTAAATAAATACATAAATTACCCTAAAATTCAGGATCGAAAGTATTGGATGTATGCGTCAGTTTAACATTTCTTAAGGATAGAAAAATGACAAGGTATGCAAAGTAATCAGTGCAGATAAAAGAAGGTTACAATTCATATGTAAATCTTAATGCAAAATGTAAGATAACCAATTAATATAGTAACAACTTGAGGAGAGTCAAGGGGGTTTAGAGACTTCCTGCTGTATTGGACTCAAGGAGAGGGAGCGTTTAGCACTAGCATCAATGAACAATGTGACAGGTAACCATAAAGTTGAGCGTTTCGCTGCTATATGGATAGGGTAAACAAAAGTTGTATCTAGTCTATGATTGTAGCAAACAGCGTACCACCATGCTTGATAGGATAATTTAGTAAAATCTTTCCAATTTTTAGTGATTTGTTGTAGAGCAACTGCTAGTAGTAAGTCTATTATCTTTGTGTTGGAATCAGATTCCGCCCAAATAGGGGATAAGCTTCCTAAAAATATATGAGATGTAGATAAAGGATAACTGGAGCAAAAAATTAAATTGATTTGAGTCCAGACTTTTTGCCAAAAGCTGTGAACAAGCGGACATGTAAAAAGTAAATGGTATAAATCTGCATGTGGGCAAAGGCACGTACAGCAAGTGTCTGAGAGATCAGCGTGTCGTGCATTCAGAGCAGCCGGGGATAATAAAAGTCTATTGTATATAAAGAAAAGTGTCTGGATAGTGTTGGCTGCTCTAGATGACTTTCTAATTTTAATCCACACTTTGTTCCACAACGCCGTGGACCAACAAACTTGTAAATCATGTTCCCATGACAGTTCCACCTTAGTTTTATCACGAGTTATATCTTGATTTATGCAGATAGCAATAGATAGCAGAGGCTCTGGGATTAGTACGTAGAAAAGTATGTAAATTGTTGGGTGTAGAGGAAGTATGGTCACTGGAAGAATTTGAGAGTGTGTGTTTGGCAGAAGCATCTAAGACGGCCTGTTGTAGAAGGAGGTATTTAGGGAGATAGGATGCAGGTAAATCAAAAAGTCTACTAGCTTGCGAAAAAAGACATAATCCTATCCTGTATATAAAGTTGATGTATCCATATCAAACCTTTTTGCCTCCAGGATTTCCAATACAAAGGCTTGTTGCATATCAAAATCATATTGTTATGCCAAATTGTAGACCTAGAAAAGGAATTCCAATCCATAGGATCTAACGGAGGGCTGTAATTCAAAATTTTAGATGTATGTTTAAGTATGGGAGTAGATATAGATTGTGGCTTGCGGGAGAAGGATAAATATTCTTGAAATGAAAAAGGGGAAATAAAAGAACGTTCCAGTTCAGCCCATAAGGGACAATCCATGCTGGATTCAGCTAGCTATCTTGACGCCTGACGAAGCAAAAAAAATTTGTAATTTGTAGGGAAATCAGGAAAATTTACACCACCTTCTGATTTTGGACGAATCAATCTTAATAAGGACATGCGTGATTTTTTATTACTCCATAGAAAGGAAGATAATATAGAATTAATTTTTGTAAAGGATTTTAGAGGGATATATACTGGAATATTAGAGATTGTGTAAAGTACTATAGGAGACATCATCTTTATGGTATCAAGACGACCCCACCAAGACAAATATAGAGGGTGCCATCTAGCGAACAAGGAAGATAATCTCTGTATGCAGTTATCTATGCAACAGGAAATTGTACCTGAGATAGATGAGGTAAACTGTAAACCTAAATATTTAATTTGTTTAGGGCTCCAAGCAAAACCTGAGACATGAAAATCGTCTTTAAAGGTATATTTTGTAAAAGGTAAAATTTCACATTTATATCCAGATATAGCCGCAAAGTAGTCAACCTCATGTAGGAATGCGGGGAGAGAGGTTTGAGGTTGTGAAATAAATAACAAAACATCATCAGCATAAGCTGCTAGTTTGATTTGAGTGTCTTTAAAATCAAATCCGTGGATGTCATTATTTTGATGAATTCTTGAAAGAAAAGGTTCTAGAGCTAAGTTGAAAAGGAATGGGGATAGTGGATATCCCTGTCGAACACCTCTACCTAAGTTAAAATAAGAAGATGTACTACCATTTGCACACACTGCTGCTCTTGGATTGGAATATAGAATTGATATTAGAGAAATAATTTTGGGACCAAAACCAAACCACCTAAGTGTATGAAAAAGGTATGGCCATTCTACTCTATCAAACGCTTTTTCAGCGTCTAGGGCTATTGCTGCAAGGGAATGGGAAACATGGGATGATTTGGAAAAAACGTCAAAAAATAAACGAGTATTGTCGGTAATAAGACGGCCTTTAACGGAACCAGATTGTTCTCTTCCAATCATATCAGGCAAAAAAAATTCTAGGCGTATGGCCAAGGCTTTTGAAAAGATTTTATAGTCAATATTGACTAGGGATATTGGTCGATAGTTTTTGCAATATTTTAGGTCCTTGCCTTCTTTTGGGATAAGACAAATTAGAGCATCCGAAAAGGAGCCAAGAGACTCACCTGAATGTAAATAAGAGTCTAAGAGGTTATGCAATTTGGGGATTAGCAAATGAGCAAAATGGGAGAAGAACTCGACAGTGAAACCATCTGGTCCTGGGGCTTTGTCTTTCTTAAGTGTCTGTAATGCAGTGAGGAGTTCTTTTTGTGACAAATCAGACTCCAAGGGTGTAAAATCAGGTCGGGCAGTAGAAGGTTGTTGAATAACAGAAAAAAATTGAGAGATATGATGCTCTGATGGAGGGATTTCTGATGTGTAAAGAGTTTTATAAAATTGAAGAAATTCATTTAAAATATCAATATCTTTAAATTTCAGTGTTTGATGTTCATCCATGATGGATTCTATATTGCATTTGTTATGTTTAACTTTCAAATAATTGGCTAGCACTTTCCCAGCTTTATTCTGACCTCCATAAAATTTCGCACTGGATTTTAATAAATACGTTGAAGCATTGTCTGTTGATTCCTTATTAAACTGAAATTTGACTTGTATGAGTTCTGATAAGCACTTTGGGGACTTAGAGGAGTAATAAGAATGCTCCAATCTCTTTGTCTTGTCAAGAAGGGTTTTTGTGTATTCTTTGGCTTTTTTATGCTTTTTTAGAGGCATAGCCAATGATGAAATCTCTGGCTGCTGCCTTGTAAGCGTCCCACACCACATGAAAAGGTAAAGTATCAGACTCATTAAATAAAAAGTATTCGTTTGAAAATGAGACAAAGGAGGAGGTAAATGTAGGATCAAAAAGTAAGGCATTATTAAAACGCCATTTCTGAGGTGTGTTAGGTTTTTGCAAAAAGCAAGTTGAATGGTAATGGGAGCTTGGTCGGATATTAGAATGGATCCAATATCTGCCGCCATTAAAGATTGGGAAACATTGTGAGAGATAAAAAAATAATCTATACGTGATTGGGTGTGATGAGCCGGGGAGTAAAATGTATATTCTCTTAAAGTCTCCACGCATCTATTAGTTTATGCTGTTTAATAGTTTGAAGAAAAAGTTTATGAGCTTTGTGAGGTGTAAAGGAGACCTTTGAATTACGATCTAAAAAAGGGTCAAACACTTGGTTGCAATCACCGGTAAGGATAAAATTATCATCGATACAATGTGTGATTTGTTGAGCCAAGGATGACCAAAAGGAGGAATCTCCAGCAGTGGGTGCGTATATATTAAGTAAAGAGATCGGAGCATTCCCCATCAACAATTTAGTGAACAACCATCTACCATTATCATCAGAACATTGTGAAAGCAATTTAACAGGAAGCATTTTACGACAAAGAGTCAAGACTCCATTACGTTTACCATCTCCTGGTGAATAAAACACCTCTCCTACCCAACCCCTCTTTAATTTCATTGACTCTTCTGCTGTTAAATGAGATTCTTGCAAACAGGCAATATCTGCTCCTAATTTAGCGAGGTGTGTTAACACCTTTTTTCTTTTGATAGGTGAATGTAAACCCTTGACATTCCAGGAAATAAGCTTTAAGAACATAAGACTAGCATAAGAGTAAAGAAAGGGCACCAATCATAGCAGACCTGTAGATAATGAAAAGCATATCGAGAAGGAAACCAACCGCATACAATGGTCATCAAACAGAATGGAGAGAAAGAGAGAAAAAGATAGATAAATAGGTACAGATGTGATACTAGTGAGACGAGGGAATAGCAAAAGGAAATAAGCATATGAGTGTTGAAAGAGTAGTAAAGACCATTAAATCGTAAGTTACAGAGAGCATTGTAGAAAAAGGAACAAAAAGTACAACATAGAAAGAAACAAAGAGTACAGTAAGAAGAGAAAGGAAAACATAAAAGTACAAATAAGTAGAGAAAAGAGGTTATGATGAGAAGAGATGAAAAAAACACAAATGACAAACTTACAAATAATCCAAGACATGTGTAGGGTGGGGGGAGATGAGGCCACATGGGACAATGACGCGTCCAGACTCCTAATGGGGAAGCGGGAAGGACTGCAAGACCGACGGGCAGCACAACACAAGGGAGATGCAACAAGGAGACAAGTCCTGCAAGGGAGAAAAGGAGATTAGTAATCCATCAGAACAATGAAACAAAGAAAGAAAACAGCATCTTCAACTGTCACAACAGGAAAAAATTATCAACCATATGAAACAAGTTTCACAAGAGAATACAGGCAAAACTAAAACATGAGCAACTACTTATTATGCGTCAAGGATGTGCCCATAGACTCCGTGTTGCATGAATTGAGAAAGCTCTTCAGTTTTATTGGATCATATGTAGTAGTCTTATTGTTAACAGTCACCTTAAAAAGGCATGGGTGAAAGAGGCCATATCGTGCACCGATGGAACGCAGATGCGGTCTCATTGCCAAAAATTCTCTGCGTCTGTCAGCTGTGGGCTTTGAGTAATCCTGAGAGAAGAACAGAGGATTACCTAACCAAGTAATGCGATTTATAGCTCTAGCAGCTGACACAACTTTGAGCAAATCAGTGTACTCTAGAAAATATAGGATAAAACCTCTTGGCTTCCTCATGGTGGAGGAGGTCATTGTAGGAGGAGGACCCAGTCTTTGAGCCCGTTGGATGTTGAGAAGAGTATCCTGAGGCAAATTGAGAACCTTTGGAAGAAACGATTTGAAGAACGTGATGGGATCCGAGCCTTCCGAATTTTCTGGCAGTCCATAAATGCGTAGGTTGTTCCGCCTGTTCCTATTTTCGAGATTTTCAACTTGTTTTTGGAGCGTCGATACTTGAGAGTGAAGGGCCTCCATTTTGGTGGTAGAGGAGGATAGAGATTCAATATTCTGTTCCACCGTGGTGACTCTGTCTTCCAAGCTTGCCTATTTGTCAGTTAGAACTTGTAGTTTAGAGTTAGTTTCCTCGACAAATGGACGAAGAGCTCTGATTTCCTCGAGTAGTAGGTCTAAAGATACTGAGGAGGGTTGTTTGGGTGGCGAAGGAGGGTCTTTTTTCAGACGTTTGCTTGGTGCTTTAGTACTGCCAGAAGAAGCCGTGATGGCAGAGGCCATGGCACCTTTAGGAGATGTATTTGTTGAATCCTCCATTGAGTTAAAATATGAGCGAGGCGTAGAATGAGTTGACAATTTGCGTGTTCGAGGCAATGAGTGAGATAAGACTTTAAGTAGTTTACCCATGCACTGGAGCAGGAAGGGTGTAAGTATCTTATACAAAAAGAGCTATTCCTGATGTAGACACCTCTTACGTATCAGTGATATCCCAAGGGCTCAAAATGAACAAGCTAAGGGTGCTCCGTTACGTTCCCTCACTGATGTAGCATGAGAGCACATCTGCAGCGCGCAAAGAAAACTTCATACATTTGTCGCTTACTTGTATGTAGTATCAGAGCACACAATGCGCATACCCTCCATGCACAACTAAAAGCTAATGAAGTACAGAGAGGAGAGAGACCTGTAAAGTCCCATTCAAAGACTTTGCCACACAATAAACCAAACCCATGGTAAAATATATTATAGCGAGTATGATTAGGGGGTAGCAATTATATCCTTAATTTTCAAAAAATAATATTTTCTGGTCTACTAAATCAAGAAAGACCATAGATTGTGACTGACTTCCTCCGAAAAATACAACTTGCTGTGTGATGCTGAGGCTTCACATGTTAGTAGGAACTGCCACAGATAACAGCACTCGATAATATGTCATATTTAAAGAGTCCAGAATTAAAGTTCTGTGGCAATTAATGGGCAATGTAATTACCTGCAGGCAAAGTCTTTAGAAGATTGAGGAAATTAAATTTGTACAGATGAAGTGCGCGATAAAATCCTCATATTGGAATGCGTGTTTGGATTTCCTCACAGTGCGCGATCAAAATGGCGGCCGTTCGGGTGATGAAACCGCTCCGACGCGCAAAAGGGAAAGAAACGCTGCTTACATGATGATTTGGTGCTTCAAAGTTGTTTCAGCTTATGCAGCTCCATAAACGCAATACACGCAGCCGTTCTGGATGCCTCTGCAGATGATATGCTGCGCGGCAGGTCCGCCGCCGACACCGCCGTCCCGGGAGAGTCAGGGACCAGCCGCCATTTCCCTCGGGCGCTAGCCACGCCCCCCTCACTGGAAACGTTTGAAAGCCCTGCCCATGCGGAAGAGCATAATAGGAAGAAATTGAGGTGTATGGGCAACTACTGTAGTTCCATCAGTCACCGGAAACACGTTTTAGAGTGAAGGACTGCGCATCATTGCGAGCAAGATATCAAGACCTCCAGACCACTTGTGTCCACATAAGACTAAGAAAGAAACCTGGCAAAGAGGCCAAGATGTCCTTATCTCTAAGGACTTGTTCATGACCTGGTGCATCTTATTCTATCATGTTTGTTATTTTTACAGCTACCCTTGAAAGTGGTGGTTGGTGATCTTTAGAGGTCCAGCGAGAAAAGTCAAAGAGCCCGCCTTCTTCAAGGAGAGTTCGGGGAGATTCTTCCCCCGAAAAAGTTTGAGAAATTAGGGTTAAAGAATGCATTTTAAAGCACAATTTTCACATATATTTCCTAAAAAGCCATAGGTTCTCAAAGGTCACTAATGGAATATTTAAGTACCATCATGGTGTGGTAAACCAAGGAAACCCAGTGAGTTGACCACATTTTTTTCAAAATGTGCTATTGTGCCCCTCGTATGTCAATAATTAACTCCATTGTAATGTGGCCATCATTTTGTCATGGGTGACCAGTATATGCCTTGGATACCTTCCTAATGCCAAGAATTACCAATGATGTACCAGTGCCAGAATGTTGTGATTGATGCTGTCCATATACCTTGGAGGATCCTTATGTCAAAAGTTACCTCTAGTATGTCAGGGCCAGCATTTTGTCAGGCTGCCCCCATCCAACCCCAGTATGCCATAGTTATTCCCCCTTATCCCATGAACTAACCCCAATACTCCAGCACCATAATTTTGTCAAGGATGCCCAATATACCGAGAATTCCCCACAGTATGCCAGCACGAGCTCTCCAGTATGCCAGTGGCAGCATTTTGCCATGGCTGTCTCTCTTTACACCAAGAATTACCTCTAGTGTGACAGACTTACAAGCATAACATGCTCACACACACATACACACATATTCTCTCTCACTCTCACTCACTTTTACTTTTTAAGTCTCATTTACTCTTACTCTCAATCATTCTCACTCACACTCATCATTTGCACTCACTTTCACTGATTCTATCTCGTTCATTCTCACTTACTGCCACTCACATGCACTCACTCTTACTGTCTCACTCATTCATCCTTACGCACTATCACTCAAACTCATTAGCACTCAATGTTAATCTCACTCATTCATTTGGACTCACATGCACTCACTCAGTATTTCTCACTGCCAATCACTCACTCACTTGCACTCTTCATTCTCAGTTTCTTATGGTCACTCACTGTGACTCACCCATTCTCACTTAGTTATACTCACTCACTGTTACTCACTCTGACTCATTCTCATCCACACTTCCTCACATGCATTCATTCTCACTCAAGAACACTCACATGTATTTGCACTCACTCCTACTCTCACACTCATTCACTCATTCTCGCTCATACCGACTCCGTCATACTCAATCAGTCTCGCTCATTTTCACTCACTGCCTGTCACCTACTTTCACACATATGTGCTGACACACCCACATATATAAACACAAAGACACACATACTCACATGTACACATGCTCTCTCCCTAACATACACATTCACTGATGCGCGCTCGCGCACACACGCACACACAGACACTCTCACACAAAAATTTGAAAGCATTTTTTTAACTTTCCTCGGCTGCTTATACAGTTTCACTCCTAGGACATGCATAGAGCTCCCTCCTGCCTTCACGACTTCACCCCACTCCTTTCTACCACTGTGTAGAGCTGGGGAACAATTGGGTGACAGGCGGATTGGCGTGCAGCCCTAGGCTGAAGCCTAAAGCACCAGAGGCTTCCTTTACGTGCAGCGCATCACAAATGGAGAGGCACAGACCAATCGCAGGCCCCTTAGCCCAGAACTGAGACCTCGCCAGTCCTGGACAAACCATCTGATGGAGGGGGTGCAACCCTTCATGCGCGTGCACTAGCTATCATACAGATGTCACTGGCTGCCTCAGACTCCTGCATGTACCTTGCCCTCGGTACTGAGGGGAGTCATTTTTATAATACTAACGGAATAATATCCCATTATCCATTTTTGGTATAATAAAAAAAAAAAATGGGCAGAAAACTAGCAGGACAGGGCACCAATGCAGGAAATGTTGAACTGCCCGTGGAAACTGGTTGGTAAAAGTTTACATTTACCAAACTCTAATTCAGACATTCACACATAGGGGTATATTCACAAGAACGTGCACTAAACATCGCCAAAAAAGGTTAACGCAACTTTACACATCGCAGTCTATCGCGGGAAAATAACCCCGTGTTAACGTGGAATTCACAACACGGCGGTACCATGCGATAGTCTCCCGAAAACGCGGCCAATGTCCGCAATACAACCACCGCAACAGAGATAAAAACACAAACCCCAATGCGTAAAAAGTCGCGATGGGCCCAAACGCGATAAGAAAACAGTAATAACCAGCGAGAGGCCAGCAATACCCATGCGTAATGCGGGAAAAAGCACAAGAACAGCATACGGAAAATGCCACTAAAAAGGAAATGAACTGCGGAGTACCACGGATGCACCCTGACCGACTGCAGAGGACAACATGAACCCCACAAGCCCCACGGAGGAACAGCCAGGAATCCAGGGGTCGTGGAAGGGCAATGAGAAGAGGAAGAGGAAGACGGGGTACAGTCTGCAGGAAAACCCGATTATCGTCACGGATGAGATAGAACACCACCACCAACTGTACGTCACCTCCAACGTGTCATTGGCAACAAAGAGGCAAAGATGGCACACCATCTTGGACCATGTGAATGCCGTTGCAGCGCCGAGGAGGACAATGGAAGAGGACAAGAGGCGCTGGATTGATGTGAATGGCAAAACCCGAGCAGAAACTCGCTGCCAACATGAAAGCAGCAACGCACTTCGGAGGAGGGGGGCCAGCAGAACACCAGGAGCTGAATGACATGGAGAAAATGGTGGCCACAGTCATCAGTCGGGAGACGGTGACAGGAGTTGGGGATCCGGACACTGCTCAACATGACCCGACACTACATCAACAGGGTGCGTACCGACCAGGGAGTGGGAGGACGGGGGGAGATGGGCACAATGGCACACATGCACAATTAAGCAGAGCACACTGCACACCCACAATGACTCTGGATCATGTCCCTGATCCCACGGGAACACTTCAGCACACACACAAACACCAAGTAGTCCCACGTCCACCATGTGCCCAAAGGGGCCCCCACCCAACACATCACCAATCACACAACCAACACATGCACACGTGTGAAACACAGCAAACATGCATATACGTCAGCCACACTGACAATGCAAGAGACACCACATGACGAGTAGCATGGCTGCAGTCCAATCATCATGACAATGTGCACGCCACGACACTGAGGTGGCTGAGTGCGGACCACAACCGGAAAGGAGCAGGTCACACTCGGACACATCCACCTGCACAAACAACCCCTGCCGTCAACAACTCATCTGCGGACAAACCATGCCCAAGAGTCACAATGCGACAAAGAGCACAAGTTACCTAAGTCTGCAACATCTCAGCACTGTAGGAGCACAGAACTGAAAGGCACACCGCATGAAAGGGATAAGTGGCAGCCAAATCAGAGCTGCAGGAGCGACTCACCCACCGTGCAGCATACGCACATAAGAATAAGGGCACCTCGACATTGACAACATCGTGGTACAAACAGCAACACCTCCACAACAGAACACAGGACACAACTGGTGCCGCATATGTGCACAACATGGCCAATCACATCTGGCATAGCAGGAAACTGTGACATGACAATGTACGAGTACAACCTGTAACCTGCAATTATTTTTTATTCACACATGCTGTGCCTGTGGACATTTTGTACTGTCCCATCATTACCAGGGACGGTCACAATGTGACGTGCTCATGTGAAGAAATTGGCAATGAGGGTGTTCCTACGGGCTATTCCTGCCGCAGCTGCAGTGGGATGTGGGCCACCTGCCCCATCGTCCTCATCATCGTCCGGTGCTTCTGGCACTTGGATCCATGGGGCATTTGTGCGTACACAGATGTTGTGCAACACACAACATGCAACGATCATCTTGCACACGATGTCTGGCCTGTACAGAAGCCTTCCACCTGTGATGTCCAGGCACCTGAAACGTGACTTCAACACGCCAAATGTGCGTTCCACAATGCCCCTGGTGCGTATGTGGGCCGCTTTGTACTGCCTCTGGGCGGGTGTGTTCGGGTCTCGGAGGGGTGTCATCATCCAAGGGCAGAGTGCATATCCTTGATCACCTGTGACAGTGCAGAGAGAAAAGAGTCAATACTTGGTTCGGCATGATGTGTTGGCAGGCCCACTAGTCCAATGACGCCTGTGCTGGCTGTGTGTGGGGTGAGTGTAAGCCAGCCCTCAGGGAGTGGTTGGTGCTGGCAACAACTACAACAGTCATCAGGCACTCAGAAATGCAATGTTCGACCAGCAAGGGCCCATGACTTGAGTTGCACAGAGTTAGTGGCCCCGGATGCACAACGGCCGACACGGGCCTACCGCCACGGGACGCTGACTTGCGGGGCACTGGGGTAGGGTCATGAGAGCAGAGCAGGGTCTCGTAGGTATCAAAGGTGGTTGTCGCGGAGTGTCTCGGGGGGGAGTGGAAGGTGTACCCCCAGGGCATGATGCAGAGGGCACATACCAGCTGTGTCCGGCAACATGGCGGATATGAATGCCACAGACTCATGCCAAACTCCAAGTCTGTACCTGCCAGTTGCTGATGACAACCCCCAGGCCACAGGCTCAGACACCAACAATGTTCTGCCGGAGGCTGACGGTGACTCACGGCACACAGGGTTAGTGGCACCAGGTCAGTCCTTGCTAGTGGTCGACCTCCTCCGTAACGGAGATCCGTTTTTCCACCGGACTAAACCGCATCTTCCTCTCACTCCTCTCCCTGCGTTCACTGGCATGAACTCTGCCATTGATTAATCAAGACTCAGTTCTAGATGTGGGACCTACTGGACTGCAGTGTAGGCCGGCTGCAGCGATGGAGTATGTCAACGAATAAGGACTTCTGGGGGCCTGTGTCATGGAGGACAGCGATGGTCTGAGGAGGCTGCCAAGGTCGCGGGCATGGGGCTTGGAGTTTGCACCGGCACATGGTGGGCCCTCTTTGACACACGCCGGTGTCGGCAGGTGAGCAGTGCGGCTTGGGTGCGCTGGGGCGGGCAAGCCGGGTCTGGGGATCAGCGGCCTGGGGTGCAGCAGGCGCACAGGGTCGCAGGCCCCGCTGCTCACGGCGTCGGCCTCGTGGCGGGCTGAGAGGCGCCGCCCTGGCAGTCACGTTGGCCATTCCGGGAGAGCACCACGCTCAGCGCCACAGTGTTTTTATCCACACCACTGCGCAGGCCTTGCGTACGCCGGGCCAACCCACTACGCTCACGCACACAGGGGGGGACGCAGCGAGCGACATTTCCGCGATCTACCCCACAGCCTGAGGTGACATGGTTGCGTCCACTGTCCACTACTCTCCAGACACCAGCAGTTAATGTCTGCATGGACATATCTGTGGTTTGCATACCCAAGTCTGTCCGGCACAATCACGCCACACTTGTCGTTGTGTACATTCCCATTCATGGGTCACTTGCCTCCTTCGCACATGCCTGCTTTCCGCCTCTCCACACATTCAGCTGTTGTGTGGCTGTGGTGCCATGATGTAGCTGGCTTGTGTACATGGGAAGCCCAGGATCCCAATGGAGTTGTGTTGTCGTGTCTGGTAGGTGGGCATGTTGATTGACATGTTGTATGTGGTTTTGTCACGTGTGCATTCCCACAGTTGTGCGTTGTGTGATGGTGGATTTGAGGTGTGTGGTGTGTTGATTTGGTACTTACCAACGAGCAGTGCATTTCCACAGGTGCCATCCTGGAAGCGCTGGTTGATGATGGACTGTCGGAGGATGTAGGAATCGTGCACACTGCCTGGGTAGTTTGCGACGACATTGGTGAACATTCCCCGGTGGTCCACTATTGCCTGCACATTGATGGAATGCGTGTGCTTTCTGTTGCAGTAGATGTGTGCAGTGTCCGCAAGGGGCACAAGTAGGACATGTGTGCAGTCAATAGCCCCCAACACGTGAGGGAATCCAGCTATGGCGTAGAAGCCTTGCTTGGTCTCCAGCTGTTCCTGCGCAGTGTGGGGGAAGTGAAGGTACTGGGGTATGAAGCTGATGATGGCATCCAGGATAGGTGTGATGGACTTTGATAGGGCTGGCTGTGAGACTCCTCCGACTCTGGCAGTTGTTGGTTGGAAGGTACCAGAGGCCAACATGTGCAGCACAGCCAGCAGCTTTGTCTGCGGAGGGATGTTGGTTGTCCGCTGTGTTGGGACCGTCAGCCTGTGGCCGATGTGGGTCATGATGCGGAGGATGGTTGTCCTTTTGAGCCTGTAGTGGGCAATGACTTCCTCGGGCGTTAGGTCTGTGAGACTAGTGCGTTTTCGGTAGGTCCGCTGTCTTACTCTGCGCTGCCTCTGTGGTAGTCCGGGAGGGGTGCCGGTCCGGGTCCTGGGGGTGGTGGCGGTCCTGGGGGTGGTGGCGGTGGGTGTTGTGGCCCTGTTGGGGCTCCAAGCTGCATGATGAATAGCTCCATGGCATCGGTTGTTCTTCGGGTGTGGCTGTGGGCGGGGCTCCGTTACCTGCTGCAGGTAGTCGTCCTGCTTAACACCAGCAATAGGCAGGTGTTAAATCCCTGCTGCTACCGCGGCTTATCGCGTGGTTTTGACTCGCATCGCGGATCTGGCAGTTCGTTGTGAATGTGGCGAAGGGGTGTTTTCGTGTGTTTTTGCACGGGAACGCCTACTCTGCATCTCATTAGGGTTAGTTGGTGGTGTCACCCGTGGAGATAGATTTTGCGGCAGTTATCGCGGGAATACTGGCGATGTCTGCAGTTTGCACCCGCTTGTGATTGGGGCGATAAATCTATCTCCACTTTTGATGCGCTAAAGTGCCGATAACTCGGCGATAAGTCCTTGTGAATATGCCCCATAGAGGCTTATTTCGTGCGTCGCTGACAAGATATTCCCTCTTGGCAGGGACTTAGCTGAACGAGGAAGGCCTTTCAGTTCTGCAACCAGCTTATTTTTCGAAAGTCGCCATATGAGGAATGGAAACTGCTACTGCCAAAGTATTTCCCCTTGAAGATCAAGGAGCCTTTCTACACCAGGGATATATTAACTTGGTAAACTCATTTGCTTCTATGACAATGGCCTCATTGTCCCTGTATCCAGTTCATAATACAGGCGTGTTATCAAATGCTGCCCATGGGCTGGCACTACAGGCCTACAGCAGAACTCATGTAGGAGCTTGTTGACAAGTAACCCTTTGCCTTCCCACTATATATTTGATCTGAGTGGCATTGAAACACAGTAGTCCAGCAGGGCAGCTTCCCCTCCATTTCCATCTTGTAACCGTCACACTCAGGGGGAGGTGGGCGAATATGCCATGGGCCACAGAAGTGTTTTACATGAAATGAAATGAAAATGTATACAGCGCACTACTATCCGAAGGTGTCCAGGCGCCCGTAGATCGGACTAAGCGATGGTCCCAGAAACAAAGACTTAATTGTTGAACAACCAGGTTTTTAAAGACTTCCGAAAAGACAGAAGATCAGATTAGGGGCCAGATGTAGCAACATTGTATTTTGCGAGTCCTTAATAGCAAATTTTACCGATTCGCTATTATGGACTCGCAAAATGCAATGTATGTAGTTTTCGCAAATAAAATTGCGATTCCTACGCATTCCTTATTTGCGACTCGCAAATTGCACGTCGCATATAAGGAATGGCTTCCCATTCAGAGGCCCATAGGAATGAATGGGAATTGCATGCGCAATTTGCGAGTACCCAATAGGTACTCGCAAATTGCGCATGCCATTTCAAGGGTGCAAGGGGGCCAAAAGGACACCCTGTTGCACTCCTGAAATATGCATGTGAAGTGCATGTATGTACGCCACATGGCACCTAGAAAAATGCAAAAAGTGCATTTTTCTAGGAATTTGTAAATTACCACCAACTAGAAGTTGGTGGTAATTTGCGATTCCTTAATGCTAATTCGCAATTTGCGATAGCTACAAGAATTGCATTTAGGGAATCGCAAATTGCGATTCCTAACTGCATTCATAATTTAGGTAATCGCAAATAATTGCGATACCCATATTGCGAATTAAAAAATGTTGATACATTGCAAAACGCATTTTTGCGTTCGCAAACGGGCCGATTCCGCGAATCAGCTCGTTTGCAAACGCAAAAAGCGTTCATACATCTGGCCCTTAGTCTTAAGAGAGATTGGGAGAGAGCTCCAGAGTCTGGCTGTGCCCACTATGAAACTCCTTCTGCTCCAGCGAGCTGTTTTAGCTTTGGGGATGACAAGATTAAGAGCAGATGAAGATCTGAGAT
Source organism: Calotriton arnoldi (assembly GCA_963921515.1). Classification (NCBI taxonomy): domain Eukaryota; kingdom Metazoa; phylum Chordata; class Amphibia; order Caudata; family Salamandridae; genus Calotriton; species Calotriton arnoldi. The sequence goes on from CAWUFW010000193.1 coordinate 4,889,488, forward strand.
GTCGTAGAGGAACATATCGGCAAAGTTTATGCTTAAAGTAATCTGGGCCATGCCCATGCAGTGCCTTGAAGGCAATACAAAGCGACTTAAATTGAATCCGTTTTTTCATAGGGAGCCAGTGCAGTTGTGGTAAGAGATGGGATACTGATTGGAATTTCAGAATTGCAAGCAGCAGTCGGGCGGCTGCATTTTGCAGAACCTGCAATTTATTCAGGCCTTTGGTCGGGATGTTTAGAAACATGGCACTACAATAATCAAGTTTTGATAAAATTAGAGAGGAAAAAACAGATTTCCGTAGGTCCAAAGGAATGGAAGGTAAGACTTTCCGGAGGATTTTCCATAGAGCCATCAAGTTTCCCAGGTTCTTGCATGATATGAATAGCTCATTCAGTCCAGGTTTTAGGGTTACCTTCTGGGACTTGGACTCCTGCTTAGCCCATCATAAAATGAGGACTACACGTCTAAGAATACCAAACGAAAGACTGAACTGGACGAGCTGCACGGTCCTAGGAAACTTGGAAACTGTGCACCTTCAAGAGCCCCAGCAAAAGGCCTGTTTTCATTGCGCCATTTTATCCCACGTTTTAACTGGAAAAGAACCATCACTTCTCTCCTTTGGATGATAACGGCCAAACAGATACAGGTGCTTTTGTTGGTGACATTTATGAAAGTGCTTTGAGGCAATTAGTCCTGGAGGTATGAGCTGTCTTGCACAGTGCTGCCAGCCACTGAGGAGCGGTTCAGCTGCGTCTCCCACCGTGCCCTGTTCCCAAACGAGAATAGGGCACTGGAACGGGTGCCACATCCACTTTTTCATTTTTTTTACCCCCCTCACTTTTGTGATGGCGAGGTGAACATACTCCCAATAACTTTGAGCAAGACAAAAGGGAGAGATCATCCCCCCTCTCGTCCTCGTGCAAGGTGACAGTGTATGGTCTAATCCCACCCCCCCACCCCACCCTTCGACAAGGTGTTGTGCGTGGACAATGCAAGGGTGGGCATGGTCCAGCAGCGGCTTGCACAGGTAAATGCTGTGGGACGGTGAGGCTGGGCGGGGGCGGGGTGGGGGGTAGTGGAATCCGCCATACGACGGGAATGTGAAAACTAACTAAAGAAATAAAACCACTTACCTTGCGCTAGCCGCATCGCAGACTTCGGCTATGCGGCGAGCACAAGGTAAGTGCTTTTATTTATTTATTTAGTTAGTTTTCACATTCCTGTCGTATGTCGGATTCCACTACCCCCCACCCTGCCCCGCCCCGCCTCACTGCACCACAGCATTTACCTGTGCAAGCCGCCGCTGGAATGGTCTATTTCCCCCCTCTGCCCTTGGGCAAGGTTAGGGGGTCGTTTCACCCTCTGCCTTCGTCAAGGTGAAGGGGCTGTGTAAACCCCCTTTGCTGAGGCAAGAGAGGGAACACACACCGGGCAGCACTTTTAAATTGCAACTTTAAAATGCCCTCCTGCCCTTGGGCAAGTCGAGTAGGCATGGGCACCATTCTCTCCTCCTTAACCCTGAAGCAAGGAGGTGAAGGAAGGAAATGAACTCTCTCCACACTTGGCCAAGGGGGATGAGTCTGAGAATAACTCCCAGGTCCCAGCCATGGAAGGGGGGTATCTGGGGAAAAAGCTGTTTTAAAAAAAAAAATGTATCTCTCCCTGGTCCGTCACACAGGCCAGGCGAGATATTCATAAGTGGACGTGCTTACTGCCCCTCCTTTGAATAAAGCAGAATCTAGTCTCTCCCCCGCTGCTCTTCTTTCCCCCAATGTTTGCATACCATTCTGAGTGTCTAGTGCACATGCGCAGACTGTTGTCTCTATGCACTGTGCTTCTGCTGTTTGCGCATGCCCAGTCGGGTTTGCAAACATTTTGAAAAACAGGCATACTTTAATATGAGCACTGGACATTCACATTTTGTGGCTGAATGGCTTTTACCAAATCAAGAAAAAACATTGAATGACAAAAGGTCACTTTGCCATTAAAATTTGGTGGCCATCCGTTCAGCGGTATTGCAGTTATAAGTCCACAAATGTTTTCTATGGGAAAGCTGATCATATTGACAACTGTAAAAATATTTTGAGTCCCCCATATAAATTTTGAACTGTGTATCCAATCTACACAAAATTTGGCATTTAATTTGATGTTTGGTGCAGATCGGCCAAAGGGAGGCAAGTTATTAGAGGTACAAAAATCGGATTTCCTATGAAGACCATCTGTCTAGAATTGGTTTGGTTCATTATATTGCACTGGGAAGTACCCTTAGTCCATCTGAGTAGCAAACATTACTGAAAATCAAATCTACTTCAGAAAGATTCCAAATGACCAAAAACCAACCAACCTTTTCCACTACTGCAGAAGGGTGTGGCGGAGGTCATATACCTACATAACCACCATACTCAAACACAAATGTCCATCATATCCCTGTGTATATAAACATATAATTTGATTATATGTATGTATCTAGATATGTGTATTTCTGTTTTCTTGATATAAATATGTATAATAATATGTACTTATGCATCTATATATTTATTACTTTACTCCTACTGTAAAATAAAAACTTTGACTCTCTCCAATGCACGACCCTATATTTCACCCTATACCTCTTTTGATATAACCTCCACTCTCTGACTCATCCCACTATGACAATCAGGTTATGGTGGATGTCAATGTTTCAAACCTAGAGAGAATTAGATTTCTTGTGATCGTCATCAGGATGGTGTCAGAGGAATTGGAGAGGAATGAGATTGCACAGCTGATTAAAGTTATAGGCCACTATTGCTTGTAAACCACCAGTATTCAACTTAGAAATGTGGGCTATGAAGTCTCCACTTGTTTGGACCTGGTAGTGGGGAGGACATTAATAGAGCCAACCTGGCAAAAAGGAGGCCATGCGTGCCACCAACAACAAAGAAATAAAAGGGAACAGTCAGCTCAAATATCTGTCCCGCAACTGGATGTGGCAGTTGTGAGGAGCACCAATTCAAGCACTCTGACAAATAGGCGGGGAGTGTGCTGCCAGCAAAGAAGAGGAAGTGGAGGAGGAGGAGTGCGGAAAAAATAGCCATCAAACAGAGTAAAAACTCTGCCCAAATGGTGTATCCTACAGTTGTTGGATAGGGTCACGTTGGGACTGCACCCAACAGCCAGATGGCAAGTAATAACTCAGGAGCTAGAGGCAGTGTAGTGTACCTCGCTCCCAAAGGGGTTGAGTCGGCAACCCCTTAGGAGACTCCTCCGGCCTAAAAGAGTGCCAGAACAGAGGGGGAAACGCGCTAAAAAATCAAATCTCGGTTTTTTCTTCATTACACTTGAGCTGGGCGGAAGTGAGCCAATTAAACACAGCTGCAAGACAGGTTTTAACCTGATCAGTAGACGACTCATGCTTTTTCCAGGTAAACAGAAGCTGAGTACCGTCAGCATAAGCGACGACTTTGGCGCCTAATTCCTCCGCCAGCTGAATGAGAGGAGACATATAAATGTTGAACAAAAGCGGGCTTAACACGGATCCTTGAGGTACCCCGGTCTGAAGTTCTTGAGTAGTGGACGTGAAAGGGGGGATCCAAACTCGCTGAGTTCTGCCTTCCAAAAAAGATTTAAGCCACTTACTAGCGGAGCCCATGATGCCCAGCTGTTGCAACCGGGCCAGGAGCAGTGAATGGGGAACTGTATCAAAAGCGGCAGACAGGTCCTGAAGGACCAGAACTGCCCTGCCACCCATATCCAAGGTTTCGCGAATGGCGTCAGCAATTTCCACCAGTGCGGATTCCTTACTATATGAGGCTCTAAAGCCCGATTGGGCCGTATGAAGGAGTCCGTGCTGTTCAACATAGGCTGTCAACTGCTTATTAACCATCTTCTCACAAACTTTAGCAATGGCAGGGAGAAGTGAAATCGGGCAGTAGCTGGCCGGGAGGTAATGATCGAGGGACACATTTTTTATAAGGGGAACAATCAAAGCCTGCTTCCAGGCAGGAGGGACCGTGGCCGTTGCCAAGGAGGCGTTAATCAACCGATTCAGAGAAGGGTTGATCACAGTGGCAGCACTCACCAAAAGTTTGGCCGGGCACGGATCACTAGGGGAGCCTGATTTGAGAGTGGACACGGCGGCCATGGAGTCCACCAAAGGGATTACTTCAAAGGTGGAGAAAGTGACCTTGGAAGGAGACAAATCTTGTAGAGGGAGGGGGGTCGGAATGGCCTGGGTATCCAAATTGCAAAAGTGAGATTGAAGTGTTCTCACCTTATTAATAAAAAAGTTAGAAAGTTCTTCACACCATGAGAGCGATGGAGCATGAGCATTGGTCATGGCTTTAGGTGTCGTATAGCTTTGTACAATATTAAAAAGCTCTTTAGAATTATTGCCAGATAAGGCGATACGTTCAGCATAGTGCAAGCGTTTAGCTTGCACAATAGCAGCGTAATAGGATTTTTGAGCCGTTTTGAGGGCAGCTTTGGCCTCACTGCAGTAATTCAATCTCCATTGCCTTTCTAACCTTTTACAATGCTGTTTCATGTTGATAAGATGAAGATGTATGATGACCTAGTTTACACTTAGAATAGTTTTCATTCCCAGTAGTCATCAATGATTTGTTTTTCGATCTTTGATTTTAAAATTTATATTTTTTGATAATAAAAAAGCAATGATGAATATCATATATTTTGCTTGGCTTGTTGTATACTATAACTCATTAGTAATATAATAGGCTGCCTAATGTCTTTTTGTACAATGGGTCAGCCCACTTCAGCTATTGGCTAAATTCACACTTCACTGTGAGTGACTGAATTCTTCCCCTTCACAAGGACCACCTCCACACCCATAGTAGGTCCCTTCAGTGCCAGGGCATACCATGTCAGTGTGTGCTTTTTGAAACCAAAAAGCTATTTTTACTTTTAGCCAGTTGTTTTATTTCCATTCGCAGATGCCAATCAGCTTCGTCGGTAAAAATGGTTTACAAAAACCATGACAAAAAAAGCTCCCGCCAGATCTACTGGCTTTGCCAGGTATTGCTTTTACTGCTTATGCCTCCTGTTTTCTTGTTCTGTTTCTATAGATTTGATTTACTAATCTGCCTTTGATTCAGTGCAGCCATTAATGATTAGAGAGCTGTGTAGGTCCATTAGAAAATTGTCCTTTTTCTCTAACAAATCATTGCTTTTACTTTACAAAGTAACTCCGAAGAGATGCCCCCTCCCTATACGACTTGAAATTCAGCCAGATTCCTAGAGATATTGGGTAGTTCCTTCACAGTTTTGTACCCTTTGGACAGTTAATCTTCAGGGGAAATGGAAAACAACGAGCCACACTTCCCTGATGAGTTTCCTCTCTTTAGCCAAACTATGTTCAGATTCTCCAAGGGACAATCCTCAGTTTCACGGCACGTGAGAGCTATTTTAAAGGGCCAGTCTCATTTTATCCAGTCACGCAGGGGCATTAAAATACTCCATGTCGTGCATACAGTGGAAAAGTATATTTTGCATAGAATGGAAGTGGATCTAATAAAGCTTTGGGGAGGAAGTGAAGAAGCCGTGTTCCCATACACAGGCAGGACGATGTTCTCAGCTATAAAGACGAGCCCATAAACCCACAAGAATCTTCAGTTTTCTAATGAAGGAAAAACAATGCGGCCTGTGATGTCCCGCACTCTTTGACAGACTCTTCAGCAGACTCATTTCTTTTACAGACGATCACGCTATAAATAGATGATCTTGGAAGGAGGCAAGGTGAACAATCCCCAGGCTGCTCAGACATTATTAAAACAAGAGCTGCAGACACCTCGCCGGTCTTGGCCCCGTTTGGGGAAAGGGTGCGGATGGCGGGATAACCGCCCCTGCCACAGTAATAGGTCGTTAAATAAATCCTCCCTGATAAATATATACTTTCTGGGTTTCAAGAAATTCCAATACCCGCAAGTACTTCTATCTTCAAACGCCCATGGACCAAGAATACGAAATTATCATTTGAACGGAGGAAGTGATCTGACCGATGCTTAATGATTTGATAAAACCTATAGGACAACCTTGTCCATAATGTTATGGAGTCATGGAGGGGAGTGACTACAGCAGACAGCTTTGCTCATGGGCAAATTCAATTTCAAATACAGCAGGCACAGATAGTTAGTTGTACGTGATACAGCCAGCACCGCAAATCACATAAATCGCTTCATACAAATACCTGTTTACTGTGCTACACCTGCAGGATAAGATGCTCAAAAGCTCTGCTTCTAAATATTTGCTGAACTGCGTTTTGCAGGGATCGCGTCCTCCTGTCTTCTACATCAAATAAGTTTCAATAAGAGATATATTTCGTTTTCTATTTACTAAAGTTCAACTTGTAAGTTTCTGTTTATTTACATGTTTCTTTGGCCCCCAGGCTATGCCGCCCATCATTACTGGTGAGTATGGATGCTCAGTCGGAGCAGCACAATGTGTCCTCGCTATTATCATGGTCTGCGTTTATTTATTTATGCACTGGTATTTGTACAGCACAAACACAGCTAGAGACCAACGGAGTGCTGAACAGTAATGCGAGCCCAGGGATACGATTCCTCATCATTTACAAGAGGCAGCTTAATCCAGGGGATTGTTGGTTGCTCTCAATGAGACTGCAGTGTGCTTTGAAGAGATGTGTCTTTAGTTTCTTTCCGGATTACTGGGGGGTAGGGGCAGTCCTGATATTAATGGGATGGGTTCCAGATTGCCGTTTTAACCTGCGGTAAGAGGCTAGTAGGGTCAAGTGAGACAATAAATATTTGGTAGATGATCTGAGTAACCTTATCTCAGTCTCACTGGTACAGGGGCTGTCTCAGCAATATGGACTCTTTAAAAAAAAAAAAGGGGGGGGGTAAATATATTGGACACATGTCAATGATATTTTTAGCAAAAGACGCACAAATGATGAACGGAATGTGGAACAAATCAAACATTCACCCCAGTCAAGAGATTTGGGTTAAATCCATCGTTCTTTTGCTCACCATGCCACCCCAGTTTAGACCCAGCCATATGCAAATCAGTCTTGACCCTGCTCCTCATGGGAACAGTCTAGCCCGCACTGCCAAGCCAGGTACTCCCTGGACCAGAAACAAGCATCCTGTGACCGGTTGCGCAGTATAACCCCTCATCCGCCAAGCTGGCTTGAATCCAGTGACACAGTGAGCCCGGGACCCACGTCTGGGCATACCCGGTGCATTTAGGGCAAGAAAGCAAAAGACGCACAAATGATGGACAGAATGCGGAACAAATCAAACATTCATCCCCAGTCAAGTGATCTGGGTTAAATCCATTGTTGTTTTGCTCACCATGCCACCCTACTTTAGACCCAATGATATTTTTAGTGCATCTCCCATACTCAGAACATCTCCAGACTGTGGAAAATTGCAGAGGCAGTAGAAAAGACATAAAACAATTGAAGATGATTAATGATAAACCAAAAGTCGTGTAAAAAGTGACCGCAAAGAGAAGGGGCTCACTCTCAATTCTATTACGGATCCCAGCGGCAGTGACTTGCAAACTCCTATTTCTATTTACTATTACTGTCAAAAGGACTTAATCCACAGAAGCAGCTGGTGATTTCTCCCAACTCCCAGTACCCACTTGAAAACTCATGGAAATGTCCTAAAGTGACTAAGCAAGGCAGGGGAAGGCAAAATGGGAAGAGAAAATATCCAAGGAGCTCTTCTTCATATTGTTAGTTGTTCTCATGAAGTAATCCCCTGTCTGCTTCTGATGGTTGTTCATCTGGCAGTTTGTTCTTCCTTAGGATAAAAGCACAGGTAGGTTTTTTAAAATCAATTTTAAATTTAAATTGATTTTGCTTATCGTTTTTGTATGTATATATATATATACATACATACATATATCCTCAGGACACAAGAGGACCTCATCACCCCACCAGCAGTGCGCCAAGAGGTGCGTTTGCAGAGTGGTGTAAAAAGGGGCGTGGCCTCGGACCACCTCTCTGCAATCCAGCTCTCTGGCGCTTACTGGGGATACCTAGTGGGCTAGTTGGCCCCCGGGACCTTCAGTAGTCAAGGGGACTTAATTCCCCAACTTGCAACGCGCCAGGGGGCGCGTTTGCAGTGTTGCAGGGAGCGGGCAGGGTCTCCGGCGAGATGCCATTTTTTTATTTTAATATTGTTTTAGAAGGGGGGCTTGTACTATTTTTGGGGCCCTGGGGACCCCATCCCCCAGGGCCTGACCCCTTTTTTATAAAAAAAAAAAACAGGCAGGGGGCCGCGCGGCCCCCCTCCCAAGGCCAATTTCGGCCCGGGGACCCCATCCCTCGGGGCATGGCCTCCTTTTCAAAATTTAACTATTGGGAAGGGGGGCCGCATGGCCCCCTTTCCCTAGGCCACTATTGGTCCCGGGGACCCCATCACCCGGGGCCGGCCTGCGTTTTAAAAAAAAATTATTAAATGGGAGGGGGGCCGAGTGGCCCCCCTCCCGGGCCACTTCTGGCCCCGGGCACCCCATCCCCCGGGGCCTGGCCTCACCGTTGGGGACTGTGGGGGAGCCCCAATGCCCCCAAGGTCCCGCCGGCTCCCCACCACCCTTGCGCAAAAGCAATCTGCTTTGGTTTTTGGAAGCGAGAGCAGGTTTCCTGCTCTCGCTTCCAAAAACCAAAGCAGGAGTTTGCTATGACAGGGCGGGAGCCGTGCTCCCACCCTGCCATAGCAAACAGCAATGTCCCGGGGTGGGCACCCTGGGACATTGCAGGAGCCGGCCCTGGGGGGTGGCGGTCCCCAGGGCCATCAAGGGCTCCAGGAGGGGGGCCGCGCGGCCCCCCTCCCTTACTGTTTAAAGCCCCGGGGAGGTGGTGGTCCGCAACGGACCCCTGCATTTAATTAAAGAGTGCCCCGGGGAGGTGGTGGTCCCTGGGGCAGTGTGGGGGGGCAGGAGCCCCCCCACACTTAATTTTTTTATTTTAAGCCCGGGGGGGGTGGCTGTCCACGGGGCTTGGGGGGGCCCACGAGGCCCCTGCACATTAATAAGGATTGCCCGGGAAGGTGGCGGTCCCTGGGGCAGCGTGGGGGGGCAGGAGCCCCCCCCACACATTTTAAATATAAGCCCCAGGGAGGTGGCGGTCCCGGGGGCTGCAGGGGGCCGCGTGCCCCCACGCGTAAACAATTAAGCCCCGGGAGGTGGCGGTCCCTGGGGCTGCGGGGGCCCCCGCGGGCCCCCGCTATATAAATAAGCATTGCCCCCGGGACCTGGCCCACCTGGGAACTCTAAAAAATGAAGCGCGGGAGACCGCGCTTCATTTTTTTTTCATTTTCGACCGGGTTCGCGCACCCGGCGCGACTACGGCCGAAAATTTTAAAAAAATGCTTTTATTGGGCATGGGGGTCCCCTGAGCAGGCCTAGGGGGTTAGGGGGTTTTTACCCTGCCCCCTTTTCTTCTTTTTAATGTTTTACTCACCTTTTTCCTTCTCCCTCGGTACCGAGTCACAAGATGGCTGCCAACACTTCCTGGTTTGAAGTGTTGGCAGCCAATCATAGGCAAGCTCGTGCTCGGGAGGGCTCAGCCAATCAGATCTCACAATTCTCAAATATTGATATCTGTAAATCTTTAAATATCTCAAAAAATACTGAACGGAATTACACCATTTAATAAAAAGCGTGCTTTCTGGACCAAGAGCTATCTCTCTGCCAAATTTGGTGTAATTCCGTTCAGCAGTTCAGGCTGTAGCCGTGTCTAAAGTTTCCTATGGAAATTAACAGGGAGAAAACACGTTTTTGGACCCCCTTTTTTCTCGGCCCCCTTGACGATTCACCCCGAAACTTTCAAGATCGGAGCTGACCTGAGTGAACAATTAGTTTTGAAAATTTCGTGAAGATTCGTCAAGCGGCAGCAAAGTTATTGGCAAATCAAAAAACGCTTTTCCTATGGAAACTAGGTTCTAACTATAACTACCTACTGGCGACCGCCAGTAGGTAATATATATGTGTGTGTGTGTGTGTGTATGAGTATATATATATATATATATATATATATATATATATATATATATATATACACATATATTACCTACTAGCAGTCGCCAGTAGGTAGTTATAGTTAGGGCCATGTTTCCATATAACTTTGGCGGCGTTTGGCAAATCTTCACGAAATTTCCCCAAAAAAGTGTCCTGGTGAATCTAGTTGTACATGAAAAGTTCGGGGCAATAGGTCAAGCAGGGGCCGAGAAAAAGGCGGGGTCAAAAAAAAGTGTGTTTTCCCATGTTAATTTCCATAGAATTTTTAGACATACCTGCAGCCCAAACAGCTGGATGGAATTACACAGAATTTGGCAGAAAGGTAGCTTTTGGTTTATAGATTACACTTTTTGTTATTTGGTGTAAATCCGTTCAGTAGATAGCGAGATATTAAAGGAAATCCAAATTTGTGTATCTACGTCGCGAAGCCTTCGCGAAAAATGATGAGCTTGTGCAGAGATCTGCAGAGCTCTTATTGGCTGCCAACACATGAACCAGGAAGTGTTGGCAGCCATCTTGGGACTCGGCTTCAGCCGAGTACCAAAAATAAAACACAAGGGCAAAAAAGCATTTTTTAACGCATTTTTTTTAATTCACAGTGAAATTTGCAAATATCGTAGTGAATTTAACAAAAAACTTGCTTGGTCTCCCGTGCTTGTTTTTAATGTATCCCCTGGGTGGGCCAAGTCCTGGGGGCATGCAAAGAATAGGAAAACATGGAGAGACCCCCTCCAAGGGCATATTTATGCCCCAGGGACCACCACCTCCCCGGGGTTTATGTAAATTATATTTTGGGGGGGCCTCACGGACCTCCCCCAGGGCCCGGAACCACCACCTCCCAGGGGCAAAATGTTTTTTTTAAATCAAGGAGGGTGCCACACGGCCCCCCTCCTGGCCCATATACGGCCCAGGGTACCAACACCTACCTGGGGTTGGCCCTTGCCCAATAAAGGAGGGAGGCCTTGCGACCACCCCCACCTGGAGCCACACATAGCCCTGGAGACTGCCACCCCCCAGGGCCGGCTCCTTCTAGGTCCCAGGTTGCCCACCTCCAGGACATAGCTGTTTGCTTTTGCTTGGCGGGAGCTGACAGCTCCTGCCAAGCAAAAGCAAAAACTCCGCTTCCAGCAAGCGGAAGCTGTCAAAGTGCTCTAGCTTGTGCTAAGTGGAGTTTTCATCTCTTTCCCTGCCCGCAGACATCTGGGCAGTGAAAGAGATAAAAGAATTGCTTTCACATGCAGGGAGTCGCGTTTCCAGCAGCTCCTGGTGTGCAGGAGCAATGCTGGCTCCCGCCGGAGGCGTGAAGCCGGCTGGGACCATGGGGGCCTTGAGGCTCCCCCGCATTCCCTAACAATAGTCACTGGGTGCCATGGGTGGGCTCCAGTGCACCCAAGCAGTTGTGGCTGGGCCCCAGGAGATTGGGTTACCAGGGCTGAAAAAGGCCTGGAGAGGGAGGTCGCGCAGCCCTCCCTCCCCCATTGAATAATGGCTGGGCCCTGGGGGATGGGGTCTGCGGGGCCAAAATCAGCCAGTGGAGGGTGGCCGTGTGGCCCCCTACCCCCATTAAGTCTTGGCCAGGCCCCGGGGATGGGGTCCCCAGGGCCGCAATTAGCCCGTGGAGGGGGGGCGCATGGCCTCCATTAAGTTTTGTCAGGCTGTTTTGGCCCTAATGCTGATTTCACAGAAATTAAACCTTGATGGGATCACTTACAAATATAAACATGGCAGGAGCCCCTGTTGAAGCTCCACTTCTGTAAAGGACAAATGATTCTAATTCCTGGGCTTGGGAACGGCAAAGCAAGTGTGTTTTCTCCGTGATTCCATATTGAAAATCTGAAATGCTTTGTGGAAGTGAATGCATCATTGATCTATTTCAATTGCAATCTGTAGTGACTGTGACAAGTGGGTTCTTACTTGTCCTGTCCTGGTGAGAGCAGAGCACATGGTTGTCCTTTTAAATTACAAAAATGTGCAAATCACTTGGAAGCTTCACCCGTTTGGCCCCACCCACCTTAGTAGTATGCACAGGTCTTCCTGCCTTTTGCCAGAACGATGGACAGCTTAACAAGTGGCCCCCAGCACATTTCCCACCGATTTTGGCAGGGAGTTCTTGAGGTTGAGGAATATGAGGACATCTCCACGAAACAAAGAAGCACTTACTTCATATTTAACAGGAAAGACCTTTGTTTGGTGGAGATTTACCTCTTTGCACTCTCGTTGTCTTATCTATAGGAGGATTCATGTTATCACATATTTCTGGATAAAGACACACCAGGAGCAATCACATTGCCAAAACTCACACAAGGTCACTGGTGACATTTCCTCATGCTCTATTATGCAGCTGTAGTGCATAATATATACTGGACTTTATCCAAGGTGGTAGCACTTTGTAATTAACCAGTAGAAAGTACTCCACTAGATATTTTGTGAAAAACTGTGGACTCTTGTTGGATAAAAGGGCAGGTGCGGTTCCTTTGTGGCAGAGTCACTCACACAGCTACTGACATACCCACACAGATACTTAGACACCTACTCACACACTCAGGGACTCAAATACCCACTGACAAACCAACTCAGACACTGATACTGCCACTCACAGACTCACTCAGACACTCATGCACCCACTCACAGACCCATACAGCCACTCACAGACCCATTCAGACACTCATGCATCTACTCACAGACCCATACAGCCACTCACAGACCCACTCAGAGATTCACACACCCACTCACAGACTAACACACCCACTCACAGATCCAATCAGACACTTGTGCACTCACTCACAGATTGACTCACACACTCATGGAGGCCTCATAAACCCACTCAGACACTCTCACACCCACTCACAGACCCACTCAGACACTCCCTCAGACACCCATGCACCCACTCAGACACTCACGCACCCACTCACTGACCCAATCAGCCACTCACGCACTCAATCAGACACCCAGTGAGACACTTATGCAGCCACTCCCAGACCCACATAGAAATTCACTCACATACCAACTCTCACACCCATTGAGACACTCAAGCATTCACTCATACACCCACTGAGACACTCATGCACTCACTCACACACTCACCCTCAAAGGTTACAGTTAGGAAATAAAATGTAAAAAAACCTTAGAAATTCACTTAAAAAACCAAAGGTTACAGGAATGTTATAGTTAGGAGACAACATAAAAAAATCTTCAAAATTCACGGAAAAAAACACAAAGGTTACTGGAATGTTATAGTTAGGAAATAGAATGCAAAAAACCTTAGAAATTCACTGAAAAAACCTAAGGTTACAGGGAAGTTATAGTTAGGCTCAGATTTCACTTATACAAAACCAGTGAAATTCAGTAGTTATAGGTACCTGAGCTAACTATAACTTACGCCCCTGTAATGCACTGTCTATGATCTCACATTTTACATCAATCATGTTTCACATATATTTCCTATAATGTCTGGGACGATCTGACACTGTTAGGTTCCTCTGGTGCAGGCATTATGCACTTTATAAGCATTATGCACTTTAATTGCACTCTGAAGTCCTGTGTGGGTTACACATATTAAGTCTCATGTTTTTATAGATTATAATGTGCCTTATAGCACCTTGAAAATGTGCCCGACAGCGCTTTTGAAAGATCTAGAATTGTAGGAATTGTTACAATCATGTATTGCACACTTTATAAGCATTGCACAACTTAGATATGTGGATTATGTCATGATACACTATGAATTTTTTAAGAACTTAGGGGTGAATGAATCCCATATTGAATGTTGTTGTTATGAATCATCATGTGTCTTATATTATGTGGGAAGATTTGACATAGTCAGGTTTCTCTAGATCCTGCACTGTGCACCTTATGAGCATTATGCACTTTAATTAATTGAATTATAAAGCGCAGTGTGGGTTTAGAGTACCTTTATATGTGACAGATTTATATATCAAAATATCATTAGGAATCTAATTGCACCTGAAAATCTTGAAAAGACATGGGTTTGCAAGACTCTTCAGGATCATATACAATGCGCTTTAAGAGCATTATGCACTTAAGAAAATTGAATTATAACATGATGCACTATGCCGTTCTGCATTCCGTCCATCAATTGTGTGTCTTTTGCTTTATTGCCCTAAGTGCGCCGGGTATGCCCAGGCGAGGGTCCCGGGCTCACTGTGCCACTGGAATCAAGCTATCCTGGCTGATGAGGGGTGAAACCCCGAAACCGGTCCTAGGATGCTTGGTTCCGGTACCAGGAGGGCTTCTTGGCCCCCAAAGTCCCTCAGGAGTAAAGTAGACTTCAACCCCCATCCCGTAGTCTGCCCGGAGGTGTGTTTGCAGAGTGGTGGAGAAAGGAGGCATGGCCTCCGAAGACTTCTTAGCAATCCTACTGTGTGGGACTTACTGGAGGTAACAAGAGGGGTACTTGGCCCCCAAGGACATCCTTGGGGGCCAACTACCCCTCCTATTACCTCCAGTAAGTACCACACAGCGGATTGCTAAGTTCTCATAAAAGGCCACGCCCCCTTTGCCCACCACTCTGCAAACGCGCTCCCTGGTGCGCTCTTGGATGGGGATTGAAGTCCGCCTGGAGCCAGTGCTATGCTAAAAGACACTTAGAATACAGTGAAAACACCTACAGACACTAGGGTACACTATAGGTTGGGGTACCCCTGTCATTGGCATGACCTCCCCTGTAAGGCCCTAGTATATAATAGGGCAGGGGCATTAAAGCTACCTCTAAGTCAAAGGTGGAGAAACATGCTACTTTAAGTAGTAGTCGCGTTTGCAGAGTGGTAGAGAAAGGGTGCTGAGCCCCTGACCAGCGCTCAGGAATTCCGCTGCGTAGGTCTTACAGGAGGTACCAGGAGGGCTCCTTGGCCCCCAAAGTCCCTCAGGAGTAAATTGGACTTCATCCCCCATCCCGTAGTCTGCCAGGAGGCAATCCCACTGTGTGGAACTTACTGGAGGTAACAAGAGGGGTAGTTGGCCCGCAAGGACATGCTTGGGGGGCAACTACCCCTCCTATTACCTCCAGTAAGTGCCACACAGCAGGATTGCTAAATTCTCATAGCAGGCCATGCCCCCTTTGCCCACCACTCTGCAAACGCGCTCCCTGACGCACTCTTGGATGGGGATTGAAGACCCCTTCGCTGCTGGGGGTCCTTTAGGGGCCAACTAGCCTACCTCTTACATCCAGTAAGCCCCACACAGTGGAATTGCTGCGAGGTGGATACAGGCCCCGCCCCCTTTCTCCACCACTCTGCAAACGCGCCCTTTGGCGCGTTCTAATTTGGGGGATTTAGTCCCCTTGAATCCTGAGGGTCCCTGGTGGCCAACTAGCCCACCAGGTACCTCCAGTAAGCGCCACACAGCTGGATTGCAGAGAGGTGGTCCGAGGCCACGCCCCTTTTTACACCATTGTGCAAACAAGCCTCTTGGTGCACTGCTGGTGGGGCGACGAGGTCCTCTTGTGTCCTGAGGACCTCAGGACACAAGTGGACTTCATCCCCCGAGGTGGTGGTCCCCAGGGCTTGGGGGGGCCCGCGAGGACCCCCCTCATTATTCCAAGAAGCCCTGGGGAGGTGGTGGTCCCCGGGGCTTGGGGGGGCCCGCGAGGCCCCCCTCAGTATTCAAAGAAGCCCCGGGGAGGTGGTGGTCCCCAGGGCTTGGGGGGGCCGCATGCCCCCCACGCATAATTTATAAAGCCCCGGGGCGGTGGCGGTCCCCGGGGCTGTGGGGGCCCCCGCGGGCCCCCACACCATTATTTTATATTGCCCTCAGGACCTGGCCCACCCGGGGGCTTTTTTACTAACGAAGCGCGGGAGCCCGCGCTTCGTTTTTTAAAAATAATTTTGGCTGGATTCGCGGACCCTACGCGAATTCTGCCGAAATTATTTAAAAAAATGCTTTTTTTTGGCCTAGGGGTCCTTGTGGGACCCCCTGAGCAGGCCTAGGGGGTCAGGGTGTTTCTACCCTGCCCCCTTTTCTTGTTTTTTATCCTTGTTTGTACTGTTTTCTCACAAGATGGCTGCCAACACTTCCTGGTTTGGAGTGTTGGCAGCCAATCAGAGTGAAGCTGGTGCCCGGGAGGGTTCGCGTACCCTCCTCGGAGCTCAGATATCGATATTTGTCTTTTTTTAATTTCTCAGGAACTACTGAACGTATTTACACCATTTAAAAAGAAGGTCTCTTTCTGAACCAAGGGCTACCATTTTGCCAAATTTGGTGTAATTCCGTTCAGCAGTTCGGGCTGCAACCTGTTTTCAAAATTCCTATGGAAATTAACATGGGGAAAACGCGTTTTGGGACCCCCTTTTTTCTCAGCCCCCGCTTGACGAATCACCCCAATACTTTTAAGACAGGAGCTGACCGGAGCGGGCCATTAGTTTTGAAAATTTCGCGAAGATTCGTCAAACGGCGTCAAAGATATTGGCAAAGGAAAAAAGCGCTATTTGAATAGAAACGAGGTCCTAACTATAACTACCTACTGGCGGCCGCCAGTAGGTAATATATATACTCTCTTTTCATCGCATGGAGGTTCGGAGAGTTTCTTGGTTCAGATATGTATATATATATATATATATATATATATATGTGTGTGTGTGTATATATATATATATATATATATATGTATATATATATATATATACATACATATATATATATATATGTATATATATATATATATATATTTCCAAATCCACTTCGCGTCGCGAAATAATGCACTCTCAGGACTCAACAATGTTACTAGTTCAGGAAGTTTATTTTGCTTCCACGCCACGCATTTCGGCAGTTACGCCTTGCTCACAAGGGTCCGTGGTCTCGATAAGAGCAGTTTGGTGTTGAATATATATATATATATATATATATATATATATATATATATATCATATATATATATATATCCAAAGAGCTCCGCTGCTAAACCTTATCTCCTCGCAGAAAACGGATACGGACCACAGGATTCGTGCAGAATTATTTATTATATGTGCAAAATGTCGCCATGACGCGTTTCAGCCCCTTCACGGGCCTTGATCACATGACACAGTCAAGATTTTACTATTGGCTTAAATAGTGAACAGTGCAGGCGTAATCATTGGAACATGATCAACATTGAAGAAAGACTTAAAAATGAAACATCACGGGTCTTTCTTAAATAACAATGTAAAATAGATCATAAAAGCATAAAACCTTTGAAAACCGATTTAAAAAGAATTAATGTTGTCACAAATTTAAATCTGTTAAAAAAAGGGGTCAAGTCCATGATAGTATAAATATAATTACGCTAAAAAATTTTTTTTATATAAAAGTGCAAGATGTGGTATTAGTGCAAAAAAATGTGCAAAAGTGCTATAATAAAATATAATATATATAAAATATAAACCAATGGACCAACAATAAATGTGAATCAATTGTGACACCCAAATTTCTGTATAAATACACAGTTAAATAGTATCATAAATAATGGATACTATTGGCAAATGGGTTCCTGGAGCCCCAGTAAACCCACACTGAGCATAGCAAAAACAGTGGTCATCCACTTGAACCTGTTGTGGATCAGCATTGATCAAAATTTATCAAGAGTTTGATTGAGATGTCGGTTTGAATACCCAAATTTAATTCTTCTCTAAGCAATGTAAGGCATCATAGTATTTGTGAGTATAATCAAAATGTGGGAAACAAAGTGTCAACATAGACCCTACTGACATTTTCTAATCCTCACACACATAAATAGATAAATACATATATAATAAATATTTTATAAGCAAAGTAATACAATTCAAAATAGATAAAATCTGCTTAAATATTCATATATGCAGTAAATAAATATGTATAAAAGCACCACTAAAATGTCAATAAATAGTCAATAAATACACCTATAAAATCCACAAACAATACAATCTCATAAAATATATGAACTCAAGATGTTTCTAAAATCTACAGTATAAATGGGTCGACAATTCTGAAAATCTAAAGACATGTAAAAAGATCCTCTGTTACATTTAGACCTGATGGATGTTTTGTATTAAGTTCCAAAATGTATCTAGTTTCCAACTGGCGTAATTTATGTTCCCTGTTACCGCCCCTCCTACTCGCTGGAACTGAATCTATAACAAAGTATCTAAGGTCTTTGCTCCTGGATTCATGTTTGGCTTTAAAGTGGCGAGCCACCGGATATGTATTATCCTGATTATTTATTGCCCTCAAGTGCTGTAATATTCTTTTATGTACTTGAAGCTTGGTACTTCCTACATAAAGCAGGTTACACGGGCATGATAATACATAAACTGCAAATTCTGTCTTACATGTAAGCAGTTTAGAGATTTGGTGTTTTTTCTCATTAAAGGGAGTAGTATAAGATGTTCTATTTTCTCCCTGTTGGCACACCTTGCAGGTTTTGCATTTAAAAAAGCCATTGTGGGTTTGTACCCAATTGGTTGACTCTATGACTTCAGGACTAGTTATAACTAGGTCATCTCTCATTGAGCGACTTCTGCTGTAGGTTATGGACGGTCTTTTGGGTAACAGAGAGCCAATTACTGGATCACTAAGAACCAACGGCCAGTGACAAGATATTATAGATTCGATCTTTTTAGATTGTTGACTAAATTGGATTATAATTCTAAATTCCATTTTTGTCTCATCAATCTGTGGCAGTGCTCCAATAGAGTTGGTCTCAGTTTTAGATTTGGATTCTATCTCACTTATCAGCTCATATCTACTCCTACGTATAGATTTATTGATAGCTCTATCAATGACCTGTTCTGAGTAACCCCGTTCTCTGAATCTCAGTTTGCTCTCAACCTGGGCTTGTATCAAATCACTTTCCTTTCTATGAATACGCCTCAGCCGAAGCATTTCCCCATAGGGGATACTGGTTACTAGATGTTTAACATGGGAGCTACTAGCGTGTAGTGTAGAGTTGCCAGCGGTTTCCTTGCGAAATAATTTAGTTTGTATTTTATCATCATCTATATATACATCGGTATCAAGGAAACTCACTGTGGATGCACTGATGTTTGCCGTAAAATGTAAATTCAAATCATTTACATTGATTGCCCGTACAAATTCTTGAGCCTCATCTGCACTGCCATCCCATATAACAAACAGATCATCAATGAAGCGCAGCCATAACTTGACATTAGTTGTCATTGTCCCCCGGTGTTCAGTCATGAGGACCAGCTCCTCTCATATATATATATATATATATATTTATTTTTTTAAATATTTCTTTATTAGGTTATTTCTCCAAATCATCAGCTCACATGTGGAACAACAATTACACAGATTGTCCACCTCAGCCGAGGCGGTATACGTTACATTGGTAATACATGGCAAAAATTAGATCTGCGTTGACAACCTTGGAGATTCCTCTATCTTCATTGTTTTCTTCGTTTTGTGTTCTTTACGTGCTTAAACATAACTTCAACTGTGTTAAACTCCCCCCCGCCTCCCCTCCAACCCCCCCTCCCCGGTGCCCTCCCCCCCTCTGCCGGGTCTATGTAACTGGTGGTCTATGCATCTTAGTGTTCATGCGGGGACTCCCTGTGTTTCCCCCCCGTCGTCCTGGGGCCACCCCCTCTGCGGAAGACACCTCGCCTGAACCTTCTGGTGTAGGTTGGGAGTTCTGTCCTGCTATCTCTTGCATCATCGCTCCCCATGCCATTAACACCTCGGGCAATTTGGCATCTCTCCTGGTGTTCCGTATGTGCCCCTCCTCTGCTAATGCCCACTCCCTTAGATCTGTCCTCCACTTCGCCAATAGCGGTCCCTGCTGGGTTAACCAATGAATCGCTATACGCAGTTTGGCTTTAACCAGGCCCAAAACCAGGAACCGCCTACTTATCTTCCGCTTAGGATCTCGAGGGATCAAGACCAGGAGACAAGCACTTGGATCCAGGGCTATTGTCCACCCTGTTATCCTGGTCAGATCCTCGAGGACCGCCACCCAGTATGTCTGGATCGTTGGGCAGATCCACACCATGTGCAGAAAGTCTGCCTGATCAGAGCGACATCGAGGGCAGTGTGAATCCCTGGAACCATCAATGGCCTGTAGCCTCCGAGGTGAGAGGTAGGTCATATGTATTATATTGTACTGAATTTGTTTGAAGCGGTTGCTCACCGACACCTTCCGTACACTCTCGTGTATTTTTTCCCAGTCTTGTGCTGTGACCTCCTGCGGACACACCTGCTGCCATTTTTCTTCTATTTTGAGGGGGCCAATCTGTTTATCGTCTCTTAGCGCCCTATAGAGGTGAGTAACAAACATCCGCCCCCCAGCCATGGTGATCATAGTAACTAGGGTTTGGGAGTGCCCCGGAGCCTCGGGAAACGTGGGCCATAATTGTTGCGCCGTTGCCGCTATTTTAGCGTATTGCATAAACTGCCCTGCTCGAAGGCGGTCACCGCCTCCTGGTAGGTGATAAATTTATTGTCCGGATAAAGGTCAGACAACATTAGGCAGCCCCCAGTCTTCCAAACCTCCGTGGATATCACCTGGTCTATTTGAGCAAAGGGTGGCATCAGCCAAAAGTCTGCCTCCGGGGCGAACGGCCGCACCCGGATTACTCTACGTATCACCCGATTCCATATTGCTGCCCCAAGCCGCACCAATGGAGGACCGCGCTCCTTGTGCCCCCCGGCCCGCCACAGAAGCACTCCTAGCTGTCGGTCCCCGTATGTACCTTCCAGCAGGGACCTCTCCCAAGAGGGATCCGTGTCCAACCAGGTTATAGCATGTTGCAATTGGGATGCAAAATAATAAAGTTCTAGATCGGGGATCTCTAAACCCCCTTTGCCCCATCTACGTTTCATGACTTCTAGACTTACCCTGCATCGCTTTCCATTCCATAACAATAGGACCAGCAGGGCATCCAGCTCCCTGAATACCCGGTGTGGAAGTTCAAAGAAGGAGCCTTGCATGGTATAGACGCAGCGAGGTAAGACCACCATCTTTATTAAGGCAATCTTCCCCATTAGGGAGAGTTTAAGCATGTTCCTAAAGGCAATACTGCCCTGAAGACCCCTGATTATCCTCCCCATGTTGTGCTGGTAAAAAACTGCCTCATTCCTACCAATCCATATCCCCAGGTTGCGGATGGCGTCCTCTGCCCATGGAAACTCCATTACTGGGTGCTGGGTCCTCTCCCAGTCGCACTCTGGGCCAATCGCGTACAGTTGCGATTTTGTCTTGTTGATGGAAAGTCCGGAGGCAGCAGCAAACTGCGCCAGCGCAGCCATCAGCGTCGGCAATGACCGGGTCGGCTGTCTCAGGTATATCAGCGCGTCATCGGCGTATAACGATACGACATGTTCCGAACCCCCCACCCGTATGCCATATCCGTCGAGCACCCCACGCAGATGGCATGCCAATGGCTCCATTGCCAGGGCAAATAGCAAGGGGGAGAGCGGACACCCCTGCCGCGTCCCCCTCGCTATGGGAATCGGCTCCGACACTTATCGTCCCGTGCGAACTCTTGCCGTTGGTCGAGTATAGAGTAATTTAATCCAATTTACAAGCCCCTCCCCCAGTCCCATTTTTTGAAGTACCTGCCATAGGTAGTCCCAGCCGATCGAGTCGAACGCTTGTTCGATATCGAGGAACACCAAGGTGCTCTGTTGGGCCCGTCCCTCTAAAGAATGCATAACATGTGCGAGGCGGCGGATATTTCGCAACGTATTCCTGCCCGGTATAAACCCGGATTGGTCCTCATGGACCAGCCGCCGGAGATAGGGGAGGAGCCTACATGCCAACACCTGACTGATAATTTTAAGATCTACGTTCAGCATTGAGATGGGTCTATATGAGCCGGGGAGGAGGGGATCCTTCCCCGGTTTGGGGATCATCACAATCAGAGCTTCCCGCATGGAATCTGGGAGCATACCGCGGACCTCGGCCTCGCCCAGGATGTCTAATAGCCTGGGGATCAGGACTCCTCCGCTCTCTTTATAGAGTTCGGCGGTTATGCCGTCCATCCCAGGGGACTTCGCAGTCTTCAGGTGGGCGATCGCCGCCCGAATTTCTTCCCCACTAAAGGGGCCCCCTAAGGTCTCCTGACTGTCTGTGTCTATGCTAGGTAGTTCCACCCCTGCAAGATAAGTCTCCATAACCTCGAGGGTCGCTGGATATTGGGGCGCGGAGTATATTTTACGTAGATGGGTCAGGAATACGCTATTGATCTCATGTTGAGTATATACCACCTGTCCTGAGTCATTTTTGAGGGCCATAATCGGGTGAGGCTGAGACTCCGTCCTGATCAGGCGCGCCAATAGCCGCCCGCCTTATCCCCTTCTGTATACCAGCGACGCCTACTTGCAGTTCTATTAAATCTGCCTAGCGAGTCCCATATGTCCCCTATCTGTCGTCGCACGTCGGCCCATTCAGTCGACCTCTCACCGTTCGTGGGCATTTCTTTCTCCAGTGTCGCCAAGCGCTCCTCCTGCCGACGCAGATCGCGCTCCAGCACTCTTTTAACCCCTACCTCTGTGGACATACAAATCCCCCGTATCACCACCTTCATCGCGTCCTATTCAGTCGCCCTGGTGCCGGCTGAACCCCCGTTGACTTCCAAATAATCATCCAACCCTTTCGCTATAGCGTCTTTATAGATCGGATCACCGAAAGCTTCGGTGTTAAGCCTCCATAGCGGTTCTTTAGATCTCGGTCGGTCCAGCGAGTAGGTAATTAATAACGGGGAATGGTCAGACAGATAGCGGGCCAGATATTGTGTCTCTACTATCCGATGCACCGCCGCCTTTTGAATGAAAAAGTAATCAAGTCTACTATGGGTATTGGCAGCAGGTGTGTGGCACGAGTACACTCGACGACCAGGATTACGGTGTCGCCATATATCCAACAGGCCATGATTTTGGAGCATCTGGCCCATCGCTTCCCTGACTCTAGGTTTGGCATCCAGCTTTGGGGGGTGTCTGTCTAGCTCCCCATCAAGGGCACAGTTAAAGTCTCCCGCCACAATCAATTCTGTGTCCGGATCGAGATCCAGCTGCCCCATCACTCGGCTCAAAAACCCACCCTCGTCGGTGTTCGGGGCATAAATGTTTACCAGGCATATGCTGCGTCCATCCAGCGTCCCCTCCACCATCACAAATCTCCCATCAGGATCCTGTTTAGCGTGTAAAGCCTTAAAGGGGCCACCCGGTGCCACCCAGACAAGCGCTCCCCTGGCAAACCCCGAGTAGGATGTAGCGAAAAACTGACCCCTCCATCTGCGTTGAACATATTTAAGACAGTCTCCCCACAAGTGCGTCTCCTGGAGCAGGGCTATGCTTACCCCATAACGTCTAAGGTAGGATGCTACCCGGATTCGCTTAACCATATTATTGAGCCCACGAACATTCCATGTGATCAATTTGTATTTCTGTTTATCACCTGGCATAAGTGAGCTGTTGTTGGCATCGCAGCCCCCCGACTGTCATGTGGGGCCCCCCAGGAAAAGTATAGCGTGGCCCCTCTAGAGGTAGACTTCTTCGATCTCTTGTATTGCAACCTAGACCAGACCCGACAGCACCCCAAACAAACCCATAACATGAAACCCCAACTCCCCCCACCCACAGGCTGTAGCACTTCATTCTCATAACCCGGTCCGGGTCCGAGGACTCTGAACCCCACCCCAAAGCTCCACCCACCCCTTAGATCGCCCCCCTCAACTTGAAATAACAATTACAAATAAGCGTGCCCTCCCCGATCTGCAAACCCCCCCCTTCCTAAACTCTGTAAGTCAGCCGACTGACTGGCACCGCGTGGCCCCGCCCGACCGAAGGTCTAGCCAGGCCGCCTCAGCACTCTACAGCCGGCGAGTCTAAACAGCATATGGGCGAAATAGTGTACCCTCCTCCAACTTTCAACCAACCCTCCCCCCCTCAATGCCACTGGGCACCATGTCCTCGCACACGAGTCTCTCGAGAAAGTCAAGCGCCCCACGGGCCAAAACAGGTACTCACAGTGTCCGTGCCCCAGAACCTCCCAGTCTCAGCGCCAGGTCCATCACTCACTTATCGCCGGAGCCCTCTACAACCGGGCCGGCGGCGCTGCCCGCCTCCGATTGTGTTTCCTGTACCAAACAGAGTGGAGAAAACTGGTTCTGCGTTGGGATCGCCTCCCGTTCTGTCAGGAGAGTGCCATCTGGTCCCACCATGATACGTCCTCCATCTGTCAGATTTCGGCCTCGTCGGTGCTGCCCCTCTTCTCTGCGTTGCTGGGTCCGCCGTCGGTTACTCCAGCGTCTCTGCTCCTGCCAGTCCTGGTTTTGGTCAGGGCCGGCCAAGCCCAACGAGTCTATCCATTCAGCTGCCTCTGATGAGTTACCAAAGAAGTGCACCTTGTCGGCATGTTGTACTCGGAGCCGGGCCGGGAACAGTAGGCTGTACTTGATGTTGTGGCTCCGCATCCGGCGTTTTACGCTCAAGAAGTCATTCCGTAGTTCCTGCACCTTTTTGGTATAGTCTGGGTAGATATGGATGTCTTGGTTCTCAAATCTGGGTGGGCCATTGGTGCGAATATGTTGCATGATCATGTCCCGGTCCCGAAAATTGAACAGCCGTGCAATCAAGACTCTGGGCGGGGCTCCCGGCCTCGGCGGCGGCCCAAGAGATCTATGCGCTCTTTCCACTGCAAACAGGTTGGAGAGCCTAAGGCTCGGGAACGCTGTGCCAATCCAATCTTCCAGAAATAGGTCCGCCGCCGGCCCCTCCGCCTTTTCTGGAAAGCCCAAAAAGCGGAGATTATTCCTTCTTGACCGCCTTTCAGCATCTTCCGCCCTGTCTTCCAGCCGGGCCGTATGGTCCTGGAGCGCCGTCACCGTCTCCCGCAGCTGTCTGACCTCCGTCTGTAAAGCAGTCAGGTCCCCTTCCGTGGTGGTCACCCTGTCTGCCACTTTCCGGAGATCCAGGCGCAGATGGTTGATGTCCATGGCCATACCGTCCATTTTGGTTTCTAATGCCACCCTGGAATCCCGAATCGCTTCCAAAATGTCGGCCTTGTCGCGAGCTGCCGTGTCTTGGTGGGCCCCCCGCTCCGTATCTGTTCTAAGGCGGTCCGCCGCCGTCGGCCCCGGGACCGTATATTGCATGATTTTATTTGTTTGGGCGCCTCTTAGTGGTCGGTCCTTCCCCATAATCAGCTTGGCCGCCCTAGGGTGCTTTCTGGTGGCCCCTCCGTCCGGAGAAAATGAGTGCCGCAAGCCATTCAGGGGGATTTCCCCGGCTGACCGCCGCTCCCTGTGGCCTTAGCGTCATCTATATCAGGCAGGCCTCCCCTTCTGTTGGCCGG
The DNA here is from genome assembly GCA_963921515.1 of Calotriton arnoldi. NCBI lineage: Eukaryota > Metazoa > Chordata > Amphibia > Caudata > Salamandridae > Calotriton > Calotriton arnoldi. Next base: position 4,914,746 of record CAWUFW010000193.1, read on the forward strand.
GGCAGTTATCTGGAACCACCTGCCCCCAGTTCGCCTCACCGCTCCGTCCCGTGTCTGTGCACACGTGGGCCTGGTCCTCCGCCGAACCGCGGAGCGTCCGCCCCAGGCCCAATTCCTTGACGTGGCTCGCTGTTCGCGGGGGGTGCTCTTTACCGCACCTATTGAACTGCAGCCCCAGGCCCCAGACTCTTCGCACCGGCTCCAGGCCCCCAAGCTGTCCTCGTGACACGTTTCAGCCCTGCCAGCCGGAGTGCCGGTAGGCCGCTTCTCCCCTCACCGGCCTCACTGAGGTCTCATCTCCCAGCCTCCGGCTTCGTTATCGTGGAGGGAGCCACTCAGCTACTGGGCAATTTTTGCTGGTCTCCAGCGGAGTAAGCTGTCGCACGGGCTGCCAGACGGCCCCCGCGTCCGATTCAGGACCCGCCGGGGCGTAGGCCGGCCTCACCGCCTCAGCCTCACTCAGGACCCACCTCAGCTCCGGGGCTCGTTATGGCATTCGGGGTCTGTGCACCACCGCCACTCGGCTCCAGATTCAGGCCCCGGGCAACAAGCCGAGCCGCTCCGGTCCCCAGGCGACTCCCGCGCCGTGCCCAGGCCCCTCTGGTCGGAGCACCGGTAGGCCGCGCCGCAGCGGTCTCGCGTAGATCCTGCCCCCGGTCGTCGGAGCCCGGCCAGCCGGCCGCAAGCAGCGGTTCTTTTCCTCTGCTTATCCCCCCCTCCTGGGGTCGTAGAATTGTCAAGAGCTTGCGGCCGGACTCACCGCGGCCCAGGGGCCTCACCACTGCCCGCATGCGCTCACCTCCGAAAGCCGCCCGGAGGCCGCCATTGTGACGACCGGGATTCCTCCAAGTCAGCCGCAGCCCGAATCGACGTTCTGCAGTTGCGGGTCAATTTCCCTTCACCTCACCGGGATCCTTGGAGTCAGGGGAGGGTTCCGCTACTGGTCCGCACTAGGAGAGTCACCATAGCGCCAGGATTATTCAGGATTTACGGTGTTGGGGCAGGAGCGGCGCAGAAGCACGTCTAGCCGGCCATGCTGTCAGGCCACGCCCCCTCATATATATATATATATATATGTATGTTTATATATATATATATATATATATATATATATATATATTTAGGTCAGCATTTCCATAGCACAAATGCTTTTTTGGTGTTGCTAATAACTTTGGCACTATTGGACGAATCTTCACAAAACTTTCCAAAAAAGTGCTTTTTTGTACCTAGGTTGTGCATGGAAGGCTTCGGGATGATCCGTCAAGCAGGTGCAGACAAAAAAGAGGGCCACAAAATGCAAAAACACCATGCATTTTCCATAGACTTCTGTAAAAAGAGCTACACCTAAAGTTTTAAAAAAATATAGAGGAGTAGGGTAGGGATACCTGCCTCCCCTAGAGCCAAGTGCGGTGGATGTCAGTAGGGCTCCCTCCCCAAACCATTAGGGCCCGTGGACCCCATCCCCGGGGCCGTGTATATTTAAAGGGAGATGGGTACGTGGCCCCCGTCCCTGAGCCGTTTTTGGCCCCGGGGACCCAGGGCCCAATGAATTTCTTAAGGGGAGGGGTACGTGCAGCCCTTCATCAAGCTGTTTTTGGCATAGGTGACCACATCCCCAGGGGCTGGCTTTCTTGCTGTATCGTATTCAGCCCCAGGGACCCCATCCCTGGGGCACAATTTCATTATTTAGGGTAGGGGGGGCAGAGTCTCTCTCCCCGAGCTGTATTCGGCCCTGGGGACCCATCCCCTGTGTCCAATGCATTTAATAAGGGGAGGCGGCCACGAGCTCCCCCTCCCTGAGCCTTTAATGGCCCCGGGGATCCCATCCCCAGGGCCGACTCACTTGCTGTGTCCCAGGGAGCCCATCCTTGAGACACAGTAGTTTCCCTGCCCGCAGCGGCGTGGGAAGGGAAATGTGTTTGCTCCCGTCTGGCGAGAGCATGTTCAAATCTCCCGCCAAACGGGAGCAAAAACAAAGTCTGCTCCCAGCAGGCGAGAGCTTTAAAAATGCTCTCGCCGGCTAGGAGCAGACTTGTGTTCTGTTTCTCTGCCTGCACTGATGCAGGCAAGGAAGCAGAACAAGATATTGCATCTCCCGCCCGCAGAAAACAGCATAAATAGCTGCTTCAACTGGGTGGGAGCAATGCCGGCACCCGAACCATGCGGATAACCAGTTGGGGATGCAGGGGCCGTGGGGCTCCCTCCGCTGACCCGAACGTGTGCTTGGTGGGTGCCCCAGGTTTTCACCAGGGCACCCACCTATTTAAAATTGATGCCCTAGGGGATGGCATCCCCGGGGCCAAAATAGGCTCGGGGAATGGGGCCAATGGCCCCCTCCCCTTTTAAAAAAAATAGATCACCCTGGGGGATGGGTTCCCCAGGCTCAGGTGATCCCCCTCCACTTTTAAAATAAATATTTTACTGAGGGCTAGGGTCCCCAGGGCCTAATAAAGCTTGGAGAAGGGGGCCACACTGCCCCCTTCAATTTTTAATTGCATTGGGCAACCAGGGGAGAGGATGTAGCCTTACAGCTAGAGCGGTCGACCTCGAAGCTGGGGAACCAGGTTCGAATCTCGGCAACAACAGCTTAACATCCTGTGATTCTGGGCAAACCACTTAATCTCCCCGTGCCTAACAAAAATGATTGTGTCCATCTGTAACGAAACTGGTGCTCATGTAAAGCGCTCTGATACCCGTAGTCTCGAGTCTAGTTCGCGCTATATAAAACTCTAAAAAAAAAAGGGGGATAGGGTCCCTGGGGCCTGAGAAGGCTCGGGGAGGGCGACCACACAGCCCCCTTCCCATATTAAAAAAAACACATGTGGGGATGCGGTTCTCGGGGCCTGAGATGGCTCGGGGGCTTGTTTGGCCCCCTCCCTTTTTTTAATTATATTTGGCCCTGGAGCATGGGGTCTACAGAGCATAATAAGGCTCAGGGAGGGGGGGCTATGAAGCCCCTTCCCCTCTCATATTGGGTTTGGCCCGGGGGTTGGGGTCTTTAGGGCCTGAGAAGGCTCACAGAGGGGGGGGGCACATGACCCGCTCCTCTTTTTAAAAAAAAATACAGCCCTGGGGGATGGGGTCCCCAGGGCCTAATAAGGCTCGGTGGGGGGGCACGCTGCCCCCACCCCTTTTTAAATGCATTGGGCCCCGGTGGATGGGGTACTCATGGCCTGAGAAGGCTTGGGGAGCGGGGTTGCGTGGCCCCTCCTCATTCTTTTATTATATTTGGCCCTGGGGGATGGGGTTCCTGGGGCATAATAAGGCTTGGGGGCCTGCGACCCCTACCCTTTTTTTATTGGGATTGACCCATGGGGATGGAATCCCTGGGGATTGAGATGGCTCGGGGAGGGGGATGCGTGGACCCCTCCCCTTTTTTACTGTATTTGCCCCCAGGGATGCGGTCCCCGGGGCTTTTTAAGGCTCGGTGGAGGGCTGCATGCCCCCTCCCCTGAGATTAAGGTCCTGAAAGATAGGATCCCAGGGTCCTAAGAAGGCTTGAGGACAGGAGCCGTGCGGCCCCCACCATTTTTTTAAATGTACTTGTCCCTGGAGGATGGGTCCCCGGGGCCTATTAAGGCTTGGTGAGGGGGTCCACCGAGACCCCTTCCTCTTTTTATTGGAACTGGCCCCAAGGGAAGAGGACCCAGGGACATTTAAGGGTTGAGGAGCAGGCTGCACATCCCCTCCCCTTAATATATATGTTTTGGCCCCAGGGGATGGGGTCTCCTGGGCCCGAAGGCCAAACCTACACTTTGCATGCCAAAGGCTATGCATGGTGTGGGGTTGGCAGCCTGCTGGGAGTTTAATGAGAGGGCCTGCCGAAAGGCCAAGCCATAACCATACCCCCGCTGCGCACAGCCAAAGACTGTGCCCAGCGTGGGGTTGGCTGCTTGTGGGGAGTTGGAAGCAGGGCCTGGCTGCATGACAGGCCCTGCAGCTAACCCTACGCCATGCACAATCAAAGGCCGTGCGCAGCATGGAGTTGGCTGCCTCTGGGTGGCTGCCTGACTGCGGGCGATGAAAGGCCATACACAGCATGAGGTTGGCTGCCTCTGGGGGGAGTTGGCTGCTTGCAGGGTCGGAGGTTGGCTGCCTCCAGGTGGGTTGGCCGAAGGCACCTCAGCTTGGGGGTTGCTGCCTATGGGGGGTGACCAGGCCCTGTGGCCAACCCCCGCCACACATGGCCAAAGGTTATGCGCGGAGTGGTGTTGTCTTTATGTATGGAAATAAAATATTAGTTTACGTTAAAAAAAAACCTAGGAATTCAATGAAAAAAAAACAAAGTTTAAAGTAACGTTATAGTTAGGTGAGTATGTCAGTGATAACATTAACATTTTGAAGTAAAAAAAAACACAGAAATTCACCAGACTTAACTATCACTTGTGCCCCAGACATGCACTGCTAATGACCTCACATATTACATCACTCATAACATGTTCTGCGACATAATTTATGACAACACTGATGACATCTCAAATGACATCATTGATGACATCATCCAAGCTTCTTTTGTATACATTGCACACGCTCTCTGCCTAGGAACCAGATAAAAACTTCAATCTTGGACTTTTTAAATTATAACGTCAGATTTGTATTAACCCCTTCGCTGCGTTCGTCGGCCAACGGCCGTCGCGAGCACTACCTCGGTAGTGCTGCGCACGTCCGTTGGCCGACGCGGCCCCGCCCGTTTAATAGAACGTTCCGCACTAGCGCGGAACGTTCGAAGCAGCAAAGGAGTTAAATAGTTTACAAAAGGTACTTTTTGCATGCCTAAAGGCCTCTGGAAGCCAATTTGCATGAGCTTCCACTACCACCCAGGAGCCAAACAGCTCAGTGATGAGGTGTGAACTTGTTCCTAGAAGTGAAAGAAAAGGCCTTGGGTGTGGGGCGGTGTTCTGTTCCTGTGACAGGATGACCATCTGGACAGTGCAAGGAACTTAATTATTTTCAAAAAAGCCTACCCTGTCACAAGCAGATGTAGCTAACACCTGGGCCTGTCCCCTCTTTTGTCCTGTTAGCCAGTCAGGCACCAATCCTAGTGGGAGAGGAGCTGCTCCGAGAACCGTCTTTGAGTGACCAGACAGGAGGAATTGCTCTTTCCCCTGGCCACCCCTCTAGTGTTGGCACAGGAGCTCTGCATAAGGGTAGAAAGGTTCTGCCATCTTGTTTTACGTAGTGAGGGGTACTGTGGGATTTTGTGCAGTAGGGCACACATGGACCACTGCAAAAGTAGGTAGGGGTCCCTCTGGGAACCATTTCACTATTGGTTAGAGAGGGGCCAGAATTCACCTGCACCCACAGGCTAGTGCCAGGTGGAAATATAGCATCCCTGGGCATCCTCTTCAGAATATTACTGGACCTGTGGAAGACAGAAGAATGACTGCACCTGCAGTAGAGACTTGTGAAGGCCTAAGGACTGCACCTGCTCCCACTTGTACTCAGGACAAATAAGTGAAGTGGACTCCAACAGTCAGTTGGCTAACCTCCTGTTAAGCTATAGTGGTACAAAATCTGTAAGAAGCCCACCTTTCTGGAAGATCCGAGCTCATCAGTTTCACTGGACCTACCCTCGACTCTGCTGGTGGATTCTGTGGACTGAGTCGCGACCCCCAAGTGCTGTTTCTGTGGTCCTGGAACCCTTGGCTGGTGTCAGAATGTACTCATCCTGCCTAAACCTAAAAGTGGGGAAACTTTCTAGCAAATTTTCTTCAAGAGAACTGACATAGGATCGGGACCTATCTGCCAGCAGATCTGCTGTGGGTGCATTAGTGGTGGGACTGGACTTCCTACAGCTCCCGCTACATTCTTCAGATAGATCGACATCGAAGCTACATTCAACACTGTTGAACCCTTTGCCAGTTCCAGCCAGCAGCCTTGCTCCGCTGAGGGAATTCTGAGCTTCAGAGGAGCACTGAAGACCGATCGCCAAAGACTTCACAGGAACAGACGCCTGCCAACACCTGATCAATGTCGAGGCCATTTTGGGCATCAGTCGTAAACTTCTCCTGCTTGGAGCCTTTCTGCCTTTGTCGACAACCACATCACGACCCCATCCTCCTGCAACCTGTCACCGTCGAGCCCTACTCAGCCTGCTGCCTTCGACGCTGGTGAACCCATAGATGACCCATCGCCATCCAGAACTGTTTCAAAGAAGATAAGGTAACTCTTTGACCAAGATGGTCCTAGTCCCTGTATCCAACTGGCTATCAACCATAGTCGGCCTTAACTTTTGACTTTAGACCCCAGTCTAGCACGACCAGTTGCCAGCAGTTGGTGCTTTTCTCTTTTTGGTACTATTTTCATTAAAAACTTTTAAAAATCATATGTCTGGTTCCCCTTATTAGATTGGTGTCATTTTGGTATCACTTTCTTCGTTAAAATAGTCTCTTTTTATATAAATTGGGGTGGAATTTTTAAATTGCATTGTGTTTTCAACTTTTCAACTGTTTTGGTACTTCTAAGTGCTTTACACATTTTCTTAAGTTAAGCTTGTTTGTTCTGTGCCATAGCTGTCAGGGATTGGGCTCAGGTTTAAATTACCGAAACCTCTATTGAACCTAACAAGAAGAGTGGCATTATTACATGTGGTGCACTACCATCAACCCCAAGTAGTACTCCACTTTTTCAGAGTGCCATTTTATGAACCCATGTTAAAGTCCAACTTAGACCCACTCCTTCTTTATTACTCCTTTACACACTACTCATTCAATATATTTTGCTTGAATATGCTTTTCCTTAAATCTTTCAGAGACACCAGGTCAATTTCTATACAGATTTATTGTGAAGAATATTTATGAATGTTTAGATTTCAAAAGCTTTAAGATAAAACTTGAATGTTCTTTATGGAATAATCTTAATGAACCAGAATACAAACTTTGCAATTGATTCAGGATCTGCTGGCAGTTGTGGAGTGTGGTTCATTTGATATTTCAACATATTATGTATCCATCTGCTGAAACCACAAAACCTCACATTGTAAAAATAAAAAATTTGTAATTTTTAAAAATCTGTTACTGATATTACAGGCAGATAAAGAAGATGTTACATCGACTAAATGAGAGGAATTTGGACCACAGGATGGGACATGATAGTCAAACTGACAATTCAGGTAACTGCCTTTATATGTGATACCAGCAAATGTTAAGGAGACATAGTATCATCTTAATAGACTTAACTTAACCACCAAAAGAATAACTAATTTTGAAAATAATTAAAGGCATATCAACTTTAGATACTAGGAACCTAAACATTGTCATATATAGAGCACAGTGTTCAGATTCCTAACACCTAATGTAGTTATGCCTTTAATTACCTTCAAAATGTGTTATTCTTTCGCCGGCTAAGTCGAGTCTATATTACAATGTACTTTGGCTGTTTAACATTAGCTGGCATCAAATATAAAGGCAGTTACTTGAATTGTTAATTTGACATATCAATATGTAACTGGATATTAATAAACAGGACAAAAATGAGAAGATGGCAAAACTTTTTCTCCAGGAGCAAACGTAAGAGAATTGAAATACCATTTTGAAAAAACTGTTTTATGAGGGGAAGACCATAGTTAAGGATATAGATATTAATATTGAACATAGTGCTGGCCATGTTTTACACAAGAGTTAAGTTTTCACTCAGAGATTACCAGATGTTACAGACATTCAGGAGAAAACTGAGTGCTCCTCATGCTGTTTAGAAGCAAGTTGCTGGATGCCTCGGTCTGCAAGTGGTTAAGCGTCCTTCCTGCCTAGACCGTACTGGCATTTCCATACCGGGAGTTGCACGGAAGGTTGTTCCGCTAGTCACAATAAAGTGTTGATATCTTTTGCCTCTTATCAAGGATAGTTTGGAGTCGGGTCATGGAGCATGTGTCTATAATAAATTTAATTTGGGAGGTGCTTATCATTTGTTGTCTATAAAAGAAACCACGATCAGGTATAGCTATCCTTTGTCTCTTATGAAGGACACCTTGGAGTCAGTTCCTGGAGCACTTGTCTGTACTAAACTTGCTTTACAAGGTGCCTATCATCTTTTCAGTATAAAGGAAGGTAGCAGGTGGAAAACAGCTTTCCACACTACATTTGGCCAATTTGAATATTGTGTAATGCCATTTGGATTGTGCAATACTCCTGCAACTTTCAGCATATTATGGAGTCAATATTTTGAATCAGTTTGTATTCTGGTGTTTTTTTAAAGACTCTTGGGGAACACGAAGAACACGTGGGTTTGATGTTTTCAGAACTTCAGCAACATCATTTGTTTTGCAAGTCTGAGGAGTGCAAAAGTGAGAGTGAAATAGCTGAATATCCTGGATTTAGAAAATCTCTGACCTTTCCATGGAGCTAATAAAGATATCAGCTATTTTGGATTAGTTTCCCCCTACTAATGTTAAAGAGGCTAACAGCTTAATTGGATTTACAAACTTTTATTGTCAATTGTGTTTTTTTAACGGAAAATATGAAGAGAGGTTTTTCTTTGTGTGATCAAGCTGAAAGAGCTTTAAATACTCTCAAATGGATGTTTACTGAAGCACTAATCATATTTCCTCCTGATACTTCAAAGACGTTTGTTGTGGAAATGGACACTTCTGAAAGAGCAGCTGGAGTAGTTCTGTTACAATAGCAGATGATTATGGACTAGACCATCCTGTCTTTCATTTATTTCATGTTTTACTAGAGTCTGAACTGAACTATGCAGTTTGTGAAAGAGAACTTTTAGGACTGAGGATGGCTTGTCCTCAATGGAAACATCTTTTGATGTGCACTAGAAAACAATTTGAAATCTGAACTGGTCATCAGAAATTGAGATGTCTGTACAATCTTCAATGTGGGAATATTTGCCAAGCAGGATGGGCACTTTGCTTTACACAGTATGATTTACTGATCACTTATCTTCCTAGTTCTGAAACTGTGTTGGTGGATGAACTATCTCGTTGTTATACTGAGTCATCACTTACTTGTGATCATCCTGTGATTCCATCTCAGTGTGTTGTTGGAATAGATAATCTTTTATAGAAAAGTCAAGATAGCCCAAGAACAGATGGATCCAAAGGAATTAGAAGATCTTCATCTAAATACAGAATAGCTTTATTTGTTACAGGAACAGTATTTTAGCCCGCAATCTATGTATGTGCTGACTAAGAAATTATAGGTGGGTATAATGAAGTTGTGTCATGACCTAGCCATTTCTGATCATAGAGGAGATAAGACTAAACTGGACATAGTTTTGCAATCTTTTTAATGCCCATTTTTTATTCTGATGTTCAAGAATATGTTTTTGCCTGTACCATTTAAGTCTAGCATAAATCCTTACATTGTAAGCGTTTTGAACACTTACATCCATTACTAGTGGTTCCTGAACTTTGTCATATGATTTCTACAGCTTTTATAACAGATCTGCCTTCTTCAGACGTGGATTTTGTGAAAATGGTTACAGTAGACATGTTGTTAAACATGGCCAATTCTTCTCCTCTGTCCATGTTGTTAACAGCTGAAGGAATGGCCCAATGGTTTTTCATTTTCATGGATTGCCTCATACTGTCATTTCTCGTAGAGGTACTCAATCTCTTTCACCTTTTTGGAGGTCTTTGTGTAATGCATTTGGGATTTGAATAAGCTCCTCTGGTGATCATCCCCAACCAAATGTGTGAACAGAATGACCAAATCAAAATTTGGAGCAATCTCTACGGTGTTACTGTGACGTAACTCAAGATTACTTGGCTTCCCAACCAATTGCAGATTTTTCTTATTATAATACAACCCACAGTGCCACTAAGGTTTCACCTTTCCTTTGTAAGCAAATATTTAATCTGAGAGCTTTTCCATCTTCTCTTCTCCTTCAAATTATTATTTTGGTTCCTGTGGCTACTGATTATTATAATCAGTTAAAGAAACATAGGCAACTTATTTCTGAAGTCTGTGTATTTTAAGGTCAAAATAAAGAAATATAGTGACTAATCAAGATCAACTTGTCTTCCTTTTGCTTCTGGAGAAAATGTTTTGCAGTATTGTCATTTTCTTCCTGTTTATTAATATCCAGTTATATTTTGACCATGATTGTGGGACCATTTGTGAAAATATATCAGATCAATCCTGTGGCCTTTTGGTTGAAGTTGCCTCACACTTGGAAGATCCATTGCGTCTGTATTTTATTCCAACTGAGTTCATATGTTTCTGAGTCTTGTTATCGCCTTTGATCCAAACCTCTGCCAATAATAGTACCACACTAAACAGAATATGAAGTTCAAGGAATCCTCAACCTTAGAAGTTTCATGGTTGTCTTCAATTTCTGATCCAATGGAAAGATTACCCATCTAGGTGAATATTCTTGGGAAGATGCTACTTCAGGTTATTCTCCCTTATTAGTTTTTTCTTTCTTTCTACTGTACTCGCTTAAGCGCGGAGATTCAGAGGGGGGAGCATATAGTTACATCTGTGCCAAAAGCTGTGCCTAGAGTTTACCATAGATTATATATGTTCAAGAAAAGACGGATCAATCCACTTGACGTCAGGCAGCACGTGGCTGGACGCTGTTCTCAGCTAATGTTCAAGTGTCTTCACTGCCTAGACCACACTGGTATTTCAGCACTCACGGTCACCGGGAGAGGTGTTCAACAAGCTACATATAGCTTAAGACATGAAGGGCTGTTGCTCAGGGACTGTGGAATTCTAAATTGGGCAAAGAATGCCATAAGGGCATGGACAAGTGTTATAAACTGTACTTTCCAACACTGTGGTCTGCCCATAGAGTGCTATTCGAGGTTCCTAATTCAAGATTAAGTAAAATCTTTTCCCTTGATGTCAGTTTCTGTTTGATTCATATGCAAGGAGGCGTATCCAAGTGATTGATGCATTGCAAATCATTTGTTCTCTTATTTTCATTGTGTTCTTCGCCCTCTTGATACTATTTTTGTTCCTCAATTTTGCCTATAGCAGTTTAAACTTTTACTGGATCTACTTCTAGATATTCTTTTGTGGCCCTTTTCACTTCCCTAAAGTAAAGGAACTTTGGCACCTTGCTAAAAACTTTAGTATTCATTTTCATTTGCAAACAAAGAGCTATAAGATTGCCAAACTGGACCTTCTTAACAAGACACTTTACATCTTTCCCTTGTACTATTCTGAGCAATGTGGAACCATGGCTCCTTGGAGCAGGTGCCCTGTCCTCATACATTTAGAAGGGGACTCAAAAGACCTTCAAAATGTCCAGTCCATGACAGACAGATGAAGAATTTAAGTTATGAAAGTGCTTTTACTTGACACAATCATTGGTTGATGAGCTTTGCTAGTCCATCTATTCACTCCAGGGTGTCAGTTTATTCGGTTAAACTGTCAATTTGAAGCTGCAGTTGGGATAAACGTGAGTAACATCTATTTAATTTATGTCTAAAGAGTCAACATACATGCAAAATTCTCATATAAACTGAATTTATTTGAATGATTTGCAACTCATGAATTAAGAATGCATTTAATATAAAGATTACTAAAACAAATCTAGTGTTCAGCAATTCATGGAGTAGCAATCCATGTTTTACAGAGACGCTACCCAAAATAGATCATTGTACTTTTAATCTTTAAATTGTTATGGAGCTGGTGGCCTCTACAGCAGATAAAATGTTGATACATCTATGCAATCCTTGTGTTAAGAATCTGAACAAATATTTAGTGAATAAACTTTTTCCATTCCAAATTCTTTTTCAGCTTCTACATTGTCGGAATCAGTAAATATGGTTATTTCTGTTCCGAGGGGTATAATCTTCCATGGTACATGTTCCTTCCAACCCATATTAGTAGAGGGCACAATTACTGTAATAAAAGCAAAATGAGGGTCTTGATCCCTGTTGGAACGTTAGAGATCCGCCAAACTAAAGTTTTAAAGGTTGTCTCAGAATAAATTGTGCCTGTTCTCAAAGAACTCGTAAAGTGCTTACTTAAACTGGGTGATATGCCGTCCAACTTTAAAAAGTTTGAAGTTATTCCTCTCCAGCTCTTTGCTAACCCATATGATCTGAGCAATTTTCTCCCAATTTCTAAAATGGAGCATTGGGCTCATCCTTTAGAAGGAGTGATAACCAACCTATTACAGTCTTTTCTAGAAGAACATAATCTTCTTAACATGTTTCAAGTGAGTTTTACACCAAGAAATCTGTCTGTCTGGCAATTGTTTATGAGCTTCACCTGGTGGCTGATCTAAATGGTGTGAATGCTGCTATCCTATTGGGTTTGTCATCAGCGCTCGTCATGGTTGCCCATGCTATTCAGATTGAGTGTTTATGAACATTACAGATTGGCTCCAGGTTCTTAAATTGAGAACGTCTTTTTTATAAAGGCTCTCACAATGGATACAGCTCTTCCTTTTTATCTCCATGGCATCAGAGGTAACATGCACGGTACTGTAGAGCTTCCCACTGAGTGCAATGCTTTTCAATATCTATGTAGGAACCTTAGCAGAAATGATTGCTCAACAGAGTTTAAGCTCCTTCACATATTTGTACGATATTCAGATTTTTCTGTGAATTGAGAGACAGTTCCACGCAAACGTCTTTGAAGGCCTTTCTGCTGGATGTATGGAAAAGGATGCACATACATATCGTAACACATAATAGCAGTGGGATTGAGCTTGTAGTGGTGAGAGAAAAATCCCTGTGCTCCTTGTATCTTTCATCAAATGTCTTTGGCCCTATTCAATGCCATACAAGCTGCTCAGAAATATGGGCATCCTGTAACTATATTTTGCCTGTGAGTTTGGTGCAGTTGCCAAGGCTTGTCATCATGAATTTCGCATCCTTGATTGCTTTCTATTATTTCCTCCCATGTCAAAGTGTAGCCTAGAAACAGGCTTCTCGATCTCAGGAAAACTTGACTACTGCAATGAGCTAAGTCTGGTCTTCCATAGTATATGCTAACATTCTTTCGGCCACCCAATTGGCTAACAAGGCCCTTGGATGCCAGCACATATCACAAGTCTTAGCACATTTACATTGGCTATGTGTTAGGCAGAGAATCGAGTCAAAGCTTTTTGGGCCGGATGTACGAATATGCATTTCCAAAAGAAGTTGTGCAATTTGCACACCAACTGGCGTGAGAATGGGTGTGCAATTTGCTAGAGAGAAAATGGCAGATGAACTATGCTCAGAAGTCTAAAACGGAAACATAGTCAGCTTGAAGCAGTACAGAAAGTTGGTACATTTTAATAAAGCAAGATAAGCTGATAAAAATCTTGCTGTTTGTTACAATTCCAAAGAGGTTTCTTCTATCAGCAGTCCTCGTGTAGAACCCTCATGCTCTGCTCACTCTACTGACCACACACAGGATATATGAGATATGCTCTCCAATTTTTTCTTTGATAAAATTCAGAAAATTTGTGTCACCTTTGCTCCTTTGGTTATGAGTACAGTCACCATAGAGCTGTTCTCATTGGTCTCTACTATTGGGACTCCCCTCCTTTGTAACTTTGACCTGCTAACCATGGAGGATCTAAATGAATTATTAAAGTCTATTTCTTCTGGTTTTCCGTTGGATCTCATTCCTCCTGGAGTGTGAAGATCTGCAGCCCCTTGTTTGACTAGGCTTCTGCAAGAGAGCTGTAATAAATGAATACTTCCTGCAGCATTCCTGGATAACTGGAATGGTTGTTCCTTTGTTAAGGAAACCTACAGCTGATCTTTAAGCCATGGGTCATTGTTGACTTATTTCACTGCTGCCGCATCTGGTAAAGATACTAGAAAAAACAAAAAATAGGCTAATTTCCTAATTTTTGTAGGAACACTATGTACTAGATGAAGCCCAATAAAGATTCTGTGCTTCGCATGGGATTGAAACGGTTTTGATTTCAGTACTGGATGCCCTGAGAATGCTTGCAGGCCAATGCACAGCGTTCAATACAGCCTCCCATGAGTGTCTGCTTATGAGATTGTTCAACATTTGGAGTTCAGGCATCAGTTCTGAAGTGGATTCATTCGTACTTTATTTGAAGATGTCCATCTCCCTTCTTATCACTCAGCATTTAAGAGTTTACAACAGGGAGTTCCTCGGGGATGTCACTGAGTCATACTTTATTTAATGAGTATATACATTCGTTGACTCTTTTAATTCGTTCTTTTGATCTTAAATTTATATTCCCTGCAGACCATACACAGATTTTAATTTCCTTGGATAATTCTGCATCTAATCCACTGGTTTTGTTTAAGTGTATGATTGCCTTGGCCTCTTGGCTGGAAGATAATTAAAATTAAACTCTGAAATGACACAGGGGTTGCTCTTATCTGGTCATGACCCTCTTTCTGCTCGTCCCCAGGACTTTGGCCAACCTCCTTGGGAATGCCACAATCCCTGGCAACTGCCGTTTGCAATTTGTGGTTCAATTTTGACACTTACTTAACAGTCAAGCCAATCACTTGTTTTGCACTTGTTTTTCCTTTATACTGTGGTTATGGGATATTCTTCCTTTCCTTTCCCCACATACTTGTTCAATGCTGGTACAGGCATCTGTATTGAGTCATTTAGATTACGGTAATTCAGAACACCTATGGGGTTACTGGAAATTTTGCAAAGAATTCAAAATACTGCCAGCAGATTGACACTACAATGGCCTCCATCTTTCTTCAGCATCTTCAGTGTTGAAAACACTGCATTGGTTACCGATTTCTAAGAGGGTGTCTAAGAGGTTAAGTTACTCAGTATGGTTCATCACGCCTTGCTTGCCCAGGCCCTCGCTATTTGCAAAGGAAGTTCCAGCAGTATTTTCCATCTCGTTAGTTAAGATCTGCCCAAACTCATCTTGTGATGATTCCACAGCTCACGGCTAGATGGTTGTTCCTTCTCAGTAAAGGCAACAGAGCTTTGGAACTCCTTGCCCCTGTCTTTACATACATTTCAAAGGTGAAACTGTCTTAAAGCTTCTCCTTTGTGACCCAGTTACCGCCCCAGTCAGAAAATCATCAGTGGATTGCAACTACAGTTCCTGTCACAAACTATTGATATATACCTTTGTGATTCATAAATAGGAGGGTTAAACCCCTTTCACGCCCTCGCCAATTAACAAATCAGTAAGGGTCACAAGAGCTCTTTTACAAGTCACAAAGACGTTTCTGACTAATAAAAGAGCATTTGTATGTACACTGCGAAATGGCCTTCGTGGTCTCAAATCCTATGATTTTGCGAAGTTCATGGTTTGTGATTGCAAAAGGGCTTTGTGTTATGTACAAAGCATTTACCAGCAAGTGACCTGTGGTTTTATCCTGTTTCTGTCAATTGTACATCTCTGGTCCTGAACAAGTAAAAGTATGGCTTTTCAAGAAATTACATAAATGAGGATGGCCTATTGGAGTCAAAGTGGTGCAGCTATATCACTTCCTTCCCAAGTGCCTACACCTGCAAAATAACTGCACAAAATTGTCAACTTAAGACAAGGTTGCACACAGAGGACTTCTCACACCAGTCACCAGCTAGCCTTAGGTTCCTCCTTCTGTCTTGCCAGTCAGCACCACAAAGTTTCTGGGTATCAGAAAGATCTGCAAAATAAATAATGTTATGGGGTGTGCGTTCTTTTTGTAGTGAACACTTGTCATTTTCTTAGCCTCTTAATGTTACTGAGTGACTGGTATTCAGTTTGAAGTCTGTCCAATGTGATTTATTTCATTGCACGGAGCACTGTTGGGAGGATGGATCTATCAACAGTCCAACAAACGAGTGCAAGTCTGATCAGAGTCTTCTGTTCTGATATTCAATAGTCACTCCAAAGTCTACAAAGTCCCAATTTGTGAAATATGCATCTTCTCTGGCCCTCAATGCTGGATTAGTCCATTTTCCAGTGCTAGTATGTGTCCAGTGCAAGAGTGTGAGAGTCTAATTATTAGGTTTCACCTGGACAGCGCATCCTAACAAAAAAGCTCAAAACTGGCTTAGAATCCGCCCCTTACTGAACATTGGTTAGCATTCACAACACTCTCATTTCCTTGCTTCACAGTGGTTAGCACTCCTGCTTCCAGTTTCTCTTCCTATCTTCCACAGGAGCATGGACCAAGTACAGTTTCCATTTGTGGCCAGTGTCCTTCCACTGGCTGCCTGCTTGCAGAGGTACTTTTCTTTTTACTTTTAGTCTAGCACTCCATAAGAGTGCATGTGTTTGCAGTCCCTCTCTATTTCTCCCCGTCCCTCAAATTACCTCCAGCTTCCTTGCCCCGTCCCTCCCTCTCCCACTTCCTTCTTCCTTCTTCCCTGCCCCCGTCATCCCCACCCCTCCCGCTTCCTTCTTTCTTGCCCTGTCCCTCCCTCCCCCATTTCTTTCTTTCCTGCTCCCTCTCGCTGTCAGAAAAAAAGCACCTTGTTGCACATTTATAGTAAGTACACACTATAAGTGTACATCTAGTTCACTGGTAGGATAGAGTAGTTATGGCATTTTAAGGAAGAGTTTTTTAATTTTCAAGACTTCAGGAGTGAAAGCCTCGAAGTCGACATGTGTGGTAGAACAGCAGATAGAAGTTTGCAAGTCGTGCCCTATTCACCCATCTCAATGGCAATAGCTTTTTCTTCCTCTAGCATGGCGGTCCTTAAATTAGTCAAGCACGGTTTAGTGTTTACAATAGCAATGTGTGCACTAAGGACTCTCTAGAAAGGAACAGGAGCAGTCACGTTCGTTCTCTTTCTCACTGATTGAAGTAGAAAAACTGTCCTGGGTACTTTCGCTGCTCCGAAGAGTCTCTCCTGTTGCGTGCAGAGTTAAGTCTTCCAGTAAGTACTATGCAGTATACAGTGCTGTGGAATACATAACAACATAGGGCCGGGCAGAGCCTGAAGCAAGACCATGTATTGTGAGAAGCTGGTTGCATCAGACACGACAGCTTGGCTCATTAGAACTGATTATGGCTGAGTGGACTTCTTTCTGCTCAAGTCTTTATTATTCCCCGTTATAGTCTTTGTAATGATCATCGTGGCTTGTGCAGACGCAAATTTGTAAATGCGTGTGATCTTACTGAATAAAAAAAAAATACACATTTGTATTTTCTTTTTTGTTAGTTTGTACGCGAATGCCTATTTTTTTTTTTATAAAGTCTCAGGTTTCTCCTAAATATCCTTACAAGTGTTATCCTTTAGTTTGCATTAAATGCATTCATTTAAAAAAAAAATTACATATTGTCTTATCGCAACTGTAGACCGATTTTGTCCAGTACAATGATTGTAATTAACTTGCAGATGTCTGAAACTTCCATGTCCAGTAGCTAAATCATTTCTATTGTTGTTGTGGCTGCTTTTTCGTTGATGTTTTCGAATATTTCAGGTTCGGTGTATTTCTGGAAAAATGGTAATGCAGTGTTTAAGGTTACCATACGACTCGCTCACCCTGGCTTATTTTTCGAGTCCTGGAATTTCCTTTTACAAACCAGTGTTTTTAGGTCGAGCGCTGCTCTAGTAAAACGACCTCTTGGAATCGCTCTGGACTTTTCACACGCTCGTGCGTGTGAAAAGGCCTACGGCTTGCGGTTACGAGCAGCAGCGCGCAGTGTGCAATCTGTTAGATTTCACAAACGCGCGCAGCTGCTTTCACTTCACGGTCGCTTTAACTTGGGTTGTTTCATCAGGATGTTTTCTCACTTTAGCTGGCATATTATTTTAGGTTTCTAAAGTTGTGTTTCAGTTCACATAATACGCTGGATATCTTCCTGTGGTTTTACTCATTTCAAATGTTTCCATAAAAGTTGGCAACCACTCACACACCACGCTTCTGGCTTGCAGAAGGTGTTGCAGTTAAGACACGGAGCTAGACTTCTGTTCCTTCCTGTGGGCTGCTTCTTTTCTCCGACCCCCTTTCTGATACAATCAAATTTCTTTTTTTTTTTTGTTTTCTTTTTTTTGTTGTGTTGCGGATGCTATATTTCGTTGAGGGTCACATGATTTCTTTTTCTGTACCCCCATAAGTTCCTCGCTTTATCCCACCACCTTGCATCCTACGCATACACTTATTCAGTCATCCAGCTTTAAGCCACCATGTTTGGTGGCTGTAACATTTTAATTGTCTTCTGCTGCCATTCATCTCTTTCTCCATCTAGCCTGAACACCAATCCATAATGGTATGGCAGCAGTCACAGGTTCTTGTTATGGTGTTTTTATTTTTCTGGGCACCATCCTGTCACCACTCAATCTGTCCCTCACCATCCTTCACCCCCACCCAGAACCTTCCTGCACACCATGGTGCGTCGTGGTCACAAGGTGTTTCTTCCTGTGCCTCCCTTCGCCACACCTCTCCTTGTCTGACTTCCGCTACCCTGGAAACTCCACATAGGTTGCACTTTCTTCTTCCTGCACACCACAACAGCCATGCTGCACCAAATGCTTTAGGTAGTTTTGTTTTTTTGGATGGACCGTCCATAGCTTCATTAACTGCTGTCCCTTTGTTCTGTCGCTGCTTCTCCTGAGCGATCATCCTGATGGTGATTTCCAGGCTCATGAGCTCCTCTGTTACTGTGTATTTCTGCTTCATCTGGCTGCAGTAACATGATGATGATGGTAATAATTATCTTTCCTCCGCTGTGTTTCAATACTGTCTCTTTTCTCCCCACCCATCCCCCTCACTCTTTTTCATTTCTTTGCCTCATCGTGCCTGTAATGAGGAGTTCTCACCCTGAAGCACTGCACTCACAGAAGGCGTGGCTATACATTTCTCTTTTAGTAGAAATGCTATTTTTGTCCCTTCAGCTGTATGACTGGTTCCCACACAACAGATAGAGAGATGGCCACTAGGCCAAAGGCAAGTCCACATCAGAGATCACAAGGCCAAGAGTACTCAGGGTAATGATGTTTGTGGGCATTTGCACCAAAATCTCTGGTGCGTCTTTCTGTTAAATCCAATGGGACCATTGAGAACAGGTAGAAATATTCTGTGCTCCAAGATGTGCAATTTGCTCCCAGTATCTGAGATTGTACTTCAAAGTGTGGGATTTACATAAAATGATAGAGGCTCTGCAATAAGTTTTGAGACTCCCAACAAATCAGCCAGACTCAATGCCACAGTAGGAGACTTTCAGTGACTAAAACAGTACTCAAAAAAATGTAACTCACACTCATTGAATGAGGTTGCCCTTTAAGGTGTGAGGCTTGCATCTATTGGAAGAGACTACATCAACACGGGGGACCCAGTGAATGAAATTGTGCTAAAAAATTAAAGACCCACTCAGTGAGTGACACTGTTCTCCACAAAGTGATACTCACACCTAATGAGTGAGACTGTGTTGCAAAGAGTGCCAATTGGGAGGTACTGTGCACCAAGATTGGGACTAGCACCAAGTGGTTGAGGTTGTCCTCCAAGAATTGAGCATTGCACCCAGTGAATGTAACTTATCCAATTGGTGAGGCAGTCCTTGTGCCTCTGTTCTCTTTGCCCTCAATCTCCTTCCGGTGATTTCTCCTCTGCCTCGTGCTATTTTGCGAATTTAGTGCAGTACTCACTTGCCACCCCTACTCCCGAGTCTAAGCTTCCTTGCTGGCCGGTCCCTTCACTTCCTGCCCCAGCCAGGTAGACTTCTGCTTCTGAAGGCAGGAAGCCAAGCACTGTACTTTACGTAGTAACACCAGGCGCTTGATAAGATGTTCTTGTCCCTTCACAAAGAGACAGTTTCTAATGTAAAACTGTCTGGGTCAGAGTAAACTGGGACCTCAAGTGGCATGCAGATTGCACAGAGGTGCAGATGCCTGGTTGCATTTGCAGTAATTGCTTTCATATTTGATCCAGATGTGCATGGAACCGATCTTCAGGGTTGTGAGAGATTCTCTTAAGACGTCATTGACTGTCCATCCCCCAAACCACCAAAATGTCTATCCCTGTTTGTAGCCAGGACAAAGATCTCTACCCATTGATTATGCTTGGGCAGTTTCAGTCCAGGTTTCTTGCAAAATTATAATGTCTTGGCTTATTGCACTTTGTAGGAAGTCTTTATGTTTGTTATTATAAAGAAAACAAGTTGGTGTTACACTGTGTGTATTTCAGCGTGTGTTCGTGAGGGATTTCATGGTTAAAGTCAAGGTGCTAAGTGGGGCAAAAAAATTAAATACTTTAACCAGTAGTACTACCTGCAACAGGCGGATGTGTGATTGTAGATTAGAAATAAAGCCTTTGTAATAAACTCTTTTTTTGTGTGTATTATTTTTTTATTGAGTCCTGGTAATCGGCTGTCTTTTCCCCTCTATTATGAGCGCTGTATAAATCCTGTCAACATTTACTGATTGTTCTGTTAGTTTCAGCAGTGCATTATTTACATTTTGTTGCATGCTTTTATATTCTCTCGTTTATTGGTGTCTTACTGTTGTCAACTTTTTTGTTACATAGCCTTTTGGTCCTAAACTTGGACAAAGTAAGGTTTTCAACAGCCGTGCGTAATAATTGTTTATTTTTCCCGATTCTTTTTTTAGGTCTCGCCTACGCAGCGCGCATGCGCTGCATAGGAGGGCCTTTAGCCGTCGCTCTGCTCATTTTCAAGCACACACTCGTGCTTGTGGCGGCATCCACCTTGTGGGAGCGAGCAGGGGCGCGCCACAAGCACGAGTGCAGTGCTTGAAAATGAGCAGACTGCGCGCGCACGCACGCACCACTCCCGGGCTCACCTCCTGCTCCCCCTCTTTCTCGCGCGCGCAGCTCTTGCTACCGCCTGGTCGCCTGCTGCCTTTTGTTCTGGTCTGCAAGACACATCCCGTTATCAGCTTGACTTTCAAAAGGGAATAATTTGGGATCCAAATGATGAAAGTTACTGTCAGTCTGGGATCTCTTTGTGTGGCTTCTTGTTATCTTGCACTTTTTTTGCTCTTCCGCTCACGCTTTTATTCTTTCTTCTCTCTATTTCTCTTTCTTTTACCCCTTTAATCAATATACCTTTCAGTAAAAATGAAGTACAGAAGTTACCACACCTGATTCACATAAACATAGTGATTCACAACACCTCTCTCTCTACCTCTCTCTACCTCTCTACCTCTCTCTCTCTCTCTACCTCTCTCTACCTCTCACTCTACCTCTCTCTCTCTACCTCTCTCTCTCTACCTCTCTCTCTCTACCTCTCTCTCTACCTCTCTACCTCTCTCTACCTCTCTAACTCTCTCTGTACCTCTCTCTACCCCTTTACCTCTCTCTACCTCTCTCTCTACCCCTCTACCTCTCTACCTCTCTCTACCTCTCTCTACCTCTCTACCTCTCTACCTCTCTCTACCTCTCTCTACCTCTCTCTACCTCTCTCTACCTCTCTACCTCTCTCTACCTCTCTATCTCTCTCTACCTCTCTACTCTCTACCTCTACCTCTCTACCTCTCTCTCTACCTCTCTCTCTACCTCTCTACCTCTCTCTCTACCTCTCTCTCTACCTCTCTACCTCTCTCTACCCCTCTCTACCTCTCTACCTCTCTACACCTCTACACCTCTACACCTCTCTCTACCTCTCTACCTCTCTACCTCTCTCTACCTCTCTACCTCTCTACCTCTCTCTCTACCTCTCTCTCTCTACCTCTCTCTACCTCTCGACCTCTCTCGACCTCTACCTCTCTACACCTCTCTACCTCTCTATACCTCTCTACACCTCTCTACCTCTCTCTACCTCGCTACCTCTCTACCTCTCTCTACCTCTCTCTCTACCTCTCTCTCTACCTCTCTCTCTCTACCCCTCTCTCTCTACCCTTCTCTCTCTCTACCTCTATCTCTCTCTACCTCTCTCTCTCTACCTCTCTCTACCTCTCTCTCTACCTCTCTCTACCTCTCTACCTCTCTCTACCTCTCTACCTCTCTCTCTACCTCTCTCTCTCTACCTCTCTACCTCTCGCTCTACCTCTCTCTCTACCTCTCTCTCTCCTTCTATCTCTCTACCTCTCTCTCTCTACCTCTCTCTCTCTACCTCTCTCTATCTCTCTACCTCTCTCTACCTCTCTACCTCTCCCTCTACCTCTCTCTCTACCTCTCTCTCTCTACCTCTCTCTACCTCTCTCTCTACCCCTCTACCTCTCTACCTCTCTACATCTCTCTACCTCTCTCTACCTCTCTATCTCTCTACCTCTCTACCTCTCTCTCTCTACCTCTCTATCTCTCTCTCTCTCTACCTCTCTACCGCTCTCTCTACCTCTCTCTCTCTACCTCTCTACCTCTCTCTACCTCTCTAACTCTCTCTAACTCTCTCTACCTCTACCTCTCTCTACCTCTCTCTCTCTACCTCTCTCTACCTCTATCTAACTCTCTCTCTACCTCTACCTCTCTCTACCTCTCTACCTCTCTCTACCTCGCTACCTCTCTACCTCTCTCTCTACCTCTCTCTCTACTCTCTCTCTCTCTCTCTCTCTACCTCTATCTCTCTACCTCTCTCTCTCTACCTCTCTCTCTCTCTCTCTACCTCTCTCTACCTCCCTACCTCTCTACACCTCTCTACCTCTCTCTACCT
This sequence comes from Calotriton arnoldi, assembly GCA_963921515.1. NCBI lineage: Eukaryota > Metazoa > Chordata > Amphibia > Caudata > Salamandridae > Calotriton > Calotriton arnoldi. The sequence continues at coordinate 4,937,145 of CAWUFW010000193.1, forward strand.
CTCTACCTCTCTCTCTACCTCTCTCTCTCTACCTCTCGCTCTACCTCTCTCTCTACCTCTCTCTCTCTCTCCTTCTACCTCTCTACCTCTCTACCTCTCTCTCTCTACCTCTCTCTACCTCTCTCTATCTCTCTACCTCTCTCTCTACCTCTCTCTCTCTCTACCTCTCTACCTCTCCCTCTACCTCTCTACCTCTCTCTCTCTCTCCCTCTACCTCTCTACCTCTCTCTCTCTACCTCTCTCTACCTCTCTCTATCTCTCTACCTCTCTCTCTCTCTACCTCTCTACACCTCTCTACCTCTCTATCTCTCTCTCTCTCTCTCTCTCTCTCTCTACCTCTCTCTCTCTCTACCTCTCTACCTCTCTCTACCTCTCTAACTCTCTCTACCTCTACCTCTCTACCTCTCTCTACCTCTCTACCTCTCTACCTCTCTCTACCTCTCTACCTCTCTCTACCTCTACCTCTCTACCTCTCTCTCTACCTCTCTCTCTACCTCGCTACCTCTCTCTCTACCTCTCTCTCTCTCTACCTCTCTCTCTACCTCTCTCTCTCTCTCTCCCTCTCTACCTCTCTATACCTCTCTCTATCTCTCTACCTCTCTCTCTCTACCTCTCTCTCTCTCTACCTCTCTCTACCTCTCTACCTCTCTCTACCTCTCTACCTCTACCTCTCTACACCTCTCTCCCTCTCTCTACCCCTCTCTACCTCTCTCTACCTCTCTACACCTCTCTACCTCTCTACACCTCTCTACCTCTCTCTACCTCTCTCTACCTCTCTCTCTCTACCTCTCTCTCTCTACCTCTCTCTACCTCTCTCTACCTCTCTCTCTCTACCTCTCTCTCTCTACCTCTCTACACCTCTCTACACCTCTCTACCTCCTCTCTACACCTCTCTACCTCTACCTCTCTACCTCTACCTCTCTCTACCTCTCTACCTCTACCTCTCTCTACCTCTCTACCTCTCTCTACCTCTCTACCTCTCTCTACCTCTCTCTCTCTACCGCTCTCTCTCTACCTCTCTACACCTCTCTACCTCTCTACCTCTCAACCAGTTGAATTCCGGGAAGCCCAAACCATCAGTATTTCAAATCTGCGCGTGAAACGTGGGTAGGATGAGCCGTGCAGCTCAGAAAGGGATGTTCTTTTTACATAATTTGTATTTAATAGAGTTGGGAAGCAGGAGAACAGTCTCACAGTTGAGATAGGGATTCACATACACTGGCGACGGCTTTTGAATTGGATTTAAAACCATTCAAAGATGGCTGCAGCGTCTACATGGGATGCGGTGGACTAAGTGGCAGCCGGAGCCTGATAGCACTGCTTGTCCTTTAAAAAGAAAACAAGCATTGGCATAGCCAATAGGTCTCCCCTTTGGGACCTTATAAGTGTTTAGTTATCCAGTACAATATCCTTGGTGCAACAACATCAAGTGTTGCATGGCTAAACACTTATAAGGTCCCAAAGGCGAGACCTATTGGCTATGCCAATGCTTGTTTTTAAAGTTATGCACATTCAATTGGTACAATGGAACTAAATCAAAACTACAAGTCCCATGATGTACTGATTTAGTAAATAAAAGTCCAGGACCAGAAGCAGTGTCAGTGATGTGGCAACACCTGGTAAGGCCAAGGATGCATAGTGTTCTGCTCCCATAGCCTTGCATTCAGGGACCTCAGGAATTTAGACCGCAAGTTGTTGTTTGTTTCTCATTCTAAATATCGCTCTTTGGGGAGTAGGACTTTCTGTATCCAGTCACCCATGTTTGAAACTAAGCTCCTCCTGAACTATGCTGCTGCCAGTCACAGAGAAGCTTTAGAAAGTCTCTATAGCGCCAGTTTTAAGGCCACAAGACGCACATTTTTGTTTTTTTAAATTCTTTATTTGTCAAGATAATCACAGACCCTTGATACAAAAACAGTATATAAAGAGATCAAGAGCAACAAATAATGGTCACACAGTAAAATTCATTAATACGTTAAAAGCCCTTAACACGGCAATCATCAATACAATTGAGTAGAAATTCGCCCAAAACCCCCAACATTTTCTGAATCTATAGCTAGTTAATTCGAAAATTCTAGCAGCTATACTGGCCCTGAGGGAACATTTATATAGTTGGCTTTTTATCGCTAGTGGTCAACTTGTGTGAACCTGAAGTTCGCCACCTTCACCGTTATATTTAGGTAATTTGATCTTCCCTCCAAATTTGTAAAAACTTGTGGGTGGCCCCCACCCTAAGGGAATAAAGTTCTTCCTTATCTTTGCCTAGTCTCATTTTAGCTAGCCATTGTTGAAATCTGGGTGGATCCGGCTTTCTCCAGTTTTGTAAAATCAGAGACTTAGCAACCAAAGATACTATACATATAAACTATTTTTGACGAGCTGTTAGATTTATATTGGGAATCCCGAATAAGGTGATCAGACGGTGGGGGACTAAGGGGCACATGCATCAAGCATTTTACCGGTCGCAAACGGGCCGATTCTCAGAATCGGCCCGTTTGCGACCGGTAAAAATGCTATTTCCGATGCATCAAGCCCATAAGGCATTCGCAATTAAGGAAATCGCAATCTTTGCGATTTCCTTAATTGCGAATGCAGTTAGGGAATCGCAAATTGCGAATCCCTAACTGCGATGCATCATGCATTCGCAAATTGCGTTTTCGCAATTTGGAATTGCAAATTACCATCAACTTCAAGTTGATGGTAATTTGCAATTTCTTAGAAAAATGCATGAAATTGCATTTTCTAAGTGACATGTGGCACACACATATGCCCTTAAGGCATATGTGTGCGCCACATGTGCACACATGACAATTTTGGTGGTGCAGCAGGGTGGCCTTTTGGCCCCCTAGCACCCTTCAAATTGCATTCGCAATTTGCGAGTACCTATTTGGTACTCGCAAATTGCGAATGACTTCCTATTCATTCCTATGGGCCTCTAGGCCCATAGGAATGAATGGAAAGGCATTCCTTAATAGCGAGTCGCAAATTGTGAGTCGCTATTAAAAAATTTGTAGGAATCGCAAATTTTTTTACGATTCCTACATGCATAAGGAATTGCGATTCCTAAATAGCGATTCCCTAAAAATCGCTATTTAGGAATCGCAATTCCATTCTTTGATGCATGTGGCCCTAAGTTCAGGGTAAGTTTCCTGTTAACTCACTGAATGATTAAATTCCAATAATCTGTCAGTTTAGGGCAGGTAGAACAGATATGAGTCCACTCCTCATTCGGATAGACGCACATGAAGAGACTCTCAGGGGTAATGTGTGCGTAGTAAGCTAGTCATGCACCAAACTGAGTTGTGGTCGAAATAAACATGGCGAGTGGGACTGTGGAAGGCGTTGTTGTCTGGGGCTCAAACCTGGAAACTTTCATACTGTATTACATATAGTGCTGCAAGATATGAATGCGCTTTGGCCAGGCTAAAGCCTGGGACAGACAGTATTCTTACTAGATAACTGAGTTTCACTAAGTAGGTTCTAGTGCCAAATCTGGTTCACTTCAGTTGTTTCTGTGTTGTCTGCCTAAAACAAGTAATCGATGGAAACGTCTGTTTTATCATGAGAAACTCCGCCGTCTAAAAACTTCAAATTGTCGAATTAGAAATGGGCATAGTTACTTCAAAATGACAGTCTTCCATGTCAAATATTGGGGAAATTCTTAGTATTGCCAGTGCGACTTTATCACTTTGTTATTCTTTACTTTAAGCCATGTTGCACAGCAACCCACGCTGCTATGCAAGATGTCTAAAAAACATTGACAAAGCCAATAGATCGCACATGGGCGAAACCTATTGGCTTTGCCAGTGCTTGTTTGTAAGTGCTGTTTCTTCTCTATGAATGTAGTCCTTGCCCCAGTGCTGGTGTATTTCCAGTGTGTGAGGCATGGAGTTTGTGATGCATGCCGGTGTGGGTCTACCCCCTGCCCCAGTTTTGATGTGTTCATAGTGGTAACAGCTTGAGGGTCATATGTCTTTCTGTCTAAATTTTGTATGATTGGCGTGTCATCTCTGTTAATGTAACAGCATTAGTGAGTGTCCATTTGAGAGGTGCGTGTCTTGTTGCTTCACTGTTGTGTGAGTGATATTTCTTCTCTGTGAATGTAGTCTCTGTCCCAGTATTTGTGTATTTCTCGGTTTGTGAGGCATGCGTCTCAGTTTCAGTGTATTGTGTTTAGCTGTCGTGTTCCCAGGGAATCAGGGATGTGTCTTGACTGCCTCAGTTCAACAATATGGGAGGGAAAGCAAAGAAGAGAACCCACATGGTTACCCTCACCACAATTTTCATCAAAACTACAAAATGGAGTGGGGTATTTCAGGCGTCTTCTGATAGATACTGAATCAAATTGTATTAATATGGGTGCCAAACTGTGATATAATCCTTCAATTGGCCTCCACCTGCCATCACTTAATCGGGTTGCCTTTCCTCTTTTTCTGGATTCTCATTTTCGTTTTCTTCAGGTTCCATAGTAAAAACAGCCTTTCTTTTTAATAGTCGTGCCTTTAGTATTTGTGCGAAGTCAATTGTGATAAATGGCCCGGAGGGTCCTTGACTGGTTCCTCATTTTGATGAGGTGAGAGGCTTGGACAGCTCACTTTAAAATTCTGAAATCTGCAATTCAGGTAAACATTCCATGCGGGCTTCTGGAAACCTTCATTTAAATTCATCCTCTTCAACAATGAAAGTTTGAAGGAACAGCCTGTAGCAATAAGCTAGAGCTGTGGGGCAGCCATTTCCAATAGGGTCTCAGCATCAGCATACCAATTGGGGCAGATTCTACTGCAAGAGAAGCGAAATTGAGATTTTCCTAGACTTGGTGTCAAAACGGCCAGATTTTATTAAAGACACTGAGGGGAGTATTATACTATCTTTTCTTGCGATTTTATTAACAGCAGCCAAGCAACAGAAAAAACGACATTACACAGGAAACCTGGTGAAAGAACTACAAACAATGCTGTCATAATACCACAACCAATGAGACGTCGAGAAACACAATAATTATCTTGACTGAGAGCAACAAATCCTCTTTTCTTGTAGCAAGTTAATCAAGGTGAGACATGGAAAGAAACAACTACACCGAACAAAAAGTTATCATCACAGTCAATAGATCCATAAGGCAGTCCAAGCGTAGGTGAGGAACCATCTTCCGAACGGAAGGAGAAGGCCTGGGCAGTAGCCAAGAGTTCCAACGCAGAGGAGAATCCAACAGGATTAGGTCGATGTAGCAGTACTGGAAGATGGCACTGGAACTGCAGAAAAACAGACCAGGGAGAGTTAATGAAACAGTGGTGGGATAATACTCGCCTCTATATCTTTAATAAATCTAGCCTTTCTGACACCAGGGCTAGGAAATTTTTAATTTTATTACAAATCAGGAGGCTCATATTATGCTTGTTCAAAACACTGCAATAACAGAATCAGATAAATGGGTAATTGGTTTACTATAAAAAGTTCTGAATGTATTAACGTTTGACCAGTCTGCAGATCTGAGAATGTAGTGCAAACTCGCACCCACCGAAAAAGCCCTAGAGGCCATAGCCCTTCTGGCTGAATGGGCGCCAAAGGAATCAGTTTTAATACCTAGTCCATAATAATAGTCCATTTCACCCAGCAGACTGAAATGGGAGCTGAGACTGGTTTTTGGGTTTCTGGAAAGAAATAAGCAATTGGGAAGAAGAGTGCGATCTCAGATCTGCAGTTCATGAAACATACGTTTTTAAACAATTTCCTACACATAACTTTGATTGAGAAGGGAAAAAGGGTTAATGAATTGACATGAAATTGGTTTTGGTGCGCCTATAAACCTGAAAAGAAACACAGAGAGGTGAATATTGAAAAGAAGACGCATCCAGAGCTTTGACATTGGAAACACGTTTCAAAGAAATTAAACATAGAAACATTGTTAACTTTGCTGAAAGCTGCTTGAAGAAAGATTTGAATTATCCTGCCATGAAGTAAACATTTTCAATACCAAATTAACATCCTACATGAAATTATATTAAGGAACAGGAGCGTTAACAAACCTTACTCTCTTTAATAGATGACAGACCAAGGGGTGCTTTCCAATGGGTCTTCAATCCACTATGAGATGTTCAGCCGAGATAGCCGAGCTGTAGGTATTAATTGTACAATAGACTTTCCCTCAAGAAGCCAGAGGCTAAGAAGTTAACCAATAAATCTACATCTGCTGAAATGGGATCTGACTTCCTGTCCATTCACCAGCTACACAGGACCAACCAGGCTGACTTGTAGAGCTTCGATATACCAGGGAACCAGGATTGCTGAATGAGGTGGACAGTTTCCTCTGAAATTCCTAGAATTCTCCAGAAAGATCTAAAATCCTCCAGGCAATGAGAAGAAGTGAAACCTCTGGAATCAGGTTGTGACAAGCTCCCTGAAGGTTGAGGAGCAAATTGGGAAAGCAAGGAATCCAAACCAGGTAATCCGAGCCTAGCTCCAACATTGTTGGGTACCAAGGTTGAGCTTGCCAGAAGGGGGTGATTGGAACCAGAGATGAAAGCTGCCTGCAGGCTTGTGCTAGGACTCGCGCAATTAATAGAAATGGAGGGAAGGCATAGAGTAGAGACTGAGGTCCAGTTTGAAGAAACGCATCCGTGGCCAGCACCAGAGGGTCTGGTCTCCAACTGAAAAAGTAAGGGAGTTGGGAGTTGAGTCTGGAGGCAGAAAGGTTTGCATGTAGCCAAATATGGAAGAAAGACGACTGAACACTGAAGGATGCAGATGCCAGTTGCTTGAGTCCTGCAGATGCCTGAAAACCCAATCTGCTATGACATTCAAATTTCCCCGAAGGCATTCCACTCTGATCAAGAGATTCCATTGAAGACAGAACTCCCAAAGAGTTTTGGCGAGATCGGCAAGAGGTTTGGATGCAGATGCCAGTTGCTTGAGTCTTGCAGATGCCTGAAAACCCAATCTGCTATGACATTCAAATTTCCCAGAAGGCATTCCACTCTGATCAAGAGATTCCATTGAAGGCAGAACTTCCAAAGACTTTTGGCGAGATCGGCAAGAGGTTTGGATCTTGTACCCTCGAGATGATTTATATATCTGACCACTGACAGACTGTCCATTGGTAAGAGAATACTGCATTTTTCCCTGTCTTTTGCAAAGCTCTGGATTGCAAATGAACTTGCAAGCATCTTTAAACGATTTATGTGCAAGAATGACTCATGAAGAGATAATGTACCTCCAGTCGAGAATTGACCACTTCTTGCGCCCCAGCCTGTCTGACTTGCATCCGACTCTAAGACAAGAACTGGGACGGTAGAGAAAATCGTTCCCCCGTTCCAAGCGTCTAAGTGAGTCAGCCACCAAACCAGTTCTTCCCTGGATTCTGGATCTAGGGAACCGGATCTGAATAGGCCAGACCTTCGCGGAGATGTTGTATTTTCAGTTTTTGAAATGCACGATAATGAAGCGGACTAGGAAATATTGCTTGAATTGAAGAAGCCAGAAGACCCAGGAGGCGAGCTAGAGATCTGAGAGAGAAATGAGAAAGGGTTAAAGAATGCTGAATCTCCTTTTTTATTAGGGAAACCTTGTGTTAAGTGAGTTGGAGGACAGACAGAGAGGTATCTATGAGGAACCCTAGAAACTCTAGACATTGAGAAGGAATGAGTGAAGATATTTGGATATTGATATGGAATCCTAGGCGTAGCAGTAGATCCTGGCAAAGATGCAAGTGAGAGAGAAGATTTTTGTCCTGGGCCATGATCAGAAAGTCGGCGAGGTACACGATTATTCTGATTCCCCTGGGTTCTGAGGAAAGCTACCACAAGTTTGACAATCTTGGTAAAACACCAAGGAGCCAAAGAGAGGCAGAGAGGAAGAGATTTGAAGCGGAAGAAAGAAGGACCCCATTGAAACTGAAGGTATTTTCTGTGCGAGGAGTGAACCGGAACCATCAGGCAAGCATCCTGAAGATTCATTCTTACCAGCTAATCGTCCTGAAGCAGTATGTCTCTGATGTGGAGAACAGACTCCATCATGAAGTGATGATACATTACAAAGATGTTGAAAATTTTTAAGCTGATTAGAGGGCAAAACATTTTGTTCTTTTTCTGCACCTGAAAGATGGTACTGAGAAGGCCTGTGGGGGTCGAACTCAGTTAGTTCGATAGCTTGAACCTGAGACAAATGTAGAGGATGGGGCAACTGTAATTGCATAGGGGGCTGGTAGAGCTCTATGTAATACCCATGAACTGTTTGTGTTACCCAGGGATCTGTTGTGAGAGAAAGCCAAGCACTCAGACAAAGAGCTAATCTCCCTCCTACGGTAGGAAGGCCAGAACAGGAAACTCTTACCTGAGTAATCCTCTCCTTTATTCCTGTATCCCCTGTACCAGAAACCTCTGGAGCGAGGGGTTTAGAACTGGGGTTTGTAGTCAGAGTAGACGTCCAGGTGGGATCCTTGATTGAAGGAGCCTCGTTTAAGGGATTGTCCTTGTGGGATAACAGCTGGCAAAGCGACTCCTGCCTTTGCCGGCCCTGGCAAAAACCCAAGAAGAGAATATCTTCTTTAGGGAAAGCTGGGCCTTATTATCTATCATGGTAAATGTGGAAACATATTTGCCCAGTTCCTAAATGAAGGAGTCTCCAAACAGGAGTCCGTTAGCTTGTGATCCCTCTTCTTTGGTGGAAAGACTCCTAAGCTTGGGACCAATCTTCAATAACAAACTTTTGCGCCTCTCTTGAGAAATGTGAGTGTTAGATTTGCCCAAAATGCAGATAGCCCTTTGAGCCCAGTTAGAGAGGGTATCTGGGTCAATGTGAGTGGCCGCATTTTTTGCCTCTGCGGACAGATCCAGCATTCTAGTAAGGGGACCAACCAAGTCTAAAATCCTGTGCTGGCAGTTGGGCCAGGCCCAGCAACCCTTTTCTTTGGATCCTTTCTGAATTTTATGAAAAACATCAGCATGTTTGGATTGATGACAGGGGTAGCAGTAAGGATGTTGGGGAGGGAAGGCTGGGGACATTCTGACTATAATTTATTCCTAGAGGATTTATCTAGAGCATGGCAAAGATAGAAGGAAACACACTCTGCAACATGCTCAGAAGGGAACCACTCTATGGAGTAGGGATGGTGATTTAGAGAGGGGTCAAACATGGGTTCCCCTAAATCGTCAACTAAATTCCTAGACACTGGGCGAACATCACCACCAACAATAGGAGAAATGTTATGCCTTTTCTCCAGAGGTCCATAATTAAAAGAACTCGAAGATTCGCCAAAATTGTGCGTGCCATCCAGGAAGTCATAATCATCAGTGTCATGTAAATGGGTAACCTGAAGTGGAGAAGAGGGAAGCCCTGAAAAAGAAACCTCTTGGGTGGGAGGACCAGTTTTTGATGAAACGCCTTTGATAAACCCACCAAGGGTTACTGCACATTTCTTTCCCTTGTTAGAGGGAACCTCAGGAGGGGAAGAGAGCATTTTCAAAATAGAACCCTCTAAACTGTTTGACATGTCCAATATAGACAGAAACTGCCTGCTGCACTGAGTCCTTGATAAAGGACTTCAAGTGAACTTTAAATGCCTGGGCTTCTTCCTCCTCATCCATGATAAATAATGAAAGGGACGGAAAATACCAATTGCCAACCACCATTTATAACAAGCATTGGCATAGCCAATAGGTCTTGCCTTTGGGACCTTATAAGTGTTTAGCCATGCAACAGTTAATGTTGTTGCACCAAGGATATTGTGCTGGATAACTAAACACTTATAAGGTCCCAAAGGCGAGACCTATTGGCTATGCCAATGCTTGTTTTTAATAGTGATTATATCTATCGCACGATGATTTCGACCTTTCTCACACAATGTTTCCCACCCCCTGCAGGATGATTTCTCTCATTCTTTCAAAATGATTATTCCCTGCCACGCATAACGGTGTCTACCATCGTAGCACAATGATTAATCCCAATCTGAGGGCAAGGGAATCGAACATGCCGAAAACTGGAGAAGATCTGGCTCCACGAACGGACAGCGGACAGCTACTCCACCCACAAGAGCGCCACCCGCAGTCACCATCACCTCATCAGATCCGCCAAAAGGGCCTCACTCAAAGACCGCCTAGACAACAACGCACACAACAGCAAAGAGCTCTTCAACATCGTGAAGGAACTCTCCAACCCCAGCTCCAACACCAACGACATCCAGCCGTCGCGAGACCTGTGCGACTCACTGGCCACCTTCTTCCACCGCAAAATCGCCGACATCCACGACAGCTTCAACACCACGACCGCCCCGGCAACCACCGAGACCACTGCCCCCACAACCACCAACCGCCTGCTCTCCTGGACCAACATCAACGACGAGGACACCAGCGAGATCATGAACACCATCCACTCCGGTTCACCGCTAGACCCGTGCCCTCACCACATCTTCAACAAAGCCAGTACAGCCATCGCGCCCCATCTCCGGAAAATAATCAACATCTCCTTCGAGACAGCAACCTTCCCGGAAAGCTGGAAGCACGCCGAGATCACCGCCTTACTCAAGAAACCCAAGGCAGACCCCAAGGACCTCAAGAACTTCCGACCCATCTCTCTGCTCCCGTTCCCCGCGAAGGTCACCGAGAAAATCGTCAACAAACAACTGACCCGCTACCTCGAGGAGAACAACATCCTGGACCCTTCCCAGTCCGGCTTCCGCAGCAACCACAGCACCGAAACCGCCCTCATCGCCGCCACCGATGACATCAGGACCCTGCTAGACAACGGAGAAACAGCAGCCCTCATCCTCCTGGACCTATCAGCCGCCTTCGACACGGTCTGCCACCACACACTACGAACACGCCTTCACGACGCCGGGATCCAAGAGAAGGCCCTGGACTGGACCACATCCTTCCTTTCCGGCAGAACACAAAGCGTCCGCCTCGCCCCCTTCCGATCCAAGGCCACCAAGATCATCTGCGGCGTACCCCAAGGCTCCTCCCTCAGCCCAACGCTGTTCAACATCTACATGGCACCCCTCGCTCACGTCGCCCGCACAACCTCAACATCATCTCCTACGCCGACGACACCCAGCTGATCCTCTCCCTCACCAAAGACCCTCACACCGCCAAAGCCCACCTCCACGAAGGAATGAAGGCCGTCGCCGAATGGATGAGGACCAGCCGCCTGAAGCTGAACTCGGACAAGACGGAGGTCCTCATCCTTGGTTCCAACCCTTCAGCCTGGGACGACTCCTGGTGGCCAACATCACTGGGAACAGCCCCGCCACCCACCGACCACGTACGCAACCTAGGGGTCATCCTCGACCCCACCCTCTCCATGACTAAGCAGGTCAACGCCGTTTCCTCATCCTGCTTCAACATCCTCCGAATGCTCAGCAGGATCTTCAAGTGGATCCCCACCGAAACAAGAAAAACAGTCACCCAGGCCCTCGTCACCAGCAGGCTGGACTACGGAAACGCCCTCTACGCAGGAACGACGGCTAAGCTCCTGAGACGGCTGCAACGCATCCAGAACGCCTCTGCACGTCTTATCCTCGACATCCCCCGACGCAGCCACATCACACCCCACCTGAGAGACCTGCACTGGCTCGCTGTCAACAAGAGGATAACCTTCAAGCTCCTCACCCACGCACACAAAGCACTCCACAACTCCGGACCAGCCTACCTCAACAGACGACTCAGCTTCTACACCCCCACCCGCCAGCTCCGCTCGACCAGCCTCGCCCTCGCCACCGTCCCCCGCATCCGGAAAACGACCGCCGGCGGCAGATCCTTCTCCCACCTCGCCGCCAAGACCTGGAACACCCTCTCCACCAACCTCCGACAGACCCAAGACCTACTGGCCTTCAGAAGACTCCTCAAGACCTGGCTCTTCGATCAGTAGCAGCACCACCCCCCTCTTCCCCCAGCGCCTTGAGACCCTCGCGGGTATGTAGTGCGCTTTATAAGTGACATGATTGATTGATTGATTCATTCATTCTTGCACAATAAATCCCCTCATCCTTGCACATTATTCGCAATCACGCACGATTTTCTGATCATTACACGACCGTGCTCATTGACATATCCCAATATAAGCACAACGATTTTATCAATCATTGCACAATGATTCCATCCTTGGCCAATAATATTTACTCCAATCACTGTATGCTATGACCAGTTACATCGCACGCGTTGAGAGGCCCTCAAGTGTCTGCTGCTCTGATCCCCAAGTGCACCATCCTATAGCTGACACGCTATTTAGACCTTAAACAGTGTATCTGACCACTTGCCCAGCGCAGAGAAACCTGCAGATAGAGTTGCATAATACAGAGGGGGGTTGGGGGGAGCCGCCGCGTCAGGTGTCTGACGCAAGCGCGGCCTGGGCTCGAGCCCCTGAGCACGCATCCCTCCCTCCCTCCCCGAGTTCCCGCCTTGTCTTCACGGCTCTCGTTGCATCATCAGCGCTCATAATTGGAACTTTTAGGGCCTCCTCGGGGGGCTGATTAATAGCCCGGCCCACGGCGGTGGCAGGGGGCGCTGCCACACAGACTGACGCAAGCCTCGTACAGGGCTGGCAGACCATGCTCTCTGTGGGCTCGGCTTCTGCTCGGCAGCGCCGCTCCCGGGGTCCAAGTGAGACCTCTGAGGAAGATCTGTAACATGCCACGATACATTGCAATATTCTGCTGGCACACAATGTCAAACCGGGCCTAAATGCCACCTTCCCTCACAATGCTCTATGAACCTATGGTACCACCTGGACTATTTATTTCCAACACCTACACTGGGCGAAGGTGCGAATGTACTGTGGATGAACGTGCGTCGGTCCTGGTGTAGTGTAGAAGCCACCTCTGCAGTAATACTTTCATTAGGAGCCCATTGAAACTCTTGAAATCAAAGACAGGGCCGGGAGCCGAACACCCATACAGCTATGAGGTTTCGCAGTGTCCAGCTGAAATGTCATTTCTTTACATATCTATTTAGAAATCATCTCTTGCATTCGTTTGCGCTGCCTGAATCATTGCCCTTGTATAGCGTCCCTATCACAAGCCTCTATTTTCTTGCAAATATCAGGATGTCTTTTAGCCTTTATTAGTAAGCTAAACATGCTTTTGGCCTAGCATCTCAAGTTTCTAACATCACATTGCTGTTGGACAACTAGTGCTGCTCCATGTCCGGTGACTTGCTGAATGTGGTAATCTACGGAGTGATTTCAAACCGCATCAGACAGAAAACAAGGCAGTCAGGGGTGGTACTGCGTTCTCAGCAGGGGCGTAGCTGCTCCAGATTTGTGATTTTAGGCCGCTTCAATGGATCCCTACCCCACTCCATAGTCAGTCAAAATAGATTAGCTTCTTTATTGCGCTAGGATTTTTTTACTGTCACACCAGGTGGATGCAGTAATGAGTAACTCCTTTTTATTCGTTTTTTAAATACTGTAGCCTCTCCCAGCCTGAAAGAATACTTCCGATCCTTCTAAAACAAGTATTAAAAAAGTGTCGGCAAAAGTGAAAGCGTTTCACTTGCGGGAGCGAGCAGCGCCAGGAGCGATAATTGCTACCATATGGCGCTGCTCGCTCCCGCAAGTGAATCGCCAAACGTGCACGCGTTGCCATTGAAGGCAATGGAACGCGTGCACGTTTTTGGCTGAAAAGCCGAAGCGATTGCTAAAGGTCTTTTTGCCTATGCAGCGCATGCGCGCTGCGTAGGCAAGACCTAAAAAACACTAGAAATCTAGCTAAAACAGTGTGGAAAAGGGAATGCCTGAGAAAAACTGTGTGCAAAGGGTTAATTCAGTAAGCATTAAAAGAGCAGCAACCTTTAAGGGGGAGAGGCTATGAGGAAGAGGGCGTGTAACAGGGGAGGGGTTACTCGCCCGGTGAAGGGCCAGTTGCCGTGAGAACAGGAAGAGAAAGGGAGGCAATACCGCTAAATGCGGTCAACAAACACTGCGGGAGGAAAAAAATGCTCTGGGAGGAAGCGCTGAGGAAAGCGGCCCAGCGAGAGACGGAGCGAGGCCGAATTCGCCTGAGAGGAAAAAACGTTCGAGACGCAGCGGAGTGTCGTAGATAGCGAGCTTGCAGAATTCAGACTGTACGCAAGTAACACAAGTCAGATAAGCAGTAACACAGTAATATAACAAGAGAATACAGTCATGTAAATAATCAGAGTAATAAGGAAAAAGCAAGCATGTTACTTATCTTGACAGCAAGCAGCGAGAAAAGAGAATGTGTTGCTCTCAGTCAAGATAATTAGTGTGTTGCTCAACGTCTCATTGGTTGTGTTATTGTGATGTCATTGTTTGTAGTTCTTTCACAAGGTTTACTGGGCAATGTAGTTTTTTCCACTTGCTTGGCTGCTGTTAATAAAAACGCAAGAAAAGATAGCATAATTTGAGCCTCTGGTCTTATAATAAAATCTGAGTATCCGCTCAAAGTCATTGTCTGAAAGGTGTGATGGGGAGAAACATCTTTCCTTCTGCTACTACATCTTATGCATAGGCCTTTATTTCCCACTGGATGAACAGGTCTAGCAAACCTTGCTTTTTGGACAATGGCTCCAGTAGGTTTTACGTGTGCCAGATATTGTTTTCGTTGTCAATGAGGCTTTCATAAACAAACTCGTTGACGATGTGAATGTCGATGACAACCCCATGGGTGAGCTCACTGAGAATAAGGCTGCGTATGAAGCTTTTAGTTTCTTGATGGTGACTTCACTGCCTGGAGCCTCTCATCACAAAAGAGGAAGGACTATGAGGGGCGTAGGTTCGGGGGGGGGGGGTGTTTGGGGGTGTTTGGGGGTGTTCCACCCTCCCCCCCCAATAAATGGATTATTTAGTAAATAGTTGGGTGCAGAAGCTTTCAGTCGGGTATGGTAAGGTGTCTGTTGGATTTCACCTGGTATTTTTAAATACTCACTCAGACAGAAACACACTTTTCTGTTTTGAAGGTCTTAAAACATGGGTATTTTACAAACTGTGTTTTAAGTACCCCTCACAATCCACACTCCTTTCCCTTGGCCCTTAAGCCCCCCCTATCGGACAATCAGAAGCTCACACCCCCTCCCAGTCATACTGAAGACACTACGCCCCTGAGGACTATTGTATGCTGTTAAAAGTTGTCGTTTTACCCCAGCGGTTGCTAGGTTATGAGGTTTATTTACAGTACGTTTCTGTCACTAAGGGCCTCATTTTCCGGTTCCACCAAGCTCTAAAAGAGGCCCTAAGTGTTAACCCTTTCTGGCTGTCAATAGGAATAAAAGCAAGAAAGATGTGCATAGAACTCGTCGTCTCTGCTTCTTCAATAAAATGAAGACGTACCTTCATTAAAACTAGAAAATCCACATTATCAATGCTCCATCCGCATTTTTCATAAGCTGTTGTTGCCAAGCTACGGTGAAAGCAAATACGCACGTAGGATAAAGGTTGCTGCTAGAGGCTCTTGGAAACTCCCAGCAGCAGCAGAACCAAGGCAGCCGAAATGGGCCACACCCTGGGGGGAGGGGAAAGAACGCCATTGAGTGAAAATATCAGTGGGCTGTTTTAAGTGTTCTACGGCTGTTTCGTGGGATGGTCTTCATTATTTTTTTTTTGGTTGAAGTTGTCAACTGTGTCACACCGCGCCATACAATGAGGTGCCTGTTGATTTAAATGTGTTATTTTAGTTTTTCCTCTTTATTTGGACCTCAAGGGCTTCCAGTCTGAGGGAATTCACGAGAATGCGAATTTATAAAACATCTAATGCTGGGAAACTCCTGGTTGCGAATGGCATCACAATTGTCAGAGGGGAACCGAAAATATAAAGGCTGCATGTTTATATAACACTGTAAAGTCGAATTGTGGTCTGTTCATCTGTACAGAGATTTATCTTTGCTGTCATGATCTGTTTTTGTTAAAACGGTGAGGATTAGTGGCTGCTCGAACACGGGAACATCTCATCTGGTGATTTCTGCTGTAAAATGCGACAAGTGGGTAGCCTGAAATTACACCGCAGTCAATGGTGCAAAGAAAATTAATGTAATAGAGCGTAAAATTCGGGCTATAAATGGACTGAATGACTCAACATTTTGCAGGAGTGATAACAGGCTTCCTTCCGCCTGTACACAGATGGTTCAAGTTTGGTTAAAGCCAGTTGTTAATAAAAATCATAATAATGCTGTTGCTCTTAGATGTGAGGTTTCTATGTGAAGTTAGTTGGTGGCTGGATACTTTCTGCTGTTTCACAACATATCATTCTAGGCTCGTCACAGTCCATAACATTCTTTCCATGTTCCACATATGTTACAAATTATGGGAGAGGAAGCCACAGCTCTTATTTGTCACCCACTCTGGTATCATGCACCAATATATATTTTTATTGCAGTTGAAATGAAAATGAAATCTTTATTGTTAGCATAAATATGCCATAATACATCAAGCTAGATAATACGATAATATATATGCAGCCATTAAAAGATACTTAAAAAACAATAGCAGCACTCTCATTCCTTTAAAATCCCCAGTTTCCAGGGTTTAGTTCCGCACTACATATTCTACTCTGTAAAAGACTTTAAACTACAAAGAAACTGAGCTACCATTGATTAGGTGACATATCACACAACCACAATTGCATACTCTTATGGTCTGTAGGACAATTGTCCTGTACTTTCACCAACAATGCTTCGTTGTACCAAATAAAAATCAACGACATTGATGATTATATACAAAAATACCATTATAATTAATCGTTAGCATGGGCCTGGGCTAACAAGTGTTCCCATGAGGCACAGGGTCAAGACTGATTTGCATATGGCTATGTCTGAACTGGGGTGGCGTGGTGAAGCAAAATAACGATGGATTAAACCCAGATCTGTGACTGGGGGTGAATGTTTGCCAATGTGCAACATTCCGTCCATCATCTTGTGCATCTTGTGTGTTTTGTTATGCTCGAAGTTGCCTGGGCCGATGCTTTCATAACCACTTTCAGATATGATGCCCCTTGGCAGTTAGGATTGAAACCTAGCCCAACAGCACTGGTGCTAGTGCAATAGTGCCCGAGACAGGCACCAAAACCAATTCTAGGTATTGAGGAAGAAGTGGCGTGCTGGGGCCCAAATTCAAAAGGAATCTCAGGAATTATTTTTCTATTTTTTGCAATTGCTTGCAGTCACTACTCACTATATCCTCAGAGCTCTGCTGCATATTCTGCTGTTACTACTGTTTTTTTTGTCTCTAAACATGTAAGATGACACTCAGGGCATGGCAGCCGATTTTATACTTAACCCGCAGGATGCCATTCACGTGGCTCTGCAAGGTATTGGTTACCTTCTCAATATGGTCACGCCAATTCAGTTTTTTGTTAAAACGAATACCCTAGTAGTCGTAGCTCTTAATGGTTTCAAGCACCTGAGCCGCTATCCTTGCAGATTTCCTTAAGGGCAGGGCCACTGAAATTGGCATTACTTTTGTTTTTGTGCATTAATGCAAAGATCCTTCTGACTACAGAAGCTCTGAAAGTTCTCAAGAGTTTTATGAATTTCGCTCTGTGTATATATCAGTAATACTGTGTCACCTGCAAAAAGAAGGATGACTATATTTTTCTGTTACACAGCTTCGAAACATCCAGGCTTTCTCTGGATAGGAATTCTTCACAGTCCTTTAAAAACAAGCATTTGCAATGCAATAGATCTCGCATTTTAGAAACTTTGTCCTATTGGTATTGTAAATGACAATGCCTTTTATTAATGCAGTGTTACAGCAAACAAATGATGGACGGAATGCTGACAATGCAAACATTTTCCCCCAGTCAAAAGATCTGGGTTAAATCCATCGTTCTTTTGCCCACTACGCCACCCCAGTTTGAACCCAGCCATATGCAAATCAGTCTTGACCCTGTGCCCCTTGGGAACAGTCCAGACCGAACTGCCAGGCCAGGTCCTTCCTGGACCGGAAACAAGCATCCTGGGACCGGTTTCAGGGTATGTCACCCTTCTTCAGCCAGGCTAGCTTGAATCCAGTGGCACAAAGAGCAAGGGACCCACGTCTGGGCATACCCATCCCACTTAGGGCGAAAAGTGTTACAGCAAACATTCTCCCCCAGTCCAGACCGAACCAAGGGGCACAGGGTCAAGACTGATTTGCATATGGCTGGGTCCAAACTGGGGTGGCGTAGTGGGCAAAAGAACAATGGATTTAACCCAGATCTTTTGACTGGGGGAGAATGTTTGCATTGTCAGCATTCCGTCCATCATTTGTTTGCTGTAACACTTTTCGCCCTAAGTGGGATGGGTATGCCCAGACGTGGGTCCCTTGCTCACTGTGCCACTGGATTCAAGCTAGCCTGGCTGAAGAAGGGTGACATACCCTGAAACCGGTCGCAGGATGCTTGTTTCCGGTCCAGGGAGGTCCTGGCCTGGCAGTTCGGTCTGGACTGTTCCCATGGGGCACAGGGTCAAGACTGATTTGCATATGGCTGGGTCCAAACTGGGGTGGCGCAGTGGGCAAAAGAACGATGGATTTAACCCAGATTTTTTGACTGGGGGAGAATGTTTGCATTGTCAGCATTCCGTCCATCATTTGTTTGCTGTAACACTTTTCGCCCTAAGTGGGATGGGTATGCCCAGACGTGGGTCCCTTGCTCACTGTGCCACTGGATTCAAGCCAGCCTGGCTGAAGAAGGGTGACATACCCTGAAACCGGTTCCAGGATGCTTGTTTCCGGTCCAGGGAGGACCTGGCCTGGCAGTTCGGTCTGGACTGTTCCCATGGGGCACAGGAACAAGACTGATTTGCATATGGCTGGGTCCAAACTGGGGTGGCGTAGTGGGCAAAAGAACGATGGATTTAACCCAGATCTTTTGACTGGGGGAGAATGTTTGCATTGTCAGCATTCCGTCCATCATTTGTTTGCTGTAACACTTTTATTAATGCAGGTTTTTTAAACACAAATAAAAGGCATTGTCATTTACAATGCCAAAAGCTCAAAATCTCGCAATTGCAAGACCTATTGCATTGCAAATGCTTGTTTGTTATGTCACTGGTTGCCTGATGCAGATTCTGCAACTTGGATGGCAGGTGTGGGTGGAGCAGAATAGACACAGGTTTTCTGTGATTAATTGTGCCATCAAGATGAATAAAAGATATATTGTACCACTACAGTTCTGGTTTCAGGAATGTTCTAAACTGGCGGTGGTAGGGTTCCGTTCTCAGAGTTGCACTGAGAGTTCTACCCAAACCCACCAAGGTAACTTGTCATTCGCGCTAGGCACTATGTAATTATAAATCCCCACCATTTACCACGAGGCCACAATTATACAGCAGGGTAGCCTAAATGTTTACTGAACCTTAGTAAATAATTGCTGTTTTCGTCCATATAATGATACCCCGGGGGGCAATGCAAGTCCTGTCTGAAGAGGTGCGCGCCTGACACTCCGTGGCCAGCTTCCGTCAACCTCTGAATACAGAGGACGACTATCATGTGGTTGATGGAACCACTACAGGGAAATACCACAAGTCTGTCACACCATGAACCCCCTGCTAAACCACCTGGGCCGCCAACAACAGGCATCTGTCAGCAACGTACACTTTTTGTGACATTTTTTACAATAACCTTTAAACAGCGGAACAGAGGGAAAAATAACCGAGTACATCTATATTTTGGTTTAATTCATATATGGTTTTTTTTACAACCCCGCCCTGAATTCTTCACTTTTTATTCTGCTCACTTCTAATGTTGGGATATGAAGCTGTAATAAAACAACGCAGCTGTAGCTATTAAACTTTCAGAACTCCGTGACACTATTTGAAGAAATGTCTGCTAAAACCTACAGCGGTCCTGTGGTTCCAGAGTAGGGCAAAGCCCCGCCCGGTCTTTTGAAACGGAGGGAATTGCGCATGACGCGTGTTCTGGAGAGTATTGGCTGGGAGGCGAGGTGTGGTGCGTCGGCCTTCCACCCAGGCCACATGTGGAAGGGCTGGACGCAATTACTTGCTCGGCTGTTTAATAAGAGAAAAGCACTTGCCATGGCAACCACGGCAGCTTGGACAACATGTGCTGCTCGGGGTCACGTTACACGCTTGGAAGTTTGTGTCTGGTGTTTTGGGACTCGCCGTGGCCCTCTTTTGAGCGTTACCAAAGCTGTTGATTGTTTTGTTTAGGAGTAGAGGAAGAAACCCATGTTTTCCTCTAATGTGCACCCATATGAAACGAGGCCATCTGGGGCGTGCCGAACGGCCAATCAGTATTGTACAACCCTGGGAAGGAAATAGAAACAAGCGTGGCCACGCGGCCGCGAAAGGAATGTGAGGTATGCAGCCGGCACCCGGCCGCACTGCTGCTCGCTCCCGAGCTCCCTAGGCCAGGGTAGAGAGAAGGCGGGACATGCACCCGCCTTTGGCCAATTGCGTGCTGTCTTTCTTAGAAAGACGCACGCAAAGGCCAATAGCGTGTAAGCAAAAAAAAAAGCACACGCACGAGCGTGTGGTCCGAGTTTAAGGTCCTTACTAGAAGCCTCGCAGAGCAGCGCATGCGCGCTGGCTCAGGCGAGACCTAAAAAGGAAGAACAGCAGCGGGGCGAGTACACAGCCTTGCCGTACACCAGAATGGATTGTAAAGTGAGGGGTGCATTCCCCAGATCTTCCATAGTAAACAGAAACTCTTGTTTCAGTATGCAGGGTTTTATGGGCTTCAAGGAGGGTGTTTTCCACCTCCATTTTTTCAAGTGATTGCTATTATTTGTATCTGTTGAGCTGCTCAAACCCCAATTTTAGATCTATAAATGATAAATATAGAGTGGATTTAAGCACCTTTTCATACTTGGCACACACCATGTATAGTTTCATAGCTTGATCAATGGTACTGATGCCTTTATGGAATCCAGCCTGTGCGTCAATTAGTACCACTGCTTTTGTCTACCCAGGCCTGCAGCCTATTTAAAAGGACACAACCAAAGATTTTCCAGTCCTCATTGGCGGCCCATCCATTAGGGCATAGGAGCGTCGCCCCCTCTGATGCCAGTGCCACAGAGGTGAAAAAAATGGTAATAAAAGTAATTTATTACCATTTTATTTTCCTCTTTCTCCAGATCGAGCCGTGTTTGTGGGCGGGGCCACTGATGTTGACTGTTGACAGTGGTACTCACTTTGGCTGGCTGTCTTGCGATGGCCTGCCTGACATGCGCACTTTAAACCTCTCCACCCAGCTGTCTTAGATAGTTGGGTGGAGAGCAGCAGCATCGAGGCAGCAAGCTCCAGCCAATCCTCCCACTGCTCATGCTGCTTAACATTATCAGCAGCATCAGAGCAGCATGTGGATTGGAGTGGAGAATAGCTACAGACCAGCGCCGAGGGACTGAAGCACGAGGACCGGAGGAGGCGAGCCAGCGCATGCAGTTGTAAGTACATTTTAATTTTTTTTATTTATAACCCACTGACAAGCACTGTAAGAGACTTACACTCCCTTCAGTCTCAACACCAGAATTCTCAGCCGTGGTTCATTATAAACACTGTTTATAACGATCCATGAATGACCAAATATTTAGGGAACCAGCCGCCAGTGCTGTCCAGTAATGAAATAGGCCTGTAGTTGCTGGGTAGCAGCTTACTTCATTTTTTGTGGAAGGGCGCTATATTAGCTGTTTGCCACAAAGAAGGAATGCGTTTTTTTCCCCAAAGCTGTGTTAAAAATCTTAAGGAGGGCTGTTGACTAGACCTTGGAGTCAGAGCGAAACATAGGACGTGGCAGGGGCTTGATTGGCCTTTGCTCTTTCTACTTCTGGGCGTAGAATGTTTAGTTTATGTCGCAAATTAAAATAGTGCAAACTCGACTCAAAGTTATTGGAGCGCTTTAAACGAGTGCCAGTTGTCTTAGAAATAGACAAATTCATATTTTTTAGGCACAATGAGATTAAGTATTTTGCCCAGAATCACAGGATGTTGAGCCAACGCCGAAACTCGAACCTGGTTCTCCAGTTCCAACGTCCGCAGCTCTGGCTGTGGCGCTACATCCTCCCCCCATGTTCTTGCACCAGTTATCATAGGTCGGGAGCACCCGGTTGCCTCATAATTGAAAAACATTCTGCTTAGTGACTGTGTTACTAAAAGCTTTATTGTATTTGGATGCACTGTCATCCCACAGATACTGAGCAAAATTTATCTGGCAGACAGTTCAAAGGTGGTACCTAAGGGGACTCCTGGCTTAATTTTCTCAAAGAATAGTTCAATTTCTGGACATCACCCTATAGTGTAGACAGACTTTCCCACAATGCCACAACCTTTCAGTCAACCATCACTAGAAAGAGACCTAAATCTTGCAAGCTGCTGTCTGGTATAGTATATTCAGTTTTTTTCATGTTTTTTATAGCACAGATATAACATGTTTCTTTAGTAAGAGTGACAGCATTCTTTATTCTAGTAGGAATGGCTCCCTGACCTTTGTCAGTAGTTCCCTATAGTTCAGGAGGGCATGTTTAACTTGCACATATGTTTTTAAAAATTGTGAGTGTGAGCATCAAATTCCTCCCTCAAATCTGCACATGACTTGCTACTCTCTCACCCCCGCACGAGCCTCAGCTTTGATATTCAAATGGCATCCCATTTTGAAACCCTGACATCAGACAAGTCGTGAAGTAACACCGAATCCAGGGTCAGTAGATGCTGCCATGATATTTCCCTGGATACTCTCCACTATACCTGCACAACTGCTCTAGTACTTTCTGGCAAGTCCTTGGACTCCTTCCCATATACATTGACCAGGGGGTAAACCCTTGATTCCATAGCATGCTGGATGGTTCCTGTTGGTAGGCAAATCTCTAGTGATTAACAGTTACTAGTTGAGATGCCAAGTAATACTAACAGCATCAAGCAGTACAATCCCTTCCTCGAGTACCCCAAGTTAAGGGTGGCAAATGAGATCTTAGCCATACCACCATTCTATAGCAGGGATACTATCAATCTATCTTGGTAAAATAGATCTTGGAAACAGTGTATTTTGCCATATATATATTTAACGAGGGGAAGAGTAATCATCTTATAAAGTACTGCTGTCCCCGTGGGGGAGTGCAGGGTAGTTCTTCAGTTCAGCACATCTTGCCTGTCCTATCCATTAATACTTCTTTGCTCTTAGTTATGAAAATGCCCAAGTATTGAAAGCCATCCATGGCTATTTTACATGGGTAGTCCCCAGAAGGGACCACTCCATGAGGCGAAAGAGTATAGATTTGGCCCACTTCATATGGAGGCGCAAAAGGTGACTCAAATAGGCCAAAATCAGTCTTGGGTTGCCTGTGTTCATGTTCGTAGGGGACCTTGCCTGACAATTTGGAATGGACTGTTTTGATTGGAGCACGATCAAAGCAGATTTGCATATGGCTGGTGCCTGTCTGAGGTGACTTGGTGGGCAAAAGATTGATGGACTTGAATGTGGCCCAGAGTAATTAATAGTGGCTGTCATTACCTCAACCATTCCACTTTTTTGTTTACCTAAGTGTGATGCCCAAAGTGCAATGGGTATGCTCAGATATGAGTTCTGTGCTTACTGTGCCACAGGCTGAAGCTACATCCTAATGATGAGGACCAAAAAGGCAAAACCGGGTTGTTTGTGTTCTTGTGCAGAGGAGACATGGTCTGACTCTCATCTGTGCCGATTAGTGTAGGATTAAGAAAGATTTGTATATGGCTTGTTCCTGTCTGAGAAGGCGAGGTGGACAAAAGAACTATGGACTGGAACACATCTGAGAGTAAATACCAGTGGATGAGATCACTTTTTTGTTTACCTCACTGTTTCCATCTTTGTCCCTTTTACTTAGCCAGGGCAAGAACTTGGCAGCTTTATTACTGACTTCATATATCCAATGCCATCTACCTATAATCTAAGCTCTCACTTCTCTTTTTACCAGAGCTCTATCTTCCTCTTTCTTGGACATAATTCGGAACTCCAGTACCACCAATGTATTGCTTATATTGTGTTTTGCCATTTCCCCAAGCTTCCCCTCAATATTCATTGCCTCTCTGATTCTCACTTTCTTTTTCCCTGAGATTTAGGAAAAGGCTGCTCCCCTCAGGAATGTTTTGTAAGGCCATAAATATGGAATCATCCAAAAAACAGTTCCTATGTTTACCTTAAATTAATAATCAGTGGTAGAGGCTAGGTGCTGCACTACTTCCTTATCACGCAATTCGCTCCAGAATGATTTGTCGGCTTGATGTCTGTAGATATCGAATCAAATTTAAGATTCATACTCTGGATCTACATAGGGTTATTTGTGTGTATTTGGACAGAACAGCTTCATTCCACAAGGTGGATGCACTGTTTGTCACTTTTGGGTTGCCGAATAATGGATCTCAAACCTCAACATCCACTTTGTCATGGTGGATTAACTCTACCATTATGATTAGCTATGAGCTAGCACAGACTCCTATTCCTTCACACCAAGAAGGCAGATCAACTAGAGGAATGTCAACTTCTTGGGCTTCTTTTAGAGGGGCTTCGCTGAGAGGCATTTGCTGTGCAGCCACACAGAAGTCTCCACATACTTTCCTTTCACATTATAGAAATAAGTTGGGTGAAGGGTTTCCTACTTTTGGAGATCATGTTTTGTCTGCTGTCTCAGATACAGAAGTTACTTACTAGAGTTTAATATATTGTCATAGGAGATGTTATCCTTTATTAAAAAATGTTCCTTTGCATTCATCCTGTGTGCTGGTTTGATGATCTGCTATGTTAGAATATAATCAATCAAAACTACTTGAGTATTATCTCGCAGGTAAGAATTGGATCGGGGAAGATGGACGAGGCAGTAATGCCCTGGTTTCTTACCAGTAATCTTAATTTCTCCAAGTACAAGTCTTCTCTGATACAATCCTGTTTTCCCACTCTTCCGTCTGGAGATTGGTATTGATTATATATATATATATATATATATATATATATATATATATATATGTGTTTGCATTATTTGACCTTGTATAGATGACAGAAAGTGATGGCAGTGTTCCTCCCTTATCTACTGGCTGCTGGGTAGTGCCAGCCATGTTAGAGAATTTACAGGTCAGCTGGGGAACAGGTTCTGCAGGACGGAGATGAACTCTTGCAGGTAAGGACTGAATCAAGGAAGATGGATGAGGAGGTAATGAACTATATTTGCACTTATGAAGCTCTTTAAACCTCGAACACTCAGCCAAAGTACATTAGCGGATGGATAGCATGCTACACCACAGGGGAAGTCTTGATAGCAATATTGTTGACATTCATGGTAGCCTATAAGGAGCTGTGAGAAAGTGGGATGTATATCAGATGACCCTAATAGGCAAAGGACCTGGGGCACCCCATTATGTTCCTTGGCCACAAATGGACAAGGAAAATCTCAAGAAATTATTACAGCTGCTTACAGAGGGAGCAGGGAACTGGATTAGAGCTTTTGAAAAGCAGATTACAGGCATTACCTTGCTTAGCTCTATTTACATGTTTACAGATGTGCATCGATATATGGGCATATTGCTTTGCCTTAAACTCAAAACTGGAGACATGGAGCACTTGCAGCATTCCCTGGTTGTATTATTTTCTGCAGACTGTGTGATCCAGGTGTCTTTTATGGTATACATCAGTCGTATGCAAAGTTTCAAATGTAGCAACTGAAATAGTGGGTCATTTTGAACGTTCAAAACAAAAAATAACCCATCAACAAGTAGAGAGTTGATGGTACCAGTGGGAAACATTTGACAGGATTTACATAACACGAATTTGCAAAATCTGCAGTGTGAGCCATTTATTGGGCTTGCTATATGTTGGCATGTTGCCTAGTTCTAGCTGGATCCGATTTAGAGCCCTTCAGTGTAATAGCTGACAGTCAGACAACAGACCCATCCATCTTTACATTGAAATATTGTTCATAATAAAACGAGAAGTCTACATTTTAATGCCTAAATTTGTTACAAGTTAGAAACATATGGTTTAAGCATTTAATTGTTTTAAAATCGTAAATCCTAAAATGTTTGTAGATGAGCACAGCTGCTAATTCATCTTTATTTATTTATTTATTTTTATGGTGCTCTACTAACTGATTTGTCTCTAGGCACCGGTGGTAAAAGGAGTAATTATTCTAGACCATAACCATCACTCCTGTGGGACAGTTCTCATCAGAGCTGCTGTACTTACACCGGGATGAACTTCTCAGTAAATACTTTTTATGTGCGTCACACATTGCACAGGGGATGCAGCGCCCAGTCATAACAACCAGGCTCATCACCTTGCTTCGGTTACACTAATTTACTATATGTGCTTTTCTCTTTCCTCGCCGGGGGACTTTCTGCAAAGGGGTCATTTCGGTGTACCATTCCTGTAATGTCCTCTTCTCGCCATGCTACAACATGTGCTGTTCCTCAGTGTCTCCATATAAAGGAACTGTTATTGAGAACAGGTTATTTTGAAATCATCACAGACCTAAGGCTTTTAAAAGCATTTGTCTAAAATGATTAAAATCAGGCGGCTGTAAATTCGCGTACTAAAGATGAATGTTGTTCAAGAATGAAATTGGCTGTACTTGTGCTTCTTATGAGGCAGCTGCACATGAAACTAGTGATAATGTGCATTTTTTAAGGCGCGGGCACAGAAAAACATAACATGTTTTGAAAAAAGAAGTTGCTTCCATACTTTCTCAATGTGCATTCATTGCAAATATTCAGTGACCTACAGATGAAACATGGTTTGTGTTCTTTCAAATGCTTGATCTACAGTAACAGAGAATGTGAAAGCAAACAAGCATGCATTCACAACAGCAACGGCATTTCCACATGCTTTTCTGTAGCCTCCTACCTGTTTGCCTCAACACTCGCTCTCCGGTCCGGGGTTGTGGAATACGGCTGCACAGCAGCCCCACTCATTTCAGGAGAGTTGAACCTTGGCTTTAGCAGGCAGAAGCAGCAGTGCACCAAGCCGTTTCTAGGAATGTGCCCATCACTCTGGGTACGGGGACACTCAGAAAGGGTCTGAATAAAGTGCTAAACTGTTCCTTTTGAACGCGCGGTTAAGAATAATAATAATGAAGTTGTCCAAAGTTGCACGTGAGCGCGATTCGAGTTGCACAAATTAAAACAAGCCGTAACTAATAAAATCAGTCAATGTCTGCACTGCGTGGAGTGGGAGGGCACAGAGAAGGCGGGCAGGGTGTGCGTAGTGAAGGACGGGGAGGAAGGTAATGGAGGAGAAGGACAGGGACTAAAAAGTGAAAAAAGGGTGGTGTAGGAGGAGGGAATGACTACTTGCTCTACATGAAAAGTGGCTACTGACGCGATAAAGCATGGCGGCAGTCGCGCTGTTTATAATAAAAATGTACTCCTTTGAAAATGCAAGCGCGGTGTCCCTGAAGCGGGTGCCGGGCTGATACACAAGCCCGAGGCAGACCCAAAAAAAATAGTGCAAGAAGAAATGTAAATTAAAAAAGTGTAAGACCACATGTAACAGGGGCAGTCTACTTGGAGGGTCCGAAACACTGATAAAGCATGGTGACCAAACATAAGCAGGCAATTATGAAGGGCAGGGGCAGGAACGAATGGAAAAGATGGGAGGTGCTTCAAGCCATAGTCTAGATTACCGCATGCCTCGCAAAGCAGCGCATGTGCTGCCCAGGCTCGACCTAAAAATTGACCCAAGAAGTAAGTCAGGGATGGTAAGTAACAGGAGGAAATGCCGTATTATTTTATAACGTAGTTAAGAAAGTGTTACCCTCTGATGTGCAGGATAATCTTGGTAATATAGTGGCATTGGAAGCCATGCCCTGGACAGAGATACAGGCACATATAATCCATTTTTGTAAGAAAAAGCAGGAGAAAGAGAGAAACAAGCAGGAAGTGACAAAGGAAGCAGCAGCTAAGTTAGTGCGACAAAAGTTGGCAAACAAAGGAGCAGTGGAAGGAGCTGTAGTAGCAGCCATCCCTCAGATGACTGCAATGACTGTGTGATTGGTCCAGGGACCACCTAACAACAGTACCCACAACAGCAGGATAGTGTAAGGGCACAAGGAAGAGGGGGAGGAATAGAAGGATGCAGGATAGGTCCCCAAAGGATGGATCAAGTATGTCATTACTGTTACTGATATGGACATTTTATTAGAGACTGCAGAACTAAGAGATGGGATGAACAAAGTGGAAGGATAGGAGTTTACAATCAGTCAGGTAACACAGTAGTGCAGCCACAGTCAAACTCACAAGTAATATATGTACCTCAGACACGTCGCAAAATGTGCAGCAATCAGTAATGCCCGAAGTGCAACAAATGCAGCCACAGCAAAGTTACCAAGCACCCTCAATGGTGGATCCACCTCAAATCGTGAGGGGAGGAAATCCTCTCCAGACAAATTATGTAGGAGAATACACCCAATGAAGGTGCCCGCAGACTATTTCCATGTGTTCAGTATTGTCAGTGATGCACAGGCCAGATGAGGAACCCACTGTGACTGTAGCTATCAATAACAAGAGATATGCATTCCTCATAGATACAGGAGCAATCCGATCTTGTATTAGAGAAGGAGACTTTCCAACCTCTAATAGAGCAATGAGCACACAAGGATTCTCTGGGGAAGTAATGAGGGTTCCATTTACTAAACCAGTAGCGATGAAAATAAGAGGGAGGTACATTGATGGCTGTTTCCTGTTTTCTCCAGCTGCCCCAGATAATCTGTTAGGTAGAGAGCTTATGGCCAAGTTCAATATGACCATTCTTTTTGAGTCTGATGATACCATGTTTTGTTCTACCCCTGGAGTTTCATATTCAAGGATTATGGCAGTAACAGTAAATTCCTCTACTGGAGAACAAATCAGAGCGCGACCTGCTGATATGGAAGCATTTACCACAGCAGTGTATACAATGATAGCAGAGATACCAGAGTTACTGGGAAGGGAGGTCCAGTTACCAAAATAATTCCTTTTTTGGTGACAAGGGCAAGATTCTTGGATACCTGACACTGAGTTAATATTGCAAATAGAGGCCTTAGAGGTAACACCAACCTATGGCGTGCTGATTAGCCAGTGATCATAACCATGTTTTATGCAGTGGCGGCTGATAGGGAACGGGGGTAGGGGGCAGTGGGGGAGTAGAAAATCTTTAAAAAAAGAAAGAAAACGCACCTACGGTCGCGTCGCAGCCACCACCTCTCCTCCCTCGCAGGAAGCACCCGGGCTCCCCATAGCCAATCACAACGCTGCAATGCAGCGTTGTGATTGGTTCCCCTAAGCCAATCACAAGGCTGCAATGCAGCGTTGTGATTGGTCTGAGCGCTGTGGTTCGGCACTCAGATAGGGACAGGGAGCCTGTGCATGTTCCTCACCACGCTGTGCATTACAGCCTGGTGGGGAAGATGCAAAGTGCGCATGACTGTTTGGCCGGCCCTGGGCCGGCCAAATAGTCATCCGCACTTAGGGAGTGAAAACCACTCCTCCCCCTGACCCCTGCTCTGGCAAGCCCCACCCCCTCCCTGCACCGAGGAACGGAAAAGTAAAATGATAATAACGTTCAGTTATTATGATTTTATTTTACCTCTGCAGTGCTCTCAAAGCAGTGGAGCGAAGCTCGTCCGCCTTAGCGGAGGAGCCGCCCCTGGTTTTATGGGCATGTGTCAATGAGCAAGGCAAAATGGTTAGGGAGATATTGGATGATCAACTGTTTAATGATGATTCTAAGAAAACAGTTGTAGTCTTTCAAGCTGACATACCGCTGAGAGCAGGTATTGGAAGTAAGGATGCCCAAACAAGGTAGAGCTTTTGATTCTGTTAAGGAAGCAGATCTTTCCCAAGTACCAGACACCTTGTGGACCAAGGGCCCCCATGGTGCAGGCCCTATTCGTACAGGTACACCATTGAGAAATACATTGAAGGAAGGTGCTATCTTACCTAGAGTGAAGAAGTATCCTCCTTCTAAAGAAGTAGATGAGGGCATCGCCCTTACTGTACAGGCGTTGTAGGGCAAGGAGTGATATACCCTGGAGTATCTTCTTGTAACACCCCAATTCACCCGGTTAAGAAGT
Organism: Calotriton arnoldi; assembly: GCA_963921515.1. Classification (NCBI taxonomy): domain Eukaryota; kingdom Metazoa; phylum Chordata; class Amphibia; order Caudata; family Salamandridae; genus Calotriton; species Calotriton arnoldi. The sequence goes on from CAWUFW010000193.1 coordinate 4,967,089, forward strand.
TTAAGGGTAATACTTGGCATATGGTTCAAGACATGCGCCAACTGAACGATGTAGTGGTACCAGAATTTCCAGTTGTTCCTGACCCCTCCATCATTTTGGCAAATATTGCTCAGAATGCTAAATATTTCTCTGTTATAGATCTGAAGAATGCCTTTTTAGCATCCCTCTTCATCCAGAAAGCCATTATTTGACAGCGTTCTCCTATCGCGGGACTCAGTATTTGTATTCTCGGTTATCCCAAGGGTATTGTGAGTCCCCCAGCATTTTCTACAGAGTGGTGAAAACTGATCCGTCAAACTTTCAATGTGACAGTACATTGCTGCAGTATGTCGATGACATACTGGTTTGTAGTCCTACAGAACAGCAGTGTAGGAAAGGTACCATATCTCTTCTGGTTACTCTTGCACAGAGAGGATTCCAGGTAGAGAGAGATAAAGTCCAGTATTACCAGGAGGAAGTCCATTATTACTTCTCGTTGACGAGAAACCCCTAACAGAGCAGCATCTATTCATCAAATGAGTGAGCCAAAAATTGTTAAAGGAATGCAGAAGTTTCTTGGTCTCTTTAAGTATCTGAGACAATGGGTTTTTGATTACAGTACCCTAATAGCTCATTTGCTGGCTTCTATCAAACAAGCAAAAGACAGAAATGGGAAGATAACATGTACACCAGAGATGAGAGAGACTTTTCAGAAGTTGAAGACTGAGATAACAAATACTGTAGTTTTGGGAACTCCTGATTATACCAAGGAGTTGTATCTCTTTTGTCATTGCAACGATCAAGTGATGACAGCTGTCCTTACACAGAAATATCCTTTAGGACACAAACCCATTGCATATTTTAGTGTACTGTTGGATTCAGTGATGGGAGGACATTATCTTTGAGGGCAAACTCTTGTCGCTGCATCTGCTGCAATACAGGAGATAACCCCCATTGTCATGGGGGTACCTTTAACGCTGTATGCAGAGCATGCAGTGTTTGCTATCATTCAGAAGGCTAAGACTACTCTGACTACACAGAGTGTGTCAAGATATGAGGTGATACTGTCACTACCGTCTTTGAAGGTTGTGAAGTGTCATACGGTAAATCCTACAACATTCTTTGCTCATCCTATATTAGACTGTGATGATGATGCACATGACTCTGCAACTTATATTCCTAATTAATCTAGTCAAGTAACAGAGGATCCTATATCAGGTAACATTGTCTATTTTGCTGATGGTTCTACTATTGACCAGGATACAGGAGTGAGACACACAGGTGCAGCAGTAGTTACAGCACAACAGCATGATTCTTCAGATAACTGATCCACTATGTGGAGTGTAACGCTACCAGTACTTTATTCTGCACAAGCAGCAGAATTGATAGCCTTGATAGCGGCTCTTTAACAAGGAGCAGGAAAAGTCATCACGATCTATTCAGATTCAGCTTATATGACCACCACTGTACATTCCAGCATTATGAGATGGAGAAGGAGAGGTTTCTTTAAGTCAGAGGAAAGTCCTGTATTGCTTAGGAATTTTCTAGAAGCACTTGCATTACCACAAGCATTGACAGTTGTGAAATGTGCAGCACATACAAACATACAGGCTTTTGTGTCTCAGGGTAATGTACTAGCAGATTGGGCAGCTAAAGATGCAGCTAGGCGCACACCCAGTCTGTGCCATCAGTTTCAAAACATGTCCCTGTTTTGGTGGCTCAGACTGCTTCACAGTCTGAATCCGAATCTAACCCTACCACAGATAATGTCATGCCTCATTATGCTGAGCGAGCGTGTTTACATCTTCAAGAGTGGCAGGAAGCTGCTCCACCCCATGAGAAACAGTTATGGGAGGCTAGAGGATGCTCCCAGTCAGGGGATGACCTAATATATAGACAAATATTTACAGGCAAACCAGCGATGCCTCAGGCTTTAATTATGATAGCTCTTGATCAGTTGCATTTGTCAGCTCACATTTCAAGAGATAATTTATCTATGCAAATACAAGACTGGTTCATTCCCAATTTGCATGATATGCTTACCAAGTACCATCAAAAATGTACTGTCTGCCAACAATTCTCTCCCAATCCCACATTGATAATGATAAATTCTACTATTCCACAACCACAAGGTCCTTTTAAAGCTCTCCATACCGACTTTGTGGACATGCTAGATAGGTGTAACAACTATCGGTATCTTGTAGTTTGTCCTTTTTCCCGATGGATTGAAGCAGGACTGTGCATCCATTTTGATGCTAAGTTAGCTGCTACCTTTCTGATTCATGACGTGATTCCACACTGAGGAATTCCAGAAGAGATAAGATCTGACAACGGCACACACTTTGTTAATACAATCATCACACATCTTATAACAATATTGGGGATAAAATATTAACTATTCTCTGTTCATCATCCCCAAAGCAATGGCATTGTTGAGCACCTAAACGGCCTGCTGAAGAATAAGATCAGCAAGCTATGCACCACGTTGCATAAGAAGTGGTTGTATTGCCTACCATTGGCACTCTTTTCCCTTAGAATACGCCAAGGGCCAGATGTACGACGGTTTTAAGCATGGGCAAACGGGTCTTAGACCCGTTTGCGCATGCTAAAAACCATGGGCCCATGTACAAACAGTGTTTTGCGAGTCGCAAATAAATTGCGACTCGCAAAATACTGTTTTGGGACTCGGTATTTGGAAGGGGCGTTCCCTTCCAAATAGCGACTCCGTGGCCATGTACTAATGTTTTGCGACTGCAATTACTCGCAAATTACCACCTACTTCAAGTAGGTGGTAATGCATTCGCAAATGGGAAGGGGTCCCTTTGCAAATGCATGCCAAATTATTTTTTAAGGGCAGGCAAGGGTCCCAGGGACCACAGCCTGCCCTTAAAAAATTAAACGAAAACGTTTCATTTTTTTTTAATTAAATGCATCCCGTTTTCCTTTAAGGAAAACGGGCTGCATTTAAAAAAAAAGCTGCTTTATTTAAAAGCAGTCCCAGACATGGTGGTCTGCTGAGCCCAGCAGGCCACCATCCCTGGGAGGGCCAGCCATTCCAAATGGGGTCGCAAAATGCGAGTGGCTCATTAATATTCCTGAGCCTCGCATTTTGCGACCCCATTGGGAATCGCAAGCAGTGTCCAAGACACTGTTGTACATGTCAAATAGCGAGTCGCAAATTGCGAGTCGCAAAAGCGATGCAATTTGCGAGTCGCTCTTTGGCAGATCGTACATCTGGCCCCTAGTTCTGATCATCACTTGACACCCCATCAGATAGTGACAGGGAGACCTATGAATGTACAAATACCTGCCACCAGAAGAAATATACAGGGAAAAAGCAAATCAGAAATCTTAAATAATGAAAAGCATGTTTAGTTCATTTCTAAACAGGTAATCAAAGAAGAAGAAAAAGGAGAAGCGCACCCCAGTTGAGGTCGACCTCCCAGTTCTGCACATAGGCGACACTGTTTTTGTTCGCAATTTTGTCTGGAAATGGAGACAGCCCAGCTTTGACGGACCATTTACGGTAACCTTTTGTGACCCTCACTGCCCTCAAAGTATTTGGCTGGGAACCTTGGATCCACCTCACCGATATTCATCTGAATCCAGCATCACATCATGCATCGTCAACAATGTAAATGGAAAAAGAGGGGGAAGAAGATTGTTGTCATAAAAATACTCCCCGCCACCTCTGCAATTGGGCAATTTTTTGGATTAACAGAACGGAAGTTATGTATTTTTGTTTTCCTTTCCCTTTTTTGTCTCTTAGTACTATCTTCTCTTTTGTTGCTCTTTTATAGCAACGTATCTTCTAGCTCTAACATCACACACCTACGAAGAGAACTTTCTTATCATGCTAATGTGTCCCATAGTGTTCATACCAGAAAATCAGATAATATGTGGTATCAGCATAAATCAGACATAGGTTCAGAAATTACCAATGAATCATGTTTTGTCTGCTCTCTAATTCCTCATGCCACAGGATCAGATAGGCTACATTCAACTAAAGAAGTGCCTCCAAGTACAACTGTGTCTTTTGCATCTCTACTTGTGTAGGATTAAGTCCCAAATGCAACTAACACATGTTAAAGTAGCATGCTTTTTAGTCAATTCCACAAAATATGACTCTTTAGCAGAGGTTTTATATATCCTTATAGATAGACAGGACTTTAAGGATGAGCTAGCACGAATGAAGAAACAAGTTGTCCCACTACTATAGAATGGATATAAATGGTTTTAGATTTAGGGTTTTTAGAAGTAACACGCCGGCCCACGGAGTGAAATAGTTATTTAGTAAATCCTTTACCCCCAGATTGTGTTTGTAGGCCAGGATTTAGTGTTACTGGATCAGTTTTTGCCCATGATCAATGGCATTCTGCTATCGAATTTTCCTGTAGGGTAGTTATGGAATGGTACTGATGTTAGTCAGGGTGCAGTAAAATAGTGTCCGCGTAAATGGGATGATAATGTTCTGTGTTACACTTGGATAGATAGAACTGTGAGTACTCAGACAGTCATTTTTTTTGTAAACAGATTTTATTGAATCTTACAGAAGGTGCATTGGGTCGTTATGCCACAACCCTATCAACCAACAAACTTACATTCAGCCAACTTGGGACATTAGTACAGATTATTAACCAGTTCAGGATGTTCGGCTCTTTCGACAGTCATTTGCAGTCCTATACATACACTGACATTCAGTCCCAACTGAAACCCCCCATCCCGCAACTACCCCTGCCCGCCCCACCCCCCAGCCGTGTCACTTACATCTAGGTCGTTAATGTATAGTAGATCAGTGCCCTGAACAGGGTGTCATCATTGACTGAAGTAGCACTATAGGGGATCGCATTCCATCCAGGCAACAGATAGACGCCCTCAGTAGCTTGCCTCCAGGCCTCAAGAAACCCCACCCCCCCCTCTTGCAGCTTAACTTATGTCTGCTGGGGGAACACCTATGGAGTCTGTGTCTTCAGCATCTTCCGGGGATTTAAGCGCCACGACTAGTGCTTCCCAAGCCCTTGCCCCGTCTAGTGCCCTCTCACTCCCTGTTCTTCTGGCTATCTGCTGTCTGATCACCCCTTTACATTCGGCCCACTTGAGGAGTTCTGCTTTCCATCTTGCTATGCTTGGACCCTGTTTAGCTTTCCAATGCATGGTGATATCCCTTTTGGCCAGTAATAGCCCCAAGTCTAAGAGCTTACTCGTGATTTTATTCTTGGACGTGTGAGGGAACCAGTGTGGAAGGCAGTGTTTCTGGGTCAGCTCCACTTCCCTGTCAGTAAGATCAGTCAGTAATGTTATCTCCCCCCAGTAGCTGTCCAGAAACAGGCAAGCCCACAACATATGTTTGAAATCTTTCTCCAGGTCTCGCAGCCGTTGGTCATCCCTCTCTATGTCCGTAAGGAGCACCTTCCGTACGCCCATCATTTCGGAGATGCAACGCCCTCTAATAACAGCTTTACATGCATCCCACTCCACTAAAGAGGATTTTGCAGTGTTAGCATTATCTTGGAAGTAGTTAGTAATAGCTGTTCCTATCGCGACGTGAAATACGGGATCATTCAAAGCCTCAGGTCGCAAGCGCCAGGTAGGGATCTTGGGTCGCGCGCGGGACCATTGTAGACTCACTAGTACGGAATTATGGTCAGAGAGCGTCCTAGTGAGATACTCACTGTTACAAATCCCCTCGTGGACATCAGGGGAGCATAATATGGCATCTAATCGGACGAGCAATTAATTTTTCTTTTGTAAACAGATTTTACTGAATCTTACAGAAGGTGCATTGGGTTGTTATGCCACAACCCTATCAACCAACAAACTTACATTCAGCCAACTTGGGACATTAGTACAGATTATTAATCAGTTCAGGATGTTCGGCTCTTTCGACAGTCATTTGCAGTCCTATACATACACTGACATTCAGTCCCAACTGAAACCCCCCATCCCGCAGCTACCCCCGCCCGCCCCACCCCCCAGGCGTGTCACTTACATCTAGGTCGTTAATGTATAGTAGATCAGTGCCCTGAACAGGGTGTCATCATTAACTGAAGTAGCACTATAGGGGATCGCATTCCATCCAGGCAACAGATGGCTGCCCTCAGTAGCTTGCCTCCAGGCCTCAAGAAACCCCCCCCCCCCCTCTTGCAGCTTAACTTATGTCTGCTGGGGGAACACCTATGGAGTCTGCGTCTTCAGCATCTTCCGGGGATTTAAGCGCCACGACTAGCGCTTCCCAAGCCCTTGCCGCTTCTAGTGCCCTCTCACTCCCTGTTCTTCTGGCTATCTGCTGTCTGATCACCCCTTCACATTCGGCCCACTTAAGGAGTTCTGCTTTCCATCTTGCTATGCTTGGACCCTGTTTAGCTTTCCAATGCATGGTGATATCCCTTTCGGCCAGTAATAGCCCCAAGTCTAAGAACTTACTCGTGATTTTATTCTTGGACGTGTGGGGGAACCAGTGTAGAAGGCAGTGTTTCTGGGTCAGCTCCACTTCCCTGTCAGTAAGATCAGTCAGTAATGTTATCTCCCCCCAGTAGCTGTCCAGAAACGGGCAAGCCCACAACATATGTTTGAAATCTGCGCCTTCTGTATTGCAGCGCGGGAAGCCGCTGTTTGGGTTGGGAAATACTTATTGAGCTTTTCCGGGGTAAGGTATGCTCTGTGTAAGACATAAAAATTTACTAGTTGTAACCTGGCGTTTCGGGTGCTCTTCCAGGCTCTCTCTACCAAATCCCCCCAGGCCTTCTCCGGGATAGCCTCCCCAAGGTCAGTTTCCCACTTGAGCCGCAGTTCAGTCAATGGGAGTAGTGTTTCCCTCGTCAGGCGCCTGTATAAGCATGTCACTGCTTTGAAGGTACCTGCTGCCATTACCACGTATTGTCAGCCCAGTGACGTTTTGGGCTCTGTGAGTCCTCCTCCCCAGTGTTTCCGAATGGCCGCCGTGAGGGATGTGTACAGCAGAAAATCCCCCCCGGGTAAGCCATAGTGGGCTTGTAGATCATTAAACGGGATCATGGCCCCCTCTTCGTATAGGTCTCCTATGCAAGTCAACCCCTGTTCCACCCAGAGCTCCAACCTCTGCCAGTTACCTCCATGCGGCAGGGCCGTACACATAAGTATCGGGATTTCCGATGCGTATGGGGGTCTAAGTTTAGCTCTTCGCAGGTACCTGTTCCAACACCTTCGTGCTGTGTCGAGCTCAGTGGTGAGGGTTAAGGGTCTGACAGGTAGCCGCAAGATGATGTGAGATAGCAGCCTCAGGGATGTAAACTCCTCCCTCCGCTCTTCTTCTCCCCTGACACAGCTCGCTACCCACTGCGTAAGCCAGTGAAACTGCGCCGCCAAATAATAAGTCTCATAGTCATGTACCGCTTATCAAACCTCCGCTCTTGGTCGCATAAGGATAGCAAGTGCTACTCTACGTCTGCCAGTACCCCAGAGAAAACCCGTGATCAGTGATCGGAGCTGAGCAAAGTACTTTGTCGTGATCCAGACCGGTAATGTCCCAAAGTAGTATAGTTATCTCGGGAGAGTGACCATTTTGAGCAGGGCTATGCGGCCAGCCACAGAGAGCGGCAATGAGCTCCAGAAGTCGAAGTTGCTTTTGGCTCCTCTGATAGCCTTCCCTATATTACCCACTAGAATGTCCTCTTGTGTGTCCCCAGGTATGGCAGACACCTGTCTTCCCAGAACACCCCCTCTGTGTCTCGTGGGCCTATTCAGCCGCTCCGTGCAGGAAACAGGCAAGACTTCGCCCAGTTCACTTTTAACCCTGCGACTCTGCTGAGGTCCCGTAGCAAGTCTTTTGCTGCCACAAGGGCCTCCCCAGAATCAGCTAGAAAGAGCAAAAGGTCATCAGCGTACAGTGCGATATGATGGATCTGCCCATGTACAGTGAGACCCTGATAAGCTCGCCCTGATCTGGCTTGCACCGCCAGTGGCTCCATCGCCAGGGCAATTAGCAGGGGAGAAAGGGGGCACCCCTGACGTGTCCCCCTTTCCACACTACAGGCATCCAATATTAGTCCACCAGTTTTAACCCTGGCAGTAGAGTCGGAAAATAAGAGAGCCATCCAACCCACGAAATCATCACCCAGCCCCATTTTCCACATTACATGGAACAAATAAGGCCGTTCCAGGCTGTCAAACGCTTTTTCTATATCAACGGCGAAGATCGTCGTCACGTCTACATTATAGGAGTCAGCCTCTAGAACTCGTAGGAGGCGCCGGATGTTAAGCGCCGTGTTTCTGGTGGGGATAAACCCAGATTGATCCTTGTGAATCAGGGCAGTCATGTGGGGGAGCAAACGAGTAGCCAAGACCCTACTTAGTATTTTATAGTCTAAATTAAGCATAGACAACAGGCGATACGCAGTCTTATCCCATGGTGGCTTCCCCGGCTTGAGTAATGGTATGATGATCGCCTTTCTAGTGGTCGCAGGCAGGTGGCCAACCCGCTTTGCGTCATTATATAACTGTACCAGCCTGGGAGCCAGTAAGTCGATGTATGCTAGGTAGAATTCAATTGGCAGGCCATCCGTGCCCGGAGTTTTATTGCGAGTCATGCTCTTAATTGCTCCTCTCACTTCCCCAAGATCTATCTCCCGTCCTAGTGCCTCTGCACTGTCCTCACCTAGGGCTGGTAGTCCCACGTCTCGTGTGAACTCGTGCAGATTCTCCTCCGCTGGAGTCAGTTTACTCCTGTAGAGGTCCGTATAATAGGCGAGGAACAAATCATTGGTGCCCCACTGGTCTTATCTCGCCGCCCCATCCTGGTCTCTAAGTTCCATTATCACTGTGCCTCTCCTGGCGGGGTTAGCCAACCAAGTCAGAAGGGCTCCCGACTCGTCTCTTTCTGAATGAGCACGGGTGATATATTTTTTATAGTCGAAGCAACGCAGACGCTCTACTTGCACTGCCACTGCCTCCCTAGCCTCCAAAAGCTCCTGCTGTTTGGCCGGGTTCTCAGGTCTATCTTTCTCCAGGTCTCGCAGCCTTTGGTCATCCCTCTCTATGTCCGTAAGGAGCACCTTCCGTACGCCCATCATCTTGGAGATACAACGCCCTCTAGTAACAGCTTTACATACATCCCACTCCACTAAAGAGGATGTTGCAGTGTTAGCATTATCTTGGAAGTAGTTAGTAATAGCTGTTCCTATCGTGGCGTGAAATAGAGGATCATACAAAGCCTCAGGTCGCAAGCGCCAGGTAGAGATCTTGGGTCGCGTGCGGGACCATTGTAGACTCACTAGTATGGGATTATGGTCAGAGAGCGTCCTAGTGAGATACTCACTGTTACAAATCCCCTTGTGGACATCAGGGGAGCATAATATGGCATCTAATCAGACGTGCAATTCATGTAGGGCTGAGAAAAAGGAATAATCCCGGGTCGCAGGGTGCTGTGCCCTCCAGGAGTCTATCAAGCCCCATTTCAGTTGCCAATCGCAGCGCGCCTCCGCCAGTTTGTGTGCAGGAGCATCAGGGAGTGGGGGATGAGAGCGATCTAGATTTACATCCGACGTACAGTTAAAGTCGCCCCCCAAAAGTACTGAACCCGTGAGGACAGTCGCCAGTTTTCTAGAAAGATGTGAGAGAAATGCTGGCTGGTCCGAATTAGGCGCGTATATACTACCTAGTACTAAGTCCCTACCATCCAGTCTCCCCGATATTATCACGTACCTGCCTTCTGGATCTATTATCTGTTTTGTGCACTGAAAAGGTACCCCTGCCCTTACCCATATGAGGGCCCCTCGTGCATACGCGCATCCAGCGCCCTCGTGCATCCAGCGACGCTGCAGTGCCACGCCTTATTTTGCTATTATGTGGGTTTCCTGAAGCAGAGCGATCTGAATACCTCTGCGAACCAAATATGAGTGAATTTTGTGACTTCGTACCATTGAGTGCATCCCCCTCACATTCCATGAAATACATTTTAAAGCTAGTGGGGATCCCATTGTCTTAGGAATTTCCTGTGTGCATTAAAAAAACCCTCTCCCCCTGTGACACGCCTGGCCCCCCTCAACATTACCCAACTGTAAGAAAACCCCCAACTTCCCCTCCCCAGGACAGGTACTGGAAAACTAGTTCCCATCCAAACACTTCTGAAGTGTACAAACATCCAATGGCAGGTGGGGGGTGAACGACCTCCAGTCTTGGCCCCAGATTCTCCGGTCCACCGCCCCCCCAGGAAATAAGCCAATCATGAACCCCCGGGCCAGTTAGTTGCGGCTCTGAGAGCAGTGTGACATACGGCCAAGTCTTTGAGAGTTCTTCTGGGTGCGGGTGCAGATCGTGCCTGTGAAATCTTACATGAGTTCATCTGCAGTCTGGGGTGTAACCTTTGGCAACTCTGTTCCCGAGCTGTCATTGTCGCTGCGATCTGGTGACGTTTCTGATCTTCCAGTGTGCAATCCGCTCCTGCTCGATTAAGGGCTGGGACTTTTTTGGCTATGTGTCGCTACAGCCTGCAATGCTTTGCGGCGTTCCAGACTAATTTCTCTGGGCGACGGGGCGTTGGAGCCACTTTGGTGACTGCGAGGGCTCTGGTGCGGAGAGTTTGAGGCGGAAGCGTGGGGGGTCGTCGGACCGCGCGTCTCGAGCCACTCCCAAGCCTCTTGCGGCATGAGGAAAAAACGAGTTCCTGCAGGGTCTGCCACTTGGAGGCGCGAGGGGAACAACATTGCGTAGGGCAAGTGTAGCTGGCGTAACTTCTTTTTGACAGCCAAAAAGGATGCCCTGTTCCGTTGGACCTCCCTTGTGAAGTCTGGAAAAACCATTATGGCACTATTGCCAATTTGCAGCCCTTGTTTCTGGCGAGCTCTCTGCAAGATGTGATCTCTGTCTCGAAAATGCAGCAAACGTGCCACTATCGGTCTTGGTGGGGCCCCTGGTCTTGGTGGTGTTGCTGGGACCCTGTGCGCTCGTGCCAGGGCATAGAAGGGTGACAACCCTTCCGGAGCCACCTCCGTTCTTATCCAATCCTCCAAGAAGCGCACCATATTTGCCCCTTCCGTTTTTTCAGGCACTCCAATGACACAGATGTTATTCCTGCGGGACCTGCCCTCGCTATCCTCGGCCCGCATTTCCAGCACCTTTATTTTAGCTTCCAGGTACGTGAGGGATCGTTGCATTCCGAGCACTTTCTCCGGGAGGCCTCCTAGCTCTTTTTCATTAGTGGTCACCCTGTCCTTGAGTTTGCGATGGTCGTCCTTTAGCAGGTTTAAGTCCGTGCCAATCGCATCAATTTTCCCTTCTAGCACCTCTCTGGGGGCTGTGATCGCCTGCATGACGTCGGACAATGTGGGTCTTCTGGGAGTCGAGTCTCTCCCCGATTCCAGGACTTCTTCCACGTCATCCGTCTGGGCGCCCGGGGCATCCACGCTGAGGACAGTGAACCCTCTCTTTTTCTGCGTTCTCCCCATCGTTCTGGATCAGGTGGGTGTTCTCTGCCCGCCACAGGTGTTCTCCGCTGTGCTGGGGGGACGTGCTATGCAGACTTAGCCGGGCCCTTTTAGTCAGCCGCTGGGTTTCAGAGATCAAATGAGGAACTCGCAGCTGAAATCCCCCTAGGGCAGGTCTACGCACTTCAGGAGCACTGCGTATGCTGCGTCGTATGCCCAGTAATACCTATCCAGGAGTGATGCGCTCCTTGATCACTCTCGACTCCGGACCTGCCTTATGGGAGTGTGGGCCAGGTACGTTCCCCCTCTTGGGTCTTTGCTGGCACCACAGAACCAGATGAGGATCTATTAGACTCCTACCCAGCAAAGGGTGGCGCACCTCGACATCCCAGCTCCTCAATAGCTAGGGGATCTGCATCAGTGGATGGTCTCCGCAGCTTCCGTGTTGCTTCCCCAGAACTTAGGTGACTTACTGCTACAAAGTTGATGGGGAGAGCATCGATGACACGAGCGCCATGCAGCTAGCAGCGCCCAGCGTCTCTCCTGGATCAGAGCGCTTCTCCGCTGGCACCTTCCCCTGCCAGCCGATCCCAGCGTGCTTTCGTCGAGCCTTCTGCTGCGCGGGCTACCGCCCGGTCTGCACAGCAAGGCCTAAGTCACATGTGGCGACTAAATTCAGAGGATCCCAGGTCCCCCACTACCAGTGGTGCACTCGCCTGATAAACGCTGGTGCGTGTCGTGACTCAGAGACTGCGCGGGGTATAAGGCGCACCTCAGCCAGGGCCTCTCGCTACACCTTTTATGACACTGCAGGGCTCCCTACCTCGTGGACCTCATTGCTTCACCAGACCTCCACACCAGGGGAGCAGCAGCATTGCAGACAGGGAGCGACTACAGGTTCTAGCAGTGCTACGTGCCCTCAGTGCTGTTCGATCGTTTTCCAGTGCTCAGCGTTCAAATAGAGGCAAAGCGGGCGCTCCCAGTCGGTACAGCCCGTTGGGTGGTGATCCGCGCCATGGGCGCCGAGGCCCCTCCTGCGCGGGCACACTCCCGCCGGTTCCGTCAGGCTTCACTCGGCTGTGCTTGCAATGCGCAGGTGAGTGTGCATGCGGCTCAGGCACTTCTCATTCACCGCATCTTGCCCCAGATTCGTACCTCTATCGGCAGCGCTCTCGACCCTCAGCTGGCCCAGACAGGCTCCGCCGCCGAGTTCCGCCCAACTGCTGCGGTAGCTTCACTGGGGTGCCATTTCGCAGCCGCCAGGGCAGGCTTACTTCGCCGCAGCCAGGAGGTGGTCTGTTCGTCAGCGCCATCACTTCCACCGCCGCGTTCTGGATCCCTCTGCCAATCCAGACGGGTCTCGGCTCCGTGGACTGCCCCTTCGTCAGCAAGTCCCAGCTGGCCCGCCACGGCACTCAGGGGATCGCCGCCATTTTGTTCCTGCCTCCGCCCGGCCTGCAACCCTCAAGTATGCGGCAAATGGCATCAATTGCGGTGATTCTGAGTTCGCTGCAGCTCGCCGGCAGCGCTAGGCTACTCTCTGCCTGCAATTCGGCTCCCTCGGCCCGGTCCGGGCGACAGGATAAATGACTACGGGGAAGCGGCGGTCGGAGCTCCTCAGCTCGTGTCCGCTCCCATCGGCTGCAGGCCACGCCCCCCGTGAGTACTCAGACAGTCATGAGACTAACTTCTGTTTCAGAGGAAAAGGCGCCTTTAATGTAGGATACAATATTAGCTGTAGTGCCACAATAGATAACGCCGACATGCTGGGGGGCCCCGCCAGTCTCTTGGACTATTGTTGGCAGTGTGGAGAACTACTGTTCGCCCAGTTACCACCGAACTGGGGAAGCCTCTGCACATTGGTCACCTTGCACGCCCCTGTTTTGGTAATTCCTGGAGTCAGTCTATCAACCCTACATGAACACCCCATGAGCCATCCAACAACTTTGTTACATCATCATCGAAGGAAGAGAACTGAGAGTATTATGGCACTACTACTTGGAATGGTATTCCTCAAGAGTATTGATTGTTTAATGATGCACAGCTTTTCTTTGGAAGCATTTTGCCATTTCTTCAGGCTAAGGCAACAACTTGATGGCTGCAGATAACTTGATGGGAACTCCTCAAGTGCATCAACACTACAAAAGATGGATTTAATGCCATTAAGAAAGAGCTGTGTGATATGAGAATGATGATAATGAAGCACCGTTATGAACTTGACCTTATGACGGCCATGGAAGGAGGCGTATGTGCCAAAATAGGAACTGCTTGCTGTACTTGTCCCAGCAAATGATGCAGAAAATGTAACTTACAAGAAAAAAGAGTATGTCCAGAAGGACTAGTTTACATACTTTAAAAAGAATGCCCTAGACCATCAATTCTAGGGTTCTTATTGCTTTAGTAGCTTATTTTAAATTATTTAGAATAACAAAGCAAATAAATATTTTTTCATGTCTCAGAAAAGAAACCTTCCATTTACAGAACACCACACTTTACAAAAACACATTTATACACAATGTATTCCACTTAAAAACGAAAAAATTCAAAGACAAAAATGACAGGTGAAACAAACTTAGACAATCGTGTGAAATAACATTTACATTGAGAGTACAACACCAGTCCTAGTTTTTACATAAGGCACCAAGCAGACATTAGATTCTTAACTAGACGTTGTTAATTGTCCTGCCTAGGCCAATTTTTGCTGAATTGTAGCAGACATCGGGTGTGTGGAGAATGTTCTAAAACAATTTAATCCAGACTAAGTTTAAAGAAGTGTTGAATCGGGATGGGCGTCGCCTGAGCAGCCCCATGGAGTGAAATTGATTCCCCTGGCAGTGAGGCGCCAATTACTGACTACAGTCAAGCCGTCAGGACAACTTTGAAAAGTCTCTGTGGCAACTGGGATTTCTTACTAAAGATTTTTCGTTACATCATATGGCAAATTCAACCGTCAGGCAAGAGGTTTCAATTATTCCTCTATACACAGGGCGGACGCACATCGCGCCGCTTTTAAGATTTCAACCTTGTCCAAGTCCTGAGGAGAATCCGTGAATTGGGTGGATTCGAAACGCGTTGGCTCTTGTGAGCTTGGGGGATTGTGTATAAATTGTGCCTTAAGGAATGTAGTAATAATTTTTTCCTCTTGTGTAGGCAACATTGGTTTGAAGACATAACCCCCGGCCTCTTGGCCTAGGCAGGACAATTAACAGCGTCTAGTTAAGAATCTAACGTCTGCTTGGTGCCTTATGTAAAAACTAGGACTGGTGTTGTACTCTCAATGTAAATGTTATGTCACACGATTGTCTAAGTTTGTTTCACCTGTCATTTTTGTCTTTGAATTTTTTCGTTTTTAAGTGGAATACATTGTGTATAAATGTGTTTTTGTAAAGTGTGGTGTTCTGTAAATGGAAGGTTTCTTTTCTGAGACATGAAAAAATATTTATTTGCTTTGTTATTCTAAATAATTTAAAATAAGCTAAATAAAGCAATAAGAACCCTAGAATTGATGGTCTAGGGCATTCTTTTTAAAGTATGTAAACTAGTCCTTCTGGACATTCTCTTTTTTCTTGTATTTACAGTGGTCCAGTCCAGGAGGTTTTAGGACCCGAGCCTTCTTTGTTCTCGAAAATGTAACTTTGTCAGAGGCCATACGAACTTTGTATAATCTACAGGAGAAAATGGTAGATGAAGGAAGTGCCCAAGATAACTGGTTAAACAGGTGGCTTTCTTTTCTGCCATCCTGGATGTCGGAACTGTTGGGAGCCTTGTTGCCAGCTATTGTGGCCCTATTAGTTATGTATTGTGCTATCTAATTAGTTTTAGCATGTTGTAGAAGAAATGGTACAAAGGCCGGAGGGATGTTTCCAGTTAGGACACCAACTCTAGTAGAAGATGCTCAGGGCAACACATATCACTTAGTGCCAAGTGAAGACCAAGGTTTAGAACAAGTAGTTGAAATATCAATGAGAGGGGGGAATGTTATGGAAGAAATTAGATATGAAGACACGACGCAACAGCAGACAACAGTAGAGAGCGTCACACAGCTATATGTGGTGAAAGTGCAGGCCTAAAATCTCGTGCTGATGAGAAAGAGGTGAAGAGTTCACTTGAAGACAGAATGCATGACCTGTAAGGTCGTAGTTAAAGGAAAACTCGTATTTGGCAAGCTTGAATGAATTTGTGGCCTTAGCACACAGGCACGTATTCTGTGTTCTCAGTAGATTGAAACATGATTAAACAATAGGAGCAGGAGATTGAATTAGCCAAGAACACAGAATCTGATAAGATGTCTTGGGAGCACAATGATAAAGCACACACGCAAATACACATGCATTCAAGACAAATACACCTGCATTCAAGAGTAGAAGAATAGTTAGTTTGTTAGCTTTGTTAGAACTGCAATAAAGGATGTGTAAAGACTTAGGTTACAGTTACAGTTTAGGAACACAGATGATGAAATGTTTCTGCAAACCCATGTGTAACTTTTAAGTAACTTCCGGGCATATTTACAAGTCCATTGCGCCATCGGTGTGTCACTTTTATTGAAGCATCCGCAGCGCAATGGGCTTCCCCATATGTACAAGGCCATGTAAAGTCACCCTGCGTGACTTTTCATGGCCATGTAAATATGTTTACCTTTCACGCATAACTCTGCGTGAAAGGGTCGTTCCATGGGTGTTGCTGTGGGTGTTCCCATTCAACACCCATGGAACTTTGTCGCATTCCCAGATTTACAACATTTTGTAAACCTGGGAATGTGTAAGAATCCTACGCCTCCCCAGGGGAGGCGTAAGGAGGCACAACGAGGAGAAATACTTTTATTTCTCCTCGTTGTTTCTTCTTTGAGTGTTGCATTGTGCAGCACGCATAGAAAGAGGAAAATGCCTTTAATTATTGTTTTTGTGCAGGAAGGTGTCCCTTCCTGCACAAAAACAATCATACCCTCAGCGTAGGCACCCTTGCAAAATTACTCAAGGGTGTCTGCGCTGGTGCACGCCTGCTATTTGTGCACCGGCACAGGGGAGAAGGACAGGAATGCGCCTTATCTTGTAGATACAGTGCATTCCTACCCTTTTATTTTGATGCACGGCATCAAAATATTGTAAATGAGGCCCTTCATGTTTAATCTTTTGTAACAAGCATTGTCTGACTATGTATTAAAGTAGCTGCCTGTGAAGCAGCAAATTGAGACTGGCTGTTTCCCTGTGTGGGGACGGTCCCTCTCCCTGCTGCAGTAAAGAGCTGTTTTCACATTGCCAAGAGGAGTCTGTCTTTTTCTTTATTTTTAGAGTTACCCTGCAATATTGGCAAGAGTAGGGAGTGGTTATAGACCGTAAGGATCTATACTGTATGGGTTCACCCAGGAGTGCAAGAGTTGCAGGCCAAGGATTTTTTATCTTTCACCAGTCACCGGGATATGTGCTCTATATGGTCTATTTAGGAATGATAAATGAGCAACCCACAGCATGAGTTCATCACAGGCCACGAGGATAAATTTCTTATAGGTCAATCCTGGGGCAAGAAGTGACGACCTCATGGACAAGCACTGCATACAGACAACCGGAATGAGTGTCTTACAGGGTAAGCCCAGGGCTTCCTAGGAGCTGGCCTGGTTACTGCTGGCCTGGGTAGATGTTCCATTGGCTCAGTCCAAGACACCTGATGATAATATATTGGGCTTCTAGCTCTCTCAAGGGTAGAGTTAATAGCACTGTATTGCGTGGAATGGATATGATTTGTATTTTAAGTAAACTGACGAAGTAAGGAGCTTTTAGGTGTTTGATGATCCTCAAAGGTCAGGGTTTTTGGCTTAAACCCGTTTCCAGCACCTTGGCCCCAGTCGGGCATCCTGTGCGGTGTCACATTTTTTCCACATCCTGTTTAAATAACGAGATAGTAGGGTGAGAGATTGAATGGTAGGTGACATGGATGGTAGTTTGGCCACTGATTGGGGAGAGCTCCATTCCATCTCACATGAGCCTCAAAATTCCAATGTCTCTCTCCGCTTCCCCTCCAAGGCTTTGGTTACTGATACCAATCGCCTTTGTCATTCAGGAACACAAGGGAGAGATTCGCCCACTGCAAGTACTGGCTTCCTGCCGCTGTTATGAGTGTCCTGTAAGTTCATTCCAGACGTTCCTCAGTTGGAGAAAAAGCTAGGTCTTTACTTCAAACTTGAATTTCATATGGCATTGCACATTTCTTTACTTTGCGACCACATAAGACTTTTTGACAATGTACATATTCCAGTTTGTAAGTCAGAAACGTTGTTCTGACTGTTAAAAGGGTTTTGAATTAAAAAAAGAAGGGGTGTAAGGGGCATTCCCTCCCATTTGAGAGTCGCATCGTTATGCTCTTAATATTTGCAACCTGCTGAATGATACATCAGGACCATAGCATGGATCAACAATGGGCCTTTGCCAGGAACTGCCCTGTGGACCTTGCAGAGTGCCTTGAAGGCAGAATTCTGGCTAGAAGTAGCTAGTGAACTGCTTAAAGGACTAGTGCAATGCTTTGCCTGTGGCAAAGGTGCAGTAGCTGTCTTGCTGCAGTGTTTTGAATCATTTGCAATTTTTTAAGATTACAGAGAAGGGAGAGGAGTTGGCCTAACGGCTAGGGCGGTCGACCTCAAATCTGGGGAACTGGGTTCGAGTCTCGGCAATGACGCTGAACATCCTGTGATTCTGGGCAAATCACTTAATCTCCCCGTGAACAAAAATGAATGTGTCCTCATGTAATGCAACTGGTACTATGTAAAGCGCTCTGATACCCGATTTGGGTCAAGTTAGCGCTATATAAAACTCTGTGAAGAAAAAGAGAAGCGTAATTTACATGTGACATGATAATGGTAATAGTGGCCTGTAGTATTTGGTGATGTCCTAGTCGGGGGGAGATGCATATGAGTGTTTGCATTGTGTAGAAGAGGGCTCTTGTGACTTGGTTCACTTGAGGGATCAAGAAAATGTTAGCCATCATGACCATCTCGGATATTCCTTGCGTTTGGTGGTGCTGATGCTGAGCAAGATGCTTTGTTTTGTGTAGAACAGTGGTCTGAAGGAGATTCAGATTTCCTAGCGACTGTAACTGGCTCTTTGAATTTGGCTTCAGAGAGCTGTTAGAATGAAGCTGAAGGCTGTTTGCGCCTTTTCATCTTTGGTTTTGTTTGTCATGTTTTCTTTTCTATGGTCTTGGGCTGTTTTGCTACAGAGGTAGTATTTATTTTGTATGGTGATAAGTTCATGAGCGATGATTAAAGGCTAGCAACAGGGGCATTTTGTAGATGTGCATGTGAGAGGATTCTATGTAGTTCTTTTGATGGCCATTTTAAGTCGGAGATCCAAAGCAAGTACTGGAGTTTTTTTGCATTTTTAATGTAAGATTTTTTAAATATTTTGTTGTGGCATTGTAGGTGTATTTTATTATTTGGATGGGTGATTTTCTCCATTTGCAATGTAGAGCACCTTGCTTGGTATTTAGCTTTTTTCATATTTTCATCCATCCAATAGGTGCTCTTTCTCTGCTCAGCAGAGCTAGGTGTGTTTTCGGGTATTAGTTTATCCTCTTTGGTGATGGCCTTGTAATCTTGATCCACTTCTGCAATTTGTATGTATGGAAAAGGTTTAATTGGATAGAAGACATATGCTACGAGTTCAAGCTCCTTTTATCATCTGTTAGTAGGTTTGCTTATGTCAGTTGTGCTAATCGGTCTCTTTAGACAATAGGTTGACATGTACGGAAGTGCGCGAGGGTCAGTCCAGGTTACTGGAGTGTTCCTGCTATTGATAGGTGATCTGAAAATCATTTATCTTATATTAAAGGTATGTCTAGTTGATGTGTAGGCCCCATCAAAAGTAGTTGGAGGGCCTTTTGGTTAGCCATGCTGTTTCTCGTTTAGACGAGGTCAGGTTGGTAGACTAGAACCTTATGTAAAGATCTCCTAGGATGCATCTATTACACAGGGCCACTATAGCATTTTCTGTCATTCTCCTGGGGTTGCAGTATTTCCACTCCTGGTCAAAACAAATAGCCCACTACTGCAATACCTACTATTCTCGTGGGGTAGTGGTATTTCCATTGCTGCAGACTGAGCTCACCACTCATCAAAATTCAGAGCCAAGAATAGAATTGCAAACTATTAAATACTCAAGCAGCTTAGATATCTGGACCAGACCCATAACAAAGGACTGCGGCACTCCAGACTTCTCGAGTCAAAAGTGGTCCGGGTCGCTGATACAATAGAGACAGGATGTAGATGTTCTATGCAGTGTTGTGCAGAAGGTTTTGCAGAGGGCCTAGCCGGTGAACAGTGATTTATTCATGTATGCTCGGTGTCTGTATACCTTACTTAGGTGCTCCTTGTTGCCACGCCCAACTGTGTCCCAGGCCCGCCCATCTCCGTGCAGTGTGACTAGCAGTTAGGAAATGTCGCAGATCTTCAAGTCATGATGTAAGAGCAAAGACATAACTGGAAAAGGAAAAAACATAAATCGTAGCAAATGACAGAAAAATTGGCAATGTAGCTGGGCTTTGTCGTATACAGGTTGTGCTAAGAATACAGAAAATAATGATTTTAATAGTAACAACTGCTCCGGAGATTGAAAACAGCGTTGGTTGTGTGTATCGGCAGGCCTGCAAACGGAAGGGACGAGGTGCATCTGAGGATCTTTACTTTCAATGAATATATTCATAGATATCATTACATAATATATTCATAAAGTACGAGTGAAAAGAGAGCTGGAGGGTATAGTGTTGAAGCAGTTGGGAAATGGTAAGATTAGGCGGCAAACTGTGGTCGTTTGTGTTTGGTTACTAGGGATCAATGTAGTGCTTAAAGCAAACAATGTAAGGGAGTTCCTTTTTTTAATTACATTTTATTAACAATAGATTACAGTAATTAGGATTCAAGAGGGTTCAATAAATAGTTAACAGGCAAAAGAAATGTCTTACGCCATTCTCAAATTCTTAAGGGACATGCAGACAGTAAAATAATGTATGGGAAGTGGGATGATCAATGACCACAATGCTTAATTGTCTGAGCTATGTAATACATATGAATATTTTCTAGCACTTACGTCGCACAAGTGGCATAACATATCGTTGGGAACCTTTTGTCTATTTTGTATCACATACACTTTTTCTTCCATGTAATAACTGGGCAATCTTTGCGAACTGCTTGTAGATCAGGGGTCTCCAAAAGTTCCTGTAGCAAGAGCTACTTCTTGTCACTGAAAGATGTAATGAGCTGTTCCCTAATATATTGATGTAAGTAAGAGTCATGTAACTTAAACAGCAGTCCTACTCCAGTGATCATACAACATTAAAACCACATGAGCGATATAACAAACGCTAACTTGTGGGGTCCCCAAGGATCAGTGTTGTCCCTAGTTTATGAATCACACTGAGAAGTGAGAATCTAATTTAGACTTGTGTCCTCATTAACGTGCAATACATAAAACAACACTGCTCATCTTGAGTTAGGGCACAAATAACCACTAACAATAATACATTTCATGAGGCCCATGCAGACTTCATAGCTATCTACAAGTAAACATGTCTTGGCAGAGACAGGCACACTGCACAGACAGCAGTCAGACAATAATGACACAAAAACTAATTTATGAAGAGATTGCTTTAAGAAGCTAGGCAGTCTTTAATCGAAGAAAGAACAGAACAAAGATCAGAATGAAGAATGGAAGAGAAATGAAGGAGATAAAGAAAAGAAGGAGACAAAGATAAAAAGGAAGTAGCGAGAGATAAAGGCAGGAAGGAGGAGTGTAAGGAAGCAAGAGACAAGAGGAAGGGAGAAATGCACGGAAGAAGGAAAGGAAGAGACAACACCAGCAATAGAGAGAGAGAAAGAGTAAAGATACAAAAAGAGAAAAGCAGCAAGAAAGAGAATTGGATGAGAGAGAAAGGAAAAGAAAAAAGAGGTGGGTGAGAGCATGAGAGAGGAAAGGATAAAGAAGAGAATGAAAGAAAAAAGAAGAGGAAGAAAGAAGAGGACAAGGGAAACAACCAAAAGGAAAGAATTAGAGAAAAGGCATGAGAGAAGGTAGAAAAACAAAGAGAAAGAACCAGAATAAAGGAAGATCAAAAAAACAGAAGCTAAGCAGAGAACCGATAAAGGACAAAAGCAAAAAGGAATAAAAGAAAGAAACAAAAGTGAAAGGAGAGGTAGAAAGAAAAAAGAAAGACGTAACAAAAGGTAACACTGAAACAAGGAAAGAACAAGTCAGAATGAAAAAAGATTGAATGGCAGAGGAAAGGGGAGCAGGTAAAGTACAAGTCGAGAAGGAGAAAAAAGTAGAGTGAGAAAGAAAAACAGTGAAAGACAAAACAGGAAAGGAGGTTAAAGTGAGATTGCAGGAGAGAATGAAAAAGGAGGAGAAAAAAGAAAGCAACAAAGAAAAAGAAAAGAAATAGAAGGAAGGAAAAAAAGAAAAAAGTGAAAGAAAGATAAGAAATTAAAAAAGAAAGACAGGAAAAAAGAGATAAAGAAGAGAAGTTGAAAAAGAAGCTGAGAATGAATGAAAAAAGAAGGAAGTAGACATTAGATAAAAAGGGGAGACAAAAAAATTCAAGAAAGGAGAGTGAAAGGAAGCAGAAGAAAAAAGTAGAAACTAACAACTCAAAAAGATGGACAGAAGAAAAGTAGAAAAAGAAAGAAAAGGAAGAAAACAGAGGTAGTAAAAGAAAGAAACAAATAATTTTTCATAAGAGTGTGGGCTACATGGTCCTGCATTTTCAGCTTCCCTGACCCCACAGAATGTGGTGCACTGTTTTATGCTGCTGCCTTGTTATTTGGGCAGCTGCATATTGTCAAACCAATTGACAGGTAATTATCGTGTGCCTGCTACTCAGACGTAACCTGAGAGCTATTGGTAGCTGGCGATCGACCTGTTGGAGACCCCTGTTCTAGACAACCCTTGATATGACTATGCTAGCAATTGTCATTATCATGAATAGTAATTTCTGTGCTTCACGTACATTCTTCTTAGTTATTCATATCAGTATTGTCCTGCATCAGCATGTATCTCTTTACATCGTCAATGTTCATTCCCACACTTTCTACCCTTTTTATCCCCTAGAGCAGAGGCATTTTTTGTGATATTTGAGGTACTTTGAGCTTACGCCATCATTTTTTCATTTAACCCTTTCGCTGCTAGGGCTTTTCCCCCCTGTGCTAAGCCTTTTTTTGGCTATTTGAGGTAGTTCACGCATAGGCCCCTGTAACTTTTTGTCCACATAAGGTATCCACGCCAAATTTGCGCCCTTTTCTTCCAACATCATCAAGATTTTAAAGGTACCCAGGGTTTGTGGATTCCCCCCGAGGGGACCCAGAAATAAGCCAAAATACAGCTACATTTTGGTTTTTGGGGGAAAAATTGGGAAAAAGTTCTGCAGAAGAAAGCGTCTGGTTTTTCCCCTGCAAATGGTATCAACAAAGGGTTTGTGGTGCTGAAATCATCATCTTCCCAGCTTTCAGGGACAAGCAGACTTTTGTCAGAAAACCAACATTTTTTACACAGTTTTGGCATTTTACTGGGACATAGCCTATTTTTGCTACTTTTTGTGCTTTCAGCCTCCTTCCAGTTAGTGGTAGAAATGGGTGTGAAAGCAATAATTCTGAATTCAGCAAGGGGTCATTTGTGTAGATCCTTCAAGGTTTTTTTTATAGAAACTAACAGTTGAAAATATGAAAAATTGAAAGTGAGTTGAAAAAAACAGCGATTTGTGCCAACGTTTTCACCTGTAAGTTCTTCTAAGTATGACAGATGTTTGAAATCAATATACTGTTACATCCGCTGGACCCTTCTGGTTGTGGGGATATATAGGACTTGTAGGTTCACCAAGAACCCGAGGAACCCAGAACCAATAACTGAGCAGCATCTTGCAGTGGTTTTTCATTGTGTACCGGGTATATAGCAATTAATTTAGTAAAATATATAGAGTGAAAAATAGGTATCAAAGGCACCTATGTATTTCCAAAATGGGAACAAAATATAGAGTTTAGAAACAGTAGCTATTTGCACATCTCCGAAATTGCGGTTACCCATACTAGAATGTGAATTGTAGGACATTTTTCAATGTGACTTCTTTTACACATTGTCCTACATTAGGAAGGCAGAAATGCATAGAAAGTCAATGGGTAATAACAGTTGCTCTACAATTCTGAGTTCCCCTACGTCTCCCGATAAAAATGGTACCTCACTTGTGTGGGTAGGCCTAGTGCCCGCGACAGGAAACGCAACGTGGACACACCACATTTTTACAGTGAAAACAGACCCTTTTTTTGCACAGTGCCTAGCTGTGGATTTTCAACCCTAGCTCAGCCGCACTTAGGGAAACCTAGCAAACCTATTCATTTTTAAAACTAGACACCCAGAAGAATCCAGGATGAGGTGACTTGAGTGGCTCTCACCGGGTTCTGATACCCAGAATCCCTTGCAAACCTCAAACTTTGTAAAAAAAAAAACACACATTTTCCTCACATTTCTTTGATGGAAAGTTCTAGAATCTGTGTGGATCCACAAAATTCCACCCACCCCGCTTTCCCCAAAGTCTTCCGATAAAAATGGTACCTCACTTGTGTGGGTAGGCCTAGTGCCCGCGACAGGAAACAGCCCAAAACGCAACATGGACACACCACATTTTTACAGTGAAAACTGACCCTTTTTTGGCAAAGTGCCTAGCTGTAGAGTTTGAACCCTAGCTCTGCCGGCGCCTAAGGAAAACTAGCAAACCTATACATTTTTGAAAACTAGACACCCAGGGGAATCCAGGAGGGGGTGACTTGTGTGGCTCTCACTAGGTTCTGTTACCCAGAATCCCCTGCAAACCTCAAACTCTGTAAAAAAAATCTGCGTGGTTCCACAAAATTCCACCCTCCCCACATTCCCCAAAGTCTTCTGATACAAAATGGTACCTCACTCGCATGGGTGGGCCAAGTACCCGTGACAGGCAAGGGCCCAAAATGTATTGAGGAGACATCCAAATTACCTATCACAAAACAACCTGGTTTTGCAAGGGGGGGGGTCACCTGGGTTTATGGCCCCGGGCTCGGCGGCCATCTTGGGCATCTACCAAACCAACACAATACTGAAAACTAGACACCCGGGGAGTCCAGCGAGGTATGGCTTGCGTGGGCCCCCAATGTTTTCCTACCCAGAATCCCCTGCAAACCTCAAATTTAGCTGGAAAAAAAATCGCATTTTTCGCAAATTTCTGTGTGGGAAAATTGTGGGATCACTGGGCTGACACAAGTTTCCTCCCACCCAGCGTTCCCCAGGTCTTCCGATAAAAATGGTACCTCACTCGCATGGGTGGGTCAAGTACTCGCGGCAGGCAAGAGCCCAAAACGTATTGAGGAGACATCAAAATTACATATCAGTAAAATACCTGGTTTTGCAAGGGGGCACCTGGGTTTTAGGCACCGGTCTCGGCGGCCATCTAGGAAAACCTACCAAACCAACACATTTCTGAAAACTAGACACCCTGGGGAGTCCTGGGAGGTATGGCTTGAGTGGATCCCCCAACGTTTTCCTACCCAGAATCCCCTGTAAACTGCAAATTTAGCGGAAAAAATCACATTTTCCACATATTTTTGCGTGGGATCAACGTGCCGGCACAAATGTCCTACCACAGAGCGTTCCCCTCAGTCTCCCGAGTAAAATGATACCTCACTTGTGTGGCTGTCCCATGCAGAATCGGCTAAAAACGTATTTTTAAAAAAATGTAGCGCTTAGAATTCGCTGTGCTATACCCTTAATCCCTATGTTTTTGGCTCTTCCCGGTCACAGGCCCTTGGCCCACCCACACAAGTGAGGTATCATTTTACTCGGGAGACCGAGGGGAACGCTGGGTGGTACGACATTTGTGCCAGTGATCCAACACAAAAATGTGTGGGAAAAGTGATTTTTTTCAGTTAATTTGAGGTTTGCAGGCGATTTTGGGGAGGAAAACGTTGGGGGATCCACGCAAGCCATACCTTCCTGGACTTCCCAGGGTGTCTAGTTTTCAGAAATGTGTGGGTTTGGTAGGTTTCCCTAGATGGCCGCCGAGCCCGGGGCCAAAAACCGAGGTGCCCCCCCCCTTGCAAAACCAGGTCGTTTACAGGGGATTCTGGGTAGGAAAACGTTCGGGGGTCCACACAAGTCATACCTCCCTGGACTCCCCCAGGTGTCTAGGTTTGAAACATGTGTGGGTTTGGTAGGTTTCCCTAGATGGCCACCGAGCCTGGGGCCAAAAACCCAGGTGACCCCTCTTGCAAAACCAGGTTGTTTTGTGATAGGTAATTTGGATGTCTCCTCAATACATTTTGGGCCCTTGCCTGTCGCGGGTACATGGGCCACCCACACGAATGAGGTATCATTTTTATCGAGAGTCCTGGGGAAACGTTGGGTGCCAGGAAATTTGTGTCAGCCCGGTGATCCCACAACTTTCCCACACAGACATTTGAGAAAAATTTGATTTTTCCAGCTAAATTTGAGGTTTGCAGGGGATTCTGGGTAGGAAAACGTTGGTGGGTCCACGCAAGCCATACCTCCCTGGATTCCCCCAGGTGTCTAGCTTTCAGAAATGTGTGGGTTTGGTAGGTTTCCTTAGATGGCTGCTGAGCCCGGGACCAAAAATGCAGGTGACCCCCTTGAAAAACCAGGTAGTTTTGTGATAGATAGGTGGGCACCTGTGTTTTTGGACCTGGGTTTGCAGACATCTAGGGGAACCTAAAAAACTCAGACATTTCTGAAAACTAGACACCCGTGAGAGTCCAGGGAGGTGGGGCTTGCATTGATCCCCCAACATTTTCCTTCCAAACATTTACTGCAAACCTAAAATTTAGCTAAAATGTCACATTTTCCACTAATATCTGTGTGGGAAAGTTGTGGGATCACTGCAAGGCACAAATTTCATACTACCCAGCATTCCCCTCAGTCTCCCAATAAAAATGATACCTTCCTTGTGTGGATGGGCCAAGTGCCTAGGACATGGAAGGGCCAAAAACGTGTAGAAATTGAGGGGGCCCAAAGCGGGTCTAAAATGGCAGTTGGTTTATATGTTTTTTAGCTGACGCTACTTTGGGCATCCACACAAGTGAGGTATAATTTTTCTCGGGAGACCAAGGGGAATGCTGGGTAGTAGGAAATTTGTGCCTGCACGGTGATCCTACAACTTACCCACACAGAAATGTGAAGAAAATGTAACTTTGTAAATATATTTGAGGTTTGCGGGGGATTCTGGGCAAGAAAACGCTGGGGGATCCATGCAAGCCACACCACCAGCCAAGAGTCAGTACCCGCACACAACTATCCACACACACACCACCAGCCAAGCGCCATCCACGCAAACCGCCAGCCAAGCGCCATCCACACACACCGCCAGACAAGCGCCCCTAAGTATAAATAAAACAAAATCCCTGGCTCCAAGTGGGCTTTCTGCCCCCCCCGGAGGGCAGATTAGGGACTATTGCCCGAGGCAGAAAGGCTGTGGCAATTTTGTTTGGGGGGGTGGAAGTATTGGCATGCCCATTTTGGGCAGCCCCCACCTCTACATATTAAAAAAAAAACAATCCCTTGGGCCTAGTGGGCTTTCTGCCCCTCCTGGGGGCAGATCAGGGGCTATTGCCCCATCTGCCTCTGGGGAGGGGCAGAAAGACTGTGGGATTTTGGGGGGGCATTGGCATGCCCATTTTGGGCAGCCCCCACCCCTAAATTCAATGGAAAAAAAATCACTGGCATCTAGTAGGCTTTCTACCCCCCCCCCAGGTAGGCAGAAAGACTGGAAATTTGTGGGGGGGGGTAGGGGGGGGGGCATTGGCATGCCCATCTTGGGCAGCCCCCACCCCTAATTGCAGTGAGAAAAAAAATCCCTGGTATCTAGTGGGCTCTCTGCCCCCCAGGGGGGGCAGAAAGACTGGAATTTTGTGGGGGGAGAGGGGTGGGGCCAAGCCCTTCTTGGGCAGCCCCCAACCCTAAATTCAACGGGGGGAAAAAACCTGGTGTCTAGTGGGCTTTCTACCCCCCCCCAGGGGGGGGGGGCAAAAAGACAAATTTTGCGGCGGGGTGGGGCATTGGCATGCCCATTTTGGGCAGCCCCCACCCCTAAATTCAATGGAAAAAAAAATCCCTGGCATCTAGTAGGCTTTCTACCCCCCCCCCCCAGGGAGGCAGAAAGACTGGAAATTTGGGGGGGGGGGGGGAGGGGGGGCATTAGCATGCCCATCTTGGGCAGCCCCCACCCCTATTTGCAGTGAGAAAAAAAAATCCCTGGTATCTAGTGGGCTCTCTGCCCCCCCGGGGGGGGGCAGAAAGACTGGAATTTTGTGGGGGGAGAGGGGTGGGGCCATGCCCTTCTTGGGCAGCCCCCAACCCTAAATTCAACGGGGGAAAAAACCTGGTGTCTAGTGGGCTTTCTACCCCCCCCCCCCCGGGGGGGGCAAAAAGACAAATTTTGTGGCGGGGGTGGGGCATTGGCATGCACATATTGGGCAGCCCCCACCCCCAATTCTAATTAGAAAAAAAATCCCTGGTATCTAGTGGGCTTTCTGCTCCCCCGGGGGGAGGGGGGGCAGATTGGGGGCTACTGCTCCCCAGGGGGGCAGAAAGACTGAATTGACCCAAATTAATATGGGGGGAGCAAAGGCACTTGCCCAAGGGGCCGCTCCCCCCTCCCTGGTGCCTAGTGAGTGGATCCCTGCTTGGGGATCGCCCTCCTGGGGCGATGCCCAAGCAGGGATCCACTAGGGAGGGGTACCATTGGAAAGGGGAGACTCTCCCCTTTCCAACGATACCTCTCCTGACTTTCTACGTGCTCAGGGGACTGAGATAGCCCCCTGAGCACATAGAAGGCGAAACTGAAATGAGCCTCTTGGCTCATTTCAGTTTCACTGAAATTACGTCAGCGTGGCGTGCGCGCTGATCGTCATTTCAGGGAAATAAAACAAACAGCCTCAGGAGCTGGGGAAGCTCTTTCCCAGCTCCCGAGGCTGTTGGGGGGGGGGGAGAAGGGAATCCCTCTGGTGCCCGCACCAGAGGGATTCCCTGTGCCATGTGATTGGTGACAACATTTGTATCTGTAATTTTTATTGTCACAATAGCTGATTTACAAAAGCAATATATTGTTATGTCAAATAGACCCTTCTGGTCGCACGGATACCCAGGGTTTGTAGGTTCTCCAAAGCCAACAACTAGGTTGCTAGTGACTTTTCTATATGTACCGACCGTACAGAAATGCATATGGTAAAATATAATGAAGGAAAAATAGGCATGAAGGAAACCCATGTATTTTTTTTCTGAAATGTGCACAAGATACTGAGTTTGGGAACAGCGGCTATTTGCACACCTCTGAATTTAGGGTTATTCATACTATCCTGTGATTCAGATGGCATTTTGAAAATGTCTTCTTTTTTGCACACTGGCTTACATTTAGATACCAAAAATGCTTAGAAATTCAATTGGTAATAACATATGAACTACTATACATAAAAACAATACCCCACTTGTGTTGCTGGGACCAACGTACTGCGACTCAAAACACCCTAAAACGTGACCTGTAGGCATCACATCTCACCCAAGAAATTCAAAGCTTTTTATACAATATGGGTAGCTGCAGAATACGGGCCCTAGCTCAGTCGAAATCTACCAAACTGATACATTTCCGAAAACTAGATGCCATGGATCGCATGACATTTTTGCCCAAAAGCCCTTGCAAATCTCAAACTATGGGTAAAAACATATCTTTTCCTCACTTTCTGTGTGAGAAAGTTTCAGGATTTTTCGGGACCCCCAAATTTACTACCACTCAGCATTCCCACAATTGTCTTGATAAAAGCAGTACTCCACTTGTGTGGGTGGGCCTGCCGCCCGTGACAGGAAAGGCCCCAAAACGCTACATAAACATATCTAATTTTTCGACTCAAAGGCAACCATATTTTGCTATGTGGATAGCTGTGGATTTTGGGCCTGGGCTCCGTTGCCACCAGTGTTCCCTGTAGGGTGCTCAGACAGTACTTTCAAGCGTGCACGTTACTTCCACACCACTGCCTGCATCAAGCGAGAGTGTCAACCTGTTTATCAGCGCTGCATTTAAAAAACAAGCAGCACTAGAAAATGTCCATTCTTCGCGCTGTCGTCCAGGGGGGGGAGTCGCCTGTCTCGTGGCTGTGGGGGACTTCTTCCGGGGCGGCGGCGGGGTGCGGGCGTCCGAGCCCCGCACCGGATGGCGATCTGTGCGGGGGGTGATATTCTGCAGCTCTACATGCCAAGAACAGATGCATACTGGTAAGTAGCATTTTCCTTTCTAAACTCTTCCCTCTGACTCTTCCCCCTCCAAAAACCCTTTTTACTCATCCAAAAGCCTCCTCCTACTGCTATGACCTAAAAATTAAAAAAATTAAAAATCCCTCCACTATCCTTTTCAATCAAAATAACAGACTAACATGTTCACTTCTCAAATTCCATATTCCACTATACTAATTCACCACTAATCCTTTATGGGTTCCAGAGTAGCGTGCTACTCGCCAATAAAGCGCTTCAAAACCCCATCAGAGGTAGCAAGCGCTATATAAATACAAACCTTTTTCCCTCTTCTATCCCTCCACCTACCCTTCTCTATCCAAATAACTGAATAACATATCCACCACTCAAATTACTTCATATTTCACTATACTAATTTTCTACACTAATCCTTTATGGGTTCCGGAGTAGCGTGCTACTCGCCAGAAAAGCGCTTCAACACCCATCAGGGGTAACAGGTGCTATATGAATGCAGACCTTTCTTCCCCTTCTATCCCTCCACTATCCTTCTCACTCCAAATAACTGACTAATATCCACCACTCGAATTACTTTCATATTTCACCATACTAATTCACCACTAATCCTTTATGGGTTTCCGGAGTAGCATGCTTCAGCACCCCATCAGGGGTAACGAGTGCTATATAAATACAAACCTTTTTTCCTCTTCTATCCTTCTGCTATCCTTCCGAATCCAAATAATTGACTAACCTATCCACCACTTAAAAATTTACTTGCATGTTTCACTATACTAATACAACACTAATCCTCTATGGGTCCCGGAGTAGCGTGCTACTCGCCGAAAAAGCGCTTCGACGCCTCGTCAGGGGTAGTAAGCGCTATACAAATGCAATTACAATACAATACAATACATACATTAGCAGCCCATTAAGAGCTCAAGATCTGTGAAGAGGGCACCAGAACGTTGCGGCAGGTGTTTTTCCAGCCTCCAAGATTCAGAAGAGTCACGGAGTTCAGAGCACGGGCTCCTATATATGCCTCTTGCTCTGTTTTTATCCAAGTTGGCGGTGGCATTCCGAGGAGAGTCTGTTTTACAGAGAATCACTTCTAATTACCCCTTATCCTGCCAGCAGATACTGGCTGGCTTGCTGTGTTTTACCTACTCAGGGTCATTTAATTTTGTAACTAATGTGCCATATTTTTTACCATTAATTTTCTGTCTTTGTTTACTTTAATTATTAGTTAGAGTTCATTAACGCTGCTCTAGAACATATTTAAATGTGCTTTATATTAATATTTCTTATCATGTATTGCTCTACGGCTGAATTAATGATCCCTGACTAATAGTTAAAAGGCTAATAGTTAAAAGGTTACAAAGGCTCACAGATGTTATGGGCTTTCCATACCAATGACTGATTTTTGTTTCTCTTGGATAGGTGGCAAACTTAACAGATGTGTTAACATGAATTTTCTGCCTTTGTTTTCTTTATGTTTTACTCAAGAATCATTAACACAGCTCTAGATCACATTTAAATGTTCTTTCCCCTTATATATTTTCTTATTGTTCTAGGGCTACGTTACTGACCCCGACTAAAAATTAAAGTAAACACTGACAGAAAGCTAATATTCCAAATGATTTGAGATAGTTTTATATACTGTCTTATTTAAGTATTATCTGGGCCTTTGCAAACAAAAGGCCCGTATCTCCCCCACCCCTGCCTTCTCCCCCACCACTACCCGGAAAGATGACAAACCTATATGTTAACTGTCTCCTTCCCACGTAACTGGTGTTTTTTTTTATTTTCCCCATTCCTTTTGAAAGGTTGGGTTGCCACCTTACTAAGAGAAAAAAATACCAGCCATTTGATCATGTATTAGGAGTATGCAAAGGCCTAGATGTAATACCTAAACAGGACTTTATATTTAAAAAAAAGCCTGTAATCATTTGTAACATGACTTTTCTATCTGTATGTGCTTTAATTATTAAGGCAATGCCATGGCAGATGCCATTGATTCTGGTGGTTGCGTGCTGCACTCGTGTGAATGGCCAGCTTCTTGGCGCACATACCCCTGGCTGCAGCGCACAGAGACCTTATACTGCCGCACACATTTGGAAAAAAATTAGAGGGAACATTGATTGCAACCAGAGACGTTTTAAAGCATGGGCAAAGTGGGCTCTGGCCCAGGGCCGCAGCCTTTCAGGGGACCCCCTGATAGAGCCAGCTTTGCTCTGGAGAGAGTAATGCCCTGATGACCTTGCATAGTTCTTAAACAGATGGTTTTAAATAGCAATTTCCTTTAATTTATTTTTAATGGGGGTGATATGTGAGAGTCCATTACAGACAAAAACATTTTTTATGTTTTATGCAACATCCATAAAAAAGTTTCTTTTAGATCAAAACAGGGTCTCACATATGAGAAATGGGAGGGTGTCAAAGAGATTATTTACAGTAATGTAAGTGAGCAGCTGCTGTGTTACAATATTGAAAACACGTCACTATCCTCGAGTAATAGATCTAAACACATGTAAATTTTGGACGAGTGTGTCTGTGCACTGTCAGTGACCTCGCCTAAGAGGGCATGAAAGAGCTGAAATTGGATCATAAATTAAAAGCTGTTCCGAACAGGGGTCACCAAAATACGTTTGGCCCAGGGCCCCCAAAATCCTTAAGATGTCTCTGTAGCCTCCCACGGAAACCTACCAAACCCTGATATTTCTTAAAACTAGGCACCCAGAGGAGTCCACGGTGGTGTGACTCGTATAGATACCATGACATTTTCTTACACATAAGGCCTTGCAAACCTTAAAACTTTGGGTAAAAACACACACTTCTTCTGTGAATAAAAGTTCTGGAACTGCAGAGATGCACAAAATTAATACCACTTAGCCTTCTCACACTTCTCCAGATAAAAAAGAACCCCACTTCTGTGCCTGGGTATAGTGCCCAGAACAAAAAACACCACACGTTGCAATCTGATTTCACAAATCAAAACAGACTCTTTTTTATGATGTTGGTAGCTGTGGAATTTGAGCCCTGGCTCGTCCACCAACCAAGGAAACCTACCAAACAGATTTTTCTGAAAGTTCGACCCACCAGGGAGTCCATAGAGGTGTGATTCGTGTGAAGATCATGAAGTTTTCTTATCCATGAGGTCTTGCAAATCTCAAACTTTGGCTTTGCATGGTCTCTGGTGTGATCTGTTCCTGTTGTGGGCGCTAAGCCCAGCCACACATGTAGAGTACAGTTTTCCTTGGGAGAGAAGTGGGAACACTGGGTAGTAGGAATATTGTGACTCCCTGCAGTTTCTGGAACTTTCCCTCACAGAAATGCAAGGAAAATGTGTGTTGTATTTAGCCAAACTGTAAGGTTTGTAAGGCCTTTTGGGGAAAACACTTCCTGGACTTCCCTGGGTGTTCAGTAATGTCTGGGTTTGACAGGTTTCCTTGGATGTCATCCACTACCAGAATGCCATTCATACCTTCTGCTACAGGCCCCACGCAACACAAAATTCACATCAACATACCGCCTCCATTCAAGTGCCCATCACATTCACACACCTCAGGACTGAAAAAAACAATCACACTGCCTCTCAACTAGTCATCAGCCAACTTTCATACAAACACAGCACCTGCAAACCTCTTAACACATACCGCCAAACATGATGTAGGTCGGTGCCTTGACAAGCTTCTAGACTAATTTTTTACCACCTGTTTATGTCTCTGTTGAAATCCTCTGTGATCCTGTATGTTGTCAGGTGAACTGTTACTAATGCGCCCTGTAGCAGTTACTTGGGGCTCAACTTGCGCTTTTAGAGCACTCTCTGTGCTAAATCCAACACCTTCCAGTGTGTAGGTATAAGTTGGAGGGGTGTCCAAGGATGCCATTGGGGCTTGGCGTACATTTCTCAGCCTGTGTGAGCATAGCTACCTTTGAAACAAGGGTAACATGCTGGGGCAAACTGTCTTGGGGTTCCCTAAAGGGCACTTCCAAAACTACTAAAGGCTTTAGGATTTAGTGCACATGGTACTCTGTAACAATGTGGTGTATGTTCCATCTACTTTCATGTGCAGTCCTGTGACTGTAATGCACTTATCTTGCAGCAAACAGAACGCTTGCCACAATCTGTTAAAGGATGAAGGTTGGAAGCAGGCCATAAGCAAGACTAAGTTGTAAAGGATTTATAAACTAGAGGTAACAATTTGAAAGGATGCTTTCCTAGTCAAGTATTGGCACATGGAAGGTATGTACCTATACACAGCTACTGAAAGGTATAAACCACCAGAATGACAGCTACACTTCAGTCAGGTTCCCAAACGTTCACTTTTGCTTGGTACAAAGTGAAGAAAGTTGGAAAACAAGTGCCTGGATGAGATGGGCACTGGGTACAGTAATACATACTCTCTTGCATTTTCCATGCTTAGAGCAAAATCTGCATCTAGTCTTGTTCTCTGTTGCAGGAATGTGGTTGGCAAAGTGCAGATCCTGCAGCCTTGCAGTAATTGTGGTCAAGTAGAGATGTGTCTTTTAAGGTTTTCTTGGCCAAGGTAACAAAGGGCCCTTCATGATTGGTAAGTACCCAAATGCAGTATTGGTAAAGGCTACGAAAGGCCAGTTGCACTGAAAGTACTGTTGGGCAACACCTTGTTCTATTCTGGATAGACACTGCCCTACAGTACTGAGCCAAATGACCACCATTACATGCATATGGGTCATCATTCAACCAATGACAAGGATTTCCTAATACTGTGTGTCTTCTTCCGCCGGGATAGTGGGAGCCTCCATCACACCAGCGGGCTGGCTGCCTGACTGTCCAAAGAGTTCTAAATGAGTTACTATGTTGTTTTTCAAGGCATTTTCTCGAAGCCGTCACTTTAGACGCACTCTGGCACATACTTCATATTTCTAATCCTAGTGGCTAGTTCTTTATGCTTTTTTCGGGTTAATTGCCTTTCTTTTACCCAAAAACCTCCTGGGTAATGCTATGTTAATTCTTTTTTAGGCTTTCTGTTTTCTGAAAATTAAATTCCTTATACTTCACAGTTTTGAATATGTTGTACTGAGTTTTGAACCCCATCACCTCCAACAAGGTTCAAGCCTTAACCTTAAAGAAGCTTCTGGGGGGCATGTCCAAGATGGCGGACGGGATGGTCGCTTAAACGCGAACTCTGATCCCCCCGCTGGATTTCTCCTGCTGAAAACACACTCGCCACATTAGTGAGGGAGAAGTATGTGGTTGCAGCTGGAGAGGGTCTAGTAGACGACGTGCTGCAGCCGACAGCGGAACTGACTGCCGGCTGCCCGGGACCACAAAGGTACAGAGGCATCTGGCCGCGTCCGACCGCACCGTGAGGAGGCTGTGCCCTGGAAGGAGGACGGAGGCGGCGCATGCTGTGTTGGTGCACGCGCCCAGGAACATCCCACGCCCGGTGGGGAGCCCTGGGGTGGAGAGCCACCCGGCGGCAGCCGATGCGCCCTCTTGACTAACAAGGCTCCAGCAGAGAACAAGAGGGGGATGGCGGTGGAAGGAGCAGACCGCCTCCCCGATGGAGTCTGAGTGCAGCATGAGGTGAGCGCAGATGGCAGCGTTTCTACTGTACCTCTAGGGAAGGGTCTACTTGTTTCTTCCCCTGCATGCTTTATGGCGGATCTGTACAACGCGTCACTGGATCCCATCCCCTACCCAGCTGCCTGGAGGACTGTGGTGGCATAGGTACTGTCGCCTGAAGCCTGGTTCTGCCGTGCGTTGTTCAGGATATCTTTTCCCAAGCCTGGTGAGACAGTGACTTGTGAGGTGTGGTGCCGCGCATAACCTGTAGTGCCTAGGATTGCGCCCTGCCTGTGGGACTGTACATACCACCATGTTGACATAGCGGCGGGGATTGTATTGTAGCTGCATCTAGACCCCTTGTGTGTATCTCAGGTCTGAGGGGGACCCAATATTGCAGGCCGCTCTAATTAGCTCCTCCTTCAAGATCACACCCAGAAGTTCTCGGAACTGATGGTGGCGGTCAGCAGCCTCAAGGCCTCCATCGAACAAAAACTGGACTCTTTGATAATTGATATGGGGCTCTTGAAGGACGCTCACAAAAAACTAAAAGACCGAGTGCAGCATGTGGAGCAGGCAATTGAGACAGTCCAGCCCACGGTCACAGATCATTAAACACAGATCGAGGCGCTGCGAAAGGAGGTGGTGCAACTATGGGCCAGAGCAGAGGATTCTGAAGGCCGATCACGTGCCAATAACATCAGGGTAGTTGGTCTGCCGGAGGGGGCAGAAGGACGAAACATGGACCTGTACCTAGAAACATGGCTATCGGAGGACGTACTCGGTGGAAGCCTCTCTAAATTCTTCTTGGTGGAACGATCGCATAGGGTACCAGGCCGCTCTCCAGCACCGGGGACACCTCAGAGACTGTGGTCGCGTGACTCTTCAATTTCAGGGATCGGGACAATATATTGCAAATTGCTCGCGCTAAAGGCCCCTGGATGGTGCAGAACAGCAGGGTCACCCTTTTCCCGGATTACACCATGGATGTCCACAAGCTGCGTGATGCATTTCGTGACGTGAAACACTGGCGCCGCACCCTGAATATTAAATATGCATTGTTGTTTTCGGCAAGGTTGAGGGTGTTAACGGGCACCAAGACATTGTTTTTCACCACTTCTGAGGGATCGTGGTCTTGGCTTGAGTCTAGGGAGGATCACCAGCGCACACCTCCCTCGGATAATGAAAGTGGTTGGCAGCCCCGGAGGTGCAGGAGACGCGCCACTAAAAGAGTCTGCACCGCACGAGGCAGACCCTCCAAGGAGCAGACTGCCTTGGGAACAACAGATGTGATAGCGGCAGTGGGACAAACCCTGGCCTCTGATCAGATGGACAGGAACTCTTAAGAACTTAATGAGATTCAGCGAGAAGACGAACTGGTGCTGGAGCTACCGAAGGAATTGCGGGATGGACCGCAGATCACACAGATGACTATGGGCTTATTTCTTTCTACTTGAGTATCGTATATGTCTCTTTTTCTTCCTGCTTTCTTATTCCTCAGCTTTCCCTAGCCCTAGAGCATGGCATGCGGTGGTGTGCATGCAGGTGTGGAGTTGGGGAGGCAGCGGTTAAAGGGCAGACTCTTGCAGTCCTGCACCCCCGATTGTGAGCGAGGGTGGGCTTTGATATTAGGATGATAGCGGGAGAAGGAGTGGAGGGGGCTTTTGGCTTTGTTTTTATCTGTGATGGATCACCCCCGGCAGGACAGAAGCTCAGTAGTGATAGCCAAATCATTACCGGCATTAAGTGGCTGTGACGGATTGCGGGTGCGGCCAGGGAGTGGGAGTTGCGGGGAACTGTTCGAAATGGTTAAAAGTTTGTTTATGGGTGTTTATTTGCCTTACTGCTTGGGTCCTCTATGGTCTCGCTCACTTCTTGACTCATGCTGTGTAACACCATTAGTGCACTTAATGGGGATAACATGACCTCCTGAGAATACACGGTCTTGTCCTGGAATGTGAGGGGCATGGGAAGTTTTGGTAAGCGTCATAGGATCTACTCATACTTGCGGAGGCGCAATGTTCAGTTTGCTTGCCTCCAAGAAACTCACATGGTTGAGAAGGAACGTCCAGCCTACGTAAAAGGTGGCGAGGATTGGTGTTGGGCACCACATATTCCGCATATGCCAGGGGGATTCTGCTGTGGGTTGTGCCGGGGGTTCCGTTTGTCCTAGGGCACAGTTTACTTGACCTAGAGGGCCGTTGTCATTGCAGAGGGCATGTTGGATGGTGAACCCCTCACATTGGTTGTAGTGTTTGCCCCTAACGTGGGACAACCCCTGTTTTTAACTCGCTCACTCCTGCAGTCACCCACAGCACCAGCATTGTGGTGTGGTGATTTCAATTGCGTTCCGGACCTTGTGCTGGACAGATCGGCTCCCCTGGTACCGGGTGCACAATCTCAAGCAAACTCCAGACAGCTGCGGTAATGGGCCCATGACAGGCAAGTTGAGGATGTGTGGCGAGGACATTATCGGATCACTGCCTGCTGCGGGTGACCTTTGGTTGGGGCCATGCTCCACCACTGATACCTATGTGGCGACTCCAGCCTAGGGCACTAGATAATATACTATACAGGACACAGGTGGAGGAACGGATTACTCACTATTTCACTGAAAACGAAGGCATGGCTACGGATGTGGGGGTTGAATGGGATGCATTCAAGGTGATGATTCGGGGGGAATGTATGTCATCACATCTTGGCATTAAGAGGGGTTTACAGTGGGAACTACTCGAGCTGGAGCGGCAACTGAGGGAGGCGGAGTGACTATGGGCGTCGAAGCCGGTTGGAATCAATGCACTACAAGACATTAGGCGCTCACATAGGGAGACACTGCAGCGCCTCTCTATCTTCGACTACAGGGAATACACCAAAAGGCAACATGACCTGGGGGATAGGGCTGACAGTTCACTGGCCTGGTTGTTTAAGTCTGAGCGACCTCAAACCATCATAGGGACCCTCCGGACAGAGTCAGGGCAGTAGGGAACTCCCAGTCAGCTATCAACAGGAAATTTGAGGAGTTTTACACCACGCTTTACCGGGCACCAGTGCCAGTACATCCCAGCGACATAGAGGCATATCTACGCCCCCTTGATATGCCTATACTTGCCCTACTCTTGAAGCAGGAACTAGATGCCCCACTGACACCAGAAGAAGTTACCCTGGTTATTAAACCGATAGCTAGAGGAAAAACCTCCGGCACAGATGGGTTACCAATAGAGTTTTACTCCATATACCGGGTCCGGCTTGGCTCCTGTCTGTTTAAACTGTATAATTGAGCCAAGGAACTGGGTAGACTGCCGGACAGCATGAGGGAAGCTTTAATAGTGGTGCTCCTGAAACCTGGTAGAGACCCCCTGGAGGTAACATCGTATAGACCCCTCTCTTTGCTCAATCTTGACTATAACATATTGAGTAAAGCACTAATAGACTTATGCCTATGGTATACACAGTTATCCACTCAGACCAGAATGGGTTTATCCCAGGCAGGAACACTTTTTCAACCTACGTCGGTTATTTGGGATTATGGACTGGGCACACCGGACAAACACACAGTGATGGGTGACCTCTCTTGATATAGAGAAGGCATTTGACACCCTGGATTGGAACTATCTATAGGCGGTCCTGGTAAAAATGGGCCTGGGCAGGGAGTTTTGTAACTGGATACAGGTGATGTATGAACTTTCCATCATTAGAGTACTCACTGGGAAGCTCATTTCTGGCAGATTTCAGATTAAAAGAGGCACCAGGCAGGGGTGTCCCATGTCCCCCCTGCTGTTCGCTCTGGCCATGGATCCACTGGGGTGTATTCTCCGTACGAGAGTACGTGCTGGGGATATGCAGTTGAAGGCTATCCAAATATAGTTTCCATGTACGCGGACGACATACTAATATACCTGCGAGCAGACCCTTCCATCCTCCAAGGGGTCATGTCGACGTTAGACACCTTTGGTCGCATGTCTGTGCTGCAAATTAACTGGGGGAAATCATGTCTGTTCCCATTATTGCAGACTCCTGATTCTCTGTATCATCCTGCTGGGGATGCTCCGTTGTTATGGAAGCATGACAACTTCAAATATCTTGGGGTACAAATATATCACGCTGAGCAGGATCTGGTGGAGGGGAACTTGGGTAGGGCACTATCCTCAATGCGACAATCACTGCCTTTCTGTACACAACTACCTCGATAACCTATGGGGAGAGTGTCCATCGCTAAGATGTTAGTAATTCCGCGTCTCTTGTACTTCTTTGCGGCGCTGCCGGTGATTCTGAAGAGACCCTTGTTTGTGGATCTGCGGCGGTTGTTAGCCACCTTGATTTGGGCAAATAAAAGACAGGGTGAAGCTAGAGACATTATATGTCACACTAGAGGATGGTGGGCTGGTAGCTCCCAACTACGAGTCCTATTATGCTGCAGCCCAACTCCAGTGGCCCCTTAGATGGATATTGGACAAGGCCAACCCAGAACGACAAATGGTAAGCACTGCTTTTGGGGCCTGCTCACCCTTGGAGTGGCTCTTATCCCCCACCTCCATAATGCAGTTACTAATATGCTGGCAAAAGTTGCGGCATGTTCTTGGAAGAAATATATATTTCAGGGGGAAAACGTGATATTCCTTATGCTTCGGGCCTGCCACTCTGAGCCCTTCCACAGAGCGGACGTTTGTCTAGGACCTTTCCGGTGGATTCTTGGACAGCTGCCGGGTTGGAGAGTGGGGGGATATAATAGTGGATGGTAGTTTCTGTTCTTTCGAAGAGTTGTTGGCTAAAGGTGGATAAGACCCGGGGCAGTTCCTTCTGTATTCTGCGCTGAGGGTAGTGGTGGGGAAGCAGTGGAGACTGGAGGGGGCCCCTGTACAGACAGGCTGGCCCACTGGACTTGATGCCGACACTGACGGGCTCCAGACAAGCTACCACACAAATGTACAGGGGATTAATGCAGACTTCCTCCACATGGTGTGGCTGTGTCCGACAATTGAGGTCTTCTGGCGGGCCATGATTGCCCGCGTGTCAGATGTCACCACAACCATAATGCCATATGACCCTGTATTTGGCTCCTACACTCAGGAGTCGTGACCAAAAGTACGAAACAGCTGAGGGGTTTCCAAAAGTTGACCTTAGTATTAGCAAAACGGTGTATCGCAATGGCATGGAGAAGTGACTGTGTGGCAAAGGGATGTGATTTGATGGACGAATGCAGAGCTTTCGATTAAGCTGGATGCCAGAGCATGGGATGGAAGATGTAATGTCATGGAACAATGGAATGAGTATTTAGCCAGATTGAGTGGGATTCTTGTCCCCACGGATAATGCTACTACACCTTAGTTGTAAGGCCGCAACCGGGAGGAATTACTGCCCATTGGGGTGCACTGAGGCATTGACACCTGATGTACTTTGGGAATGGATGGGGGTTGGGAGTGGGGTGGGGTGGGGGATTGAACAGAGTTGTTGGCTTTTGACTGTTTGTTTTTTGGGGGGATTGTGCTTATTCATTATGCTGATATTGGACTCATAATGGCACGATTGTCAAAATGTGATTTCCTGATCATTATGTTAAGCATTTCCACATAACTGCTTTGTTGTACAGGCTTTCTACATTGAGTGACCCCGCCTTGCGGTAATGTACCTCTTGTGGAATTACAATGAATATTATGATGTTGCTGTGCCACTGAAGAACAATACAATAAAAATAAAATCAATAAAGATATTTAAAAAAAACTTAAACCAGCTTCTAAAACCATGAACAGGGGTAACAGAGGGAGTCAAGCTTCATCTGTTTATTTCATTAGTGAGCATACCTCTTTCCAAGAGTGGCAGAAGGTCCAGTATGGAGTGATTAACTTTTTCAGGATTTGAAGCCTGGTAGCTACAAGTAAGCCCAATATAAAGTAATATGGACTGCATTGAATTGCATTTCCCATGATGTACTGAGGAGAAATGGGACACACCTGTGAGCAGTGTGCAACTCTACCCCTTAGCAATATACATACAAACTCATGCCCCTTGTGGGAGCTAGTGATCGGGTTCCAGAGCCAGGAGTCCGAACCTGGGAGCTGTTTGGCACTCATCCACAGACAATAAGAAGCAGGTCATGTTTCTCCCAAAGGCATCTTTGCCTTTCCGAAGAGATCAGAAGAACAAAACACTGGTTTCAATGGCTAACAGCAATGGCTGTACTTCAACACACAAGCGAAAACCAGAAAAATTGTAAATTTGCGTTGAACTGTATTTACCATGATGCACTGGGGAGGACGGGGCAGACTTGTGACCAGTGTACGAGTCCCCCCATTAAGAAAGTAATTTTCTGTAATAACTTTATTTAAGAATGAAATAAAAAGTAAGCATCAGCAGGAAGCGGCACAAAACTACTGGAAAAACTAAACAGATCAGTAAAAGCTCTAATATGCAAGTGAAAATCAAACGAGCCAAATGGTTCTTTTCATTTACTTTTAACAAAAAGGCAACATTTATTGAAGGGTGTCTGACCGCTGACTGTTGAGAAAAGGCCTTTGGGGTGAAAACTATTGATGAATTTAAGGTCTCTGTTTTTCTGACCAGTGATTTGATTTCTATTTTCAATCAATCTTTACCGATTTTCAAACGACGTTATAAGAAACACATATTGTATATTTTCAGCAACATAAGATGACAAAACTTATCCGGGAACACATTCCCTGGTGTTGTTCAACACACCTGTTGCGATTTTATGATGGGGAATGTCTTTTTAAATATTGTCTAGGGTGATGGAGGTACGGCAGGAAAAAAAACAACGGAAGATCAAACTTTGGCTTGTGTCACTGCAGTTCATTCTGTTCAGGAAGGTTGTGCCAAAGCCACTCTGTGAAATCCTGTTGCACAGATGTTGACAGTTCAACTTGCCTCGGACTTGGCTTCAGACTAAAAGCATTCGGTGGGAGATTGGAGGAAGGAGCAGAAAGCAGTGGCAGAGAGCTGCAGATTCATATAAGGAGTGGATTTTGGTGGGAGTTACAAGAAAGAGGGATAGGGAATTCACTTGCCTATTAGGAAGATGTACATGCTGCAGTCTAATGGCGGGAAATGTGGCCATCACAGCTGCCCGGGGGTCTACAGCGCGAGCGCCGTCTGACAGAACAGAACGATCAAATGCTGCTTTGTATCTGCGAAGAGCTCTTTGATTTAAAAAAACACGAAGGGCCTGCCAAAGAGCAAACTGGAGCAAATATATATCTATATCTATATATATACACACATACACAACACACAGAGGGCGGAAGCACTGTGCAGCACAATTACATTTAGCGGAGGTAACATTGAAATGGAAAGGCATTTCATCACAGATTGAGCATTTAAGAAGGGATGTCGTGATAATCCTTTTAAAGCCCAATATGCTCTTACACTGTGCAAGCACTTCATGCAATGTCGAGTTATCAACGTGCTCTACAAGTTGTTACACAAAATACCACTCAACTGCTTTATGATTAGGATCTTTAACAGGTTTGCAGAGAAGTTCACGCTAATTCCTGAAATCAAATGTTTTGGTTTGTGTGTGAAACAACCCCGCAGGGGGCTCACACCGCAAAGAGTCTGCTGGTCACCATGACAACAGAAGACAGGCGACGACCGTTGGTAAAACACAAGCGACTCCCGAATGGAGCAACTGTCAGCGCTCGACAACTGAACTGCCTTAGAAAGGTCAACAATGGCCTAGAGGTCAACCAGAACCATCCACCACAAAAAGAATAGTTCCAAAAGACAGAGAGCCACAGACCATCACCTTCCGCATGCACAGAGGGAACAAAGAAGGTGCAACCACCAAACCACACACACACAAACGAACAAGCATTTGCAATGCAATAGGTCTCGCATTTGCGAGAGTTTAAGCTATTGACATTGTAAATGACAATGCCTTTTATTCATATGTTTTGATAATTAACACATAAATAAAAGGCATTGTCATTTGCAATGCCAATAGCTCAAACTCTTGTAAATGCGAGACCTATTTCATTTCAAAGAAGCGGCCGCCATTGTCCTGGGTTGCTTGGAAAGTGAAAGCGCGCATGGCACGCTGATCGTTGCAGGAAAGCATGTCGTGCCTGAAGCAGGAGAAACTCATTAAAGAAAATAGTGCTTACAGGCTAAATAAGACATACCGTCTAACAACAGAAGTAGAAGGGCCTGTCCTCATGGGAGGTTACAAATGAAGACAAGGTGGTACTAAGGAGGGACTAACGAGCCTATTAACGAACCTGAAGCTAGTATTTACAAAAGACAATGACACAAGCCTATGAAACATATGGGAGGAGAGTGGGGGCGGGGGGAGCTTTAAGTCCATACTCCAATACAGCATGCCTCGCAGAGCAGCGCATGTGCTGCCCAGGCTGGACCTAAAAAGGGAGCTCGTTCAAACTGGAAAAAAGGGAACCACAGCATTTGCATAACGAAGGTACAACTAGTCCAACAAGGCACACACCACAAAACAAGACTCTCCTGAAGGAAGTGGACCAAGAACTGTGGGCACACTGCTGCCCAGGATGAGATATAGAAAGGAGCGCGGACAACAAGAACTCGCCCTATGATAAGTCGACTCAAATACTATGCCCCACTGCAACAAGTGGCGGTGAGGTATAAGGCACCAGCGAGTCCAACAACAGGGAGGCTGCAGAGTAGCCCTTGCCAAAAGACCCATTGGCGAAACAAGAATGCACAAGGAACTGGAAGTTAATGCAGATGCAGGAGCAAAAGACAGATATTCAAAGGCAAGGTTCTTCGAACATCCCACCAACACGAACCAGGAACTGGAACCAGGTGCACTGTGAGCAAACAAACCTCTGGTTAACAACCTAGCAGGAGTCTCTATCACCACAGGAGCCACCGCCCAAAAACCAGGAGTGTACTGAAAACAGCCAGGTCAATATCATGCATCAAAAGTGGCCAAACTGAGGCGGCATGGTGTGCAGAATAACTATGGACTGGGATACGGCTTGAGTAATTACCAGTGGCTGAGAATAATTCAATCCATCACTTTTTTTTTTTTTTTTTTGTAAACTGTTTTTATTTTTAATTTGAAAAAACAACCAAATCATCAGCAGGTATATCTCAGATAGCACCAGTGTGGTACAATGGGTGACAAACATGATTGGTAAGCACACAAAATTCACATTACAGCAATTTTCCCGCTTGGGGTTCCTGTCCCTCTCCCTCATTGAGTGTGTCCTGTTCCCCTCAACTATTCGTGAGATCTGGAAGATTAAGTCCATCGTCTGTTAATCTCCGTGTGATGGGTT
This sequence comes from Calotriton arnoldi, assembly GCA_963921515.1. NCBI lineage: Eukaryota > Metazoa > Chordata > Amphibia > Caudata > Salamandridae > Calotriton > Calotriton arnoldi. Next base: position 5,011,529 of record CAWUFW010000193.1, read on the forward strand.
GTGTTGTGCCCATTTCCTCTTCTGTCATGTCTAAATTGTAGTAGTTTAACCATGGCTGCCAGACCTTCTTAAACTTCTTAGGGCACCCTCTTGCTTTGTATACCGTTTTTTCTGCCCCCATATACGTGTCCATACCGGCCCGCCACTCTTTCATGGTAGGTATTTCCGTTCTCCCCCAGTACCTGGCTACGTCCCTTTTTGCCACTATGAGTCCTAGATTACTTAATAGGAGTTTATATCTGGGCATGTCAATGTCTGTGTGTATGCCTAGGAGAACATATTTTGGATCTATTGGAATCTGCGTTTTCAGTATATTATTCAATTCTTGTATTATCCTAGACCAGTATCTACGTATCAGTTGACATTCCCACCAAGTATGCATATAGGAGCCTCTCTCCATTTTGCAGCACAGGCAGTCTGGTATTTCTGATCTGCCCATCGCATGAAGTCTCACTCTGTCGTAGTATACTCTGTGTAATACTTTGAACTGGATCAGTCGTAACCTAAGTTTGATTGCCACCTCTCTGGGGTGCATCAATGCTGCCTCCCAATCTATATCTTCCATGGTGCCTATAGTCTCCTCCCATTTTTCCCTAAGTGTTAATAAGTTGTTGGGCATATTATTTATCAGAGTCCTGTATGTCCAGGAGACTGCCTTTTCGGGTATCTCCTCTTGCAGCAGTCGTCCTTCTAATGGTGCGTATTCTGGGATACCTATGATGTCAGGTTTTTGCGCTCGCCAAGCGTGTCTGAGCTGGATGTATTTATAGTATTGTTTATCTGTCAGGCTGGATTCAGCCTGGAGGTCTGCAAAGGTTATCAGATCTCGTTGCCTTATTATATCTCCCAGTGTCGTAATCCCAATTGTGTCCCATCCTTTAAAGCCCAGCAGCTTCGGTATGTCTGGTAGTCTCTTACCCTCCCATAGTGGTGTGGACTTAGTTAACCTTTTCCCCCATTTCATCTGTCCTTTCCGCCTCTTTCCATGCTTTAATCACCCTCTGCGTTGCTGCCAACAAGCCCCTCATTCCAGAACCCCCATAGATGTAGTGTAGATATGAGTGTCTTCGAAATTGGAGTCTCTCTAGGGCGTATGTGGGATGATCGCTGGGTGCATGCCCCCATTCGTTAATCACTGTGAGGTGTGCCGCTCTGTAACATGCCTGGATATCTGGTAATGCGATTCCCCCATTGTACTGGTTGCGTTGCAGCGTTAGTAATGCTACTCGGGGGTGGCCTCCGTCCCACAGTAGTGTGCGCACTTCGTCATTTATCGCCCTGAAGACCGCCTCTGGAATTTTGCAATATGTGTTTTGGAGGATGTAAAGTAATTTGGGTAGCGATATCATTTTATACATGGCCGCCCTCCCGAGCAGTGTCAAAGGGAGGCGTCGCCATCTAATTACATCTTCGCGAAACTCCGCAAGGACATGCTGGATGTTATGGGCGAGGAAGTCCGTCATGTTAGTGGAAATATATAATCCTAGATATTTAAAGCCATCTTTGGTAATGGGAAGACATTCCGGTATAGAGTGCGTGTCTACGGAGTCACCGATTGGATATAGGTTTGACTTCCCCCAGTTAATGTTGAATCCGGCCTGCCTACCATATTCCTTGACCAAGTTAAATAGGAGAGGGAGTGTCGTGTCGGGGCTGGATATGTAGAGCAGAATGTCATCCGCATATAGGGAGATTCGTTCGTCCGTTAACCGTCCCTCAGGATCTTGAAACCCCTTTATGTCTGGGTGTGCTCTAATTAAGCATGCTAAGGGTTCTAGGACCAGTGCAAAAAGCAGGGGGGATTGCGGGCAACCCTGCCTAGTCCCATGCTGAATGGAGAAGTCAGCTGATTTGACCCCGTTAACCCTGACTCTTGCTCTGGGGTTTTGTAAAGTAAATCCACCCACGATCGGAAGTTATGTCCGAAGCCCAGTTTAAGGAGCACTTGTCTCATGAATGGCCAGTGGACGGTGTCGAAGGCCTTCTCGGCGTCTAACGACAGAAGCATCTGGGGTGTATCCCTCCCTTTCGCCATATTCAACCAGTTTGCTAATCTGCTGAGATTAAGGCGCGTGGCTCGTTTGGGCATAAAGCCCGACTGATCCCTGTGAACTAATGATGTAATAATCGTCAGTAATCGTGTGGCAAGTATGGAGGCTAGGATCTTGGTTTCAATATTTAAGAGCGATATTGGGCGGTAGGACCCACAATCCTCTGGGGGTTTGCCTGGTTTTGGTATGACCACTACTGTGGCCTGACAGAGATCTGGAGGTAGTGCCCCCTCCTCCCTTGCCGCTAGGAACATATCCAGTAAGTGGGGGGCCAGTACACTAATGTTTTGTTAAAAGAATTCCACTGGTAACCCATTCGGGCTTGGGGTTTTCCAGGATTTTTGTTTAGCGATAGCGGCTTGTACTTCCTCTAGAGTTAGCTCCGCCTCTAGAACTTCCTTGTCTTCTTGCTGCAAGGTGGGCATGTCTATGTCACTGAGATATTCTCTTATTTGGTCCTCGTCCACTAGCGGCTTAGCCTCATAGAGGTTGGCATAATAGCGTGCGAACGCTCCCGCTATTGCCTGTGCTGTTGTATGCCGTGTACCGGCTTCTACTATCTGACTTACCCAGTTTGCCTCTCTTTCCTTCCGGCTTAGCCAAGCTAGGAGTTTCCCCCGCTCTATCTTCCGATTCATACAGTCTGTGTTGTGTGGCCTGGATTTGGGATCGGACTTCTTTGTCTACCAGAGCCCGGAGCTCCCCACACGTAACTTTTAACTGCCTGAGCAGGCCTACCTCATTGTCTGGGGTGATGCTACCTTCTAGTCCTAACAGTTTGCCTTGTAAGTGTTCTATTTGTAACGTTTCCCCCCTCCGTTTCTGTGCTATTGTCTTGTAATTTACCTCAGAGCACTGCCTTATAGGGCTCCCAAAGGGTGGCGTCCGAGGATATTGAGCCCTCGTTCGCCTGAAAGAATAGCTTAGTCTCTGTTCTTATTACGCCTGTTACTGCTTCATCTCGGAGTTCCCATGTGTACAGCCTCCAGTCCGAATGCTGTCTGCGTTCCGTTCCCCCCACTTTCAACTGCAGTGGTGAGTGATCTGAGATCCCCCTCGCAAGGTAGTCCACTTCATCTACCGTCTGGACCTCCCCTGACGGGGCGAAAAGGTAGTCAATCCTAGAGAAGGTCTTATGTGCCCCGGAGAAGTATGAATAACTGCAATCTAGTGGGTGGTGTCGGCGCCAAAGGTCCGTCAATCCAGTGATCGTACAAAATCCGCAAGTGGGGTAGGAACTCGAGTTGCAGCCGGTGCACTTGACCTGTCCAAGCTTGGTTCACAACGTCATTGAAGTCTCCTCCAATGATGTGAGTTGGGGATCCTGAATCTAACAGTATCTTGGCGACTGCGCCCAATGTTTGGGGTTGCAGTCGTGGTGGGGCATAGACGCTGACCAGGGTAATGTCTCGCCTTCCCCACATCCCTTGAACTGCGGCGTATGTTGTGTTGGGGTCCACCCAGGCTCGGGTTATGTGAAACGGCTGGGTTTTCCTAATGAGGATGGCCACCCCACGTGCTTTAGGGGAGAACCCGGCGTGCGCCAACGTGGTGTATGTCCCCCTCCCTATGAACGCACATTGTGTGCCTCGGAGGCGAGTTTCCTGCAAGAGGACCACATCAGGCTTGAGTCTTTTACTATATCTATTAACTAGTCCCCTCTTGATCTTATTGCCTAATCCATTGACATTCCATGTCAATACTGTGTATGTCGTATCATGCATTATGTGTGTACCTTGTATGTTCCGCATAGGGGGGTTATACCCGCCCCTGTCCAACTCCATCGCATCCTATCTGGCCATGTATCTTGAAGCGCCCTGCTGCTGTCTAAATTGAAAACATATTGAATCTTGGAACTACGAACTTTCCCATCCCTAACCCTGGTCCCCCCACCCCACTTTTTCCCACACCCTACGCCTATCCCATGAACCGTCAACATGACAACTTAGCGTATGTGTCTTTTGAGAAGTCTGTCGATCCATCCCTTCCCCTCCTCCCCACCCCTAAATAGTATTCACAACAATAAAGGATATAGTCTTTGCAAGAGAGAAGTGTTTCGCACAGTCTCTCCTGAGCATTAGCAAGTGTGGGAGGGGGGGGCTTCTTGCGGCCGTCTTGTCGCCGATCTGCTCCCGGCCCCCGCCCCTACTTTAGTCCTCTTCGTCGCCTTTGTCTTGCTGCATTTGCTGCATGGTATCAGTCGTCTGCGCCTCTTCTCCCGGCTGGTCCCTACGGTTGATAGCTTTAAGAAACGGGTGATCACTGTCTGTTTCCACCAGGGAGTCTTTATCAGAGTGGTCTGTGTGGGTGCTATAGCCACGGGTTGAGTCCCTGCTGTTGGCTCGTGCCTGCCTTAAATCTTCATCAGAGGCTATTCTCCTCCGTAGGTGTGGGGTTTCTGTCCGTACGGTCCCTATTTGCTTTTGGTGTCTACCAGTAAATCGTCTCTTAGTTTTTATTCTCTGGGGTCTACCTTCCCATCTGGGTTGCGACTATCTGGGCCGTGCCTCGCTGCTATTCACTTCTGGTCGTGGTCTAGGACGTTCTTCTATCCATGCCCAGACCTCTTCTGGAGTTTGGAAGAACTGGGTTGAACCTTGAAAAATTACTTTGAGCTTAGCCGGGAAGAGTAGCATATATTGAATTTGCATGGCTTTAAGTTTGACTTTTACCGAGTCAAAAGTTCTCCGCATCTTCTGCACCTCTCTGGAGTAGTCAAGGAAGATCATAATTTTTGCGTTAGCCAATTTAAGTTCTCCCACACGTCACGATTCCCTGAGTATTGCGTCGCCATCTTGATAATTTAGGAATTTGCTATCAGCGGGGGGCCCCTGGTGGAGGCCTCACATTTGGCATCCTATGGGCCCGCTCAATGATGAAACAGGTGGAGAATTTTGCCCCAGGGAGGGTATCTCTCAGCCACGCCATGAGGAAGGTTATCGGGTCGGCGCTCTCCTGTCCTTCCGGTATCCCAATGAAGCGGAGGTTATTCCTCCTAGCTCTGTTTTCCGCATCGTCGACCTTCCAAACCACCTCTCTCATGTTTGCCTGGAGTTCTTTGATGTCTGATTAAAATTTATGCGCCGCGTCCTCAACTTCCGAAATGCGGGTTTCTGCCTGTGTTACTCGGTCCGCAATGTTACGCACGTCTTGCCTCAGGAGGGACACTTACGATCTTATCCCCGTCATCTTGCCTTCTATGGCCTCTCTCGAGGCATGGATTGCTTAAAGAATGGTTGCATTGTCTGGGGGGCCTATGGCCTCTCCTCTGGCTCTGTCTGCGGTGGAAGTACTTTTGTGTATTTGTCCATCTTCCCCTGTTTTTGCGATTTAGGTTACTTATCTCTTGCCATTATAAGGTCCGGTAGTAGTAAGGTATCTTCCGTGTATCCGGGAATTACTGTTTTATGTGATCAGACAGGTGCCGCGTTCAGGGGAGTGAGCGGCTCAGAGCGGAATTCCTGTGGCTTTAAACGTTGCGCTGGAGAGGCACACTCTTTTTATATCGGGGCTAGGTTCTGTGGGGACGCCCCTATCATGCGTCTGTCTATCTTGGGTATCAACCAGCTCTCGTCCTGTCTCTCAGACCCGGGTAATTGTTTCAGCAACAGTGCGGTGTCTTCTGGCCATGTCTCATATGAAGCGACCCCCTCATCCAAGGATAGAGTTCTACAATATCCACCTGGTCTGTGCCTGGTAAGTCTTTCAGTGCCGCGGCCGTCAAGGCGGTGTTATAGTTGGGCCACCTCTCCCCGTCGCCGGCATCTGCGGACTCCATGCTTCCTCCCTGGTCTAACCGTGAGTCCCCCCCTCAGCACCAGTTTATAGTTCTTATTTGCTTTACCAGTGTCCCATCGGCCTCCACTCTCTTGCTGCGGGGGGAGGGGGCGTTTCAGATCTGCCAGGCCCCCTCACAATAGATGACCAGTCATGGGGCCGAAAGGCAGGCGAGGCTCCAAATGGTCTTTAGGCGTTTCACTGCCCAAAAAAGTTGGTGTAGCTCTGGGGGTAGATATGCTTCCTTCTCCCCATTGGGGTCTGAGGGGCAACCTATTATGTACGGACGCCTTCGCTTTATTCAATATACGGCGTGTCTGGGCCGATCATCCGGCAGTTTCAGCAGGTAGGATTGCCCCAGAGGTCTTCCGGCCAGCACTCGTCTTTCTGCCTCCCCAGGCCTCCCAAGCAGACGCACGCAACGGGGGGGGGGCGGCCGCCCCCCACTCGCCCTGACGCAGTCCCTCTCACCTGCGCTCGGGCTGGGCTCCTGGGTACGGCACTTCCCTGCTGGGGATTGCCTCTCCGCCTTGGTGTTGTGTGCAAATAACACACCAGCCCCGTGTTCAGGGTCCTCTTTTCAGCCTCGCCAGGCAGTTCCCCGGGGCACTACTTCTCCGTAGAGAGGATTCGTCTGCCGGTTCTCCGCAGACGCCAGAGCCGACTCTCCGTGCAGCTGTGAGTTGAGGCAGTCTCCGTGGTCCGGCGAGTCGGAGTCTGATAATCAGCCCTCAGGTATTTGTGTGGGTCAGTCACTTCAGTCTATCGGGCCTCAGCCTCCATGTTATTCTCTTCAGCCTGTGGCACCACCGGGTCCGCCTCCTTAATTCGGTTCCAGCCTCACTCGGTTCTGTCTCCTCTGCAACGGGGAGAGGGGGGGGGGCGGTTTCCCACTCTCCTATCGCTCTGTTGTTCAGTGCGATCTCGATCTTCTTTCCTGGCCGCCCCCGGCCCCTCGCTTGCCACGTATGGAGGGTCTTGCGGCTTCTTAGTCAGTGTCGCCAGCTCCCAGCTAATCGCCGGTGGCAGGTCACTGCAGGTCCCGAGTTAGGTGCTGCCTCTACTCCGCAACACTCAAGGAGCCTACCTCAGGGCCCCGAGCAGCAGCCCCGGTTCGGGATTACGCTGGTTATCGGGTCCCGTTGGCCATCTTGGCAGTTACGGCCGTCTCCCCTCCGATGCGATTTTCCCCGTCTTGCCTCATTAGCGTCTGATACAATGACCCCAGTCGTGTGCCTGGGGTGACAGGGGTATGTAGCGCCCAAAGTGGGCCGCGGATGGCATCTCGAAAAGCAGGATTAATGTCAGGGTTGATGTCGGGCAGCCGGAGCTCCGGTAAATACGGCTAGTCGGCCATGTTGCTAGCCACGCCCCCCCAATCCATCACTTCTTTGTAAACTTTAGTGTGTCATCCTAAGTGGGATAGGCATGCCCAGATGTGGGACCTATGCACACTTTCACTGGACTCCCAACCTATACCTGGCTCATGAGCCCTAACTAGGGTGAAACCGGTACTGCGTTACTTGTGTTCCAGTTCAGGGAGGACTGACTTGGCAGTTTGGGTTGTACTTTTCTCATTGGAACTGGGCCAAACCTAAGTGGCATGGTATGCGGAATAAGGATGGACTGGTATATGGCTGAGTAATTACCAGTGGCTGAGATTAATTCAAGCATTCCATCCATAACTTTTTTGTATACTCCAAAATGGCCAAGGGCAGCATTACAAAATGCCAAGACCGAGGCCAGAGGGTCAAGAAGCCTGGTCAACAGGAAGGACAGAAAGGCAAATCAAAACACAACCACATATTATTATTATTATTATTATATTTAATGAGCACACACTTACTGAAGTATCTTGGCGCTAAGGAGAAATGCAAAAAAAAAAAAAAAAGGAGTGAAATAGAGAAAAGGAACATCAGCAAACCAAAACGAAAGCAACAACAGACACACTGGATCCCATGTAGGAGGACGTGATTAGTTCTGGACCTGAAGTAAGAAGCAGACAGTCTTCTTAAAAGTCCCCAAACTGTGGATGGGTCCAATATTCAGTGGCAGTTAATTCCAGATTGTCGGTCGTAGAAGTTGTCTCACCACCTCAACTTGTTACTGGAAGGAATTTTCACCAGGCGAGAGGTGACTTAACACAGAGTCATCAAAGGGCAGTACGGAGTTATCAACTCTGTAAAAAACTAAATTCTGGTTTTAAAGTATGCTCTAAGGGCAATTCTTTTGTTCATGGGCAACCACCCTAATGTCTCTGGCAGAAGATACATAGTTAAAATTTTCAAGTGCCGTCACTGTCCTTTCTGTCATATTTTGAAGGCTATGCAACTTCCCCAGGGTGTTATTAGGCAGGCCTTACAATAGTCAATGTGGGAAAGGACACAAGTATCAACCACTTGGCCAAACTTCTCTTCTGGGAGAAAAGGGAGAATTTTCCTAATCAATTTCAGCATGCCATAGCGACAGCCCTTAACCTTTGTGCTTGGGGAAACAAGTTAGGGGTTGGATCAAAAATAACCACTAAGTTCTTTACCATGGTAGAGAGGGTATCTCCCAATTTCTGTGGCCAAACATCCATGGTTCAATCCTTGCTATTCCCACCAAAATACAGCACGTCTGTCTTGTCCCCCTTCAATTTTAAAGAATACCATGTCATCCAAATTCTGAATTCACAACAGACTTTGAGCCTATTGATGGAACAAGTAGACCATTGGCCAAATTTCAACAAAAGTGGAGTGTCATCAGCATTTGAGAAGGCGTTAAAGAAATAGATCTTCATCCTGTAGGTTTAAAGACATTTTGCCTCCTTGTCTAGTGTGCAAGGCTGCTTTTCCCTTGAGGTAAGTCCCTTTACCACAGCAGAATAAGTCTGGGGGCCGCCCAGAGACAAAGAAGGCAAACACAATAAGATGATGGGCGGAGTGCTGAAACATTTCAACCACTCATCCCCAGTCAAGAGATCTGAGTTTAATCCATCATTAATTTTGCTCACTATGCCACCCCAATTTGGACAGAGCCATATGCAAATCAGTCTTGACCCTGTTCATCATGGGAACAGTCCAGCCCGAACTTCCAGGCCAGGTCCTCCCTGGACCGGAAACAAGCATCCTGGGACCGGTTTCGGGGTTTCACCCCTCATCAGCCACACTAGCTTGAATCCAGTGGCACAGTGAGCAAGGGACCCACGTCTGGGCATACCCTTGGTAACTTAGGGTGAACATAGCAAACACAACAAGATGATGGAGAGAGACTGCTGAAAATTTCAACCACTCACCCGAAACCATTCCTAGGATGCTGGTTTCTTGTCCAGGGATGACCTGGCCTGGCATTTCGAGTTGGACTATTCCCATGGGGAAGACGGATTTGCATATGGCTGGGTCTAAACTGGAATGTTGTGCAAAAAAACGATGGATTTAGCCCAGATCTGTGACAGCAAGTGAATGTTCGATTGATTCAGCATTCCATTCATCATCTGTTCTTTTTGCATTTCTCACCCTAAGTGGGAAGGGTATGCCCAGACGTGGGCCCCGTGCTCGCTACGCCACCAGATTAATCTCTATTCTGGCTGATGAGGGGTGAAATCCCGAAACCGGTTTTAGGATGCTTGTTTCTGGTCCAGGGAGGACCTGGTCTGGCAGTTCGGGCTGGACTGTTCCCATGGTGAACAGGATCAAGACTGATTTGCATATGGCTGGGTCTAAACTGGAATGGCGTGCAAAAAAACGATGGATTTAATCCAGATGTGACTGGGGGTGAATGTTCGAGTAATTCAGCATTCCATCCATCATCTGTTCTTTTTGCGGAGACAAAGAAGGGGCAGTCTTTGGAAACACAATAGTTATTCCCCCAGGGCGTGGATTCTTTCGTATTTTGTGGCTAAGTGTAAGGTCCTGTGGCTCAATGCCGAGAGCTGACTTTGCAGGGGAGAAACTGAGATGTGTTTTGCCCACAAAGAGGGTTCTGCTTCTTGACACTATATACTGTTTCTTTGGACCTTAGCAAGTGGATCAAGCAGAAACAAACTGTTGGTCAGCTTGGGAAAGATGGCTATATGACCTAGTTCCTTTGCCTCTCCTGGGATTATATGTACCACTTGCATGTGGTCACTTGCTTAGAGGCTTAGCAATCTCAGGAGTCAGCAAGAAAAGTAGCTGGAATTATGGCCTGTGTCAGAGACACTTTACGCCCTTGGCTGCTCCTAGTATTGAAAAAATCCACTGTATATTGTGGGCTAAGTGCACTATTACCCTATACGCTGGTCAAGGGGGTTCCAGACAAACGCCATAAATATTAGCAGCACACGAAGCCCAGGCTGCAGCAGGTTATTATTTATAGGCAACACACACATAGATTATACGAATTATATGCTGTAAAGACTGATGACAAAACTTGCATGGCTTAAAGTTCAAGGCAGGCTATATTGAAAGAAAAAAGGAAAAGGGAATGAAAGATAAGACAAAAGGGATGAAAAAAAAAATCATGAGACAAGATACAGCTAGAGAATCCACTAAGTACGAGAGTACCACATCCTTATCTAAACTGTGCAACAGGAAGAAAACAAATCAACTGGCGAAAGTGTGCATGCACACAGAGAAAAAGGAGCATGCCGCACAGGACACATTCATGTATGCGTGATATTGGCATACAATGTTCTGAATTAACACCTTTTTAATGCACTAGTCTGTATGTTAACGCCAAACCTGTGATTAGCTTTTTTTTTACTACTGACAGGCCTCTTCACATTTATGTGATCATCCTTGTCATATAGGCAGTGGCGGCTGCCTCGGAACGGGGGTGGTGCGGCGGGGGAAGTTGGGGATTGATTAAAAAAAAATTAAATAAATAAACTTACCTTCTCCGCTGCGCAGCCTCTCGTCCTTCCTGGAAGGTCTGCTGGAAGCTCCGGAAGCACCCAGGCTTCTGGACTCTACCAGCCAATCACAACGCTGCAGGACCAGCGTTGTGATTGGTCTGAGCGTCCTGTATGGACGCTCAGCTAGTGCCTGGGACCCAGGGCATGTTCTCCACGGGGCTGTGCAACACAGCCCAATGGAGAACATGCCAAGTGCGCATGACGGTTTGGCCGGCCCTAGAGGGCATGTCATGTCAACCGTCATGTGCACTTAGAGGCGTACAAACCCCTCCTCCTCTGCTCTGGCGTCAGAGCCCAGCCCCACCCAACTCCCGCATAGAAAAATAAAATAATAATAACGTCCTGTTATTATCATTTTCTTTTTTGCAGTGCCGAAATAGAAGTGAGGCGACGCTCCTCCGCCTTAGTGGAGGAGCCGCCACTGCATATAGGTTGTTACTTTTCAGTGGTTTTGAAAGAGTGACCTTTTTACCTCCGTCCTGAACGAGAAGATTCCATTTCAGGAAAAGTACCAGACCATTGTTTTCCTGTGTTGGAGTTCTGTTGTTGTCTTACAAAATAGGCGCATTCACCACAGAATTTCAAACCCTTTCGTGTCTTCAGCAGGCTTGATGAGGCATGCTCTTGCTTTGGGTTCCCGTTCCAACTGGGTCTAGAGAAGCCATTTTTTTCTTTAAGGTCATGCTCAGACGTTGGTAATATATTGTCACACATATCAGATGCAATAGGTCCTTTGGCAGAAGTCAAAGCCTTGGTTTTTTCTTGACAGCACTTGACAAAAGTAAGTATATGCTAAGTGGACGTTTTGTCTTTGCAGGATTTAAATAAAATAGGTCCGATTACAATTAAAGTAAGCATAATTCACTGATTTCAATAGCACTTTAAAAATATTACATTCATTAAAATCAAATTCTGAGCTTTTTTTCTGTTTTAAGACTTTATTAAGCGCTCTATCCTGACTGGGCTACTGGCATTGTGGCAGCTTACATTTTGGTCCTGAGGCTGTTGTCTTCATTCATAAGAATTTGAGCAGGCACATCTTCGTTTTAGTGGCTGAAACGCTCCTGCACAGTTAACACATCAACATCTCTACTCCTTGCTTTATGATTGATATATATGCATTTAGCATTGTTCACTGCTGTTATTGGTTTTGTTTCTGTGCTCAGGGTTCTTTGGTATCCGTTTAGGTCTCGGCTACAGACAGCTAGGTGAAAGTCTCTTTTGGAACATCCCAAAAACTTACTAAGGGCTTATACCCCGCTTATTGCTTTCCACTGGGGGGCTTTATAACCACTCAATTGCTTGCTTCTCATCTGAAGGCTTGCCTTCCTTTTCTTGTGTTTGTCCTTCTCCTGGAACATAGCATATGTAGCAGCTTTATGATTGGCTGAGTGGTATGCTTCCATCTCTCATTTTTAGGGAACTACTTTTTATGGTCTGGCTTGACAGCGTAGCTGTCGTCAGACAATTATGTGAGCATTACTAGAGAGGGGCTTTGGCTCCACCCACATGCTGGCAGCTATGAGTGCATGTTTTGATTGGGCAGAAGTTGTGTGCTTCCACAATAAAAGAACTTGCCCTCCACCCTGCTGTGATAATTTTGTTTATTTATCCAGCTGCACAAGCTTGAACTTTCAGGGGCACACATGTGACTTTGGAATGCTATTAAAGTTTCTTACATAACTAGATAATTTATGTTGTTTTTCTCTGGCAGCAGCACAGATGGGCGGAGGGCAGTCTTTAATCTACATGGATTTTTTAGGTCTGGCTTGACAGTGCAACTGTCACCTGACCTTTTAACTTACATCAATATTACTCTACAGTTTTTTGCTTCCACGCAATTCATATCTATTCCCATGCTATTGACATGTAATGCTTCACATTACCATAAAACATTCCTTTTAAGCCAGACCTATTGGCATTGCCAATGTTTGTTCTCTCTTGCTCTGTGCTGCTTAACCCCTCAAAATACCTTCCCCCACCACCCACCCCATCACTGCTCACCGACCCTTGTGGCCCTTGAAACAAATGTTTTAATTTAATGTTACTTTCTTTGGAGGGCCTGGCAGTTCTTGCTCACCTGCCCACTCATCTGTTGCTTCACTTACCCCTTTTCCCCCAACCTGCTCTTCTGTTAACCCCCCCCCCCCCCAACTACTGTGGTCCATTAAATATTTATTTTTTTCTTGAAACTTTTGAGGACTAACAGCTGCTGTTTCCTGTCAGATGGTTCCGCTATACAAAAATGACCCATTGAGCCATTATTTACCAATCTAGAGGTGTTCACCATCTTAGATGAGTAGATTTTTAAAACTGGCGCCGGCATCATTCTCTAGTCATCGCGCATGTCATCACACATGTGTGCCTACAGAATGATGCAGCTGCTATTTTTTGTGCGGATGCTGCACAGCATTAGCAAAGCCAATAGGTCAACAAGGCTAAACCTACTGGATTTGCCAGTGTTTGCTAGAATCAAATCAGTCTTGCAACATGAGCTAAATGGGGAAACTGGATTGCAATAGTTGGTCACATGGTGGAAGTCATAACCTTATGGAGCATATGGCGTGGAAAGGGATTTGTCATATAGGATAAGTCAAATCTTGTTCTTACCACTGCTGTGTTATTGTGGAGCTCTATTGCATTTCTTTGCAACTGCATCTGGCTTCTTTCCTAGGTGTTTGGAGGAAGTGTTGGTCTGTGATGTTACACAAATGGTATTAGACTTTTGGCATAGAAACCTAGATGATTGAGATAAGTTTCACTTACTT